>CM045457.1:15931061-16531061 GCA_024666655.1 Dascyllus trimaculatus
GCAGAAGTTCAACAGTTAGACAAACACTCCCAAGCCAGCACAAATATTTAAATTAGATTTACAACTCTGCTCTTGTTGAAAGAGAAATTAGCTGGGAAATCAAAGATGGCGCGAGACTGACTGCCTTGTCACCATAATTCTTCATGGCAGCCAATTATTCCTCAGTCTCAGTGACTTTTATTGAATTATGTCATTTCCTTAAAAACAACTCCCTTTTTAAAAAGAAAATGTGAGCCATTACACCAGCAGAATTATAAGAAAAGAAAGGAAATGAAAGGAAAGGAAAGGGAAGGCATAATTTGATTTAAGGAAACTAAGACGGAGAGGCGAGAACTTTGTGTTGAGGTTCCCGATGTGAACTCCAAGGAATCCCGGAGGCTTTTTTTGCTACGTTGTGTGAGATCATTCACCTCACTCTTCATAGGGCGAAGGGAAACTCATACCCACCGCAGCTGGCCAAAAGTAACAGCCGCATCAGTCAGAGGAGAAACTCGTAGTGAGTCTTCTCTCTGAACACTAATGGAGTGTTTAAACAATCCGGCAATCACAGGCTTTTTTAAAATGCTGCGTCATTTCCAGTGACCGCAGCTCCAATATCAGGTTCCCTGGCCACTGTCCAAAGGTTTCCTTGCCTTTTTCTCTCTTATCTTTAATTGAGGCTTCACTGAATTCCATTATAATTTCCTTCAGCGATGTAGCTTGGCACATGAATGGAAACAGTGTGAGGTTGTGACAGGCAGCTTCTTTATAGTACGATGGCTCCTCTGCTCCAAAGCAAAGTCATTTCCTCTGGTCCTGCGAGGAAGGAAAAAACTGCTGACAGTGTCATTGTGACCTCTTCTGTCTCCCTCCCCCCTGTCCAACTGTGTCTCCCCTCTTCCACCCCCCTTTTTTCATTTTTCCCGGATAGGAAGTCAGGTTTACGATGTCAAGCTGTTTCCTGAGGACCCGGTGGAGCTGATAGTCGGGGAGGAACTCACCCTGAACTGCACAGCGCTGGTGGAGTTCAACGCTGGGGTGGACATCCAGTGGTCGTACCCTGGCAAAGAGGTACTCAGCAGAATGGTGACATGTTGTAATCACAAAACCCTGAATTTCAGATGGTGTTTGATGATACTCACAGTCAGTCTCTCCTCATCAGACCAACAGCTGGGTGGACATTAAGCCCCATCGTGAAGCTCTGTCTCACGCCACAGAGGCTGTTAGCATTCTGACCATCCGCAGCGTCAATGTCACTGACACCGGCCCGTACATCTGCAACGTCACCAGCATGGAAACCAGGAAAACCCAACAAACTCAGGTCATAGTTCATGGTAAGTAGTAGTGCAGGGCTGTCTTTCTTATTTTAAATGGATCAACCTAAAATCCACATCAACTGCAATTTTCTGCACCCAAGAATCTACAGTCATGCTAGGCTGAGCATGAACGTTGTAATGGGTCAGCATGCTAAAGTTAATCGCAGATAGTTTTAAGCAATCTGAAAACGGTAACCAAATGCACACTGCACACTACCACCCTGCTAGAAAAGAAGAATAATGCATGCTGGTTAGACGAACAAAACCAGCATATGTTAAATTTTGATGCTCAGTTTTATGATCCTCAGAAGCTCATTAGTGCTTCTACAGTAGCTGATTCCACCATTTCACAATCAGTGAGAGCACAGTCACAACTCACAAAGTCGAGGTGACCTTCCTCTCTTGGGCCCAATTATAAAACCAAGCAAACTACCAAACTTTCAAAATATTTTAGCTGTTCGGTTATTTTTTGAGTCAAAGGCACTGGGGTTGATCAGCCATGAGCTTCTAGAGACCTTTCAGCCTCGAAACAAGACAGTTTACAACATTTGCAGATGTGGGAGTGGAAAAAGAGCAACGGATTGTGCTTAGTTATTCAAAAATACAGTTGCTTGGCATTGCGATTGATTTTCTCCTGGGAGGATTTATTTTCTTGCTCTTTTCTCTTCTTCATTCTTTCCCCTTCTCGATCAGATTTCACTGTTTTTTCCAACTTTTTAAACCAAACAAAAGATAAGAAGGTACCCACAGTAGGAGTATGACATCAACTTTACATTCTCTTTTTAGTCATAATCCAAAGTCTTGGATGAGTTTAATATTAATGACACAAGAGTAAAATATCAGATTATTGTTACTAGATTCAGTCATTGGGAATCCACTTATTAGGTGTTGAGGTGTTTTACTAAAACCCACAAATGTGGGGGATCTTTCTTCATGGATTTCGTTCTCAAATTGTGTCGTTTTTCCAATAGTTGTCAAGATATTACAGTCTGCACCAATATGATGAACCCACTGACATCTGTAGAATCCAAAGCAGGTCTATATTACTTGCAATTATGAGATACCAGCGACTGTTAAAATGTAGTGTGACAGTTTCACAGAGTAAGAGCCAGCGGCTGACTCAGTAATGTCCATCATGAAGGACTATCAGTGCAAATTTACTTTGCTACCATTAGCTCAGAGAAGTCACCATTAGCCTCTAAACCAATAACTGGAAAAAAAACCCTTAGGGTTTTAATTTAAGCAGTGATGCATTTTATTACTTGCAGATTTAAATTTCCATTTATAAGAAGAAGACAAAGTCATTTTTTATTCAGACAAAGTTATACAGTATAGTTTTGCTTTAAACAAGTACTCGATTAAAAAACTATTAAATATTTAGCGCTGTAGGCTGTAAAGTTGGCTCTGATTCTGATGAGTCACAGCAAGAAAATGTGTTGGAACTTCTCAACCACGATTTATTGGTATAAACATGCTGAACATTCATATTTCATTCAGCATTTGTAATGTTTTCATGCCGTAACTCTGCAGTCTTTTGGATCCACAGTAAATGTGATTTCACAGCTGCCACCCTCTGCAAAAGAGATATCTACAACATTATTTTAGAGCCACCTGTCAAGACGACAGTGGGCGAGCGTTACTCAAACTTTACGCTTCTGGAGCAATTGATGTGAATGATCGAATGCTTCTAATTCCAGAAAGGCCATTTATCAACCTCGACTACAGAAATGGACCAGTGGTGGAGGTAACAGCTGGCCAGAAGTCCTTTAAATTACAAGTGAACGTCTCTGCCTTCCCCACACCTGACACACAATGGTAAGATGAGACTCTCTGTTGTATTCATTAAACATAGTGAGACAAGATAAGGCTTCACACAGCTGAGAGTTGAAAGCAGGAGTGTTTTGTGCCGTAATGACTGTGTTTGTGTCTAGGTATAAAGACGGAAAGCTGATAAATCAGCGGCCAGAGTTTAAGATGAAGAGGATGAGGGTGCACCTTAACCACGCTTTGGAGATTAAGGATGTTTGTCAGGAGGATTCTGGGCTGTACACGGTGGTGCTGAAAAACAGCGTCGCTGCGCTGGAGAGTAGGCTCAACATCACGCTGGTTGTCAACGGTATGTTGGTCTGCGGAGCCTCAGTGGAAATCATAACAGATGTTTTGTGGATGTGCAACAGTGGATGGGCAACAGTTGACATTCCTGCAACAAAACTATAGAGATTTACAGTTTTTCTGCTTAAGAAACATAGAATGTGGGCATTATATGATAGCTGGAGTGAACCATTAAGGTATTAGGGTTCAAAAAGGTCTAATATCTGATGCTAGGATTTGTGAAGATGCATTTTTTACTTTCACAGCATCATCGTGTCCCTGCAATGGATAAATCCAAATCCAAAGAAAATACAAGAAGCTTTCATAAATGATAAACCATAAATTAGTGGAGCTGCAATATATCTCAAATTATGGAAGGGTCATGCAATAATTATACTGCTGTTCCCTCTTTAGAATACAATATTAAGTGATAGTTTTAATTACTGTTACTAGCAAATACTAAACTGTATGGCATGGCTTTCCGTGTGGTGCTTTGCAGTTCTTTGTTAAACTCACACCATCAAAATGCAACAAATAAAAAAAATGGATTTGAAACTTTCAGTATTATTTTTCTTTATTAGGACAAAAACAGATCATTTTTTATTGTCACCTCAGAATTAGATTAGTAAAGGTAAGAAAATGATGAAATATTCACATTTTTCATTCATTTTGTCTTGTGGTTGGACTGTACCATTAGTATCTGGGGCAATAATATTTCAGCTACATTATTTTAGAAGCATCTGTAAGACGTACATGAACAATACTCATAGACTGAAGCCAATGTACTGTGTATTGTTGTTCAGATATCTTTTTGAATGTGACTCTTCTCCTTGCAGCTGCCCCAGGGGGTGTTTCCTGCAGTGTGTATACAGTTATGTAAATACTTAGATATAGTTTAGAGGCTAATAAATAAATGAATAAATAAACAAAAGAATGAATAAAATAAATAATCTGAATTGAAGTAACAACATTAAATAATAATGTTATAAGCAATATATTATCAGCATTAATGCCCAGGATACAATGTAGCTAATAAATTACTGCATGATCAGATACGCTATAAAATAGGCTCCATAATGTGGTTGTGTGACTGTAGACTCCCCCTTAGGTGGTAATGGTATAGTCCAGCTACAAGCAAAACACAGAGTTGGGAAATTAGCATACTAGCATATGAAAACAACACTGGAAAACAACAATAAAATATTAAAAGCAGACAATAAAACATTAGTAAAGACAGTGCAACCTTGAAATGAGCAATAACAAAGCATCAGAAAAAGAATAAAATGTTATTGAGGTGGGTTTTTAAAAGCTTTATGAACTGACGGACTGACTGAGCTGTTCTGACAGTCGCGGGGATGTTGGAGATAAACATTTTGTTTTTAGCGTAGATATAGAACAATAATAGAACAACAGAACCACAAAGCATTACACTGACCTACTTGTAGTTTGCTGCGTTCAAAATATGCACAGTATTATAATGTGATTGTATCTGCTCAGTGGAAAGAGACAGAAATCACACAAAAGTGCATCTTCTTCCTTCTGAGCAAAGTTTCTGAGTTGAGATTCTCCTCGTGTTCACCTCACCAGGCTGCCCTCTATGTTTTCTAATGCTCTTGTTGTGTTCTTCTAACAGTCCTCCCACAGTTTCCTCCCACAGCTCAGAAACATTTAAACCTACATTTCTCAAAACTCTAAAAGGGAGTGAGAGTTAGATTTTCTCTCTATTTGTGTTTGCCATGAGGGACTGGCAGTTAGTCTGGTGTGTTTCTTTGTTCTACACAGTAAATCATAAGTGCTGTGGCTGCTTGTATTGATCGACTGGCTCTCCTCTTCCTCAGTTCCACCACATATTCACGAGAAAGAAGTGGCAGACCCGTCCAATCCGTACCCGAGTGGCAGCAGCCAGACGCTAACATGCACCGCCTATGGCTTACCTGCTCCCAACATCAGCTGGCAGTGGAGGGCCTGGGGTCCCTGTGTCCTCAACAGCACCCAAAGCAGATTGTAAGAAAAAAGACAACGAAAAACTTTTGTCCGAGATACATTCCTGCACAGGACTGATATTTTTCCAAATTGTGTGTAACCACTGTGAGAGAAGATAAGGTTTGATTGAACAGGACAGAAAGGAGGACAGGAGTGGGATGCAGTGCATGAAGCGTTATGTGAGACCAAATAGGAAGAGGAGGTCAGTGTGAAATTATCTGAGGGAAGAAATGAGGGAGGAAGATGAGAAAAAAGAAAGAGAGGAGAAGGCAGATGAAACAGTAAAGATAAAGAGGAAAGTAGAGAAGTAAACAGAAGAGACAGGGCACGACGAAAAAAAGTCGGTAAGATGTCCAACCAGCTATCTCCTCTGGGGAGTAATAATCTGGCCGATACTCTGCTCCTCATCCTCCATGGTCCAGCTCTTACCCAGCGGTGTCACTTTCTGGCATTCATAAGCAAACACACAACCGCACACTTGCTTATTCATGTGTCCTGGATGCACATAAACCACCTCCAGTAGGGGTGTATGAAGCCCAGCAGGATGCTACATGTTACACACACACACACTTGAATGCACACATAAACACACACATTTATTACCAGGCATTGCCCCAGGCTTTTTCTCCCTTTCTCTGTCTCCTGTGAAGCCCATAACATGATATAATGGATTCTCTGGATAGCCCATATATTCGCTTATTTCTTATTTCTTTAAGCCCCAGTGCTGCGGCTGCTTCTGCAGGATATACTTCAAATATTCACCTACATCCACCATCCTCCTCCAAGGCTTAATTTTTTTGAAGGTACTGCTATTCTGACCTTTCTAGGTGGGCATGTAGCATGAGTGCAGACTTAAGTGTCCGCCCTGTTCTTACGGGCTCTGAAGCACAGCTGTGGCAGGTTTGGCTTGACTTTTGCTCAGGCTGCCCACTTCATGTCCTGTTTCTCAGACTGCGCATCTAATATAACATTTCTTGGGTGCAGAATGACACGCAGCAGTTTTGACCTTTTGTGGAAGATCCGAACTGAATTTCCTCTTTTAATCTGATGGTCAAAGAAACATACAGGACTTTTAATTAAATCTGCCTTTGGGATACACAAGCCTGTGAAGCGCAATAGCACAATGTGGAATCATTGTAAAGAGTACACTTTATGAAAAACATAATTTCAGAATATCAGACTAGCACTGTTGCAATCTGAGTTGCGTACGTCTGTCCACAGAGCTCGACAAATTACTTTCAGAGGAGTGGATAGTCTTGCATGATAAGAACCACGTGTCTGTTGTTGCAGTGGACATAAATCTGCTCACACAGTTGTATTGTGGCAGCTCTCCTACCTTTTGGTGACAGCAAAGCAGCTACACAGAAAAAGCAGGTCTGCACAAAAGTAGTTAAAGGAACAGTTAGAATAAAGACTGCAAATAAGGGGGGAAATCTAACCTAACTGTCCAAATATAAAGAAAAATCCATCCTCCAGCACAACACATTTTTTCTTATCTGAGATCAACGAGTCACAGGAGGCTTTTTTTTTTTTTACAGATTAGGCAAATGAGATTTTCTGATCAAATAAGGGATTTTGTACCTTTAGAAAACTTGCTTACTAATCAAGCGGCTGTAGCCATGCTAGCTGCGACTTTATCTGGCTACGATAATGCTCTTTGAGTGCATTCTTTGCATTTTATAGTTAAATATATGATTGTATAGTGTTCCTTTTATTTACATTCATTTCATAACTATGTGAAAAAGGTAGTGTTACTACTCTGGCTCAAAAAGTAGCAACAAAGAGGGAGACCACACCAAAAGCAACGGTTTAACAATATTTATTAAATAAAGATAACGTGTAAGTGTAATTCAGTGTGTGTGCAATTGTGTTGGAAGTGCAGGTGGTGAATGCATGTGTAGAATAAGCAAACCAAACTAAAGAGGAGTCAGCATGGTGGCCAGGGCAGGAGTGGAGCAGAGAGTGAGGAGGCAGCAATCAGGCCCTTTTAAAGAGCCACAGGTGGACCTGTTTGCCTAAATGATAAGACCTTCTTCTGGGAAATAATTTCCTACATTTCTTCAGTTACTTATCTGGGTTGTGTGGTTCTGTCAGAAAAATTAGCCAAGCCAAAACTTAAAATAATGGTATTTCATCAAAATCGCATTATCTTACATGTTTTCTATAAACATTTAAAATCGTTTGCACTAACTAGATTTTGTAAAAAACTAAAAACCTAACAGTCCCCAAAAGCCATTAATTAGTCCGCTGCGATCTACAAAAATTTAGGAACGTTTGTGTGGGTTGAACTGCAGGCCGTGTTTTAAAAAACAGATAGAAGACAACCAGAAGCAATTTGTAATTTTCACAGTATTTAACACAAGATAATGTTTTGCATGTGATAATGTTTTTTATTGTGTGTGTGTGTGTGTGTGTGTGTGTGTGTGTGTGTGTGTGTGTGTGTGTGTGTGTGTGTGTGTGTTTTCAGCTGAGAAAAAATTCCTGGTATCTAAAGCAATTTTCTCCCGAGGGAGATGAATTGAATAACCTTAACCTTGAGATGAGACAAGACTGGAAACTAATTAAAAATGCAAAAAATGCAAGTAGCAAAATATCTATAGTATGCAGTTACTTTTTTTATGATTGTTTGTACGTGTTGCACAAAAGACGTTTTCAAGTTCTATACTTCTAGCCATGGTAGTGCTGTTTCCATGGAGTTGCAGGACTTTATATTGCAGTGAAAAATGAGCCCAAAGTGAGTACAAATGTGACAGGAGCAAGTAAACACTTGTAAATTGTTTGGGATTAAAATGTTTACATTTTGATATTTTAGCATGCTAATGTGTTATTTATCCTTAAGTGAGTCCAAAGTATTGGACAAATTTGGCCTGAAAATGGCATTAGAAGAAGGCCAATGGTGTTTGCTGGCAATACAATATTCTGAGGAATTCAAAACACACAGTATAATATTTGTTGTTATATTGTTAATATATATTATTATTTATTTAGTATGTATACATATATATAGGTGTAACTGGCCCTGATTACCTTCGGCAAACAAAGAACAGCTGTCTTTTGGAGAAAATGCTAAACAATACTCCAGTTCATGTTTCATTAGCTCTGCTGTGATGTTAACTCTATGGGTCGTCATAATAGAAATTGATACTGTAGTTTTGCCATCAGTTGCCAGAACACTTAACATAATTGCACTGGCTTTGGGATGCAAGCTGATCTGAAATGCCATCCAGTGTGGTAGAGGAAAAAAAAATCTCCTCTGCGCTTCTGAGTTCTTGCTCACAGCCGACTCTCTGCTGTACATGTCAATGAGGGGAGATGTCATCAGTGTGTCTATGCTTCTCTCCAGGGTCCGAGGAGACAGGAAGAGCCGGAGTGACAGGATCGCAGACTGTCAGAACTGGCAGGGCATTAACTCGGAAAATGCCATGAATGAAATAGAAGCTATTGAAACCACTGTCGAAGTGGTGGACGGACGACAAAAGGTTCGTCCTGCCTTGTTGTGATTTTTGCTGCTGCCTCTCTATGGATTAACCCACCTGTTTACAAATTCTAAAATGCATAGGATCATAATGTGATTATAGGAGCAAAAAATAACAGAATATGATTAGGACACAACCCAGAAAGGAAGACATTTATGTAAGTGGACTTATCCATGAACTGTGTTGTTTTTATGTAAGTGTCCCAAATTCTGAGCTCCATAACATAATTTGTCAATCAAGAACCATTTCCACAGTAGAAATATTTAGAACAGCCTTCCTCTGCAGACTTCCTGTAAGGACTGGTTATAAACACATCCAGACGCACATTCAGGGGGGCACATGTGCATGTAGGATCGCCCGTGCATTTATAAATCACAGACATAAGAGGAAATTATCACATGAACACGAGCTCACTCACGCAAACATCCCATTTTTTAAAATCCACACCTGAGTGAGTGAGTTTGCCTTTTATTGGGCTGTCAGCAGAAAATCTGCTGTGTGGCAGCTCACACTGAATTGCATGACAGATGACTGCACTTCCTTTTAAAATATGCGTGTTTCCCCCTGACGAATTAAAGTTTTATCCTTCTTTTCTCACCTCACAGATAGTCAGCAGGCTCCATATTCGCAATGCCAGCGTTTCCGTCATGTACAAGTGTTCCGCTGAAAACAAAGTGGGCGAAGACGAGCGGCTGATCTACTTCTATGTAACCAGTAAGTATGTCCAGTTAGATTTCACGCAAACAGTTACAGGCTGGTTTTTGGAAAATCATCACGAGCCAGACAGATTAGTTCTGGTTGATTTGTCCATATGTTGAGATTTGTCCATCTAAATGGGTCAGGAGGCCGTTTGTCTTTCTTAGTTAGACCATTCTGTGCTGAATGACCTCATTATTAATCTGCTGGACTTAAAAATTTTTTAAAAAAACTTTAAAAAACCCCCGTTCTGGCATGTTTTATTTCTTCAAACCAGTCTTGATCGTATCGGCCAGAGAGGAGTGTAGGATGCAACAACCGTACACTCTCAAAATAATGACAAGAGAATAATTTTGGTGGTATATTTGCGTGAATGCAGGCAAACACTGTCATCAAAATGGGTAATTTACCAGATAATTTAACTAGCAGGACTGCTTTAATGCACTATCCCAAAACTTGAATATAACAGTGTGTTAAGTTGCTGCCTGGGGGGTGTTGTTGTTGTTGTTTCCTGCAGTGTTTAAAAGGCTTATTATCTTGTAAAAAAAATGCCAAAATTGCATCATTTATCAGAACCAAAAACTGTAAAAACAGAAATAATTAACTTTTTTACAACCTTTGAATTACTTATGTGGGTTTGTGTCGTTCCGTCTGGTAAATTAAGCAAATCTAAGCGTATAATCATCATATTTAATCACAAACACTTTATTCTGCATGTCTTTGATATAAAAAGTTACTAAAAATAATACCGTAGGTTCTAAAAAGCTTCTGTTAAAAAAAACAGAAACACAGCTGTGATCAACAGTTAAGTGATAAAAATTCTACGATTCTTGATCTTACGGCTGAACTGCAGGCTGTGTTCACACAGAGCAAATAAAAGACAATTATGGTAACAAATTAAAAATGTCAGGTGCAAAATATCTATGGTATGTAGAGCCACCCCACAGTATCTGCAACACCTGTGTGGTAAGTTGCTGCCCAGAGGTTGTTGTTGTTTCCTGTAGAGAAGTGGATTTCGAAAATGGTAACATGTTGATAGCTGAGAGGAGGAAAAAGCCACAGGAAATGCGCGACCAGTGGCAGATTTATACTCTCAATCTACCTCCACTCCTGTTCAGTGTGAACTGTCTGCTATAAACATGTTTTTTTGTTTTTTGACAGAGCTCAGTATAAATTAGTGAAGTCCAGATTGTGATTTTATAATCCAGATCCTTGAATATTAGGTCTGATCTATCCTTATAATAAAATGTTAGATAGGGATTGTTCTGGTTGACTTTTACACATTTGTGCCCAAAGAAATAGCTGAGTTATTATTGGGATCCTCAAAACCAGTTCTAACTGCATTCCATAGTTTGATATCACTGAATTTAAGTGAGAAACAGTTTTGTTTTGTTGTGATTTTGGTGAATTCAGCTTTTAAAATATACATTTAAATAATGTGCAATGTTTCGCCTTCATAGCCATCCCTGAGGGCTTCAGTGTGGACGTTCAGCCCCCTGAGAATCCCTTGGAGCAGGAGAAAGTCTCTCTATGCTGCAGTGCCGACAATTACACCTATGAGCAGCTGCAGTGGTACCGGCTTGACCCCCAGGCCCTGCAGGACGAGCAGGGTAAGCCTCAGAAGCTGGACTGCAACAGCGTCCACCTCTATGCTGACACGCTTCAAGGCCAGCTCTCCTTTCAGGAGCCCTCCAACAGCTGGGTCCTGGACTTCACCATTCACTCCATACAGCTGCAGGATGAGGGTTATTATGTGTGTGAGGCTCAGAGCAGACGCAGCGGCGAGAAACAGTGCCTGGTCAGATACATCTCTGTCAAAGGTGAGGCATGAAAGAGAATGAAAGCTCCAGACACATCAACACACATCACCTGGCAATGAAAATAACCACGGCTAATTATATAGAGAAGCTCAACCCGTGGTGGTGGAAACACACACGGGTTTCAGTGGAGTTGGCGCTGAGATGCTGGAGGCTTAAAAATACACACACTCACAAAGAGGTGCCCACACAGCCCCAAACCCACATCCACATATAATGGAGAAAGTACCTGGTGTTTGCACTAAATCAATACGTAATGACAGAAAACAGAGCTGAGAAGCTCCAGGGCTGAAATGCACAAACAAATTCATGCTTCATTCATGTTGTGGTTCTGTAACCTTGCATCAGTGCCTGCAGGACATGTACATATTAATGGGATTTTTTTGTGTGCTTTTTTTCCCATCCTGTGAGACCGTTTTGTAAATGCCACATACATTTACAGTCCTTTGGTTGATGTTGCACTGCTCACATCAGTAGGGCGCTGCAAGTCATAGAGCTGATTGCACTTTCTCCTTCCTGACTGGTCTTTTTGGCCTCCCTCTCCCTCCGTAGCCTTGGAGGCGCCCCGATATAAACGCAGCCTCACCAACCAGACGGTGAATGTGACCGAGTCTCTGCGGATGGAGTGCGATGTGGAGGGCAGACCTCTTCCCCGTCTGTCCTGGTTCAAAGACAAACAGCCTCTCCACCAGATGTCAGGTGCATGAATACACTTATACAGGCGACACACACGTTTACAGCACAGTGCAGCAGCCCGCCTACCAACCCAGCAGCCCCACATGCACACTGTACACACTCATACACCAAAACTGCTTCAGTAAAACCTAAACTCAGCTGCCTTTTACATCTATTTACTTCTATCCTGCTCTCTGTGCTGTGTATACAGCCAAATGTCCAATAAAGCTGTTCTAATTTACATATTTTTGTTGTCAGACAATGGAACAAATATGAAATAGTCACTGAAATGCAATATGCTACCTAGCAGTCACTTTAGAGCCATTTCCAAGCTGTTGTTCTGCACTGCTAAACTACCAATTTTATAGCCGCGACATCATCTAACAAGCTCATCATAAACAAGAGTTACAAACAATGGCTGTGCTGTGAATTTGACAATCTTTCCATCTAAAATGATCACTCAGAGAGAAAGTTAGAGGCAATATAACCTCCTGGTCTGACACATTCGTTCTTATCTGTGTCAGCTTGCATGTTGTCAATCACAGACCCAGAGAGAGTCTTCTTCCTGAAGGGGGTGTGGACAGCAGGAGGTCAGCAGCATTTAGAGCTAAAGACACTGAAACAGCCTGTTTAGAACAGGGCTAAAACCAGGGGTTATTCAGTCATGGTAACATTAACCATTACCTTTGCAGTATTTTCAGCTAAAAAAAAAAAAAAGAAAGGCATATTCTGGGAACATGTGAGACTTTTATTAATTTGCTGAGAATAGCCACAATATGGGACCTTTAAAATTTCCATTAAAATTGAGATAGATATGTCTGGTTAATATTTACTCAGGTATCAGTAGCTTTTGGTAGATGTTGTAGTTTTTTATAGTTGGATTATGATAAAATGTAAGTCCAGCTATTAAAAGCCAGCACGGGCATACACACAGATGCACAACCACCCACACTCTTTAACAGATGTGCCAAACGCAACAGTGACAAGAATACTTGTATGTGTTTTGCTGCACACCCACCCGCCCGCCCACGCACACACACATGAAACCCTGCTGGCTCGTAGACATGGCTCATTAGCTTTCTCAGTGTGCGTCTCCTTCTCAACATCTGAAGGAGATGAGGGGCCGGGGTGGGTCATTGGGTTTGAGTGACAGCTGATGCTAAGGGTCCGCTCAGACAGGCTGCAGGGGACATGTAGCTTAACACACAGGACAATGGAATAATAAATGAATGCTACAGATTGAAGTCCAGAGGTGTGACAGGAATTCCAAAAGTGTTGGGGTAAATGTCACTGAATTTATGACGTGTGAGGTGAAGGAGCTTTGCAGCCATTGAAGTATCCGTGTTACTTATCTTGTGTTTCCCCACAGGGATCCAGCTGCAGGATTCAAACCGCACGCTGAGTATCCAGCGGGTTAGAGAGGAGGATGCCGGTCTTTACACCTGCACTGCCTGCAACCAGCGTGGATGTGTTCACTCCTCAGCCGCCGTCAGGGTCATCGGTGAGACAGAAGCACAGAAAACTACAGAAACACTTAAATGTACTCACACACTCTCACCATGGACATGGTTTTCTGAGTGCACTCAGGCCTAAACAGTTGCCCTTGAGCTCAGATGTTCACCTGCATAGTGAACAGGCCTCACATTTTCACCTCTCACACTCTCACTGCAGCTATAGTTTTTGTGCTTTTGTTGTGTGCAGCTTTCCACAGTGAAATCAAAGTCAGTGACCACTGGCACATTCTGTATTCAGAATGAATAACTCAATAGGTTTTCCTGGATGTGATTTCGTAATGAGTGGCTGGAATGAATAAGGTTTGCTTAGCACATATATTTAATGTACAGATTTAATGTAAGGAGCCTACTGGGGGAAAATACTTTGTAATACAGTGCCCCCTATAGATGGTAAACAGTAAGACCTGTGACCAGGTCAAGTGGTTTGCAATAGTGTTTAGAACATTTGCATCTAAAAGTGACTTTCTTTTCTCTTTTCTCTCTTCTAAGGTTCAAGTGACAAGGCCAACGTAGAGATTGTAATCCTCATCGGGACTGGAGTCATTGCTGTTTTCTTCTGGGCTTTGCTCATCCTCATCTTCTGCAATGTGAAACGGGTCAGAGGGCACCACTCCTCACTGAGTTTATGTCTTTGCATTTGTGAGAGAAGCTGACAGACTGTGACAGAGGCACTCTGACCTCTGACTCAAAACATGTCTGTATGCATTTGAGCACAATCTGTTTCTCTGCTTTAAGAGATAGTCTGTAATTTTACACCCTGACACAGGAGTTACTGGTATTTGTCGGGAGCAAGTCCAATAAGTTGTTTACTGCTATTAGATCTACCAGAAAGCGCGCTCATAATAAGGCTCCAATTGCTTTAGATTTTTCCTCACTTGGTCATTTCTGAAATCATTTCACACAGCTGCTTGCTTGCTTTTTCCTCTCACTTACAGTACCTCTCAATCATTTTCTCTCTTATCCTCTTATCTGTCCAAACTGTTACTTCTCTGTGGTAGCAGATTTGGCAGACAAAGCATCCTAATGGTGTCTACATGCACAGAAGCAGGCAAATTAGTATGGACTCGCACTCTGCACAACCTTTAACTGTGATTTCTCTGGGCTGTTGGTGATAAAGTGGGCTCTTTAATAAGCACCAGCATGGCAAGACAGTATACACTTCAGGTTAACCTCTGCAGCACATGTTTTTCTGCTCCTGTTGCACACAGATTCGTCACTCCATCAGCAATGGCACTCATTCTCAGTCAAGTGCATATGTAGGTTGTAAAAGCTACTTAAATGGCCATCCATCCATCCATCCATTTGCTATACCTGCTTTATCCTATAGAGGGTTACAGGGGGGCTGAAGCCTAACCCAGCTGACACTGGGCAAGAGACAGTTAACCAGTTCATCAGAGGGCAAAGACAGATAGAGAGAGACAGCCATGCGTGCTCACACTCACACCCACAGTCAATTACAGACCTACAGTCAAGTGTAATCATCAGCTGCGCTACCATGCATGTGTTTGGACTGTCGGGGGGAACCAGAGCACCTGGAAAACAATCCACGCAGCCACAAGAAAACATGCAAACTCCACACAGAAAAGTCAGCAAATTCAAACTCAGGACCTCTTAGGTGTGAGATGATAGTGCCACCACCATGCCATACTATGCAACTGTTCTATACAAATACATGTTAAATGATAAAATGCTGCTATTGATAATTAAATAATTGATTACATAATAAACTAAATTGTGCAAAGTCCAAAAAAAATAATGTACTACTTAATATAGCTTCTTCCCACTATGTCATTGGAGTGTCATTGAATACCCCACACAGGCACTACAGGTCAGCCAAATCATCCAGATTCAGAGGCAGTTTCTTTCCCAAGGCTGCTGCCACACAAAACACAAACAAGCGCTCATTCATGCTGCTTTTTATCTTGTAATTTATTTATTCAAGTAAATAATGTTAGTGCTATATCGTAATTCATGTTGCTACGTATTACATTCAACACTCTGGTGCAATATTGCAGTCAACACTCTATTACATGAACAGAATTTAATTCTTTTATCCATTTGTGTTACTGAAAGTGCCTCATCCCTGCAGTCGGCTTCATATTTAGTGGTGATATTATAATTTTTTTTAGATTTCTCTTGGTATTTCTTTAATGACTTTTCAGCGTTTTGCATTTTAATATTTGCATTAGCAATGCACCCAAAGGAGGGGCACTCCTAATTTCCTTGTATGCAGAGCTGACGGAGATTCTGAACACGCAACATATATCAATATTGTAAAATGAATATAATTTACGTCTCTTTTATCCATTTGTGTCAGGGAAAGGGCCTCATCTCTGCAGGCGGCTCCATATTTCGTGTTGATATCATTATATTTTTATATTCATCTTGATGTTCCTTTATTGAATTTTCAGTGTTTTTTCCTGTTTTGATATTTGCATTTGCACCCAAAGGAGGAGCACTCCTAATTCCGTTGTATGCAGAGATTACACTGATTCTGAACATGCAACACAAATCAATATTGTAAAATTTATACGAGCTATTTGAAACCCACATATTGGATGAAACTTTGTTGGTTCTTGTTTGGTGAAACTTGATTATGTAGAACATACATGCAGCATGCTCTCATGTGCACCCTGAATAACAGCCACACAGAAAAACAGAAAAAAAACTTGATGGATTTTCTTTTGGATGGTTTTCCAGTTTTCCAGAGCAGTGGCCCAGCAGGGTTTGTCCCAGAATTTCTGAAGGCCAGCATACTATTGGATCTAACACTCATTTCTGTGCCTGAACACAACATGGAGCACAGAAGCTTCCACTGTTCTGCTCAGCTGCTCACACTTCACCTCCCATGTAGATGGTGTTACAAGCATGATGTCTTCTCTTCAAGACCACTGCTAACAACACACCGTCTGCCTGTCAGTAGTTTGTAAGCTGCAGAGTTTGTTTCTCTTCTCAGCTGGAGCTCAGCCTGCAAGCTCCTGTCAATCAAACTGAGATGGGCCCCTTCTGCCAGCTGAGGCAAAAGGAGCTTTGATATTTCCCCCATGATTCAACTGCAAAAGTACTATTATGTTTGCACTCTGTCCTTCGAACCTCTTCTTCTTTTGTGCCGTGTTTTCAGTGCTTCCTTTACAGTATTCACTCTTATTTAGCTAATCTTTTGCCTTAAATTAGCTTCTTCTCTGCCTAAACTGTAGGTGAACCCAGCTGACATAAAGACGGGCTATCTGTCGATCATTATGGACCCGGGGGAGGTGCCACTGGATGAGCAATGTGAATACCTACCCTACGACTCATCGCAGTGGGAGATCTCCAGGGACCGACTCAGACTGGGTACACAACAGGAAGATTGGGTGACAAGGATGGATGGAGGGATGATAAAACATGAGAGAGGGAGATGTGTATGTGAGGACATATGCTGGCATGGATGATAGCGAGTCGAGGGATGAAACTGAATTACTTTTCCATCTCCAGAATCCATAATGGCATGAGTTTGGATTGCTGCCAGCTGGGCAGAGTGCTGCCAAGTAAAGTGTTAATGTTAAAAATGTGCTCATTCCCAGAACAGTTTGTTTAAAAAAATGGCCCGAGGAAAAGCATCTGTTCCCCGACAGCAACTTATGGCAGCATGTTGTTTTCCAAATGCTGCAACTGATACTCAGATGCCTCCTCTTGGTCTGCATGGATTATCATGGGCATTTACATTTTTGCAAATGCTTCCCAACTGTGGACAACTGTTTGTGTATTCCAGTGAGACTAAAACCAAGTCAGCATAAATCAATAAGCATGAATATTTTTTGATTATTAATGTTTTTTCCCTCCTGACACAGGAAAGGTTTTAGGTCATGGCGCGTTTGGAAAAGTAATTGAAGCATCAATCTACGGCATCAGCAAGAGCAGCAGCTTGGACACCGTGGCTGTGAAAATGCTGAAGGGTGAGATTTGGGTTTGTTTATCTCATGTGTGTGTGTGTGTGTGTGTGTGTGTGTGTGTATGCTGTATGTAAATGTTGGAGGCTTTCTAAGCCACTAAAGCAGCCATTTGAAGAAGCTCTTAATTGGACTTAAATGAATGGTTCTTTTATATGCATAAATGTGTGCAAAAATACAGAATAAGATGTGATTTCTATGTAATTCGTGTTGCAGACGGAGCCACAGCCAGCGAGCACAAAGCCTTGATGTCAGAGTTAAAGATACTGATTCACATCGGAAATCATCTGAATGTAGTGAACCTGTTAGGAGCCTGCACTAAACCAAATGGTGGGTACATTAAATTACACTTTATTCATGTGTAAAATCATATTTTTCTGATATAAAATTAGAGTCTACTGAGCTTGATGTATTGAAACGTCATGCAGATTGCAAATTTGATGGACAGAATCGATGGAGCTGTCAAATATACCTGCGCAATTCAAATGCAAAACAAAATGAACACCTCAGGAAAACTGATTATAGTGTAATTTCAACCTCCTCCTGCTGCAGTTTGTGTCTTTTGAAAGATTTGTTGTCATAATTTTGGGGATATATTTGAATATCAGTATTTCTTTTAGAAACATACATATTTAGTTTGACCTCATTTCAGCTCAGCTCAGTGTGAAATTTAAAGTAGTTACATCACTTTATCCATCCCCCTGCAACTTTCATTACTTTGTCAACAGCAAACCAGATGAGAAGTGCAACAGCTGCCCTTATTTTTTCAAACCCTTACATAGATTTGACCTATAGAGCACATTTTAGTGGGGGTACATCTGAAAATGTTTATCCTAAACAACAGCAGCCCGGCAGCTAATCTCAGGCAGGAAATACTCAAGTTTAAATGCAGCCCCTCACAACCTAGAATATGGTGTGAAGGGGAAAAAAGAGCTCCTAGGCAAGAGTCAGAAGTCATTTTCATGGTTTTTATCAAGTGTGAAAGCAATGCAACATGTGCTGAAACAGAGCAAAGCTAATATTTTAGCCATTTCTACCAACAGGTCCGCTGATGGTGATAGTGGAGTACTGCAAGTATGGGAATCTGTCCAACTTCCTACGAGCCAAGAGGGAATTCTTCCTCCCCTACAGGGTATAAAAACAAGTTTGTTCAATATTTCTGTCTTTGCTTTAAATGTTTTATTGATTTTATGTTACAGATTTAGTTTACTGTGACACATGTTTCATAATTCTGTTTTCCATATTGATTTTGGAGATGATGCATTGAAACATATCCCCACTTAGGATCGCTCACCGAAAACCCAAAGCCAAGTGCGGCGGATGATTGAAGCGGGTCAGATGGACCAAAGAGCTCGTCAGCCTCCTTCTCCATCCTCCGCGCCACTCACCGGCCCCCAGAGCCCCACATCCAACACATCCAACCCGAATCCCGCTGTGGAGAAAAGTGAGTAATTTTAAATTCACAGGAGAGAAATTGTTGCTCATTGTTCTGCAATAAAACACAACTTTGTGTTCTTTTCTTTCTATGGCTACCCTCCTACCCCTTACCTTTGTGTCTCTCTCCAGTGGAGGATTTGTGGAAAACTCCTCTGACGATAGAAGATTTGATTTGCTACAGTTTTCAGGTGGCTCGGGGGATGGAGTTCCTGGCCTCCAGAAAGGTTAGCTGTCAGCACTACAATGTCCACAATTCTTGGATAAGCTGAGGTGAATTGTCCCCAAAGGTTAGCTTCACAGGCGGTAGATTTTTGTCTGGATCCTTCATGCTGTGCCTCAGGGGTTTCAGCAGGTTGTCCACTAACCCTCGGATCCCCTGGAGCCTTGTTGGGCTGTTTTACCACCACTGGCTGTATGTGTGTGTGAGTGAAAGGGTGACAGAGAGGTGAATTACGCAGTGTGGTATGTAGGAAAGGGCCATATAGAAGCTGCTATTCAGCCTTTTGTGCTACAATTCCATAACATAAACCTATTCAAAGCAGGTTTACACGATTGAAATGACAAAATAAAGTATATGCACCAATAAAGCATTAGAACAAAAAGTAGTTTAATCTAATTTAACCGTCAGCATCAGGATGAAGTTGTTTTTCACATTAAATGCATTTTTCAAAAACAGTGCATTAATGTCTTGAACTCTAAATACAAAAACAGTATGCAATGGAAAATATTTCTATTTTATACAATAAACATATGACACAGCTTCAAACTGACTCAGGCAGAGGTTTATTTTAGGCTATTATATAGAAATTAATTATTCGAAATGTTGTCAACCACTAAATTGATCGCCAACTACTTCAAGAAAAGTCAACATCCTCCTTTGAATATTTTCTGGTTTAGCTATTGTCCCCTCCTGTATAACAGTAAACTAGATATTTTAGGCATTATTTTTTTTACATTTGAAACCATCAACCTGGGCATTGGGAAACATTTTTTTTAACAGTTTTTTGATGTTTTCCAGATCATTTATCAAGAAAATAATCAACGGATTAATTGACAATGAAGCTTATTGTTAGCTGTAGCCCGAATGTTACACACTTTGTTGTTATGTTTTTTCGTCATTATCACAGATTTATTATTGAGTAAGATACATTTTTTATGTTCGTTGTTATTTTCTGTAGAATTAAGGAGGTTAATCTTTAGCAATATATCATATAGTAATTCAGAAAATTAAATATTAACCTGCACAGTAACTACATGTGTGAAATAAATGTATAAGTATAAAAAGTGCAGTATTTCACTTTGAAATGTTGTAAAGATGCGTACAGTAAAATAAACTGGTAATATTCAACCTCAGTATGTAAACACAGTGCTAAAGTAAATGTAATTTGTTACAGTGGGTCTAACACTGGACCTCAGTGTATCTGGGGTTTCTCAAGAAGTGTCGTACTTGTTCTCACTTTTAAGGCCTCCTAAATTCCAGTTCTAGCAAAAAGTCTGTTCTACAAGCCTAAAATCACAAAGCTGCTCAGAGTAACTTTTATTGAGGGGCTGATAAGAATCTCAAACTAATGATTAATTTTCTCAATTTGTACAGTGGCTGGTTGAGAAATGATACGTCTGCATTAGTGAATGGGAAATAAAATATTCATCAGTTCATAGTGACTTGAAAAGGAACAAGACTGTATTACATGAGATTAAAATGGATATTAATAAAAGTTAAACAACATTGTGTAGTATATTAAAAAATTATATTCCAAGTTAAGTCAATTGAAGTCCAGTGAAATTTTTAAAAAGTGAGCAGTGTTGGTACTAATTTGAGGAACAGGACTCACAGAGAGTTAAGATATTTCGAATTTATCAGTAAACAGTATCGGAGAGGTGTGCAAAGTAACTGTCGTCTCTATTGTTAGTGGATTGTTTCAATTGTTTGTTTGTGAGCTGATTTGTTTCTTATTTACTCACCCACACATCAAAATATGCTCTTAAAAAATTCAATGTTGTTGTGCCCGATAAAATTACGAAAACAGAAAATGCTGACACAGTGAAGGTTATCGCCTGCTACAGTCCATTTCACACAGTTTGGCTGGATGAATAATAAATTAAAGTAGCCAGCAGCTGCATAAGATATGGGATATGATGCAGACTGTCTGGCTTTAAATGCCCCCTCCAAAACCACTCGGGACCCCAAAGGCACGTTTACTTGACAGGTTTGTGAATGCTGTTGGATCTTCTGCAGTGATTCCACAGAGCCCAGCTTGGCTGAGACATAGTCCAGTCGCAAAAGTGGCACCGACACACACACACACACACACACACACACACACACACACAGAGGAAGGAACGCACTCTCAGATTTTAAGGCTGCAAATTACACAAAATAACCCAGTTGCTGTTTACTTACTCCAAATCACATTACTCATCAGAGAAAGCAGGGGTTAAACAACGCATTGCAAAAACTGTACACACATGCACAAACACCTGCCTGCAGGGTTGTGATGTATGTGTTGTTCTGTGTGTATCTGCAGTGTATCCACAGAGACCTGGCTGCCCGGAACATTCTCCTGTCAGAGAACAACATCGTGAAGATCTGTGACTTTGGCCTGGCCAGAGACATATACAAAGACCCTGATTACGTCAGGAAAGGCAACGTACGTCAACCTTACACTGCTAGTTCTTGGTTTGTTATCCATCTCCATTTACTGTGGGGAAACATCAAGCTCCTTTTTTCTTGTTTTTGTGTTTTTTAACCACCCACATAAAGATTGCGTTTTAATGGCAGGTGTCATTTCTGTTTATGTGACTGTGTTTTAATGCTCTCGCAGGCTCGTCTGCCTTTAAAGTGGATGGCTCCAGAGAGTATCTTTGACAAGGTGTACACCAGCCAGAGTGATGTGTGGTCTTTTGGAGTTCTCCTCTGGGAAATCTTTTCACTCGGTAAGGCCTGAATCATAGCACTCATCTTTTAGGAAGGCATTCATTTGTGTAGAAATCAAAGTGGCAGAGTGTTAGCACAATCACCCCCAGAAGTGTAGAGTAGCTGTGTTCAAAAGTGACTATAAATTTCTGTTTTGGCTTATAACCAGTAGCTTCAGTCTATGTTAATTAGTGTATCGACCTTTTTTTGTTTTCCCCCAATTAGGTGCCTCTCCGTACCCAGGTGTACAGATCGATGAGGAGTTTTGCAAACGTTTGAAAGACGGTGTCAGGATGAGAGCACCAGAGACTGCCTCCCCTGAAATGTAAGCACGTATTCTCTTTCTTTCTCCACATTTTGGAGAAAAATATGCTTCGTAGCTCTAAATCCCTTTAACTGATAAGGCCACTGCCTGGAGGAAATTTCCTCATGAATATCATTCAAGTGACTCCCACATTAAAGGAAACAAGAGAGAATCTAATGTGTACTTACATGACTGTAGTGTGTTGTTGTTGTTGTTGTGACTGTGCTGCCCTCTGCTGGCAGATATGGCATCATGCTGGCCTGCTGGCAGGGCGAGCCCAAAGACAGACCGACGTTCCCAGCCCTGGTTGAGATCCTGGGAGACCTGCTGCAGGACAACAGCCTACCTGTAAGTTCCATCATACCCTTAACAACTGATCGCTTTGTGTGGTTAAGAACTTCTGGGTCCTGATCTTCCCTTTATTCCCTTTAGGACGGGAAGGACTACATCCCCCTGAACCACTCACAGAACTCAGAAGATGACGGTTTCTCACAGGCCTCATCTCGTCCCGCATCTGAGGAAGAACTGAGAATGGCCTGCAACACCCTTCCTACAAGGTACAAATGCATGCAAGTGATTTTCTTCCAAAACCAACAAAGCTTTGATCCTTGCATGCATTGTTTTCGTAGCCAAAGCCAGAAATATTTTATTACTTCATTCCATCATTGTTGTTTTAACAATCAAATGAGAACAGTTTTTACCCATCACAAACACTGTCCCGTTGTCATATGAAGCTGCTATAGCATCAGATACACTAATGCACTATTTTGAGTTAAGTTTTCTTAAAACTAGAGTTACAGTTCCCAGCTGTGTTTGGATTCTTCTTTTTTTTTGCTGACTTGAAAGTACTTCCATGAATTAGGATCTTAAGTACTGGGGCTCAGAGATACAGACAGGTAAGAGAGTTGGAAAGTACTGAGTGACAAACAAATAGATTGCAGGTTTTCTCAAGGGATTTGTTTGTTTTAATGGTAAAGGTGACCTCAGTTGGACATACAGCAGTAAGTAAAAGTCTTTAACCTATAAATCCATCACCGTTTATTTGAGAAATCTGACCCTTGTGTGTCTCCTGTCAAATGCTAAAGTCTTTCTCCCATGGGGCATGAGGTCAGATTTATTAAACTCACTAAACTGTACAAATATGTCATAAATTCAATTCAGTTTTAATGCACCTGTTCACAAAACGGCCATGGGATTTAATCTCTGGCAGTAACTTTAGTTAAAACTCAGTTAGTTAAATTTAGTTTAATAAGTTTAATTCACAAAAATGTTACCAAAGAGTGCACCTGTCAAATCTGACATAGATTGGATGAACGCCGCAAGACACACATCAGTGAACTTGTTCTGTAATGAGGTCATGGTCACCTTAGTACATGCCAGGCCTCTTAGTTTGGTCTGAAAGTTGGTCATTTTATACTTTAGTCTAGTCTTACACCTGTAACAGCCAATTAAGGGGCTTTCACAAGGGCATCATTCAGCTCATCATCTGTTGGGTAGGCTTTGGATTTAATAATTTCCTTTGCCAGTTGCTTCAAAATTTGGGATTTGAATTGCCATGAAGAGTTCAAATTAGTTCCACCTTGCTATCGTCTCAATTTCAGCATCATAGCTGAAATGTGGGAGAGTGAAAACACTCAGCCAAACCCACAGCCTTGTCATTGATGATGAACCCAGAGACTAAACAGGCTCTGTATTGTCTTTGTATTACTAGCTGCTAAATGCTTGACTTAAAAGTATCCCTGCATTGCCTTCCTCTATATAACTTTCTAAACAGATCAATGTATGGATGACTTTAATGTACTTTAGAGATTTCTGACAGATTCCAAAATCAGCGTCTTGATACTGAAGTCGATTGTCCTGTTACAATCCCAAACTTGTCTTTACTGTCTGACACAATTCCTCTATGGAGCCTGGTGTCACATGTGCTTGACATCCAAAACAACATTACAGGCTAGTTCATAACTGGAACACCAGGACCAGGAATAAGAGACGACAATCAAAGCGGAGGCCAGTTTTCATGTGCATTTTCACCAACATGTTTCTTTCTGGAGAAGGTGTGGGGTGAGATCGAAAGCTCCAAACAATAAGCAAGCTCCACAGGTATAACATTCTCAAATAAGTCATGTACTACATCTGGGAGATAGCCTGCAGTGACATAAAGATGAGTGAGACTCTTAATCAAAACACATCACAGCACACACTTCCAGTTTCCAGTACAGATTTTAAATGAGCTTGACAAAGTACCTGTGTTCTACGGCCAAAAACACCAGCAGTCAATACCTGAATTTCAGGCTTTTTAGTTATGCACAATCTATGAATATATTCCCCTGCAACACTTTTTGCAAAGCCTACAAACCTCTGAGGATATCAGCTTTTACGCAATTCACAGTGCCTTTAATAAACTCACTAAACTCAGTCATAAACACACCACGTTGTCCCAGAATTACCAGATCTTTGAATAGTGGACCCATCACTTTTTCAAATCTAAATGTTGTGGCAAGGAAGAAGGAGACACAAGCTAGTTGCTAATGAGCCAACTTTATTGCTCTCGAGCCACCAACTGAATGCGGAACCAGCGGTAACAATCACCATGGGGGCTAAGCCACGCCCCTCAAACCACAGCATCCACCACAATGTCTGCAAATCATTACTTTTACAAATAACAGCAAAATAAATGGACAACAGAGCCGATTAAGAGTCTGGAGGTAAATTATCCAAGATGCAGTCCACCACAAAAGTTAAGCTTTTTGTGTGAGGTTCTAAGAGGACTGCAAACCTCAAAATCATCAATTTAAAACGTAATCAAGGTCCTTAAGTCCTCAACAGTTGTTTTATAACACTGACCATCTCGAAAACACCTATACACTGACCACCCCTCAATTTTTTTTAGCAGTTTTTTCCTTAATCACTGACTCAACAATTCCTGCAATAACTCCCTTAAAGGAAAGTATTGGAATTGGATCCTTTGATCAACAGATAGAAAATACTCAACAGGCTCTATAAACCCTGAAGTGGAGCTTGTAGTATTGTTTCCTTTTAAAAGAATTCACAAGAGGGCCACATTTTTACCAACATTTCTAACAAAGAATAAAAAACACACAGAGAATTGGCAAGTTCTTCAAAAACAGCAATAATAGCCTGCAGGGACATCAAGGTGAGCGAGACTGATGTCACTCAATCTTACCATCAATGTTGTTAAAAATTTTTACCAACATTTTTAACAAAGAATAAAAACACACACAGAATTGACAAGTTCTTCAGTAACAGCCTGACTGATATGGAGGTTATGGCTTTTGAAAGTTTCTGAAACAGTGTGCTTTGTGACTAAATCACGAGCAGAACTTAATAAAATGTATAATTCTTCCAACAGCTCCTCCGCTGCTGTGGCTGGAACATGAAATACACTTTCCAATTTCAACAATATTAAAGCTTTTTTTTCTGTTCAGTTAGTCTTGGCAGATTTTCAACAGCAGCAGCAGCATCACTTCTTCACGCTGACTCTGTCAGTAGGACGGCCAGCGCATACAAATTCAGAACCATCTAACACTTGTGCACAAACAAAGCTGCACCTGCTTTAAAAACTTTCAGTGTGTGAATAATGGTTCCTCATTTGTGTGAGCAAAATGTACTGAAAATATTTGTCTTGACAGCGCAACCTAAAAATTACTTACTATCGTATTATTTCGCAAAGGGGCTCCACTGTGAACAAAAAATCTCTCTGCAGAGAGGTTACTGCATGCACATAACTCACACTTAAACATAACTGAACTGGCAGCTGTTTGTTTATATTGAGATAAAGGAGGTTTATACATGTGTTTTAAGTCCATTCTGTCTTAAATATGCTTGGACATTTTACATATACACAAAGATAATGCTGGCTGCTTCCATAATGATGATGTTGTTCATAATGTTTCAGTAATTTGTACCTACAGCTCTGCTTTGTAGTGCAATTTTCACACTATCATACACACCTCACTGAAAAAAGAAAACGCACTAGTCAAGTATGGCTTGTTATTAGCATGCTGAAGTAAACATTGAATTGCAACTAAATCCCAAGACCATAAATGTGTGCCTGTATATAAATGTGTTTACGAAAACCTAACATGTACTATAGAAGAGGGGCACTTAAACAGGGAAACAGGACAGCATTGCCTCTAAGGTGACTGAGTGTATGGAGTCCATAAGGAGCAGTCTCAGAAACCTTGGTGTCACATTTGATCAGTCAGTGCATTTTGAAAAACACATTGATTCAATAGTCTGCACTTATTTCACTTAAGAATCATTGTCAGACTCAGGTTCATTGTATCCCAGCCTCTGCTAGAAATGATAATTCATTCTTTTATCTCATCCTGTCTAGACTATTATACATCTGTCTTCACCTGCCTCAACAATTCATCTTTAGACCGTCTACAATTAGTTCAGAACACTGCTGCAAGGCTGCTAACAAGACGTCACACATCACACCCACTTTAGAGTCTCTACATTGGCTCCCAGTTAGGTTCAGGATAAGTTTTAAGATTCTCGTGTTCACATACAGAGCTTTACACAGTCACGCACCTGCTTATATTTCTGAGCTGCTCCAACCTTATATACCCACCTGGTAGTGACCCGCACTAAACTCAAAACAAAAGATGTGGAATACCCTACACATAGACCTTCGTCATCCAGTCTCAGTTGATCTGTACGTGCTTATTACTTTTAATATATCCATTTATCTATGTATCCTAGATCTGCTGCTTTGTTTAGTGTTTCCTCTTTTGGTTGTTTTTAAGGGCCTATGTTGATGTTCTCTGTAAAGCACTTCATGTTGTGAAAGGTGCTATATAAATAAACTCTACTTGTTTACTGTCCTTTGTGATGTAGATCTAGTAAAGGAGCGAACTGGTGGCATGAATTTTAGTTTACTAACCTTGATCTACAGTATACATGTGAAGTAAAATGCATTTTAACACAGCAACTACGCAAAACTAAAGCTATGCTTTTCTATGCTTAAGCATCAGAGAGCAGTTGGTTTGACTCATGTTTTAAATCGCTTTGTGTAAATTAATTCTGTTTTAATTTCACTGAAAATATGAGGAAACAAGCTGTAGTTGTTGTTCAAATTTAAATAACAGGAAACACACAGACTCCTTGTTCAGCTGCTGCAGGCTACAGTTTGGGTGGATTGTCCAGCTCTGGTTCATTGGCTGCAGTCGACAGTTTGGAGCTGCAGCTGGTCTTTTGGAGCAGGTATCTCATGAGCTGCATGAGCATTCTCGTCTTCTTCTGTGCAGTCATATGGAACAAAACAGGTCTCAAAAGCTCTATACTCTTTACTTTAAAAGTCCAATAGGTTAAACTGCTGGAATCACTGCAGGCTGTGGCTTGCTTATCACAGTTAATCCAAAAAATCGTTCTTTTGTTTCTTGAAACCTGTTTTCTGTTCCTGCTGAATGTTTTTCTCAAACAAATCTAAGTTATCCAGATGCATTAGTTAAGTTTATCCACTTCCAGGAGGTTTGGTGGATTTCTCCAGGGGCTGACTGGCTGAGTCATCGTCTGTTGCTGTGGATGGCAGGCTCCTTCCTCTACTTTAATTCCGTTTTGGAGGCAGGCTGCCTTTACAGATATTTCTGTCTTTGCAAAATCAGCAGTCTACTTACAGGCAGGCAGGATGGCTTTGTTGCCGTTTTTTTTTTATCTTGTCTCCATTCTGAAGAGATTTGCTCGTTACTTTTTGTTTTTTCTCAACTCCGTCCGCGGCCAGCCAAGTTACAGGATGAAGTCCCCAAAAATACCACAAAA
Organism: Dascyllus trimaculatus; assembly: GCA_024666655.1. NCBI lineage: Eukaryota > Metazoa > Chordata > Actinopteri > Pomacentridae > Dascyllus > Dascyllus trimaculatus. The sequence continues at coordinate 15,958,977 of CM045457.1, forward strand.
GACCCCGTTCATCTGATTTGCTCTAAACTCAACACTTTGCCTGCACACATCCACAGCAATACACACGCCATGTCTGAAGCAGATTGGGGAAAAAACTGTTCACACACACACACACACACACACTCAGAGAGAGTGAGATATTTCTGGATTTCTTTTTTTCTTTCGTTTTTGGGCATTACTGGTAGGAAAAAAAGCTGAGAAGTGTCCATTTTGAAATTATATGAAAGATATACATGGATTAAAAACCGTACACAATTTAAAACTTTCAGTAGCAATAACTTTTGTGTTTGCAGGGTTGACAAAATACATAAATGTATCACTTTTATCCTAAAGCACACATCCACCCAAATATAGTTTAGCCCAAATACATGGAGGGAATTAATAGTTATCACAAAATCCACATTTTCTTCTAGCAAAAATCCAAATCCTTTTTATGCATCATCGCCAAATGGAGAATAGATTAATGACATTAAATATAAAAGACATTTAACCTGTTATGTACATTTAAAACAGATTTGGGTTTTGGGTACCAAAAGTCAAAGAAAAGAACGCAGCGCGGCACAGTGTATGATTTCAAGAGTTGTACACAAGCTGGTGATGCTAAAAGAGATATAGCTGATCTCCAGAAGGATTTGGATATCAGGAGGCAAAGCTCAGTTCCTGCCAATTAAACTCCTGATCAACGAAAACAACCTGGAAGAGGAAACATGTTCAGCAGCATGTGTGTGTCATTGTGCTCTCCTGTTATTTCCATTCCAGTGGCTGACTACTTGAAATCTAAATATAATGTACCTGTTCTCTCATTGAATGCAAGGGAGGACAAAATACCTCCCTTGAGGAAAAAATACCAGCGCATAAGTCAAGATATACTGGTATTTTTTCTCGTCTTTCTCCTGGCATTTGTACATAATTGGGAGGTTCTGGCAGGGATTTATCAGCTCATCTCTTCCATATCTCTTGACCAGGTATTATAACTGCGTGCCCTTTGCCGGCTGTGTGTTTGTGGGTCCCTCCAAAATGTGCCAGCCCAGGGTGAAGACGTTTGAGGAGTTGCCCCTGGAGATGCACCCACAGAAAGCTCCTCAAGTAAGCTCTTTATCGTCTTATCGGCTGCTGAAAATGTGAACCGGCTGGTGACATTTTGCGAATAGGATTGGACTTTGGCGAATTGTTTTTCCCCCGCAGATAATAACCAGAAATAGCTGCTGTTGGCGGAGACAGGCGGGGTCAACTAAAAGCATTTAATTCACATGATGTCAAACTGTGTCTCTTCCCAGGATAACCAGACAGACAGCGGGATGGTTCTGGCCTCCGAAGAATTTGAGAGAATTGAACACAACCACAGGGGGGCCGTCTTAAAAAGGTTAAAGCTATAATTTGTATAACAGCCTGAAAGTGACATATAATAAATATGCAGCCATTTATTTAATCATATTGTTTGACATTTGGACTGATGGACACTTATTACTAATTGAAACAACACAAAGCCTTTCAGACATATGAGTACAGAATGCTTTTATACAGTAAATGCATGAGTTATTATGAGAGAACACTCATTCTCTCTTGCTTGGAAATTGTAGAACAGTCAACCACTGCTTTATGTGCAGCGAAACTAGGTTTGCAAAGGAAGTGAGCATCAGCAGAGTTTCAGTCTATGCATGGGTAGGCAGGAGTAAACAAGAGCCTGAGTCATTCAAACCCAGGGATCATACAATTACAATGTATTAAAGAATCACCTTTAGCTAAAACTAAAAAAATAATGCATATTTATCCGGCAAGTCATTGCTGCAGCAAGTGTAGGAGGAGTTTTAGCAGCAGATGTTGGGATCCTGAGAGGGTAAAGATAGATATAAACTACCTGACTTATGCACATTAGTTTAGACAGTGTATTGTTCATTATTCCTACTGATATATTGTGCAGTCATATGGAACAAAACAGGTCTCAAAAGCTCTATACTCTTTGCTTTAAAAGTCTAATAAGTTAAATAGGTCTGTCGGCAAATCAGCCTGACTCATTTTTACTGTTCTGTCATGAATCCCAGTAGTACCTTCAGAAGATGTAAGTATTTAAAATGTCTTAATATTTTTTAAAACTCTAAATGATTGGGCACTATAGATTTCAGCAAAGTTGGTCAAACAGAAATTGCAAGTAGAAACTATTTTCAGCTGTGGATTTGGCACTCTGGCTTGCATTCATAGCAGCAGGGTGGTGTATGTGGGATTGACTTAAAAATAAACTCCTAACAGTGCCCCTGTTCATGGTAACGAGGGAACCTGTCGATCTGTGCAGCAGGTTGGATCACTGATGTGTTTTTAATAGCTTTGGCACAATGATGGTCTATGTTACAGAGTAATAAACAACGGTTTTATTTTTTGGTTATGGGTTCAGAACTTAAAGATGACGGTAATTTGGCTCACATTAATTATGTCCAGCATATCTACAAGTTATCTGTTGACAGTTTATTCTAAAAACATTATTTCCTAACAGCCCATTCTGCATCTGTCTCCCTGAGCTGTCGGTGAAAGCTGTCTGTTTTTTGCTCCTTCTCCAGTCGTATAGGCAGCAGTAGCAGCACAGAGCCTCTGACAGCCTCCCACAGCTCACTGGGTCAGAGCAGCAGCACCAGCAGCTACAGGCAACGTCCCAACTTCTTCAGCCAGCTGTCAGGACAGACCTTCTACAACAACGAGTACGGACACCTGTCCGAGGAAGGCTTCTGCGACTTCTACTCCTCACCAGACGCACCCTGCCTCGCCTCCTCGAATGTGTAATTAAAGATGTAGACCAAAGAAAGTAGTCAGCTCAGGTTGAGGGAGGACTTTGTAACATCTCAGTATTTGACATGTAGCCAGTCATTTAACAAAATGAATATCAGGTTATAGCTCCTTTGACCAGAGCTGACTTCTTTTCATCCTAAAGTCCTTCCTGCCTCTCCTCGGGCTGCTGCCTCAACAAATGGACTGAGCTTTATGTGCCTGAAGTTTCTCTAACCAGCCACTGGGTGGCAGCATTATTACAAAAACAATCCATAAGTATTTTCTATTCACACATTTATATTTTTAGCTTTTATATACAAAGTATTCTTCCTTTATTAGTGCAAGTTATGACTCATACAGGAAGGAATAAAGAAATTTATATCTTTTTTTTGCTCTTACATCTGTGATTCATGTGAAGCTGGATCAGTAATTATTCCAGTCCAGCCCAGTCTTTAGGTGCAAACTTGCATTTAGCTCACAGTAAACAAGAGCCACTAGCTCTGTGATGATCCATATGACGGATCAATTAGGGAAACAAATAGGTATTTGTGGTATCTGTGTCATTCAGTGGAGGTGGAGACGTTTGGATGCGCAACACCGTTAACCAGCAATAAGTGACGGAGGTAAACAGAGGGATGTAGGGCAAATAAAGGAGTGAGTCACACTAAGCACCTCTTATCAGTACTGGACGTAAGCATGATGATAGCTGTGACAGCCTAACACCCTCTTACACGCTCACATCACAAATGGCAACCTGCAGGGTGTTGGCTCTGGCTGCCAGCTGAGGGAAATGAGCAGTGTCTGGGTGCAAAGTCCACTTCATACACACAGTTAAAGTCACAACAGCTTAGTAATGTCGCCAAATCATCGACGCAAAAGGTTCCATTTTCAGTTTCTATGAATAAATGTTGATAAGGGCATCCAGATATGTTCAGTTTCATGTGAAAAAGGCTTCATGACTTCACTGTTTTGTGTTTCTTGCACCATTTCAGTAGGTGACGTTTGTCCTGAAAAAGACTTGGTAGATAGGTGCACAATGAAGTCAAACAAAAGGAATAAATGGCAGCCAGCTTTAAGAAACCCAAAGACGTGACGTGTACAACTGTAACCTCAATAGTACCTTTACTTAAGGAACACACAGCATTACAGAGTAATTTGAGACGGAAAAGGAAATGGATGGCCTTTAAAGTAGAAAAACAGGTTGTGGAGGTTTGTGATTATCACGATCCTTGATCAGAGAGGTTGTGGTAACAGTATAAAAAGAGCAAAAAGCAAAAAACATTTTCACCAACAAGTTTTCTCCTTCCAAAACCTGGACCTTCATTACAATTTACAACTTCATGGAAACACAAATACAAATACCTTGTACATAAATCAAACTAGAACTAACAGACCTCCACCACAGTTTTACAATCATTCAGATGGAATGGAAAAAGTCAGGGATATTTAACAGTGGTGATGAATTATTTGGTATACACAGACTGAAAACTAAAATGATCGATGTGTTTAAAAGAATTCTCTAAAAGCTCAAATCTACTCAGATGCTGTACATCCCATCATGCATGGACAACAGTGAAAATGCTGGTTTCAGTGAAAGACGCTGAAAGAGCCTGACAAACTAATGAGAGCAAAAAGGCATACAGTTTGAGTATCGGAGATAAAATGGGAGGCACACTGAAAAGACAATGTTGCATGATACACTTTTACAGACAGTATAAAAAAGACTTACGATTTCAGTCCAGCTTGTGGAAGATTCACAAACCCAAACACTTTCCTTTTAATAAACATTTCCTCAGTAATTTTGATGAACTAAACACAGTTAGACTGACATACTGGTGGAGATAATCCTTATTTGGACTTATTTACAGGCTAAATTATACATTTTTATTTGTAAATAACTGGTACATGAATTAAAAACAGCCCTACGATGTGGAGATTCTGTGACGACACATGGTGCAAATTTTAAAAACTTTCATGTCAGCACAAATAGGAGCTATTTTTTTACACTTCATTTTAAAAATATCAGCTGCAACCTTCGAAAACACATACTGGTTGAATCCTGACCCCAAGCTCTTTAACATTCACCTCCACAGTAACAAAAGAGATTTCCTTTCCCTCTCCTGACACTGAAAACGCAGGAAGCAGACATGTGATAGTCGGCGTTCACACGTCATCAGAGCAGACGGAGCCTGAGAGGATCTTCAGTAACGGAGACGCAGCCGTGTAGCCTGGTAGTTATATCGAGCGCCAGAGACTCTTCATTGGTCATGGGGATACAATCTCCACAAGGAAGTCGCTCCGAGCAGGACTGGATTTAGCTAACAGGCTAGCAACTTTGCACTTATAAATAAAATGTGAGGCGGGGTGGAAAGCAGTCCTCATGACATTTTTCCAATCTGGATCTTCTTCCAGGCCTCTGAAGCAGTAAATATACAGGAGTCGATGATTCCTGCGACTGTGAACGTCCCTCCAACGATGGCACAAATCTGCAGGAAACATGTAAATCTGTCAGTCTCCACTTTAAGAGCTTCATTGTTTTCTTCTCTGGGTACAAACTGCTCAATAAAAGGCAAAATAGTCCCATTTAATCACAACAACACATCACACTGACACCTCTTTATGTGCTGGAATCCAGCCGCAGCTTGACTCGCAATCTTGAGCCATGACTCACGATTACATTACAAGTGCAGTCATCTCCTGCCCATGCCTTAAGTCATGATGAACCTAAACAACACCTAAGACAAATAATAGTGGAGCTCATCAGCCGGGAAGCCAATTTAATCCTGACTGCATCATCAGTCAGCAGGAGACTTTCCTGATGATGTGGAACAGGCCAAGACAAAATTCCACAAGGTGAGATGGGGAGCCGAGGCAAAGGAAAGAAAAAGGGATTAACAAAGGTTTGGGAAAGGCTGTATATTACAGCTACAGGTAGTAGCTAGCTACACAGCTTAGCTTAGCTTAGCACAAGTTTTAGGAGGAAACAGCTAGCCAGGCTTTTTCAAGGCAAAGTAGGAGCCTTGTGTCCATTTTCTGACTCATAAAGAAGAGTCTGGTTTCATGTGGAAACAGTTTTAACTAATTTCTGGGTGATTATGAAGCAGTGCAGCAATGTGGAAAAACACAAAACTTATTAGCCCAAACAGTTGCTGTGGCTAACATGTTAGCTAGCAGTTGCCATTTCACACATTTAGCAAACACAGCAGCCTTAGCATTTCACTCTTAGGAGAAATATCTGGCTGTTAATTAGCTAAATGCTTCACTATTAACTAGCTAGTTGCTAACTTCATTAGTGGGTTTTTTAGAATTTTATGACTGAATATACTACCTACTACTGAAAACAGGGTATAAAGAGTACTATAAGAATGTGCCACAACAGCTAAAATGCAACAAAATAGCTAGAAAAACAATAGAATTCTTCACAGACCTGAGGAGAACTACATAGTCGGGTAGTAATTCTCTCTATGGCTGTTCAGCTTTCAAATTGTACTTCTTGTACGTACATTACAGCTATGCTTGGGGCTAAATGCTAATGTCCCCAGGAATCATTCCTGAGTATCCAGTTTTCTATGGTACACAACGGACAAATAAATGACGAAGGGTCCTACGAATGTTGCCCAGCTCTATATTGCACAGAATGGGAATCTGAAAAACGTGTTCCTCGTAGGGCTGTACTACACAGCAAGATTAATGAGTCCGCCACCTAAGTTGGGCTTAGAGTCAGAGTTTTCAGTGTCACAAAAATGGCTTGTTTTCAATCTGATATATCACCTTAGTAACTTATGCTGCACAGCTCGTCTGCTCCAGAGGACGTTATGTTTAGTTTGGGATTTAAACTTGGCTTAAGAAGCACCATACTTTCACCAATTCTTTTCCTGACCATACTCTCTTTGAGTGATACTGATTCTCACCTGAGGGAATATATTATGTCTGCAAACCTGCTGAGCCATTTGCTAAAGTAAGATAAAAGTAAACAGTTACAGCAGTGCAAACTTGATGCATCGCGTTGCCTATATGTAGTAAATGCAGTAAATGTGCTGTCAAGTCTTCTTTATACTGCTGGTGTTGCAGCTGATAAAGCAGATATTAGAAAATGGATTAGTCTATTGGTATTTATGACAAAATGTTCAATCAATAGCATTAATTTCACTTTTATTTGACAAAAAACTAAAGTGATTTCCACCCTCATTGTAGGACAGTGTCAGACCTAAATGCACTTGTTGTGTATCATGTTTAACTGTATGAAGTTTAAAGTTCAAGAGCTTTAATGTGCAGCTGTGCATTGAGTCATAAAATAAACCACTTTTGCATCATTTGCAGGAACAGCTCTTATAGTAATACATTTGTATGTTCTTCACAGTTCTGCATTATGGCAACCTGTTCCTCTTGACTGAAGTAGACCACACACAGCGGGTCCATTTAGTGCGGAAGAACAGTCACATGAACCGTCATATACCCCCATTTATGGGAACACGCACAGAGTCTGATGAGGAAAACATGGGTTGACAAAGAAAGCTGATTACCACCATCATGATACCGATTATCCATGATTGGGGTTTTAGGTTTTGTCGAGCCAGCTAATGGTGAAAAAGTCTGGTCATGCAAAACTTGCTTTGTAGTACACTACTAGGCTCTGTATTTTTATGTATATGTATTTATTTTATTATAATATGATATGACCTAAGTTGTTAACTGACCACCCAGTAGTGTTTGAAAAACCAATCACTTTTCAGGCCTTGAATCTAAATAAATCAACCTTTGATATAGGACCTTTGACCACAGGTTTTGTGTTCTGCGACATCCTAGACATCAATTCACTTACTGTCGTGATGAAGCGGTAGAGTGGCTGCCTTCTCTCTGTGTACTTGACTGTGATTGGACTGAGGTCATATCTGAACCAGATTGCTGGGATAATTCTGCCTGTGTGGCTGTAAGCAACATATTCCTGTGCGGGAAGACAGGGGGGGAAAGGAGTGTTACAAATATTAATGTGTTTTGGAGCTTTGCCTGGCAAAAAAATAAAAAATAATAATCAATTCAAAGAAAGTTAATCCCATTAAGTTTGGAAAGCAAACAAAGAGCAATCTGTCATTTCGTTCTTATCTGTAGTGGTGACAGCAGCGTTTGAGTCATTACTGGATTGGTTTCGGATAAAGTCACTCAGAAATCATAAATGATTCATTAAAAATGAATCTTGGCTGAATAATTCACAGATGAAGTAATCATGAGGAGGCTACAATGGGTTGTGAGCTATTGTTGCGTGATGAGATAGCTATCAGTGAGCTTATATAAACCCATTAATGCAATATCAGTGCTAATTCACCGAGACAATAAATATGATGATATTAAAACATTTAGTATGTAAACAAAGACTTGCTTTTGCAGTCCCAGCTTAAATGTGTGCCTCAGCTGGACCTGTATTTATGCTTTGCGAATGAGGTTTCAAAATATTTTTGCTCAGGCCCTCATCTTCACTGCCTCACAGTTGACCTGCACTGTTATTACTCCAAACTCCGAACCCAGCTGTCAGTCAACACAGTTCTAGGAAGTGTGTTTATGGTTTGTTGACATCTAGGGAGTGTTTCCAGTAGCTAAGGGGTGAGCTTTCACTTCCAGGTGAGTGCACAAGTTAACACAGCAATACATGCTTAGGCCATATGTTGGGATGGTCACGCTACCTCCGGGATGAGTGCAAAGACAATATATGACACAAAGGTATGATCTCATGAGAAAGGAATCAAAACGTGTAGGGATACAGCACCTTGTTGGCAACTGTGTACTGGTAGGAGAACCTCTGTTTACCCGACAGGTCTTCATACACTGTCGGTACAATCTTCAGTATGTAGTCATGCGAGGCCAGAGCTGCAAGGGAAATAAGGTTATTTAAAAATATAAAGAATCTTTAGTTTTCAATAATGGATGTGATCATGACAGAAGTGAATGGGTCTTCTGTATTTGAGCTGCAGCGTCAGCCGTGTGAATCAAGTTTCCTGGATCCAAAAGCTGTTCACGAGGAGTTTCATTTCATTGCATCATACTATGTCAGCAAGCAGGCTTACATAAATGTCACATAGTGGTTATAATGAGTACATGTGCAGTGTGGATACATACGATTAGATGACAGCTTGTCAGCCCCTCCTAAAGCATTAAAGGCTCCTTGGACCATGTGTACCTGCATGACAACAGAAAGAGAGTAAATCAGCTTTCATACTGCAGAACTCATCTTCCTCAGATGTATTTTGTGTGTTTTTTGTCTGCGTCCTAACCTGGAGCTTTTCCCCAAAGGCCAGTTTGTGGATGGTGTGGGTCATGTCAGGATTTTGGGGCTGCGCTGTAGCGCTGTGTGTCGACACATGGAAGTTTCCTGGTACCTGAAGACACACACACAAACAGTTTGACTCAGTAACACCGCAAGCACCTGCAACACATTTAGTTAACTAATGACCACGTTTAAATGCGCACACACTCAGTTGGAAACTAAATGTTCCTTGCTCCTCCTGACTTCGTGTGCTTTACATATTTCCAACTTCTCAATGAGCAGAAGTGTTAAACGTCCAACTGCTGGGTTAATCATTTTAAATGTAGTGGAAAGAGTGACGCACAAGCAGGAAATGGGACCAACAGGCTTCCATAAGGCTCAGACTGTACGGTCAGATGTAACTGAATCCCTGAGCTCTTCCATTTAATATAATTTAATTTAGCCAGAGGGACGAAGCAAAGGGGGCAACCTCCAAGTCCAAGATAAATATACAACATATAGTCCAGGAGTGCATGCTCCATAAAATATCAGGCCTCTTATTGAGCCCATCATAATGTAACTACTGGGCACAAAAAAGCAGACTTTTTCCCACTTTATGAAGGCTTCATAAGAGAATTCATACAACACATGTGGACTAGTTTTTCTACACTCCACTGTGTGATGAGGCCTTACTTTGTTGATGGTGAACTCTCCCTCAAAGCGACAACCATCCCCCTGGTTGAGAGGAATCTTCATTGAGTTGTCTATGTGACCGACCTCATGGCGGCCCATCTCATCTTGGATGTCCAAACCCACCACTTAAAAAACACAAAGACACATGGAAGACATAATGAACCAAAAGATTTCACAGCTTCCTCTGCTAGTTCCACATTTTTACTTATTTTTGTGCTGAGACAAAGTAAAGAACAAAAAACTTGACATATTTTTTCACCGATTTGTTTTAGTGACTAATTCAGCCTAGAAATTGTAAGAAACCACAGACATTTTCTCAGTGTGCTGTTCAAATTTCTTGTTTTATCTGATTAATATTTTACAATGATGCAACACACAAGAAGTTTTTGTTTGACTACTCAGCTTATTATTTCGGCTCTATATCCAACATTTGCCTCTTTCCCCAGTTTGTATGACAATTTAGAGCTTTTAATAACATTAAATGTTGGAAAAACTGAAATCATGACTTCAACCAAGTGCTCACACTGCCACAAAATTAAGAACAAATGTTAACGGAAACATTATTAAAACCTAAAAATCAAGTATTTGAAGACAACAACACCTTTTGAAAGGCATTTTTTTCAGACTTTTTAGACTCCATATAGACTAAATGTTAAGTTTCGACATGACTGATAACTGACATCTGCAGCTCTATTTCTTAAATTCAATAACCAAACAGGCAGAAAGGGAAGAATAAATTCTGCATATCACTGCAGAGAGTGACCCAAAAAGTAAACATACAAAGTCCAAACAGACCACTTATCATGCCCATCACCCCCTCTCTCGCTCCGTCTGTGTTTTTCCATCTAGACTTTAGTGTCATCCCCCCACCCCCGCAGGCCGCTGTATGTTGGCACACTGGCAGTTGCCTATTTTCAGAGCCTGCCGGTGCTGTATGTCGGGCCAGCAGCGGAGAGAGAGGGGATGTCTGTTGGATCTATGCTAAAACCCCGACATGCCGTCTGTCTGACCTTTGACATTCAAGACAAGTTTGAACCCCTGATCTCAAAATACCGTGTGCAAATATAAGTGAAGTGTGCCAATATGTGTGTGTGTGTGTGTGTTGGAGAGAGATGGCTTGTTTCTCCTTTTTAAGACATTTAGGCCTGGAAGTGCCTTGATATAAAGTGAATCTGGGGTGGGGGTGGGGGTTGGTGCTGGGGTCATTATAAGGTTATTACACGCAGTTTTCCCTTTCCGTGAAGTCACAAATCAAGACGAGGCAACCCGTAAAGGTCAACGGAGGGAGACGATGTTTAACTCTGGAACGGCAGAGCAGATAAATAATAAAAAAAGGGGATGGAAATGCCAAGTTTTCCATGATGAAATGGCTTCTCCCTCCGAGTAAATTTGTAACGGATGACAACCTGTTTGGAGGCCCGGGAGGTGGACTGATGTACAATATTAGCTCGCAGCGAGAGGGGCTGAGGAACGTTTCTGCTCATTACATGCAGCTGCAGCGTGGTTAAAGTAACGTGTTTGAGCTGGTATTTAAAAAGGGCCCCGCGTTTAAAAATAAAGAAAAGTTTTAACTCTGCAAATAAACAAAACTGCCGAACATACAATCATCAAGAGCTTTAATTGGAAACGGCAGGGGGGACCGTCTTTGTATAGGCATGCCATGAGTGAGCTTGTCTAAACACATGGCTGACAGCTGCGTGTCTGCATGCCAAAGCCGCTATTGCAGAAATCTGGACCTAATTTTCACACGAGCATTTTATTAGCTTTGCCATTTTTGGATATCTCTTGAACTGAGTGAATGTGTGAGTTTTTTCTGCACTGCCCAAACCTTCGCCAATGCGTGTATGATTTGTCACTGGGCATAGTTTCTGAGAGGAGTCATGAAGAGCAAATAACCAGTGACGGCTCTCCGCCCTGGCAGGCTTCAACCGGCCTGCCCACTTTTTCTGACATACGAGTACAGTAGACTAGGCAGCAGAGGCAACTTCATGTCAAATGTACTTCACAGATGTGTGGCAGCACGAGATTTAAACAGAGGCCACAGACAGCACGCCACAACACAACAAATCACAATGCAGTTTACTTTTGCCAGTATGCTGTGTTAAATAACGGCACAGCAAGTATGCTATTGTCTGAAAAAGGAAAAAACAGCTTTAAAAAGACAATATAAAAGAGAAAACACACAAACAGAAAGTGTAATGTAGAGAAATAGATAGTTGTGTATATGTATATATTATGTATATACTCACAATCACAGTGCAAGTTTGGCAAACTGATGTTTAAACTCACATCTATCTTCCCACCACTGTCTTTATCAGGATCATCCACATATAGTTCATTTACACTGAAATGGATGGAAAAGAGAGGAAAAAACAAATTTTAGATAGACAGAAAACTTTTAATGACAGGCAAAAAAGGCAATTTTCATCAGAGAAAGGCTATTTTCTTCTCCCGCAACATGTCATTTGGACACCACTTTAACAGTGGGGGACTCATCTTCTGCCAAATTGCAAGCGATGAGCATTTGTGTATCTCTGTCAGTGTAATTTCCTTTCTGTCACACCCTCCCCAAGTCATCCCTTATTACACTTTGCCAAGAGGCTGACGCATGCACAAAGCCAATATCCTGTGAGAAAATTGACTTCATTCATTGGTTACAACACTGGCTGGACAGAATACACCATAATGAGTGCATTAAAATTCATTATGAAGTCCCTGTGCTTGTGTGGCAACCAAGGAACCGTCGGTCGCCTCGCGTGTTTCAGCCACAGGAAATTACGAGATGCTGTGATACCTACATTTCAGTGGCTATGAATCCCGTCAGCTCAGACAGGAACAGGAAGAGTATGAAGACACAGCACAGAATGGAAACTGTGGGCAAAGAGGAAGAGAGTTAAGAGTGAACACCTTGTTTAAACTCGAGTCACTGTTGATCTTACGCATGTCACTTCTTTCGCATTAATCTCAAATTACACCGGCTCTTCACGGAATGATGCAAACCAAACGAGCTGGACTAATCCAGTCTTTTTGGAATGGCTGACCTAAGCTATTGACATTAATGAAATCACAGCAGCCATAAATTTTTTTTCCCTAAATAGCGTTTTTACTGGCGGTGTTAAAGCCTGCCATTACGCAGGTTTTTAAAGACCCTCCTACACTAATCACACATTAAATGCCAGCACACCAGGCAGCCATTACAACAGATCTTCTTTGAGAGAGGTGATCTCATGCCTTACTAAGTCCTACAAAAAGCGCATTTTAGGCTTCCTTAGACCAACTCACACTCTGACAATCACCCACACCAAAAATGGCTCCCACAGAGCAGCTAAACACAAACCAAACTAGGAATTATTAACCTTAAATATTAAGTGTCTTTTTGTCACTCTGAGCCAATGTAAAGTCTGAGGTTAAAAGGGGAAGCAGCCAGGCTGTCTGTTTCATTTCATGTGTCAAACTAATCAGCAGAAGGGTCAAATAAAACGTTGTCATGTATACTAAGATAAATATGGAAGGAACTGATCTGTGTCTGGGCAACTGTGGGCGATCCAGTATGGCGAGAACCTTGATCAGAAAAGCTCTCACTCAGCAGGTGAGACGTGTTTACATGGCAACTGTCTCCTAGGATCACATAATCACATGACCTCGCAGTTGGCAGGGCGTTGCGGCAAAACCTGTGGCCGGTGGAGACTTTACACAAGGTAATGTTTAACCGACAAACAATAGGGAGTGTCACTATGACACATCGCTTACCAGATCAGGTTCATCAAAAGACAAGTACGGTAATTCTTCCCAGGCTTCAAAGGGTGCAATACTGGCAGAGGGGATCACTGAAGATTACAGTAACGGCCTACTACTGATTTAAACTTCAACACATTTGTAATGGAAACAATGACGAGCCAAATGATTTACAAAGCCCCACCATGAGTGGGTTTTATTTAAACTTGCATATTCTCAGGGCTGTCACACAAAGAATCGGATACAATAACACCATGAATCAGTCAGTGAAATCCAACACGAGCCTTTTGCATTTCCGAAATCAGATGTGTCATTTATTTTCGTACCATTCTCCCTAAGGCTTATTTTTTCCTTGCACAGCACAGACAAATGAGGATTTTCTACCAGAACGGACAGCACAAACAAACAATAAGAGAGAATATTAAACCGCAGATTGACACATTATATCCAAAACAAGAAAGACTCCGGAAACCGCAGTGGCAAAAACAGAGGTATTGTTCTGAGTAAATAGCGTAAAAATTGAACTCAAAGGAATGTGCCTTGAAAAAAAAGGAGTAACAAAAGCAGACGGGGTCAAATATTTGGCCTTTTGTGAAAAGGGGGAGTCGGTTTCTGGTTGCCTCTGAACCACACAAGCCAAAATGTGAGCTGTCCTGCTGTGAATGAAGCAATAATAGTTGTTTAATACCCAAATCCACCCAATGCCTTCACTCCTAGACAGTGGATGGAGACAGGAAGGGAGTTGACTGTGTATAGGAAGGACTTCCACTCATTTCCTGTCGGGTGGAAACTCTGTCGTATATGTTGAGCGGTTTCATTCTCTTCCCTGACATCCAGGAAGGTGTTACAATCTGCTTTGAACTGTTCAATAAGCGATGACAGCTCAGTTTATCCATTGTGTCATCAGTTTTGTTTGGGCTTGGCAAGCTCTCATCAGCTGACTAATGAATAATCAATAACAGAAGATGATAGAGGAGCCAAAAATGTGTCATCAGGCCTTCTGCATTCCACCAAGCAGTGATTAATCAATGCTTTTCCTGATCAGTCAGCGACTTACTGATGACAGCAAAACACATGACCTGACAGGAAAAAAACATTCAGATTCCCACTGATGACTTCTAAGGTGCCTGAAGCGATGAAAGACCGTTATCATTAACATTCTTATCATGCCAAGTGTGCTAAAACAGGTAGTGCTCGGCGCTGACTGCCTCCGTCAGGACGTACCTCCGCGCTGGGGCAGGCAGGTACTTGAATTACAGCTGTCAACTCATCTCCTTCCTAAACGGTTACCTCAACATATCCACCTCCCTGGGCAGCAACTGATACCTGTACTTACTGTCTGATGAAAAACATGCATATCAGACTTAAAAGGTATGGTGGATGCCATCTCTGAAGCCCTGCTAGGGTTGCAGGTATTGCCATTTAGGAACAACACAGTTTGCAGACATAAGACAGGAAAACATCACTTTAAATACAGACAAGCAAAGGTTTCCTGATAATTCAAATAGTTGCCAAGTGTTGCAAAATGAAAAAAAACACTTAACCTTTTAAAACATTAAAACAACATGTTTCTATTACTGTCCTTTAAGGCCACAATAGCATATGACATTGCGGAAACATTTGTGTACTTGCTTGCTAAGATAAGAAAACTGATATCACTTTTAGGTCTCTGTGCTAAATAGGGTTTGACCGATATGGTATTCTCAGGGACAATATAAACCCGCATATTAGTAATTAACGAAACCAATAACTGATATTTGGAACAGTATACAGTTTAGAGCTAAAACTAACACTCATTTTCGTTGTCAATTAATCAATTATTTATCTGGTCTACAAAATGGTGAAAAATGTCAATCAGTGTTTTCCAAAGCCCAAGATGATGTCCTCAAATGTCTTGTTTTGTCTACAACCCAAAGATACTCAATTTTCATAGCTGAAGAAACCAAAAATATTTGAATTTTGGAAGCTGGAATCTGTGAATTTTTCAACAATAACCTGTTGTAGTTCCAATATATTTGATGCAAACTCCAAAACAAAGCTTTGCCGAGTGCTTTTTAAACATATGTTCCAAGTACGTTTAATTTAAAGAAAACTTTTGAACATTTATTCATCAATATTAAATTAGCATATTTTATGGGGAGTCAATATAAGAACAATAATGATTCCAATAATCTGAATATTGCTGAATATTTAATCCAATAACAGGCCTGGCCAATAACTAATCAACTCGTAAGGTTAAATATGACACTAAAGCTAGCAGGCGATGACCGTAGTTTAGCATAAAGACAAGAAACTGGGGGAAACAGTTGGTTTAGTTATGTTTTTTTAAAAAATCAGCTAACTTCTAAAACTCACTAATGAACAAGTGCAAAAACTAATTACAAACTTAAATCTGAAGCTAAAGTCAGTCATAAGTTTAGATTTAGATTGTAAGTAGCTAGTCCAAACAAGATCTAACCACCAGCATCTTGTGACATCTCGTTTGTTCAAGCTGTCGAAAAACCAAAGTGTAAAAAAAATCAATAAAACCACAAAATAAAGTGACTGCATTCTGTCATTCAGGCATAGGTCACTTTTTCGTCACAGCTTTAGTGAGACACACCCATGACAGTGATGGAAAGAGCCACGGTTCATGCGCAGTATTCGTCATTCAGCTTGGACAGTAGATCAAAGATGTATAATGTAATAATAAACCAAAGACTAAACGTAAGTTAACAGCTTATCAGACTGTCCAAAGTACTAGCCTAGCGTACTTATGATTTTATAAACACTAAAAACTCTGTCCATGTGTGATGATAATTCAACTACTACTTTACCAACAGTGAAATAAAGATATCTTGACAGCTGTGACGAAGCTCAGGGCTCAATTTGATGATGGCTGTTATATAACAAATGATTGAACTGCAGCTTATAAACTGTGACTCTGTGTTACCTGCTGACTGACACCGTCTTCATGTCAGGGATAATTTATAATTCTAAGTAGGTAATGAAGATACTACTGTCACCAAATGAGTAAATGTGCACAACTGTCTTGCTTTGGAGACGCTTATATGGATCCTGCTGCTGTATGATGCTGCAGGTTTGTAATAAACTCAGAAGGAAACCTCCTACAAACAGCTTGAAGCAACAAACATTAGCTCCTGTTTACATTTGGTCAAAACCCTGATTATATTAATCGCTGGTGAGTCTCATTTCTCTGATCTGTTCTGTCTTCATCGCAGTAAAGTTGAATATTATTGGACATTTCAGTTGAGAATAGATGGGAAAGTGGTGCTGAATTGTGGAGAAAACCCTAAATGGCTTCACGCAGCTCAAAGTACGCCGCTTATGTGTGTCGATCCTTAATGTCATGTTGGTAATATGGAAATCGTATTAGCTGTGACCTAGCAACATTACTGCCACGACTTTCACGGAAAATTTACCAGAGTGCTCATGTTCCGATGTCGTTGGATTTATGGGAAAGAGTGCTTAACTTACTTCTGTACATTCGCATCTATATTCCGAAACAGAAACATTTATGGATTCCAGATACTGATGGAGACAAGTCAAACTTAATGAAACAAAATATCCAAATAATGAAAAACCAATGAGAGATGCTGATGACTTTGGTCTGTGCATGAAGGACTACTCACTGAAAGCTCCTGTGTACGTTGGCTGGGTGAGATCTTTTGGCACTTTCCTGTAGATATCAAATCTGCAGAGGCAGGAAGAGAAGGGGACAAAAAAAGAAGGGGAAAGAAGAGTGAGAAAAAAAGGGCAAATGTAAACACTACGTGCAGAGAAAAGGGAGCACATTCTGTACCCATCAGGCTGTGCGATATTACAGAAGAGAGGAGGAATGTTAGCTCTGGACCAGCGCCATCACACATAGCGGATCCAGACAGCCGACCACAACACATACAAACACACACACTTTTACAGGGTTACACCTCTTCCTTTGAATGTGTGCTCTGTAATTATGACCTGACCCCAACAAAGGTCTCTGACACTCCGCATATACACAGGAAAAACACAAAAGCCAACATAAACACATACACACTCCAATGAAAAGGAATATAAACACAACTCCAGTAACAACTTCAAATTATATGGCTTCATCTTCTTGGCAGTAAGTGGATTTTACATTGCAAGTATACACAGTTACAAAAGCAGTGAGGAATCAGATGAGAAATACTCTCATCTAAGTCTTTATTTTAAGATTTTAACATGTTTTCATAACACACAGTGTGTGTAAATCAGTGAGTCAATGGCGGAGGAAGATCATAACCACCTGACACAATCAGCTCTCCGCTTGTGAAATATTATTATTGCCTATTTGGGGAGCTGAGAAAGAGGGGAAAAAAGCAACCTCTGCTACTCAACACTGAAACTATTTAGGTTCAGGAGTTCTTGCGCATGTCCTTTTTGGGCAGTGAAACACTTTTCGACCCTAAAAACTTCCATCGCTGACTACGCAAACCCCACCCACTCTGTCCTCTCTCACAGCCTCTCCTTCCTCATCTCCTACCAAAACACTCACATCTGTTCGCATTTCTTCCACCAAAAGAGCTGCCAGAGAAATAATCACAGTTGATGCAATGCAGGGCGGGAGAGGAAGCGGGAGGGAGGGCTTCCCTTCCGGCCCTCGACCCCGCTGCTTCTCTTGTTCTGCTTCGGCTCCTGCTCTCGCTCCTTTGTTTTGTTTTTTGCTTAATTTATCTACACAGACGGACCCCTGGACCCTAAACACCTCACACCTCACAACCCCCCCGCCCCCTCCCGTTTAGTATTAGGTCGCTGTGTGCAAATAGCAGGCCTGACAGGATATGTAGGGCAGACAGTGTAGAGAGGGGCTGGGTGGAGAGCTCAGGGAGTGGTCTGTCTCTATAAGGATCACTAGGCTAATACACTCCCTGAGTATTAAGCCCCAATGTGCAGTGGGAGAGTCTCTGTCCTTACATCCTCTCCTGAGATCACCAGACAGGTGGAGCATGTTGACACACAACACCGTCACGTGAAAGCCTGTCCAGTTTTGTTGATCTACACTTTCAGTTCAAGGATTACCCATTCCCCTGTGGGTTCCCCTGTGGACAAATGCATGAGCCATGTTGTTAAGGAAACTTGTGATCAGAGTGGTCACATTTGAAACTATAAGTAGTTTGGCTCTTGAAATGTTGTTTAGGAGATGCAAAAGATTTACCAAAAAAAACAAAAAAAGCAAGAGAGAAGCTACTGAGCTCACACATCAAACTTAGCCATACGGAACAAGGATGAGTCCTTTCAAATTTCAGGATTTATATACAAATGCTGTATTTGTGTACTTTTTTAGTTTAGCTTACTTCGTATATTTTTTCAGGGACAGCATACAATTAAAAGTAAATGCACCAGAGTTAGCTAGCAGCTAATTTGCATCTGTTGACAGAAACCACAGAGCACTAAATACAGCACAAATAACAGAAAAAAACTATACAAACTTAAAAGTCCATCGGTATAAGATAATAAATATAATCAATAAAAGCAATAAAATCTGTAAAAACAATGACTAAAAGGTAATTTTACTAAATTTAATTGATTTACAATCACTGATTTTGAATTAAAGTTACATTTGCATCATTCTGGTGTATATAAATGTATTTATTTGTCATATTTAACCACATTAGGTTGGATTTACTGGTACACATTCTCCATTTAAATTTACTGAAATTAAATTTTATTATGCGAGTGCTGCTGTATCAGACTAAATTGTAATTATATCATCACGTGTTTAAAACAATTCTTGATGTTATTTTGCATGTTCAAGTATACTCTTGAATGTTCTTGAATACATTTTGAGAACATTACATCACAGACTGTAACTGAAGGCAGCCCAGAGTGATTTTAGTACTTCGCAAGCAGCTGAAGGCCACTGAATATGCGTCGGGGAAAAAAAAAACTGGTTATAAATAGTTAAAGAATCTCTAGCTGTATGAGGACAAATACATATTTTTAGCAGTCACAGTTTCCCAGTGCTAAATTCAAATGGGAGCGAGGAAATAAAACCCACTCGACTGGTCACTTGAGATGTGGGATGGAATCTGATGCCACATGTGAACTGTAAATAGTCACAGATGGACGCACAGCAGACAGTCTGGATTTAACTACGAACCTGACACACGGTCTATGATACACTTGAAGTTAACAGTTGGAGATGTGGACAGAACTAATACTGCGGCATCACAGCGTTATCCACATGTGTCCATGATAAAATATTTGATCGAGTATTTAAAATTACATGGGAAAGTGGCATCCCTGCTTCTAATGCATCAACCATGTGACCACATTATGAAGGCCTTGAATCACATGCAACAAAAGTTCTCTCCTCCATGAGCTGTACTATCGCATTAAAGAAAAACGGCATGTGATCAGCTCATCCTACAAGTAGACTAGAATAGCACCACTATCCCACACTGTGCTGTAAGTGATCTCATTTGGATTTTTCTGACAAATGTTGTTACTGCAATGTGATCTATATCTTCCATTCTGTATTCACCGTGCAATAGATCTAAACCATGTGATGGAGCATCATCACCTGAAACGGCATCAAAAGCGTGACTGTAACAAAAGGAGAACGGCATGAATTTGTAAAACCATTGGCGCAAAAGTTGAAACCACGGGTCAGACGTGCTGCATAATGTATATTCTAAACTGCAGCCTTTGCGATACTTTAATTGTATTGCTTCAATTTAAAGTTGATTACCTGTTCACCCCTATTGTGCTGTACCTTTAGACCTGAAGATGAGGAGCACTGGAACAACTGCACACTCTGCACTGCACACTATAAATAAATTAATATTAGAGAGGCCAGCACAGGCCTAAAATGTGATACTAGCAGACTAATTTGAAAGGACAGGCACAGAGGAAGGTTAGAAAGCTGGAAATGTGTCATAAGAACAGGTAAAGCAGATTTTCTTGTCATGTGTGGCCAGATCTGTTAGAAATAATAGGCCAGATTCACACAAATGCCACAAAAGGATTATAAACATGACCACAACACCTGCCACTTGAGATTAATCCTCTGAACTCCAAGTAGTTTCTGTGTGTTTTTTGTTGTCATTACATGTTTATTCACTGTGGGCTCATTTGTCACTGATATATAAAGTCCTGCACCTCTATGGAAACAGCACAACCATGGCTTAAAGTAGTTGAACTCAAAATGTTTTCTGGGCAGAATCACAAAGTTGTAGGATCATCAATCTTGAAAAAAAAATCTTGAATTTGCATGTACAACATTTTCCCAAATGCCATTAGATGATACCAATATTGGGAAAAAAATGGTGCCTCTACATGCTATAAATAACTTACATATATATTTTTCTGGTCCCTTATTTGCACTTGCTTGACTGTTCACATGACTGTTGGTCACAGCTGAGTCACTAATGGTGTCACGGTTGCACAAGCAAACACAAAATTGTTTGCCTTTTAGAAAATCAGGATCAGAGTTAGGGTTCATTTTTGGTGATTTTTAAAAAGAGACGTGGAATCAAGGGATATCACGATTTGAAGCTGAGATTTGATTAAGTCTTCCCACAAAACAGCATGTCACAGATGAATAGTTTATTAATCTAACAGTTTCTGGCTCTGATGAATGGTGTACCTAATTCAGCAGAGTGTTTTTTTAAAGAGAACATACCTTTCAAACCTATGAGTGGGTTTTGGGATTTAGAATGTTAAAATGAGTGAAATAGACTGAGGTTTGGTACTGTTAACATATGTTTATTTATACCATCTCATAAATATATGAAAATTGGAATTACTTGCAATATTTTAAGCATTTGCTCATATATTCTTAATAAAATGCAGGATATGTAGTCCTTTTACTTCAAAATATCGAACATTTTAGACTTTTATTTAACAACAGTACTACTGAAATAATCCATAAACCAGTCTTTAAAAGTACAATAAAGCATGCTCAATACGACATCAATGTGTTCAGAAATACATAGTATGATGGTATTAAAAATTAATCATGAAGACTGATTTAGTATTGATTGTTTTCTTTATACTCTTTCCATATACTCATTTTATACTGGGTGAGAATTCAGTTTCAAAATAATGCCCTCCACTCAGAACACTCTGTATTCATGAATATTAACGCTGACTCTTGAGACTTCACGTCTCGTTCTGTCATCGACGATTGAAATTTCCTGAATTACAGTCATCCACACATGTTCCCTCCGTCACATCTCGCTGCTCTGGCTTCTGCAAAGGGCCCTCAGATGCTTTGTGACTGGTGAGGACACAGTGTACCAGCATCTCTCGGCTGACACCGTGAAATGAAAGTACACAGCGGCTTTTCAAGGTAGGGTCTTACTAAATAAACTGCAAATGAGTCAGAGTGAGTCAGTGGTTCATCCATGTATAGCTGAGTAAACCCACATTAAGAACGGCTGAAGTTCTCACATATGATCAAGTCACATCACAGCCTATAAGCAACATGCGCTTACGTCTTGTTTTTCTACGTAGGTTTTCAGTGGTTCTCTGGAAGAGCACGTCAAGTATGAAGCAGCAGTTACACAGCGATGTCAAGATGAAGAGATATCACTACAAAAGCACTGTTACTGAAAGTCAGCATGATCTAATCATCATACGACAAACACATCATCAGGTTAGGCCAAACCAACCCTTCCTTTGTCAACAGATGACATAATGTAACAGTCAACTAAACTTAGGGATAAAAGCCTTTTATTATTTATTCACTCGTTCTTTCAAGGAAGACAATGTTCAGTGATTCTGGATGAGGTCAAGCCTGAGACTATTCAAAGCAAAGAAAAGAAAAAGCAGACACATGCTGTAATGACGGAATTCAAAGAAAAGACCCAAACCAGCCATGAACTGATCTTACTAACACATATTGAGAGGGGTATACAAAACCTCAGATATGTGTTTACACCATCCTGCTGTTGTAAAAATCCCCAGAAAACACCAAATGTGCACTGATCTGCCACTGAAAATAGCCCCCAACAAATGCACTATTTACAGAGTAACGACTGCTAGCATGCATTTTAGGGATCTGTCAACCTTTTTATAAAATGGTTCTATTTTGCCTCCATACTTACATTTTTCCTAGTGCCCTCATGTGTTACCAATACTAGAAAAAATGACTCTACATACTATTGACATTGCACTACTGTTTCTATTTCGCTTCCATTCTTGTATCTTATTTGCTCAGTAAAAAAACAGTCTGCAGTTCAGCCAAAAAGTCAAGAAAGAAATTCCTATCACGTGACTGTTATTGGTTCTGCTGGGTCACTGGTGCTCCAGTTGCACTGAGGAGCGCAGAACTGTTTGTTTTCTTACAGAATCAAATTAGCACGACTGGCTTATTTTTGCCGATTTTTCAAAGAGACATGTAAAATAAAAACAATAAATTGAAATGATCTATGAGAGATGTTTTAAAGATAACAAAAACAAGGTAAGTCACTTTGCGAAAGTAATGCGATGTGAATGAACACATTGTTGGTTTGGGTGTTTTCATGGGATTTAGTGACGATAGGAAAAAGATAAACACTAACTGTGTGCTTTAACCTACTTCTGGTGTGGCTAAAAAACAAACAAAAAAAAACAAACAATGCAACATTCTGGGAATACACGCGTGTGTATGGTGCAATCTACAGTAACCAGAGGTGTTACACATTCTCACACTGGTGACTAATGCATTGCTATTTTTGAGTGGGCGTGGTCTCGAAACAACTAGTTAGTTGGTCAATCAAGCTACTTCCTGTTGTTGCAACGCGGGTTTTGTGAGATCAGAGCACCAAGTAATTGGAAGCATCAGAACACAAAATGACCACTCGACAACCTCATGGCCTGCTCACACACAGCCATTACACCTTTACTGTAGCAATACCATCAAGACTGACATAACATCCTGTGTGATGAATTCGCTCTGTCATTACAACACAGCTGTGTTCTCTGGAAAAGACGAGAGTAACTGGGATAAGTTCAAGAAACAAACAGATCTTGTGTGATTGAGGGCTTCAACTATTGATTATTTCATTACTGAAAAATGATTTATGATTAAAAAAAATGTCTGAAAAAAGAAAAAAAAAAGCAAATTAAAATTGTCTAATTATTACACACAATTATACTGAGCTGACATGATTGGTTGCTTGATTAATTAGTCAACCAACAGAAATATAATAATGTTTCTGTTGGTTGAGTAATATTTCCTGTGCTTGTAACACATGAGGGCGCTCGATTTTTGTAAAATAAATAATCAAAGAAATTCAACTTCTGTTTTTCTTTTTTTTATGAATCATGCTATTACACCACGCCATATTGTGCAGAGGACATTTACAGTTTTCTCTATTTCTAGTCATGGTTGTGCCGTTTCTACAGAGGTGCAGGACGTTATATTGCTGTACAGACTGAGTCCACAGTGAGTAAAAGTGTGACAACAACTGCTTGGACTTCAGAGGATTGAATAAGTTGTCAAAAAAAGCACAGTCTAATTGTGGAAATAATCTACAGATGTAGCCCTACCACAGGTGAACAACTTGGGGAAATAGCAAACTGTATCTTTCCTGGACAAATTTGATTTGCAGTGCCATTTTTAATGTCAAGTTTCAGTTTAGCATTCACTGTGTAATCTATCTAAAACATATAATGGAGCATTAACATATGAGACAGCATTACACAAGGAGGACGGCATGAATTTGTAAAACCACTGACGCAAAAGTGTAAACCTTGGGTCAAACGTGCTGCATAACATAATTTGAAAATTGCAACATTTGGAATTTGGTAACTGTATTGCTTCAAACTCTGATTTGAGTTTGAGTTTTAAGCCCTTTCTTGTCCTTTTGTTGACACTTTGCTGTAAGGTCTAGTATGTGGTTATTCAGAATGTGTTGTAATCATACAATACCAGCCAGTATCCAGCACTGTTCAACAGCATGACGAGGCCACCCAGTGCAAACATCCTGCCTTTTATTTTGATTAGGCTGTGCTCTATAGATAGGTCCAACAGCCCCATAGAGAGGGTGTGACTGTTAGATTTGTTCTCAAAGCATTAACAGATTAGTTGAATGGCTGTGCAATACCTGCAGACTGGTGTACTTCTGTACTCTATTGTCTTTAGGTGTTTATTGGTCTGAATGAGTCTGCATGCAAATCATGTTGGTTAGTTTTACCATGCAGCTGTGAAACCCCTGTGCAGTCCTGCTGTACTCTTGAAAACATCAGAGGCTGGATGGAGGATACTGCACATGCGCAGGAAGCAACACAAAAACTGTGTGAGCAAACCTGAGCATCCCTCAAAAACATCTCTGGCACAATGGAGCCCATTCATGCCAAACGTGAAACACTAGTGTTACAACTTTGACCGGTTCATTAGCGGGCGACGCTGAGCCAACCGTTAATTCATCCAGAGCAGCTCTCAGACCGCCAAACACCCGCCACCGTCCCCCTCGTTACTGGACCCCAAACCGAACGAAGCCCCGTACTCACCTCCTGACATCGAAAGGCATGATGTCTGCACGTTTGACAGGGGGATTAGCGAACAAAGCTACAAACAACGGGCGGCCATACAAGTCTCTACAACGCTACCGGCTGTTCATCGGTACCGGGCTGACGTCAGCTTAGGACGCTTTGCAGAAGCTGATTGGCCGAGAGCTGATTCCGGTTCAACTGATTCTACTTCCTGTTTCAGCCTCACGTCGGTGTGATTTGTTGTAGAGACTTCCCCGAAGAGACTGAAAACTTTTTTTATTGCAATATTTCAAATACAAACAAATAATGCACCGCGTATTGTAACAATCAAATGTCAGGTACAAATAATACAGAATAATGATGATAAATAAAAGAAGAAGAGCAAGGGGCGTTGTCAAAAGTCATCACAAAAGAGAAAATGAAAGAATTTATAATAAATAAAAACAAATAAATATTAAATTAAATCAAAGTTAGTCAAAAAGACTTCAAGAGCACCAGAATTTTTCTGTTCAGTTAGTTTTAGGGATTTTGCAAAAAGACTGAGCTCATTCCTCCAGAAGAGACTGAAAACTTTTTCTTTAAAACTGTTAAATATTTAGAAAAGATAGTAATAATAACAGCAAAAATAATACTGATAGCATGTTAATTTATAGTTCCCCTGGCTGAGAATTACAAGACTAAATCATTTAAATTAGACTACATACAACTTTTTTTCAGCCAAAAAAAAGGTAGTGTTGAGAGGCAATACTATCAATGTTATTTAATATTATCAATATTAAAACTATATATATATAGGTTTTAAATCTCAGCATATATACACATGAGGTAGGCTTAAGTGTACACATTTAATGGGAATTAAAGCATAACAGAGTACAACTTTGTAACCAATGAACTAGATGTGAAATAACAAAAAGATCGATTCAAAACACACTTTTACATCAGCATAAGATTGACTTTATTTTTTAAATGTTGCCATGGTCCTTACTTTAACTGTAGCATAAATGTTACATAGCACATACAGAAAATATTTTACTTTATTATTATTATATTTTTATTATATTATTTTTATGTTGCTCAAGCTAGTTAGCCTTTTAGAAAATTAGTAATACTTTTCTTTTTACTGCTGGCGAGCTAACATGTCACTCTATTAAATGACGGTGATGGTACATAATCTATCAGAAAATTGGGCTAGATTATTTAAAACAGAGATGTCTATTAGGGGGCTTCTTGCCTCAAAAGTTCTCCCTTTACACTTCCCCGTATTATATAAAGTATTTGTTATTCTTTGTTTGAAGTAATGAGCCACCCTTTACATGACTCATGTAAACAGTAGCCTAAAAAAGTTTGTATATGTATATTCTAATTTAAAAATCAGCGGCAGGCATTTCTTTAGATTTCGTCAGACCAATATAAGGATTCCAGTGCTTTTTAAAGGTTAGCAAGGTTACTAATATATTTTCAAGAAAAGACCTGAAATGAAAATTAACTATATCTAGTGTTCAGAAGAAGGGAAACCTAAACTGATCTACATACAGACTGATATGCACTCTCTGGGCAGAAGGACACAAACACTACATTAACAAATACTATTAATACATTATAGTGCATAGTCAACTGTAGGCATTTTAATCAAAAAGTTTTTTATGTTTTTTATGTAAATCTACTTGCACTAGTGTGTTTTGGAATATACTATAAATAATTTAAGTGATTTAAGTGCCTGTAGTCAGCTTATAAATAAGCTAAGGCAGTAGGATTACTTTGGTAGCATAAGAACTAGGGTACAACTGTAGTAATGTTTTCTTCAGGGTTGATACTGACTGATTATTAGTGATCAAGGAGACCAATATCCTGTATGTTGAACTGATATACATTTGCACTAAAAATGAAAGTTTTGGTGTTAAATTTTAAAATAAAACACACTATAAACCAAAACTTCATTAAAACTCTTTTTTTATGTGTTTAATTTAAACTTTATATCCTGCAGTATTTGTAGGCTATTGCGCCTGGCATGTAACCAATCAGGTAATGCTTCTGGCAGGACATTTCTTACAGAGCGGTGACTACAGATAGAGAAAGGTGGCTGCGTCAGAGTCAGTTTGACACATTTTTAAATACATTCATTTTTTAAGAGTCGGTTTGAAAAACATAACAATATCAATAATTGGAAAACGCTGAATACCAGATTTGACAATCAGCTTGATTGATAATTCGCTGACTCCTTATATAATCTAAAGAATAGGATTACTATGTGACCAAAAGGACATTGATCATGTTGACTTTATTGGAAAACTAATAAAGGTATTTTTGTGATAATATCTAATGCTGCCATTGGCCCCTAACACATCAACTCTGCTGTGACTTAATTAAAGTTCATTTTTAAGCAATATAGTCTCTGCTTTCATCAGGCTTCCTGTTCAATAAAGGGAAATGAAAGTGTGTTTTTCAGTAATGCTGTAATACAATCAGACAGGCCTTTATGTGTTTTAGACTAATTTGGACCATATTCCCACTACAAACCCAGAAACAGAGAGCTACACATCATGTTTCACATGGTTGAAAAATGCATCTGTCACACTAGAAAATCCACAAACTCCATCAGTAAAGGTTTTTCCCATTGCAAGTGCTTTTTCTTTTTCCCACACTCATGTATACCTCAAACAAAACACATCTGACTGACATAACACACTCGTTGTTGAGACACTAGAAGAGGATAGACCCTGTGCTTTCCCAGTGATGGCTCAGCTGTTGCCGGAGTAACGATGACAGTAAACAGGCAGGGATGACAGCAAGTGACAGCGAGTTTGGACCACAGGAAATGCCTCTTTGTCATCTTTTGTTGCACTTCCCCTTCTGGATGAGAGCTCTGGTTGGTTATGGCCAATAATTATGGGAATCAAAAACAGAGCAAGAACTCGGGCTCTATTTTTGGAGCTGAATTTCAATATTCTGTCGTACGCAGTGCAAATAAAACATCCATTTTACTGGGAGGACAGGGTTTTTTGCTGCTGAAATGCATGTTTCTGGGATAGTACTTGGTGTTTTTGTTAGTTGTTACGACCCAAGAAAAAATATGATTCATGGATTTGACCAAATTAACTTTCTTTAATAGGTTAGTAGAACATTTTAGAAATCAGTATGATGAAAGATGGCAGTGGCAGGTGATGTGAATAATTCGGGAAAAAAGCAATAAAAGTAAACATTTCTGACTTCATGAAAGTACAAAATATCTTCACCGGGTTCATTTTTGTACTAGCTGTCTTTGTTCCTTTCTTCATCAGGTGTCTTATGTCTTTCCTAACTGTAAGCCTTTCACTTGAATGACTTGAAGCAACACGCATTCGCAGTGAGGACAAAATGTTTGGGTACAGACTGTTTTCAGAGCCTGTATGACCCTCCTCCCCTGCATAGTGTATAACTTTTCTGCTTTGTGGCATGTGCCTCACAGTTGACTCATCTCACACGAGTGTGAGGTTAAACCGACTGGAGAGTTTTTACACTCGGTTGTGATTGGTTAAGTTTCTGTACTTTAGGCTAACCCCTCTCCTCCCCCTCTTCCTTCCTTGCATAACACATCCATTTTCCCTTTGCTTGAAGTAAAACAGAGGGTCACAACAGCACCAATGTGGATTCACCAGGTCTGAAAGTCCGTCTTTTGTTGAGGTTACAGTAAAGTGAGAATGACATCATGGCCTATAAAGTGCATGTCATCCTGACATTTGAAGAAACATATACAGCTTAAAGCTCTCACATTCAGCACAACATTTAACCTTTAAACTTCAATAGATTAGTTTTGATTTGTTCATTGTTACTGATGTGGGTTTGGTAAGCTGAAACTGAAATGGGGTTGTTAATGAGTGAGTGTCGCAACATTACCTCCTTTAAACTCTGCTTAGTAAACATTTGTTTCACAGCAAAACAACCTTGGCATGTCTCTGCTGTTCAATTTCAAGAATCTAAGACTTTAATATGCTGTGTAGTCAACAGGTGAGTGGCGTCCGTCAGCATTGATCTTACAGTTTTCCTATCATGAAACAGCAGTGTTGCCCTTTCTGAGTCAGCAAACAACACCAACAAATGAAAAGGGTTTCCCAGGACAGGCCAATCTTGTTTGCTTTCAAAAAAAGAAACATGCTCTGATTGCGGTATGGGAAAAAAAACACCTCATCCATCTGTTTCAATTAGGTCACAAATGAAACAAAACTAACAGGTCAGGAGATCGACATCTGCTCTTGTCTTCCTGGTATAGCAGTGTTTTGTTTCTCAGCATGTGGAAATTTACTGGACTTCAGATTTCTATACAGTGATTAACTTTTATGGTTAGCCTTTGCTCTCGGAGCATTGAACACTATGTACCACTGCCTAATAAAAACAAAGAATAAACTTTTATGGCGCCCATGGCAGGTATTTACCTATTGTCTTATTTGTCAACTCTCAGGTGAAGAGGCAAAATAGAAATCTAATTAAACACTAACATCATGGAAAATTTGGCAGATTCTTTATTTGCTGACATATAGACATTTATTCAAACACTTAAAATTAAATCCCATAAGGTTCACTGTAATGATATGATAAAAGGATAAAAAGTTTGATGATTAACTTTTATAGGCTCAGAGGATGACTACACATAACCTATTTTAATCCCAATTAAATAAAAATCGGTCTAATTACTCATTTACCAAACATAATGAATCATTGCTTAACAGGATTAATATTATGACGTTGGTAATGGAACTACCAGCTAATGAATAATACATCTAAAGTACTGTGATTGCTGTTGACTTAAATCATTATGGACTGTCATCACTGTCAAGTGGGTATTTTGAAGTTTGTATTACTTAATGCTTCAACATAACTTAGTAATTTAGCAATGGCTATAACAAGATAAAAAACTTGATATGGACAAAAATTATCAGAATAAGCCTATATAACAGTTTGGATAAAATGTAGCGGGTGTAGGATGCTGTCACAGTACTGTCAATAGTTAAGAAAGACACCTGGGATAAAAACCCTACAAAAATGATATAAATTACAACTTTACCTGACAGTAATAAATATTACAGTACTATCAATTATAGAGATTAACCCTACAGTATTATATAATAATACTAAGGCTAAGAACGTACAGCATTAGCATCGATAGAGATTAACCTGACTACTTTAAATATTAAGACTAAGATTGTACAGTGCCATGAATTATGGAGATTAACCTAATTAATTGAAATAGTAGGCTAAGACCCTACCGTATTATTATTAATAAAGATTAACCCTATAATATTATAAAACATGGACATTACCTTAAAGTATATAGATATATAAAGATTAACCTAGCTACTTTAATATTAAGGCTAAAACTGTACAGCATCATTAACTTTGGCGATTAACTTTACAATGTCATAAAAATGGAGATTAACCTAACTACTCTAATACTGAGGCTACAATCATTGTTTTATTCATAATGGAGATTAAGTTAACTAACTTAAATATAACTAACCTTTGTGAGTACTGTAAGTTTCAGTTACCAAGAC
The DNA here is from genome assembly GCA_024666655.1 of Dascyllus trimaculatus. NCBI lineage: Eukaryota > Metazoa > Chordata > Actinopteri > Pomacentridae > Dascyllus > Dascyllus trimaculatus. Next base: position 15,989,370 of record CM045457.1, read on the forward strand.
AAAATCCTTGTGTGCGAGCTCACTTGGCAATAAAGCTTTTTCTGATTCTGATATTAGGCCTAAGACCCTAGAGTATTATTGATTACTAACCCTATTATTAATTATTAACCCTACAATATAATAAATATGAGGATTAAACGTTCAATTTTAATTATAAAGATTAACCTGACTACTTCAATATTAACACTAAAATCCTACTATTTTATTCACGACACAGATCACCCAAACTAGTATGAATATTAAGGCTAAGACCACACAGTCCTAATAAATACACAGATTAGTCCTACCGTGCTATTAATTATGGAGACTGACCTGAGCCAATTAAAAACTAGATAAAGTTATGACCATACAAAAATATACACGAATACCGAGCAAATCCAAGGAGGAAGAAAAAGAAAGCAAGTAACTCAAAGGACAGAATGAAACTGGAAGAAAGACAGAAGGCTGTTGAACTCCGCGTGCCCGCGTACGTGCGGTGCGCCTGTTCAGAAATGTCCCGCATGTGCGCGAGCCCTCTGCCGCACTCGATGACGTCCGCAGCTCTGGCAGGACGCCACGCGGGGCGGCGCTCTGACGTCAGTGGCCTCTCATTCACAAGCACGAGTCATATATAAACGGTTTTAGTCGGCGGTCACAGACAGAATCTACCGACTGTAAACTAAAACTTATCCGGCTAAAGGACAACTACTGGATACACTACACTAAAGGACAAGTCCAGTTTAGACTGTCTTAAAACTTTTTCCTTCTTTCGTAACACTTTTTTTTGGTCTGTTTGTGTTTTTAAACAAGCTAACCGGAACAAAGGACTCGGCGTTACTTCGTGGGAGACTTGTGTTTTCCTGCCGCTCCAGTTTTATGTATTTGGATTTAACTTTTCCATCCCGCCGCACTACTATGGTCATAATGGAGGTCCCCACCATCGACTCTGCGTCCCTCTGTGGCCTGCTCGAGGGCGACGTCCCGGACTGCCTGGTGCTGGACTGCCGCTCCTTCCTCTCCTTCAACTCGTCCCACATATCGGGCTCCACCAACGTCCGCTTCAGCACCATAGTCCGCCGGCGAGCCCGGGGCGGCCTTGGACTGGAGCACATAGTTCCCAACGAGGACACCCGGACCCGGCTCCTGTCCGGGGACTACCAGTCCGTGGTGCTGCTCGACGACCGCAGTTTGGACTTGGGCCAGGTGAAGAAGGACGGGACTCTGATGCTCGCTGTTTCAGCCCTGTGTCGCGACCCCTGTGGAGCCAGTGTTTTTATTCTCAAAGGTAAGAAAAAGTCCGCCACACAATTGTTTCTTCGTATCCTAACAACGGGGCAACAAATGTGGATCACAGCTGTCACCAAACCAGCTGGTGCCCGAGTATAAACAATGTTCCAAAATAGCCCCATGAGCAGTTGTCACCTTTTTGGAGACCCATGTTTAAATGTAGACGTCTTTGTGGTGTCCAGTGATCTGACCTTGGTGTCTTTTTAAAATCATTTTCCAGGTGGATTTGACTCATTTTCCACAGAGTATCCAGAGATGTGCACCAAACCCTCCCCTCCACAGGGGCTCAGCTTGCCCCTGAGCTCCAGCCATCCTGGAAGTGCAGATCCAAACTGCAGTCCATGCAGTACGCCTCTTTATGACCAGGTGTGTATTTTCACAACTGTATTGATTAAATTTACACCTCACAATACACTCACATTGTTTCTGCCTTCCCACTGTTTTGGAGTTGACTAAGTGGTCTGTTTTTTTCTGTTTAGGGGGGTCCAGTGGAGATCTTGCCTTTCCTGTACCTTGGCAGTGCTTACCATGCCTCCAGAAAAGACATGCTGGACATGCTGGGGATCACTGCTCTCATCAACGTCTCTGCCAACTGCCCCAACCACTTCGAGGACTCCTTCCTCTACAAGAGCATCCCCGTTGAGGACAACCACAAAGCCGATATCAGCTCCTGGTTCAACGAGGCAATCGAGTTTATCGGTGAGCACATTCACCATTTTTACTCCCTCAACTGCTAAATGTGAGGCCTGTCACAGCTGTTACCACTGAGTCCGGCAAGCAACACAAACACCCAACCCCCTTCTTCCTTCACACCACTCTTTGACTCCTGGATTTAAATTTTAAAAAGTTCCCTCCAAAACCAACCAGCTGGCTCGACACAGGCTCCCCACTTCACCACAATGGTGGTTACATCATCACCACCTCTCAGGCGTAAAAAAGAGATGCCCCCTTTTTTAATGAATTGTAAGGCTGCAGCCCCAACACTAGTTTTGTAGTGGGAGAGTAGGCTGGCCGTGCTTCAATAGCTCCCTCCACACACCACTCTTTGTTCTGCCGAACAAAAGGCAATTTCTCCTCACTCACTGTCAGCCTTCCTCCCAGATCAATACCCCCAGCGGGGGTCTGTTCCCCTTCTTTGTCCATTCAGGCTGGCTCCTTTGGGAATAAACCCCACTGGCTCACACCCTGCCCCACTATTAACTGTGTTCCTGTGTCCTAATGAGCGCCGTTGAATTTAAAAAAAAACTGAAAGTGTTGCAAAGACTTTTGTGTCTGTGGTTTCCTGTGACAGGCAGAGTTTTAACCTCACCTCTATATTTAACACCTCGTAGATGTATACAGGGCGCTAATTTTGCTTTCTCTTCTCTCTCCCCTCAGACTCGGTGAGAAATAAAGGAGGTCGTGTGTTTGTGCACTGCCAAGCAGGCATCTCCCGCTCAGCCACCATTTGCCTTGCCTACCTCATGCGGACCAACCGTGTAAAGCTGGATGAGGCCTTTGAGTTTGTCAAGCAGCGCCGCAGCATCATCTCTCCAAACTTCAGCTTCATGGGTCAACTCCTCCAGTTTGAGTCGCAGGTCCTGGCCACATCCACGTGCTCCTCAGAGGCAGGCAGTCCAGCTATCGGCAACAGCAGCACAGTATTCAATTTCCCCGTCTCCATCCCCGTACATACCTCCGCTGGCCAGCTCTCATTCCTCCACAGTCCCATCACCACCTCTCCCAGCTGCTGAGGAAGCTGTGGACAGTTTATTTGGACTGGAAATGCAGCTCACAAGACTGCACAGGGCACTTCACAAAACATGGTCCCGATTGCAATCCATTTATCCATCAACTGTGATGCTGGTATCACTGGATAGAATGGGTTCTATTGTTTGGGGTCAATCCATTTGACCCTCTGATCTGCTGGCCAAGTCTGTGTAGGTTGGCCTCATTTCAAAGGGAGATTTGACAACTACCATCAGGCAGTATTGATGTTTAACCTCCTAAATGTGAAAGTCAACCACAGTTTTAATTACAAATGACTTGGGGAAATAGCTGCAAGATAGCTGAGGTTAGTCCTGTATAGGAAACAATCTGAATATTCTTTATTCAAAGGACTGATTTTTTTCATGAAGGCAACTGCTTTTGATAATCATAATCATTTTTAAGTAAGAAAAAAACAGAGAGGGCTAACAGTTTTCTCAGGAATGTTGACTTATCCTCTCAAATGTCCTTTTCTTTTTTTGCTTTCTGCACTGGTCAAAGAAAGCAATGTAAACCTATCGCCCGGCATGGCATTGAAGTAACTCCTTCATTTGACGAACAATGAATGTATCCCCCTTTTCTCAGAGTAGATGTGGCAGAAATCTTCATGTTTTAGCGTCGAATAGCTTGCCAATTCACATGCAAATAGCTGCCTTTTAAGACATCATGAAACCTTGACGATCCTGACACATTGGGGAAACCGACCACAAAATACCTCATGTTTCCGTACTGTGTACTGCAGCGCTGAGACGGACAGAACCCCAAAAACTACTAAAATGGGGCCACTTTGTCCTCTCTGACTGCATTCTGACATATTTATTAACTTAAAGTAATATATTTCTTTATCATATCTATTTTTGCAAACGTTTGTTTAAATGTTGTTTTTATACGACTGAATAAATCTCATTTGACTTTTGTACTCCGTTGCAGATCTTCTCCTTTTTTGTCTTCTACACCTTGTATGATTTATCGGTTTTGCTAGTGGCCAGCAATGCAACTCTTCACACAGATTAAGTTTTGAAATACATGTCATGTCTTTTTTGTAAACATCTAAATGTTAAACGTCATGCCAGTAATCCCCTGCAACTCGAGGAATCTAAGACAGATAATAGATTTATGTTTCCATTAAATATCAAATTCACACAAAGCATTAGACTCATTTAGAACTTCATTGTTTACTTACAAGGTCACCACAGTTGAGCAATCTGGAATAACTTCATTTTCTTATGTAAATGTACTGTATATAGCCAAGAATGCGAACATAAGGCTGAAACTAACCAGGATGTCCACTGATTGCTGTCTTGTGTGATCATCTTGTCCATAAAATGGCAGAAAAAGTGGGGGAAAAGCAAAACAAATGGTCTGTAAAGGTGTGAAATCATTCCTTAAAATTACTTTATTGTCAAAAAAGTTGCTGATTACCTTTTTATCAAGTCATTGTTTCAGCTCTAAAAAATGCTATTTCACTTGAAAGTTCATTTTGATGTTTACAAATCCTGAAAAGAACACAAGAAAAACATTTACAACATACCTAAACAAACCCACAACGCTAGAAACATCTTCGTCCCACCCTTCCCTGTTTTGTTCCATGCGATGGAATCCTATGCTATATCTGCATAAGGATTTCCACCAAAATAAGAAGCATGATGTCATGGCGTCGGCCATTGTTTGGGCCACACTCCACTCTCTATGAACCCATGCGAGGCCGGGGCAACAGCAGGAGGCTTAAAGAATCAGCTAAGGAGCCCTCCCTCCGCGGCCACAATAGGAGCAGCTGCAAGGCGTTTGGGAAAAGTGTGACAACTAAAGAGCATTCAGGGCTCAGTCAAGCACCGGCCTTGTGTCCTCTGCCTCACACACCAATGAGGAGGTGGGGACGGAGATGGCCGTGAAAGGGAAAGGAATATGTTTGGGTTGCAAATTAGCCAAAACATTGGCTGTGACCCGCGGCGGGGTGTGAGAAAAAAAACTTCCTGTCAAGGTGATGATGATGATGACACCCCAAAATCCTCACAACAAAACAACCATCTAAAGCTAAAGTTTATGGAAGAAAACACACTTTAAGTCCACTTTTTTCTATGACCTCATGGACAAATAACAAACAGACGTCTCCTGCTCATCTAACAGCAATGCAAATGTTTGTCCCTGACAGAAAACATGAGCAGCGATGAGGCCTCCGTGATGAAAGGCTCATTCATTACCTCACCATCTCCCTCAGACAAGCTGTGGTTTTGGTGACATATGTGCGACCCCCCCCCACCCTCCTCCTGCCACCCGACCCACCCGCCTTTGTGTCTTTAGATTTCCTGTTGTAAGGAGGGAGTGTGTTTGTGTCTGCATGTGTGTGAAAGTCGTTAGGGATCTTTTATGATCTGATGTTCTGGAGGGAGAAAAAAAAAAGCCCTCCAGTCAGTCGGCAGGTTGGAGATATTAAAGCGCTGTGGTGTAAAGTGTGTGAGAAAGAATTTCAAAAAGCCTGCAGCTAGACCAGATAAAACACAAACTTGCTTTCGTTTGCTTCGTCTGTATTTCTTTTTATAACCTCAAATTTTTTCACTGTAGCATCAGTGGGAAACAACTAACCATAACGTCATTCGCCAGTTTCACTAAGTTGTCAATTGGCTCTTTCATTTAGCAACTGAGCTCTGACTCAACTTCAAAGCCATTTTAATTAACACAATCCTACGACAACAATGGTTATATAATGTGTCAGACACTGCTGCCAGGACAGGAAGAGGCAGAAACCCACCCCTCCCTTTTACATCAGATCAAACATGTGGGTTTTTCTTTTTCGTGTCTCATTTACATCAGTTACGTGTCATATACCCACTCTTTTAATGAGTGAGAACAGCTTATATGAACTGAGGTCTGTCATTCCCGGTTAAAGTCTCTTTCCTATATAGATTTTCAAGTCTGCATTCAACGCCTAATTCTACTTTTCTGTTAAAGTAGTTGCACTTTAAATACCTTCTGTCGAATCGTTTTTCCTGTCCACTAGAATATTACAGATTACAGACTGTCATCGCAGTGCCACACACTATGAGTGTCAGTAAAAATTGGCATCACTGTTGTACATGATTTGCCAAAGAGGATTTTTGCTTCGCTGCCTCATCCACTTTGTCATGGAGCGTGATATCAACTGTGGCCAGAAGGTTTACAGTTTGCTCTACAGATGGCCCTGCTTGAGCACACATTTGTCTAGAGAGGAAAACAATAGCTATTTTTCCCTCTCTACTCAATGTTGTTTTATTTCATCAAACAAAAAAACGCGTAGTAAAAACATAAGATAACACAATAGCTGGCAGACCGATCGCAGATCCTGTGGTTTCCATGTAGCTCAGTCATCTGGTTCAACACATTCCTGCTGGTTACTGCAGCGTGGAAGACAAGATGACGAAGATCCATATTATGTCACCAAATCATTTTGGTGTTTCTTAGGTCAAGTTTCCCACACTTTAGATCATCTTCTCATCCCTGAATTGTAGCTGCAGTTTTGATAGTGGACAACAGGACACACAGACTAACAAAGTAGCAAGCACACACAGGGAGAGTCACACCTTGATGCGGAGCGTAAGTGAATGTCTTTGACTCACTGTTTTGTTTGGCTGATCTGTATGCTTGATTCCCTCTGGCTCTCTCTGACCCCAGTGTCACAACAGACATTAAAATGAAGGCGAAACACTGCAGGCAAAAACATGCATAGACAATTTTCAGATTTCAGCTTTTCTGCTTCCATAACATAATTTCTTCCAGACTAACGGAAAGGAAATATACCAAACATACATTGTTTTGCCACATTCAGTGTATTTGCATCTGTAGATTTCAATTATAATACACGTCTTTAAAGTCTGATCCCTGAGAAGTTTTTTTTCCCCAAACTCTGAGCCAGAAATCTTACATGCAACAAACTTTCCAGTTTTATTCCCATCTTTATTTTATATTCTTAAGGGGTTTTTTTACAGAGAGGTTTGATCTTATATCATTCACGGCCTGATTTATGTAGCCTTTTATTCTTTAAAACATGGTGAAAATGAATTTTCTATGACTGCTGATTGTATTTTCTGATTTATGGAGTGCTAAAAAGTGATCCTGTCTGTGAAAACCTTCAGCTTTTAATATGTTAACAAATGAATTTTGAACATGGCTTTATCAAATGTTCAAAATTTTGTCTGAAAAAGCAAGAAAAATAACATTTTTAATGCATAAGTACATATTGTGTTCATTTAGAGGGTTTTATTTTTATTTTTGGGGGCTACTTAAAAATATTTACATGCTTTAATGTTTAAAAAAACATGTTATTTTTCTCATACTATACATAGCTGCAGCATTCCTTGTCAGTCTCTGCCTGAAATACTCCAACATTGGTTACATACTGTAAACCCAGATCTACATATATATATATATATAGTTTAGACATGTAGCTATAGCAGAAGAGATTCTTGTGAGGACATAATGGCAGCCTACAGAAAGCTCATTCTTTGTCTGCCAAACTAGCCGCCAGGCAGGCAGTATGCAAATGGTGACGTAAATAAGTAACGGAAGAAAAGTCTGGATTTCAAAGGAGGCTTTTCAGGCAGATAGGGAGCAGTGTTTTCTGTTGGAGAGGGTGACTTCCGTTGGTGTGGACTGGGGTTTGTGAGTTTGTAGACCTTTTACATGTATGTAAAAAGCTATAACACACTAAAGGACAAGGGAAACCCAGAAAGCGTGATATGGGTGCTTTGAAAAGTGTCATTTATACAAAACATAATTGTCTTCGTGCATGCAATCAGCTGGGGAAGTTTCATGGTGATATCTATTAATTGACATTTTTAGCGGTATTCACCTGGACTGTCTTGCTTCAGTGATGGCCAAACTCCATTCAGCTGCTTCAGTTTCAGGGTCCTGACATTTGTCATTACCGGTGCTATTTCCTTAACGCTAAGTCAGAATGGCTGATGTGAAAAAGGCCTATGCAACAGCTCAAGAGGTTGGTGAAACATCTCAACATTTATGTGTTTTTTCAGGACCTGACAGAGTTACACTGGCGCATTACAATGATCCCAATGGGATGCCAATGTTCTTTGCAGAAACATGTAAGGTTGTGTCTTCTTTGGAGTCTGTCCTATTGTGTTTTCAGTGCTTTGGGAACTTGGCTTGCAAAGCGCTATATAAATAGAGGCAATATTACTTTTGGGTTTTTCGTTAAACTTACAATGAAAATCTTATCTGTCAGACTTCTAATGAGTTACGTGCCACAATGACTCACTACTCAAACTGCTTAAAAAAACACTAAAGACACATTAAATACTGGCACGTCTCAATACTGAGATGCTAGAAATGAATAACTTCCTCGACATTATTCATCCAGAGTTTCAGTGTAAAGGGCCTCTGAATGAGATTCCCTTCTGATTACTAAAAGATGCTGAGTATTTACACCTCTTGAACTTCATTGTACCTTGAAACTGGATTAGGTCTCCCACTGACACACACACACACATAATATCCTGAGAGAGAAGATTTAGTCCACACATTGATGTCATGGCAGAATATGCACCTGGAGTAAATCTGTAAGAGGATTGTGACGGCCAGTCTTCTTGTAACATCCTGTAGCTGCAGCACCTGAATCATTGTAGTGGCTTGTTTCAATCTTCACACACAAGCCCAGTCTGTTGTTCCAGATCTGACGGAGGCATTGTGTCGAGACATGGAAGCCTCCAGTAAAAGGGGTCAATGTGTCAATGCTTCAAAATCATTCATAGAAAGGACTTTAGAGGGGAGAGAACGACAGAAATGGTGATTCATGTTATAAGCTGCTTTGCATGTTCTAGCTTTCTGCATCCTCAACAGCCCGCAGAAGAAGCAAGACGAACCGCTGTAGCGTGAGAAGAGCAGAGATAAGGCCAGATCTGTGACATGATAGCGAAATACTTGCGCAAGGAATGTGAGGACATTACGTATAGCTGCAGTCAAGAGGCTTTTCCTCGCCAACAGGGCTCCCCTTCCTTTAACAACCCCGTCTGGAATGTCAGACATCGGTGGAAGAGGAACTAAGTTTGCTCTAAAGGTGTGCGCTGAGATTACCATATTAATCTTTTATTGTGTTTGTGTTCTGCCTGTCCAGATAAGAGAGCTCTCTGACGCCTTGGTATAAAAGTGGGGCATCAATTCTCTTTGCATTTTAAAGTAAAAAAATCTTTTTTAAAAATCCAGCAGAGGTAGTAACTTTTCATTGCTCTTTAAGAAAAAACATAAAGTCATTAGGTATTTGAATGAGAACCAGAAGTAGGACACCTCTCAGTCCTTTCAGAGGCTCATTCAGGCCACAGACTCTGAACAGAGTCAGTATTTTTCCACTCACTGGAGGTGCACGGCTGTGTTCACAAGGATAAGTGAGATCCTGTGTGGAGTATTCAAGGAATGTCTGGCATCCTGTCTTCTACTGACTGCACTCTGAAGAGATGATGTCACACCCAAAGAAGACACATATGTGCAGACGTAAATCACAAAGCTGCAGGCAGATGTGTTGGGCTGCTAAAACAACTTTAAAATCATATTTCGTCTCTAAATCCGTATTTTAAGGGGAGAGTTTTGAGCTCAGTTTGTGTTTACCATTAGCTATGTCCTGAAAGTGTCATAGCGTCACTGTATGAAAAACAACACACAAAACACTGGTCCAACGAGTTGGAGAATGTGCATGTTTACAAAACAGGCGGAGATCTCCAACAGTGATGACCTCAACAAAACAAGCAGTGGCAATAAAAGCATAAATCAAGTTGTAGAAATCTGGTTGCCCCGACCAAAAGCACAGAGCTTCCTGATCTAATCTAATCTATACCCTACTCTGTTCAGTATGCATGCACACAAAGGCTGGTTTGTCAACCGCAGCAGATCCCACATGACTGTAAAATGAGGAGAACTCATGGTGCTGTGCTATTTGGACCATAACTGCGACTTTGGCTTCATTTATGAAAGAGAAAAACGATTCTTTTTTTTTAAACTTTGGTGTTTTTTTGTTGGAACACTACAATGTTCTGTTAAATCTTTGAGTCAAGTGAAGATACTGCATTCAAAGTGTTAAAAGATCTTCCTCTTGTGTGAGCAGTGTTTCCAAATAGAGCCACAACTAACAGCTATTTTAACCTTCAGTTAATCTGTTGCTTAATTCATTGTTTGATCAGTAAGTTATTTGGTCTATAAAATGCCAGAAAATGGGGGGAAATGTTGTTTAGTGTTTTCCAAAGCCCAAGCTGATGTCCTCACATGTCTTGTTTTGTCCACAACCCAAAGACATTCTTGTTTACTGACATAGAAGACAATAGAAACCAGCAAATACTGACATTTAAAAAGCTACAATCAGAGAATTTAGACTTTTTTCTTTTAAAAAATGACTTAAACAGGAATGTGTGTAAGTCTATGTTTATCTAATGTTGGTATGAAGGAAAGTGTGTGTGTATACATGTATGGACATGGATGTGTAGTTCGGTAAAATGGCATGTTAGAATTTCACGAGAAAATGGACAAGTGTAACTGAAAAGCATCTCCTGAAGTTGTATGTTTTATCTGTGTATTCAATAAAAATAAGTTAAAAAGACTCAAATGATTAATCAATGATCAAAATAGTTGATTATTAATTTAATAGTTGACAACTAATTGATTAATTAGCTAATAATTGCAGCTCTCGTCCAAATGCTGCAGCATTTCCTCTAAACTCACATCCATTTTCTACGTATGATTTTACATTCCTATTATTTTCAGATCATACAGTTACATTTGTATGTTAAACGTTTCGTAATCATTCGGTATCTTATACTTTTTCAATCTCACATTCCACATAAAAAATGCTTGCTCATGACCACTATGTTGTATCACTTAACATCCCAGGTGATAAAACTTTTTACCTCTGTATGCTCTTTATTTGCTGATGATCCGCCACAAGATAAATAAAGTTTACATGCTGTTGACTAAAAAGTGAGTCAGCAAAATTATTCATTAACCAGTTTTTGTCCTTTTTGTTTAGTCATCATTGTGAACAACAGCTTGAGATTCGACACACAGTAACGAAATATACTAAACGCACCAAAAGAAGGTCCTCAGAATACATTATACACAGAAAAAATTAACTATGTGTAGTTTTTGTGCACGTTGTACTGAGATCTGTGATTATTTTGTCAAAGCATGTTCAGTGGGTCTTGTCACCCACATGAAAGGACCTAGGCAGCATCTTCTTCCAAGTTCACTGGGTTTGAGCGCCATCTAATGGAAGATAGTGAGTGTTTCACCAGTAGAAAGTGTTGGCTGTCAAGGGAACGCATAGAGAGTACAGTACGCTCGATTAAATTGTTCCCTGTGCATTTACACAGTAGCTTTTAATATTAACTTAATCACCTCGTATGATAAGAAAGCTGAGCTGGTCACTCTCAGCTTACAGTCAAACACAAATAGGGTTTTCTTGACTTCAATCAGGGGATTTATATTAACCAGACCTGATGCTCCATCTGCTTCTAATAGCCTGTTTCAGCTATTTTCATTTAAACTTCAAATCAACAAATACCCATGAGTCCAATAGGAAAAAACTGCTGAAGTCAGCTGGATAAGTTGACAGACTTGCTGGACTGCTATTGGTCAAACTTGAGTGATTCTGATTCAAACTGTGGACTTTTGAACAGTGTCGTTAATGAGTAACACTGCTGATGTCAGGGCTTCGACTCGTATTCTGGAGGGAAATGTGACCATTTGAGCAACCTGTATTGTTTGGAGTTAATGATCAGCTTGTTTCTAACTGCCACATTAAGTTTAAAACCGAAAAGAATAAGCAGTAACAAAACTACAAACGCTGATATTAAACTATTACATGTTGCCTGCTGTTGTGTATTCACACTAATGGCTAATGAGACTGAAACAGAGCTATTGTTATATTTGCTGTTTACAACTGATATGACACATGAGATAATCTGAAAACATGCTTTCTGATTTAGACAGAAGTTCTGTGGGAGGATATTTGTAATCTACTGACTGACTCATGTAAACCAACAGACCTGTTTTGCCTCTGGCCGACATTTTAACTTGCCAACAGTAGAAAAAGCACATTAACAATGACCAGTGAGTCAGCATGGACCGCAGTAGAAACTGTAGCAAATATGTATATTTACATTTATGGCTGGGTACAAACCTGAGGCACTTTGCATGAGTAAGATTCTACTTTATATTTCCACTGCATTTAACAAATCAACCCTTGACCCCTACAGTGAGAGGATCAGGTGGCTCTGCTATGCTGTGGGGGGCATTTGCATCCAGGATTTGGATCCCCTTATCCTCTGAAACAGAAGGGTCACCTTTATCCTGTGATGAAACATTTGTATCCTGATGGGAGGGATGTCTTTCAGAATAACAATGCCCCGATCTAGAGACATCGAGGGGGCAGCGAATGGTTTGATGAGCATGAAAATAATGCAACTCACATGCTATGACCTTATCTGTCAGCAGATGTCAACCCAGGAGAACACTGACATCGACACTGGACCGACAAACTAGACACCACCATCATCAAAAGAACAAATGATTGAATATATTTTGGAAGATTTTTTTCCATTTGTTCCTCTGTCAGAGTTCCATAATATTTTTGCATTCTACTTTTATTTTATTCAAATTTTATCTGACAAGTTGTCTTACAAGTAAACTTCACAGGTCAAAGGGAAGCTTATGACTTACTATATGAACTACTTCTCTATAATAAATAATCACCTTTACCAGCTTATGTTACTTGATGCTTAATTTTTGTTTTATTTTGGGATTTGATCTTACAAGTTATCTTACAAGTAAATGTAGCTTGTCAAAGTGGAGCTAATTATTTTTTGTAGGTAAGTAATTAGGAATAAAGGATGGTACTATCTACACCGATCAGGAATGACATTATGATCACCTGTCTAATATGGTGTTGGTCCCCCTTATGTTGTAAAAAATGCTCTGAACCATTGGACATGGATCAGAGGACCTCTCAGGGTGTCCTATGGGGTCTAGAACCAGGACGATGTCACTGGATCCTTTGGGTGCTCTGGCTTGTGCAGTGGAGCCTCTGTCAATCAAACTTGTTCCACTGCATCCTGTTGATGCTTGATCACAATGGGGTGTAGGAAGTTTAGACGTCAAATCAACATGTTGGGCCATTGTCATGTTGCTCAAGACGTCTCTTATTGTTTGATGGTGTTGCCATGGGGTGGGGTGCATTTTCCTGTGGGGGTAGGCCAGTGACATTTGGGATTTCTATTTGCATGAGGGAGTGTGCTTGTTCTGAGACAATGTTTATTTGGGTGTCTAAGTCTCATCAACATGGATGACAAAATCCAAGGTTTTCCATCAGAACAGCACATAGTACCAATAAGATCAATGTTATTCACTTCACCTGTCAGTGGTCATAATGTTGTGGCTGATCAGTGTGTGTGTGTGTGTGTGTGTGTGTGTGTGTGTGAAAGGAGGGGGGGGGGGTCTGATTTAACCCTACAAGTTGTCTTACAAGTAAATTAAGAAAACCATGCTTTATTAAGCTCTTTATTGTTTAACAAATTACCTATAATAAATAAACGGCTCCACCTTCACCAGCTAAATTTACCTGATGGTCCATTTTTTTAAGGATTTATCTTATTTATCTTGCAAGTAAGTAATGATTCTTTACTGATTTTCTGCTTACCAACAATAACTAAGTAGCTCCACCTTCACCAGCTAAATGTACCTGATTCTCTCAGTGCGTTTTACTGATATAGTCATCATTAATTTGATTATTTACACCTCTGCTGTTCCTGCTGCCACATGTCTAAAGGCTCGTTAACTACAGATTTAGGGCATAAATGACAGCTGCCTGTTAATAAAGGTAAAAAAGTAATGGGGCATAAATGAACTTGAGCTCGAACATATTAGACTTTTTTTTTTTAACCTTTCTGTGTCCTGTGTTTGCTCTGACGGAGCTGAACGTGTTGAAAACAAACACACCTCTGAAGGACAGAACTGCTCACGCCCACTTCCTGTTTTTAGAAACTGCAGCGTCCACGGTCAGGTGTGTATTCATGGACCGTGCGTTTATATTTAACGGTCGACGGTTAACCACACACACACACACACACACACACACACACACACACACACACACAAGCACGCACACACAGACACACATACGACACCCACACACACACACACCTTTCCCAACGTGCCAACGGTCCTTTTCGCGCTTTCACGCCGGATTTTATTGGCCAGAATAAAGAGATAACAGCAGCCACGTGCCCCTGTTTACAACCTTCAAATTTCAGGCGGGATTCAGGTTTGAAGCCAAAATAAATTTGAGGGAACAAGCAGCTAGAAGGAAGCAGAGTACCTCAGCTAACTGTCAGCTTAGTAACAGTTATTCAGAATTATTCAAGCTGAAAGTTTCTTACCAACATGGGCAATCATCAGTCATCAAATCTGTGTGTTCCCTTTGGTTTGAGCAACTTACCCTTTACCAACAAGGAAAAGAAACTTCACTGCAGCACCCAGGGTAAGTTAAGCTGTATTTATCGCGCTCTTCTTTAGTTTGTTGTGTCATATAATTACCTCTTATTTCAATTAAAGCTGTTAAATTATTAATAAATTCATTGCTAGTGGAGAAATAATTCTATATTCTAGCGTTGCATCTGATTAGAGCCTGAAACACCACAGCAAACCTCATTGACATGATCATGACATAACATAAGGCCCCCTTGACCTCCGTGAAATACAATAAATCACATTATTATAACAATTTTTTTCTATTAAAAAAAAAGTAAAATTATAATTTCTAGTCATTCCTGATGTGTCTCGTTGCTGTCACATCATATAACCGCTACACTGGTCAGATCCATTCTTTTGCTTGGATATCCGATCTGGTTTCTGCCCCTGCTTTTACCACATCTTAATTTAATTAAACTTTGTTATTTGTTGTTTTAGACAGACGGGAAATGCCTGTCGCTCATACGTGGCTATATTGGGCCCCATGTGGCTGAGTGAGGTTCACAGAGGCCGTGTCATAGCTTTCCCAGACCCCCGTTGGGTGATGAGAAAAAGACTAAATGGTTGTGAGAGTGGACGAGGAAGCCACCGGACGAAAAAACCCCCAAAGTAATCTAGAAGAAAGGAAAACAAACTGAGTGTGAGCAAACTTTTGGAAGTCCCCTTTGCTGTGTGTTTCTTCGCCTTTTCCCTCTATTTATTCATGCCTCTGTACGTCTGCATTGTGTTTGCCTGTCAGTTGCTCTTGCTGTTGTTTTCTGAGCGGATAAACTTAATCCACCAATTCAGAAGTCAATGCAAGAAGTGGTGGAGTGCAGTAGAGAGGGTTAGATTTTAAATTTAAGACCGTCTGAGCATCTATTTTGCATAATGCTGCTTTAATGCTGCTCATGATAATAATATTTAGTTTAACACCAAACAGGAGCATCTCATTTACGGTAATCTGGTTTTAATCTTTACTTCTCAAGGGAAAGTCTCTTTTCAGACACTCAAATCTAAATAATCTGTATTTGCACTGATGGCTCTGGTGGTCTGATTTTCTACATACCACTGTGTATCACTAGGTGGCGCCACTATATCACATTCACACCACATATTGGGGCTCTGCCATCAGAGGGCTCATCACTTCAGGATCTGACTTGGCAAGAGAAAGGATGAGTTCATTGGCTCGTCGTCGCCAAGCAAAGCTACATCTTTCATCACTTTCTTCCCCTGTGTTAGGTCACCGCATGAGACAGTCGCCATTGTTTCTATTTGCATTGTCCAAATGTAAACTCCTATCCAGCGACGCAGCAGCATTAATAAGATGTGTTTACTATGGGGTTTAGTGGAAGTAGCTGTTTGTGTCCTATTGCTTCAAGCAACAGGTGTGGTTGTGTAATGTCTGCTCCTATATTTGAAGGCTGGAGGACACAGCGGGGCCTCTCTTTGAGGAGTAATGGCGCCTTCTGCGTGCTGTTTGTTTAGGCTCTGGATCAGTGTTGCTTGACTTGTCATTAAACCATGATGTCAGGAGGACGAGCTGCAGTGAAACACAATAAAGATTTTAATCTGCTGTTTTCCAAGCTGTCCAGCGCTGCCTGTTTCTCAGATGATCTGCAACGGACGTGTGAATACAGGGAAAGTAAACTAGGGTTGTGTCCTGTGGGTGTGACTGTGACCTTGGTCATTTCCCTCACATGTGAAGAAGCTCTTTGTTGGCACGAGAAGAGGCAGTAAAACATTCAGTTCCACCTTAATTATTTAAGACGGCTTGACTGTGCGTGTGTGTGAGAGAGAGAGAGACAAAAAGAGATAAGAAAATGAGACACATTATCATTTCATTGGTAATATTCCACACATATAAATCACCTGCTTATTATCTTTATTGATGAGGAGGCTGTCTGTAAGCGGGAGAGTGGTTGCCATACATTTTTAATGCTGAGCCAGTTGTTCACCCTTCTGTGGCTAAGGATTCAATTTATTATTATTATCATAATTTTCCAATTAATTTTCCAACCTGGTGTTATAGTCCTGAGTATTATTCCAGACAGTCACTCTCCTTCTTCCATTAACTGTGGAGAACAGAGTCACTCATGAGATCTAACCTGGTGACTTTCCATTTTAAATGCTGGCAGCAGAGGCCAGATTTGTCTTATCGCAATCTCAGCTTCCTCCTTTAAGGCTCCAATTCAGTAATGTTTCCTCCCTGCTTTGCAGCTTGTCTTGTCTCCCCACTTCCAAACACGGGAGAGAGTTTAGGCGCCCTTAGACCTATGAGCCGGATGCCCCCTATAAAACTTGGACTTAGAGCGTGGAAACACCTGAAAATGCTATTACGCAGACAAAAGAACAATTGCTGATGAAGGTGGCTTTTAAGTGGGAGCCATATTTACTGTCCTGTAACTTTAAATTCTGTGTTTCTGAAAGTATAGACCTAAAAAAAACAAGGTGGTGGCCGTAATTCTGGAGGTCTGAGAAGCAGAAGCTGCAGTAGAAGTGACAACAGACATGCTGGATTTTTTATTTTTTTGCCTCTGTATTGCTTCTTGTTGTTACTAATCCTCTGGGATATTAGATATACTTTAGGAAAGGAAGTTCTCATATTTACAAGTTCCCAAAATAGCCCCGTCACCCAGCACTCTCAGTATATCAGTGTCCTGTCCGAAGCAGGGGCCCCGCAGAAGTTTCCCACACGTGTCACAGGCCGATGTCATGACAAGAGAGCGAGGGAGGAGGAGGAAGATTAGCTTGAAGGAGAGGGCAAGAAAATAATGAGCGAGAAAGAAAAAAAAATGTCAGAAGAAGACAGAGGTTAAGACAAAGGGCTCGGGTGGCGATTGACCCGATGGCAGCGGAGGGACGTGGAGATCAGGAAAAGGGGCACAGATGGACGGAAGCACTCAGCAGTGTAGATGTGTTAAAGGTGAACCGAGTGTCTGTGAAACTGACCCCGATGTTTCCCCGCTTCACTTCAAATGCAAAGGGTTATGTAATAGGGTGTTTGTGGCCCCGACAACTGTACCAATGTCGTCAAGGCAAAAGAAATGTTATGAATGGGCAGGGATTTTAGAAGGAACCTTCCAGCTGGTCAGGCTCCTGAAGTTATCCAGTAGTTAGTTTTAAGTATGTGGGGACAATAATTGACGACATATTAACTCTTGAGTGAAATGCTGAGGTTGTTTTAAAATCAGAATCAGAAATACTTCACTAATCCCTGAGGGGAAATTGCTTACGTTACAGTTGCTCCCATTCAAGTCTTAGTTATTTAAGCAGTGCAAGATAAACATAAGTACAATAATATGCCCTGAAAATTATAAACATTAGTAGAAAAGTATATGCATGAAGTATACAATGTGCATTGTGCTAAGAAAATATAAATATAAGTTTACAGTGTAATAAATAGTAATGGAGTTATAATTGTGTTATTGCACAAAGAAGTAGTTATTGCACATTATTGAGTGTCAACTCAAGAAGCGAATATTAGTTTGTGGACAGGCCCACCAGATTTTATTGTAAACTTAGAAGCTTTAAGCTTTTTATGAAAATGTTTTATTGAACCTGTTTTAACCTTCTCGCTTGTTTGCTGGTTTGGGTCGCTTACCGTGAAAAACAGGAACAGGTTGGAGGGATGTGTGAAAGTTTGCATGAAAATGGCTGGGACTGACTTTAAAATCTCTTTGTATTATACAGAAACAGAGCCACAAAGAGGCTCAATCAGTCCTGTTTGTTCATAGTACAATGTGTTCAAGTTGCTCCCATCTGCTTGCAGAACTAAAAAAACTCATTTGTCCCTGCTATAATCGTCCTTTCCAACAGTACTGGGTGATTTTATTATCATTGTTTCATTATTTTCTATGTTTTTTTTCTATTGTGTGGCTTAGAGTGTGGCATAATTATGTACCACCTTTAACCATTTCAAGTCTTTCTTCTTGCTGATGACGGAGAGCAAATTCCTCGCTGTTCCTAGGCATAGCTGTTTACCTGTTTGCACATATTAGCTGCATACTGTACATTGTAACATCTCAGAGGTTCCTGGACATGAGATCAGCTTACAGACTTCCCACAGCCTCATGTCCTTCCATGGTGGCTGTCTTTGATGTCTGATATGGAGTCCGTCTATGGAGGGAGCCTGCAGATAGCGGATAGTGTCCAATCTAACACATTCCAAGTTTGCTAGATTTCAACGGCGCTGGAATTAACAGTTACGTGTGAACGTCACAAGCTCCTTGTACGTGGCCTTAGATGAAAGGGCATCAGAAATGCATTGAAATCCTTAACTTTGTAATGAAATCCATTAAGCTACAAGTCGAGAAGTTACTGAGTTGCATATATGTCAAGATCCCATCTGTTTCTCCAAATATTTTCATTCAGAAGTTTACTTCAAATAAATCAGACCAGCACCAGCTCACTATATAAACCTCTTCAATCATCTGCTTTCATCATGCAATTAAGGGGAAAAACAAAAAAAAATCCCAATAATGACATTTTCTGTCTCTTGCATGTAAGAAAAATGCAGCTCGCTTTATTTGGTGCATTGTGTCAGGCGAAACAAGCTGATCGGAATCATAAGAAAACAGAGGGAGCTTGGCCCTTTGCTGCTTATCTGTCTCTGCTTCCTGGTTTAGTTACAGTCACAGTAAAGAGCTGCATGCACATCATTTATTTTTCTAATTCTCTGTGCAGAGATGTAATGATAATGATGGAAACACGGCTACATTTCTTATCCTGCCTTCTTATTTTCTATCTGAAGAGCAATAACAGCTCTAAGATCCAAAAGTATAGCTGTGAAATCTCTCTGTGAGCATTCATTTGACCTGAATTCTAGTTTCATTCAATGGTCGACTTTGACCATTTTCAACAGACTCTTCACTGATATCTGTCACCTTGTACATCTCACTCTCATACTGTTAGAGTGTGATCAGAGATCCTGAAGCGGCAATTCACGTAGCAAGAAAGTAGAACACCTCAGCAAAGGGCATCCATCTAGAACAGAGTCTGTGCACACCTCGGCTTCAAGCTCTTCCATGGAAACTGTGGACGGATGGCAGCTGTTTCCCTGGAGACCTGGACTAACAGGACCCGTTCTCTAATTACCTGTGCCCACCCAAGTTAGCAGCAAGGCAGGAGGCACGCATAATCTCGAGACCCTTAGCACAGAAACAAAAGAAAATCTCTGTTTGACTACATGTTGGTGGAGGAAAGACGCGTGGAGGCAAAGGGGCAACAGCTGAGGATATGGAAACTGGACAGGAAGCGACACAGACATGTGGGCTACAGTGCTGGCATAGAGATAAGCTGACAGGTAAAATGCTGAAAATTGAGTGCTGACTTTGTTCTTTTGTTGAAAACAGAACTGACTGTCCTTTCGACATGTTAGATCTCAAAGGCAAGCAAAGCAGCGAACACACGAGGAACATTAATTAAACCCCGAACGTGGCTTCCCTGTTTTGCTGGCATGGCACATGAAGCGAGGCGGCCCTGCTCGCCTTCATTAAAGCCTGAGCAATGAGAGCTGCGGGCCTTGAAATTGCCCTTGACACCAAAAAGAACAGCACATTATTACTGGACCTCCTGGTGCAGGGCTGCTAGTGGCTTGCTTTTATGACAGTTGACATGAGTGACTCAGAGCTCTGGAAGGAGAGGTTCGACTTCTGTGCCCCCCCCCCCTCCCCAAGTGTCAATTTTATGACCTTCATGGTGCACAGTGCAGCGGAGAACAAAAACTGCTTTGTGTTGGAGCGTTTGTTTAAGTTTGCTCAGACATTTTTGATCTGGCAGATTCAGGTTTTGGAGGTGAGCCATGCTTAGAGTACACAGACTGTGATGATATGAAAATAATACGCATCTATCAGCAGCCGCAAGGTGAAACAAAAGGGAGTTACATTATTTTGATAACACTGGGAGTTCAGGCGCCAATAAATTCCGCATCGCCTGGAGTGACAATGCAATCTCCATGAGTTTTAACATGTGTGTTTATCCAGACCAAATTTTTCTGCCTTCTATGGGAAATTTGGAGGCGAACATTCTGTGTGTCACTGCTAACCCCAAGAGAGGGACGGAGAGGGGGCAACTGATAGAAAAACACTGGAAAGCTAGAGTTACAGGGAAGGTTACCCTCCATCCAGCTTGGGTCTGTCTTACTGTCTCTGGCTACCAACTGGAGAGGAATGGAAAGAGAGGAGCGTTGGAAGGAAATATGCTATTATGTAATGTAGAGGTCTCTGCTATCCCTATATGCCCTCTCTTCTTGGACTGCGAGACAAAACGAACTAATGGTCAGTATATAATATGACAGCTGCTGGCTGTTGTTCTCTTTCACTTCGTGGAAACGTTGGAATCCTTTTCTCGAACTGGAGAGTTTGTCCAAGCTTGTCGCTCGAAGTGGGCTTAGATGTCTTTTTTAGCTTACAGAGGGAGGGTAATAATAGCAGAAGTATTTGGTGTCATAACCTCAGGGCTTTTGCTGGGTCATTGAGCCCCTTTGCAGTCAATGTCTACATCACTGCAGGCTGGGAACTGTTTGTTACCTCTAGCAACATGAAGGAAACACCCACATCTGTTGATACTTGATCATGAAAAAGTCCCAAATGAGGCTTTTTATATCCTACTTTTTTTTTTTTTGCTATTGTTTGCGATAGTTATTCTGTGATTTAAAAGTTTTTGAGGAAATACTTTGCTAAAAAATGACGTGTGTGCTGCTTGGAATGAACCACTTTTCACCTTCAAACTACAGTTCAAAGTACAGTGCAAGGCTGAAAACTTACTTCCACTTTTCAGGAACATTAACTTTAATAAATTGCTGCCCTAGCTTAAATGAGAAATGACATTACGCAATCAACACATGAAAGGAGAACAACATAAAGAAATTGATTAAAACGGTGAAACGGTTGTAGCTGAAAAGCCCCAAAACTGGGCTCCTTAGCGGTTCCTCCCAACCACTTGCGTTTCCCTAATGAGATTTTGGATTCTTTTCTCCTCAACATTTGAGAGTGAAGCAATTTAGAGGTTAGAATTTGGGAGCCTGAAGGCAAATTCTGACAAGCCTTAAACTGCTTGGGAAGTAATTTCCCTTTGAACTGTGTCATAAATTCTAATGATGTTAACAGGCTTAATTGGGATTTTCTTAACTATAGGTTTGTTGTTTAATATAAACCACAAGAATTCACTGCTTTCCCTCATGTGCCTGACGGGATTAATGCGAATATGGTTTTTACAACTGTGGCGCGGCAGTGCAAGGCTGTGGGTCAACAACATCCATCTTGCCTTCATAATATTATCCCATAAAACATATTTATCCTGTTATACACACAAACGTTAAACTGCTTCCACATTTACCTCTCTTTATTTAGCATTATGCACCTCTCGTCTTTACAGGGTTTATTTTGGTCTGTTTTTGGAGAAGGATTAAATATATATAGCTTCACCTTGTAAATTTTAAATGCTCCACCAAAATGTCTATTTGTGGAGTGTTCCTCCTGCTGTTTGTGTGGAGTCATGTTAAAGATGACAAAGACCTTGACATGGGCACCAGTAAGCCTCCCAGTTCCTCTTTACTCAGAGACTGGAAACCAGTCAGAGCTGCAAGAGATTTTCCACTACACCGAGCTCGCTACTTTGTAGAGATGAAAGGAACAAATTAAGATCGAATTCTTGTGCGAAACAATGCCTGAGCGTTTGGATTACATAAATGAAGACTTGTCTGTCTCATAAAGCAACAGGAAAATCGGGAGCATTATGGATTACGCACCAGGGAATGCTCTCGTTTAACCTCCACCTTAAGCTGCACTTGAATCTAAAGCCACTATGCAAAAGGCTAGAAGAAGTTTTCTGTGTTGTTCTGGGCCAAGAGTGTTTCCTGCATCTCCTTCGGTGGTGCATCCGCTCTTCATCCCAGAGAACACTGAGACAATAGAACAGATGGAGGAAGAACACTGTCCGTGCATCTGGTTAAATGCATTGAAAGGCCATTTTTAGCATGTCTCCCACTGACAGAGAGGCCTAAAACAACAATTTAGTGGAGCCATGCCACTGTTTCATCTTCCACTACCAGAAACTAAAAAATTATGCTCTTTATGTCAAAGTGCTGCACTGATTTACCCACTACAGTTTAGTCTTCTTTAAAATGCTCAGTAACAGCAGTAAAGAAAAAAAAAACATGCCAACACCAGACTGCTTCCATTGTTAGAGTAGCAGGGGTCATTTAATGTCAGGGTCTGACATGTTACGCAATGTCTTGATTTAGACTCCTTCAATGGAAAATGAATATGGAAATTCCTCATATAACAGTCAATATCTGTCCATGACCATTATTAACATTGCTGTGTCAGGTCCTGTTTGCTTCCAGCAGGTTATCTTTCATGTTTTGCTTTTTGTTGTCGGCTCTCTAATAAAGTGGAAAATGACAGGAACATAAGAAGAAACATAGCGTGGCTGTGCTGCCAGCATCAAGCTTTATAGGGTTTTCTACTCAGTCACTGGAAAGAATTAATAAAACTAATAGCAGTGGAGCAAGACCTGGAAATTGAAGTATAGTTACAGACCAGAACTTTGCAAAACATATTGCTCCTCGGAGAGAGTGAAGCCTGTGCCATCCTGTCCAAAATGAACAAAACTTGGTGACCCTGTTGTAGACTATGAGGCCTACATCAAAGTCAGTGAAGAGTCATAGTTCTGGTGGTGGGAAAGTCGTCAATCACATGTGACTTTCAGATGATTATTGCAGCCTTTCTGCCAATAGGAGCAGTGAAAAGAGAAGTAGCCTGGAGATGGAGAACGTATTTTCCATAAGATCACTTGAGAACATTCTGTGAAGATGAACAGAGTTAGTCTTTGTGTGATTGTCACATGTTGCACTTGCTGTTTGACATGTTTCTGAACATAGATTAATTGAAAAACAAAGTGTAAAAATTCACCTTTTTCTTAGAAATGAAAGTTTGACTATAAAATTAAAATATCTCTGGACTCAAGGTCCACTTGCTTGTTTTTTTTTGGAACTTTGAATCATTTTCTTAAGTGAGTAACATCCATCCACTGAGGCAGGCTGCAAGATAGAGCTTAAATAAACAAATCTTTAGTTAACTTTGTTTCAAGAGAAAACAGTACATATATAGTATTTTAACATTAGTACATGAAAAAATAAATCAAATCTTTTGTAGATCAGTTCTGTTCTTGCTGTGTTGTTGACACACAGTGAGGAATCATAAACTAATTCCTAGTATTAACATAGTTTTTTTCAGATTGTTTTCTGTAAACAGGTCAAACTCCCCCACTGATGCTTTTTACTAAAACCCAGTTCAAGAGAGAACAGGGGGAAAACCACACAGATTGTCAACTGACTGCTTTACTGTGCAGCGTTCATACCAGCAGCACTGCTTTGTTTTTCCCAATTTACACCACTTGCCAGTGATTCACTACGAAGTGGTGTTTTTAATTTACTGAAATCTGAAATTGCAGAAGTGAAACCAAGCATGCATACATTTTGTCTGCTTGAGACTACCACAGCATTGAATCTTATGATCTGAAGATTGTGCAAATTAGAACAATCTGTGAGGGCACCAAGCACATGGCAAGAACTTCCCCTAAAATGGCTCCAATTAAAGGCAAATGCTGCACTGTTGCTTTGATTAAAAAAAAAACTTCTTCAGCTTAGTATGTTTCATCATCTACGTGAGAGACTTTTTACTGATACAATGGCTCTGGCAATAGCTGAGCTCTTACTGCGTTTCTGAAAAGCAGGTGCTTGACTCCAATGGCCTGTTAAGAGTCGACCTAATGAAAAGACAGGAGCACATATTGGAAACAGATGTGAATGCGCTGTAGTAGAAAACAGTGCACGAACAAAAAGAGGTGACCGAGAAAGCATTGTTGTATGAATGTGGCTCATTGTGCTGGCCCATGTGTGTTTGATGGAGATGGTTGTGCTCACGTTGAAGGTGGGTATGACTCACTTCATCCATTAGATCAGTGGCTGGGGTTTGGACAGCAGCCCTCCCCTGATACCGAGACCACCACGTAAAAACACAAACATCTCTGCACTGCCTTTGAATCTTTAAAGAGAATTAAAATACTGCAAATGTAACACTTTGCTGTCCAAGGACTAGTCGCTGTGCTGCTCCGCATGGCAGCAGTCACACCGCTCTGGGCCAAGTTTCCTTGAGCAAACGAGGCATGTCTGCCCTCCTTCTCTGGAAATAACTCCATTCGCTGTAGGGGCCCTCGTGAGATCAGATGCTTGATACCCAAAAGGAGGACAGTATGCGTTATGCTTCGTTTTAGAGCACGGCATTGCTGTTTGCACCCAGTTGAATAAAGAAAAAGATGCAGCTTTCTTACAGCACGTCTTTCACCTAGTTTTCTTAGTGGAGCTCTTCATTAAACCATTTTCACACCTCACACTCAGTAATCACACCAAAATCTCAGAAGCTTTTCTTTGTGCAAAGCTCTGCAGTGGCAGCAACGTGTGAATTAAAATTACAAATATAAAATAAAGTTGAAGTTATTCCTTAATTCTGTTCGTATACGAGGGGCCGAACCAAAAGTGTAGGCTATTTCTCAGCTGCATTGGGTTGAGTTATCACTATGTACTAGATGATCTAGTTTCAATGGGGGGTAAGTAATTTGGGTTGCATCAGTCTAGTGTAAGAGATTTCTTAATAACTAAAGCTTTTGGCAAAGTTTAATTCAGTTACGAGGTACCATCTGTGACAGCACCCAAACAGAGGGTATTCAACACTGTGACCAAGGATATATAATATGAGGCTGCCTCTTTTCAGTTAGGTGCTCCAAACAGCTCATTTGTTGTTCTTTTATTCTTGCAGCAGGTAAATTGTTCAGTTGGTTATTAGCTACACAGCCTAGATGTACAACTAGATGTAAATATTTAGTTTAATTATAAGTCCTATGTAAGAACTAGTTTGCGTTTTGATTTCGTCTAGAGTTACTCACTGCATATCAGAGAGGCATACACAGATGAGCCACAACATTAAACCACTGACATGTGAAGTGAATAGCATTGACTGTCTCGTTACAAATTGTGGGATGCACGAGGCAGCAAGGGAACGGTCAGTTCTTGATTTGCTGAAAGCAGAAAGGATCTGACTGACTGTGACAAAGGTCAAACTGTGATAGACAACTGGATCAGAACATTTCCAGAACAGCAGGTCTTGTGGGGTGCTTCCTGTATGCAGTGGTTTGTACTATAAGTTGTTCAAGGAAGGAGCGCTGGTAAACCGATGACAGGATCATGGGCAACCAAGGCCTGTTAATGTTTATGTGATGCAGAGTCTGGCTCGTAGGGTCAGATACCACAGAAGTATCACAATTTGCTGAAAACATTAATGCTGGCTGTGATAGAAATGTGTCAGAACACACAGTGCATTGAGGCTTTCTGTCTACGGGGCTGTGTGGCTGCAGACGGGTCATAGTGCCTGTGCTGACCTATCTATTGCCAAGAGCCCCTCCAATGGGGACATGAGAACTGAACCATGAAGCAACTGAGGAAGGTGGCCTGTTCTCTTGAATCACATTTTCTTTTGCATCATGTGGCTTGCTGGATGCATCATTTACCTGAGGAAAAGATGGCAGAAGGATGCACGAAGACCCTAACGAGTCCGGTGTTGCTCTGGTAAAAACCTTGAGTCCCGGCGTTCTTGAAGATGTTATTTTACCACGTACTATCTACCTAAACATTGCTGCAAGCCACATGTATCCCTTCATGGCTGTGGCCTGTTTGCATAATCTGTCCTGCCAAAATGAATATTTTAAGGAACATGACAAAGAGTTCATGTTTGTCATGAACTCTTTGTCATGAACTCTTTGTTGTCTTGGCCTCCAAATTCTTCAGATCTCAGTCCGATACGGCATCTGTGAAATGTGCTGGAAAAACAACTCCGACCAAGACCTTCAGATGAGTTTAGAGCTGTTTTAGCTGCACCATGGGGACCTACATAGTAGTCCCATAGTCTTGTCATCAGGTTGCTGATCGACTGTCCCCTTTAAAACCATACAAATCACGTTTTAATACTAAATCTCTTATGTGACAGTACTGGTTTGGTTTGGCACAAAAATGACTTGTTGAGGTTGGGAAAGATTGAATTTTGCATCAAAAAAGGATGTTTTTCAGATTAGGGAAGTTTTGTTGTCATGGTTACAATAACAATCACATGATTGAGTCTAGGGAATGATTGCTGACTGTCAGCTGGAATTGAGAAATCAACAGCAACCTTATGTGTTCAAGTTTGATGTTTTGTTGCCCCCTGAAACACAAGTTTGTCATATTGGGGCTGAAAGGACTGATGCTGTCATTCTTTTTGGGAGGTTAGTCTCTACTAAGCCAATTTCCCAAGATGTCAAACTATTTCTTTA
The DNA here is from genome assembly GCA_024666655.1 of Dascyllus trimaculatus. Classification (NCBI taxonomy): domain Eukaryota; kingdom Metazoa; phylum Chordata; class Actinopteri; family Pomacentridae; genus Dascyllus; species Dascyllus trimaculatus. The sequence continues at coordinate 16,016,223 of CM045457.1, forward strand.
CCATGTCTCTGTAGTGTTGGATATTTCTGCAGACACCCAACAGTGCCTTAAACGACTGCGCGGAAAATGATCCTGAAAGTGGTTTGTTTGCCTTTTGAATAAAATCAGCTCAGCAGTCATTATGCCTTCATTAACACCCCATAGTCTGCACTCACGCACAGTGCAGCAAGCATCAGGGGAAGCAGCACTTGTTACTGCAGCGCCGCCGTGTTTACAGGGAAGGCTTGATTGCAGACCTCATCGCAGCCTCATATTCACTTCCTGTGTTAATCCCCTTTGCCGTAGCAGCTCTTTCTTTTCTGAAGCAAGGGCGAGGGCGTGGGGGGAATTTCACTTCTGCTTCGCTTCACCCCAAACACCATTCAGCCGAGGCTCATATAAGGAGCCACCATATCCTGCTAAAACAAACAGCATTGAGGAGGTAGAAACAAATGCCTTTGTCTTTGAGTTATATTTAGTTGCAGCCTGCCTTCACCCAAATGGCATCTCTTACTAGACTTGTTTGCTCTCTAACTGAATTAGATCATATATGACTGTGTTGTCAGCTACAGAAGCCCTGCAGTACTTTCTCTCTCTTTTGTAGTATGGATCAGCCCAGTACATTCTAGTTCTGCCATGTGTGTCCCAATTAGCCATTATATTGACATCAAGAAGGAATAATTTGCACACAATGAACATTTTCATACGTTTTCGTCCACAATATCTGCCGCTGCAGCACCTCGGGCCACTCCAGATCCCCACTCTGGGAGATATTCCATCCTCGGCTCGCCTTTCACCGATGATGATCATTCCTACAAACCCTGCAGGCCATCCATGGCTCCTCAGAGAGCAGCGTGGTCCAGAAGACAGGAAACAGCTTGAGAGAAGCCCAGCAGTCAAGGCTGTGGGAGGGCAGAGGATAGGGTGGGAAAAGAGGGGATTTCCTCATATGGTGCTTGGACTTTTATCAAAAGTCTGTCTGTTTGTCCACCAGATGAGAGCACGATTAAATCAGGGTTAATCACCTCCCACTCACAAATCTGACCACACAGAAGGATCAATAATCTTTTAAAATCTACTGACTCTTCATTCAGAGCCATGATCTGATTTTTACTGCGGTCAAAGTTTGCAGCATCCATGACCCTTTTATATACATGTTTCATATCACAGATCCCCTTCACTGTTTTGCTTTGTGGGCTCCACGCTCATTAGGCTTCATTAGACAGCGTTGAGTAGATGACTGGATTAATTATTCAGAGGCTCTGTGATGCTTTTGAGGGGGGATCTCTGCTTCCTGTGTCTTTAAAGTCGTGCAGAGGGGAGCTTCTACTAAAGAAAGGAGGGGGCTGCTGTGCGCCAGTTGGAGGTGTCTGCCTGTCGCAGCGGCTCGGGGTTGACATTAAGAAGAAGCAGCGTGTCCATGCTTCAGCTATACGGCGCAATTTCAAGGCACCGAGACTCCGATTTGAAGCGGGCAGACACCGAGCAGACTGGAGGATACATGGATGGACAGAGACACGCTGCAATCGGAATTAAGTTGCCAGCCGGTGCGAGGAATTTCTGGATATAATGGGGAACACAACACCTAAACCTTTAATAGGTGAGACTTGTTTATTCCATTTAGCATTCACGGCGGATTGCAATGCACACACGCACACACACACACAAAAGCGGTGCCATGAGCAGAGATACACATGGCTTGTCCTACTTGTGTTCGCTCTGCGCGCTTCCCATCACGGGGGAGCGAAGCGTGATTCCCAGGGAGCGAGTCCAAAGGCAGAGCCGCGTTTCTCCACCGAATTTCTCATCATTTGCACAACGATCAGTTTTGAAATCACAGGTTCTGACAGCACACACGTAATGCAAGAACCCACCTCATGTTCAGAGAAACTCAAGAGAACAGCTTTATTTTGACAGCAAGATGGGATCCGGAGAATGCGCGTCAAGTATTATTTTGGCACTGAAACACTCAGTCTGCGGGGGGAAAATGGGGTTAACTTGTCCTCCGTTGCATCCCTGATTGTGGTAATGTGCGAATTAGCTTAAATGATAACACACTGTGCATTCAGTAGCTCAGCAAATTCATTTTTTTTGTAATGTCACCATACTATGGCGCACAATCAATTGAAACTTGCTGCTTCCTTCTGGACTGTTTGTATTTATTACTCTGTGAGACACTACCCCCCCCCACCTTATTTTTTGGCATATGCAACATGGTTTAATTCTTATCTACATACAGGGGTACTTCATTTTCAATTTAATCCCAAAAGGACATCATTAAATCAGCCAGAAGACACAGGAAACCCAAAACAAAGCACACAGCATCAAGTCATTTAAGAGGTTGATAAGAACATGGAATAACATAAATAATTTAAATCCTTGCTAGAAACTGAACAAGCACCAACAAATCCACAGTATTCCTGATGTATACGCCTCTACTCCCTGGTAATATTCCACACTTTTTAGTGCTGTCTTACATAAAATACAGTCTCAAGTGATTTATTACTGCACAACCTGATTGTCAGCCCCAGTTTTTTTTCTTCTTTGGAATAAACCCGTCATTATGAGCTCTCAGAACACCACTTCCTCAGCCACTTTGTCATGACACCTAGAGCGCATTACTCGACAATCACTTCCCCGTATCATTTAGATTTAATGTCTGTCACACTCCCACGCCCCCCCCAACAGACCCACTCAGCGCTTAAATGATGTGGTTGCTGCCACCAGAGCAGCTGACGTAGAGTTTGGCCCAAGAACGTTTAGTCATAGAGGAGCAGGAGCAGCGTGGGTCCTATTGCTTGCACTGTATGCTTTCTGTTAACATGGAATTAATAGAATATCTGCTTGTACTTGGGTTTATATCAGAGATGTGCACTGCATAACATAAAATATTCTTTTTTCCTCATCTATTGGCTCTCTTTGTGCGATGAAGAGGATATAACACTACCTGATGTTGCTGTCACAAGTCACGTCAGTGGGCTGTTGACACCAAGAATTTCAAATTTACAACTCCGAGAAGCAAATTTTGCAACAAAACATACAGTGAAGCTTGTGTCTTGCTCAGTGAATGAGTTGCAGTATGAAGATATACAGCCTGAATGTATAATTGAATAAAGAGCCTGATCATCTTGTGGCAAAACATAACTCTTGACGAATCAGTTTTACGTTTCTAAACATTTCCTTTGGCACAGAAGAGGGTCTTGTGCAGTCTTATGATTGCATTTATTTGCATTTTTCTATTCATTAGGAACAAGACAGGGAGATCCCATTCCCATTACACAATTCATTTTTCTCTCAAGCAGTTGATTCATGCGTGGCAGCAGATATACTGCATGAGATAGGTCTCCTTGACAGCAGCAATGTCCAAACATCAGCTGAGCAATTTCTGATCAGCTGCCTGAGCTAGTGTTTTTTGGGTTTTTTTTTTGCTCCCTCTGTTCCCTCACTGCATCTTTTCACTTTTCACTTTATGTTCTATACATGGTTCCAGCACAGATTCATGGTTCTTAGTCCTAAAATCAAAAATATATCAGTTCTTCTCTCTTATTTTAAAACCGATCAGAATCCTTTGCTGAACGTAATGATATTAAGGTTACCAGAAGACCTCTACCTGTGCCTCATGATGAAGAAAATAGACAGTATGAGTAGCTATCCAATGTTACAATTGATCTAAACCCAGTTTGTCCCTTTTAAGGTGATTCAGATCTGATATTTGTTCTGCTATGTTTTATTGTGTGATGCTGAATTAGAACAAAAAGTATCATCAATATATACAAATATAATTAATAGTGGAATTGTGTAAGGTATCTTGTCGAGTTTAATTGTAAACAAACAAAGAAACAAAACTTGTATTTCTTAAGTTATTGCATTTTTCTTTGAGGTCACCAAATAAATTATGTGTAAAGTGGATATTCCTGAACATTTTGAAGCTTGTTATGACCCAATCTTGTGTTTCATTATGGCAGCGCCTTCTACTGGTCATAGTAAGTTGTCATAGTATGATGAACAAAGGAGACATGAGGTGTGGAGTCAAAAGGTCTGTTTAGGGGGGAGGTTTGGGTGGATGGACGGGTCGACAAAACATTGAACTTTAACAGGGGGGGGTCACTGATCGTCTCTGGTTTTAAAACCAATGGATTTTTTTACCACTACTTTAATTCAACTGTTTAACTATTTCATTACATTAACTGCATGTTTATTATTAACCACGACAACAGATGCCTTCTATTTTAACCAAAAACCTGACTGAGTTGTGCCTAAACCCAGCAGAGGTAAAAATGTCAGTGCTATATCACACTGCTATTAGTCATTTTCAGAGGGAATGGCCATTTATGCATTTCTTGGTACGTTACCACCATCTGTAGTAAAAAGGTGAGAAGTCATTGGCAGAAATGTGTATCACGTCACCTACAAGTGTATGTACATGCTTGTGAGTCACCATGTGTATGCACAAGGCAAACGGAACGTAGGCAGACACCTTCTTATAAATAAATAAATAGATTGTTCTGTAGCACGAGGAGACGTCAAAAACTCCAGAGAGTGTTTTTTAAACCTGCTGTGCAGAGCTTTAGTTTTCTCCCATTTGACAGTGTGACTAATTACTCAAACACAATCTAAAAAGTTTGCCCTCATTGTCATAGACTGTAATTCTTCTGCTGAATGCCATTTCGTTTTTACTTCTGGCATCACAAACTTTTCTTGGATGCGTCTTAGTGTTTTTCCTCCATAGGGTTTCGCCATACTCCTAGCTGCTGTAGCGTTCTTCTTCATGCTAAGTCTCCATTGATATGGTTGCTCCCCTCTTTACCCCTGGAAAACCAATCATAGCTTGTTAACATAAAATGCCTCTCTGTCGTAACAACAGTGCAGGATGTCAGGAAGGTCTGAAAAATAAGGCCATACAGAACTGCCAAAACTGCAGTACCTCAAATGGCCACTTGAGGCTGGCTCCAAGAGAGAGTCAATCCCCTCAGAGTTACCATGGAGCTGACATAGAAATAAACACGCTTAAAGCCTGGGGCCAAAAACTGCTTTGGTCCCTACAGCTAATTTTCTCCTTCACGGCAACTATACAGAGGGTGAATGTTTATATAACTCACCCATTTAAATTGTGTTAAGGCTTAAAGTTATGCATAAAATAAGTGTGGGCTGCTTTGACTTTGACAGGTAGGTACCGTGATAGGAGTGTCCATTGCCCAGAGATGTTTGCATGGCCCACTTCAACTCCAGTTTAGCTCCACCTCTTTGCCTAGATGACAAAGCCGGAGCCACCACACTGAGCCTATAAAACAGCTCTTCAGGAAACCTGGGGGCGACATGACAGTCTGTTCTTCCGTCCTTACGCACAGTGAATGTTCGTCACAGTCTCTTACGTTCAAATTTGAAAAATATACGGCTTAATCAGCTTTGTGTGAACTCATTTGGCAAGAAAATCATGGATGCTCACCTATATGTACAAGTCCAACACTGTAGCTTTACATGTAGTTGACATTTTACAACTAAGATGCTACTTTCTGCTACCGTCTTTGTTTGACCTGGATATAGAATTGACTTAAAAAATCCCTTTTATTGTGCAGTAAATGGATTATTTTTTGCTATAAAGTGTGAGGATTCTGTAACTCGTTGCAGAATACCAGCATGTGTTGAGATTTTCAAAGATTGCTGGGTATTTATTTTACGCGATAGCAAAAAGAAGTTTGGCTCTGTGACCCCAGTGTAATGTTATTTTACTCGAGGCACCGACAAGGGCTAACATTGACCATGCTGCGAGCCGTCCCTTGCTGCATGACCTGTTGTGCTATGCCTTTCATCTAATAATGGCAAACATTTGTCTATATCAGGCTTCACTGTAGGTCCTTAAACTGCAGTATGTCACTCTGTCAGCGAGGCAGTTGAGCCTAAGGCCTAGGACTAAGCACCAACATGTTTTTCTCCATTCACCCCAAGTATATTTTACCGTCTCTAAGCCAAATTCCCAGAGTTCAACAGGAAAGGGGCACCCGCACATCATTTGAGATGTTACAGATGTTCCTGCTGCTGCTTCATAGTTTAGAATATAATCAGTGATAATGTCTAATTTAGGAAATGTACTGTGGAACATTTCACTGAGTTATTGTCTTTACACCAGATCGCAGTGAATTTTAAACAGAAATGTAATCACATGTGGCCCTGGAGGAGAGTGGGAACACAGCCTCCCCTTTTTTGAATTTTGAATTTGAGCCAATCTATACCATAAACACTCATCTGAAGCTTTAATTTCTCTCAATATTAAACCCAAGCTATCCCGGTCGCATTTAGGCCAGTGTTCAGCTTGTTTGCTTTCGGATCTTCGTTAATTTGTTTTGCGATGCTCATCTAGAAATTCCTTTCCCAAGTAGGACATGGACTCCTGTGAAGATGAGATCAAAGATTGTGCCTTTTATTTGGGTATTGCTATACCTACTAGGCACTGTGTGATTCATTCTCCACTTCTGAAGATAACTGTGGAGGAATGAAAGGGGCTATTCAGGGTTTGTTTATGCTGTAGGCCAGAGATGTGTGTAGCCCATAAATACGATGATGACTTATTGTGTCTGTTGTTGACTTTCTTTAGATTTTTTGTGTGTTTTCTGTCCCCTGTGATGTTACTAATATTACCATTGGACATGTCTGTGTTAGTTTTACCTATAAGCCAAATGCACTTTCTAAAAAATATTTCCCATTAATATATCCACATGGGTTTTGTCTAAATTTACCTAAATTTACCTTGTTTTATTTCTGCGATATAAATATCCTATATGGATGCGGTGAGAAGACTGATTTGGGGCAGTTTGCCTTTTTATACTGTAAATGTGGGTTGGATGCTAAAAGAGACTATTTAATGTGCTTGTTGAGAGGAGCAGAGGGGCTTCGTAATTATTATGGGAAAGGAAGTGTAAGAGACTGTGGGCTCCTTTACATAACTGGCCTCTGCCCTGTAAACCAGCTGCCATTGGCAACTTTGCAAACGAGTTATTGAGTGCTGATATGTTCGTCTCTTTTTCCAACAGCTGGTGTCCCAAACGTTTCTGTTCCGACCTTGTCTGAGTCGTATAAAAGCAGACCTGCTGACATGCTACTCTCCGACTCAGTTAAATCAATAATGGCTTTCTTTTCTCCCTCTGTGATGTTTCTCCACCCACAGATGCGACTCTGCAACCCCGCCCGGTGGCTAGTAGGCAGTACTACACCCTCCCTAACAATGGGGCAGGTGTGGAGAGGAGAACATCTGCTCCTCCGGTCAGCATCAACATGGAGTCACCCCGCTTTCACCCACATGCCAAAGGCAAAAATATCAGGCTGGACGGGCAGCTTCGCCGTGCCACTCGCAAGAACAGCTTCTGTAACGGCATCACATTCAGCCACCGGCCTGTGCACCTATATGAAAAGGTTTGTTTTCATCTCGTTATCCCTAACTGTGTTTTTAAGAGAGAGAGTAAATTAAATTCGTACAAATGTCACTTCTCCAGGTGCGTCTACGCTTGAGTGGTGTGCACACCGGCTGGAGTGGAGCGCTACGGTTTGGTTTTACGAGTCTGGATCCCAGCGAATTGGTTGCCACGGACATCCCCAAGTACGCTTGCCCGGACCTGGTGACACGGCCCGGCTACTGGGCCAAAGCGCTGCCTGAGAGACTGGCTTTGAAGGACAATGTGCTGTCATTCTGGGCTGACCGCCACGGAAGAGTTTTCTATAGCATCAACGAAGGAGAGCCCATCCTCTTCCACTGTGGGCTCAGCATCGGCTGTCCACTCTGGGCCATCATAGATATCTATGGTATCACTCAGGAGGTCACGCTACTTGGTAAGCCTTTAATTAGGTTGTTTACTTACTTAAAATCAGTCCTGTTAAAGTCTTATGCAAGCAAGTAGGAGCTAACCGAAAAAAACACATATCCAATAAAGTGTCTGGGATCAACTTCGTCTGTCAGATACAAAGCCATGCATTTTGTATTTTGACCGTAGCTTTGACAACCCTGAAACCTCAGGAAAATATTTTCATAGTGTCAACATATTCACAGCTAATTTAAGCAGCTTCTTGGGAGTTCAGCAAGCAGCTGCGCTACAAAGCTGTGCAGCACCACAGGCCAGTTTAGTAGGAGGAGGTAGTGCAGACCGGGGTGGCTCAGTGACTCAGTGATCTGTGTGATAAAACTGACCTGTTTGTCTAGAAAACCTCCCCCTCAGACTGCCTGATGAAACATTAAAAGATGAACAAAAGATTTCAACCAGTCAGTTCACCCTGAACACTCCTTACCGCTCTTCTTCTTCTCCCTCCACACTCCCGTACTATCACTTTCCTGCACTTTGTCACTTTCTCCCTTTACGCTGCCTTTATTTCCATCACCCTGTCCCCTGCGGTTCCCTCTCGTACTCACTGGGTGTGTTTATCTTCAGTCTGACAGGAGCTATGGCCTTGTTTGGTCAAGGCAGCAGATCCCAGGAGCTTTGGTGAGGGGCCAGTGCACTCAACTGCTCCAGCATCACTAGAAATAGTAATAAAGGAGCGAATCATAAGTCAGAGGAGGACTACTAGCGTCAGAAATGTTTATATCAACCGCTAAAACATACAGAAATTCAGCTCAGCAGCTGTGAATTCAATGCATTGACTGTGGCACTTTAGAGAGCTCATGTTGGTGGAAAAAGGGAATGAAACAGGGAGGCAAATAAACTGGTGAATGACAAACTCTGGATGACAAAGCGTATTTGTAGTCAAAAAGAAGGTTTATTTACCTTTACAACAAACATCACAACAAGAGCGACAATCAAGAGGCTCCAAGCTTATTTGAGCTCTTGTTGGAGCGTCCATCAACAGCAATTATCCAATAGGTTGGTAGTAAACAGTTGCTGCTCAGTGTGTTCAATCTCTTATTTCTCGGCTGCCTACTGTCACATGCAGGAAAGAAGTTCTGCATAACACTTGTACAGGAAATATAGTAAATGAATTTCATGCAACAAAAAACCCACTGCAGAAATCAGATGTATGTCAACATTTCTGTTGTTTTCAGTTTAGCTTCATTCTCTTATTTTCTCATCCAATGCAAACCCAAAGTGACACACTTAAAAATCTCATTAAACTATTAAAGATTCTTATGTGCTTGAGCTGCACATTAGTCAGTCTCTTAAGATTTTTTTTCATATTATGTGTAGTTTAATCTGTTTTCAACTAAAAATGTGAAACATTGTTTGATTCCTGTTTCTTACATGTGAATATTGATGTTTTTTAGTCTTCTGTCATTTTTTAGGCATTGGAGCAATAGTTAAGTAAAGAAAACACTGCAGGAAGTCATTTTCAACATTAGAATATTGTAACAGAGCTTTGTCAATTAATTGATAATTAAAGTATGGTTCTGCTTCATATAAAAAAAGTGCACATAAAGCGAATACCTCAAAGCAGCTGTAGAAATACAGATAAGGCCTCAGAGCTCATTGCTTTCCTCAGATATCTAATGTGAAAAGGCCTCGGTGGAAAAAAGTGAAAAGGAGCAACCAGAAGGGAAGTGATTAGCTTGTGTGGGACAGTTCACATGTTACGATGTCCAAGTCACGTACTTTGTTTGTCCACATTTTCCACTACAGACAGCACGTTTGCTGAGAGTGTTGGATCCAGCTGCCTGAGTGCGGCCCGTCTGAGTGCCTATCTGCCCCAGAGTAGCCACGACTCGGCCAATTACAACAACAATCAGCTGGAAAACAACCAGGCTGCTGCTGCCAAAATGGCCAACCTCCAGCTCAATAACTACACTCAGCTCATCCCCTGCTGCTCCTCCACCTCTTCCTCCTCTACTCCGTCCTCTTCTGCCTCCACTGGATTCAGCGTCCCGAGGGTGGCCCGGGGCCTTCCTTCCCCGCTGGACAATGACTTGCACTTTCACCCCGTCCGTGGCTCTGACGTGATACTTTCTGCTGACCGCTCGGCTGCCTGCATCCACTTTCTGGACAGCAGTCGGACTCTGGTGTTTAGCGACCGGCCGCTGCACGTGGGCGAGACTTTGTACGTGGAAGTCGGCCACCTGGGCCTGCCGTACTTTGGGGCGCTGTCATTTGGTCTAACGTCCTGTGATCCAGCCAGTCTGCACGCTGGGGACCTGCCAGCGGACCCCGAGGTCCTCCTGGACCGAAAGGAGTATTGGGTGGTGCACCGGGGCTTCCCCATGCCTTGCTCTGGAGACGTGCTCAGCTTCAGTTTGCTGCCCAGTGGAGAGGTGCATCATGGGGTGAACGGAGCAGGCCGAGGCCGGCTGCTCTGTGTGGACTCCTCTCAGGTCCTGTGGGCCTTCTTCACCCTGCATGGGGCCATCAATAGACTCAGGATACTCGGTGAGTGTCGTTAAAGCAACACACAGAGGTGAAATCAAGATCCAAAACCACCTCTAACTTAATTTGTGTATTTAGATGACACTTACTATCAAGGAAAACACTAAAAACCAAATAGAAACCTTACAGGTTTTGGTGATTTTGACTCATATAAAGCCTTAGTGTCTGCAGAATCTGATAATGTGCTTCAAGTGATGTAATTTGAGTCTGTGTCAGCTGGGCCTAAAGACTACATAAAAAAGGTTTAAAAACAGAAAATTCTGTGGATGGGGAGTTTAAAAGAAGCTACCAGAGCCTTTTAAACTGCTTCTGCCAACTTAAGGCTACATTATGTGTTTGTTATATTTCATTTTATTTATAAGGAACCATGTGCAATGTTAAAGATAAATGTTTCCATTTAATTCATTATATCACAGTTACCTCAGGCTCATTGTCATCTGCAGTCCCCTGACAAGTCACCAACAACACAGAACACACATATAGCAAATTACACACACTTTATCGGTACCATGAACATGTTAGACAAATAAAAAAAGGATATTTGAGTAATAAAAAACGACACAGTATCATGTAGAATATGAAGTCAGTGGTTACAAAGTTGAGTATCTTTTAACAGATTTTTCAATGTGACTTTAAAGTTGCTGTTGGAGTTACAACTTTTTTGTCATTTTCTGCTACAAGCAAAACATTCCCACATCTCTCTGAAAATTGTGTGTGATCAACTTGCATTGTGGGTAATGTAGGCACAAAGTTTTAAGTCATAGAATAAAAAAGACGACCGGTTCTGCTGCATTAGCTTGACTGCAGTGCCAAATTTGTGGAGTACTGTCTAAACATGAGGTAACATGTTTACTGTAGCCAATCTTCATAGTCATCTCTTTCCCACAAAGCAAATAAGCATATTTCCCCAAATGTCAAAGTTTTACTTTAATGCTAAAATGATGAAAGTCTATTCTAGGCAACCCCTTGAATCTTTTTTTCCCACACTAAAGGAATGCATTAGGCTGGTTTATGTCTGCGTGAGCCTGCTCAGCTTTGAGCTGTGACCTATCTGTCCCAGTCCCACTACTCCCATGAAAACTCCCATCAGCTCTGACCTCATTTTCAGTGGTTTGTGATCCAGCAATATTCCTCTCAAACAGACACAACTCTATGAAACAAATATGCATATCTAATCTGACTGGTTGGGTCCGGTCAACGTAAAAGCCTAACGCTCCAGCATTAGTTTCAAACAGTTCAAGTGTGCTGACTCTAGTTCTTTTGTGTGAATCCAGCTTTTAAAGCCACTACGTGAGTCTCATTATCTGGAGTTTGTTCATATGTGTTTTTGTTTGTGACACAGGAACATTGCAGTCCAGCCCTCCCTCCACGTCTCCTACCACTTCTCAGAGCAGCAGTCCAGATGACAGTGACTCAGACCTGGCGTTCAGTGTCAACAGATCTTCCTCTGCCTCTGAATCCTCTCTGGGTAAGTTGCCAAATGTTGACAGCGCGCCCAATGCTGCATTGTATACAGAAAAATTCTCGCAAGATCACTACAGTGACATCCGTGTGGTTTGGATTTGTTACGTGATGAGTCAGGGGGAGAGATGTTTTGTCTCCCTTTTGATGTGGCAACAGCACATCTCCTTCTGTATACATTTTTGCATTCTGGGGAAAACTTCTCAGATGTGAACATTTGCAGCTTTTCCTTTCCTTAACTTTATAGTAAACTGAATATTTTTAGTTTGACTAAACTTTCTTCCTTTGATGCTGCTCCCTTGAGTGGCAGTCATTTTAGATTGATTTCTGATGATACGTGGACCAAACACTGAATTGATTAAACCCGAGTACTTTCTGCTTTTGTATTTAGTAGCTTTAATAATTTAGCAAATCTTCTGCATTTGGACCAGCTTATGAATAAGTCAGAACACACTCCAAAACAACAACAGACATCAAGAATATGTAAAAGCAACAGTGAGCTAGGAACACTCTCCCTACAGCAACAACCGAGAGTTATCTGTGTCTGCTTCGTTTTAAGGCATCCACATATGTTTTCTTGCTTTTCTTACAGTGACGGCTCCCAGCTCCCCTCTCAGTCCTCCCACCTCTCCCTCCCTCACCGCCTCAGAGCCGCCCCCTGCTGGGAAAAATGGAGAATGCACCATTTGTTTTGACCAGGAGGTGGACACCGTCATCTACACCTGCGGACACATGTGTCTGTGCAATGACTGCGGCCTGAAGCTGAAGAGACAGATTAACGCCTGCTGTCCGATATGCAGGAGGCCGATCAAAGATGTGATCAAAACATATCGGCCATGATTCTAAACAGGTGAGGTGGCTTACTGCTGCTGGGTCCCACCTGTTGACCCTTCTCAGGCTTTGCTGGACAATGGACCTTGAACCCCACTGGAGGTTTGCCACACCAGGACATTACCGTGCCTATTAGATTTCAATTTTTCTAAGAGTAAATCACCTGGAGACAGACTTGGTTGTTCATACGATGAACTGTGATGAATCTCTTCTTAGACTGCAGACACGAGCACCAATATGTTGGCTAAGAAAGAAGAGACGAATCATGTGCTCCCTTTTTTTGTATTTTCCATGTGATGTCTTTCATGTCACATGTATTCGCCAAGCAGAAAGGCCCGCTGTGAATATTTGTCCGTACCCTCTTTGATCTAGATTTACGTGTGCTTTAGCAGAATACACGGACCATCGTCTATGACTTCTAGTGCCTTAGATTTTTGTCACATTATGTGTTCAAGTAATTATGCTAACAACCCTAGCCATATTTTCAGTGTACAGTGGTGAGAGTTTGTAGTGAAGAAGGCACACAGATGCAGAATTTATGCAATAAAAGTTGGAATAGTACGTAGAAAAGATGGTTGTAAATGTATGTGTGTTCAGTGGAGATTTGAAGAAAAGTGTGATTCAAAGTTTGCTTGGAAAGAATAAAAACAAAGAATCTGGTTTTGCACATGGAGCGACGAATAAAAATGGACTAAGTGTGATTAAAATGTGTCTGGTTTCAATGATAAGAGTGATTTGAATTCAATTTGGGGCTGCACGGTGGCTTGGTGGTTAGCAGTGTCGCCTTCACAGCTAGAAGATACCCGGTTCGCGTCCCAGTAAGGACGCCTGAGATCTTTCTGTGTGGAGTTTGCATGTTCTCCCTGTGCAGCGTGGGTTCTCACTGGGTACTCCGGCTTCTTCCCACAGTCCAAAAACATGCTCAGGTTAATTGATGATTCTAAATTGTCCATAGGTGTGAATGAGAGTGTGCTTGTTTGTCTGTCTATGTGTGGAGGAGGATTAAGCGGTGTATAGATAATGGATGTATGGATGGATGAATTCAATTAAAGAAGCGCAATTACAGTCACTAAAGCGACCACCGATCTCCAGAACAATGAGTCATCAGATTTAATTAAGTGTGTACAGTAATTTAAAGTTAGAGTCAGCAAATCTAAATTAGTACATTTTTTGTCAAATTCAATAGATATCTCCTCAGTTTGCTTACTGTCCGTTCTGTGCGCACTCTGAAAAAAAACTCTGTAAATGGGAAACAAAAAGTGGCTCAGACAGATGCATACAAGAGCTTCTTGTGCATGTTTCATGCTTACGCACATTTGTGGAGAAGATCTTTCTCCAAAATTCCAGATCCACCTTTAAATTGTAATAAATGTAGAAATATGCTCTAAAATTTCATTTTTTGCTTTTTAATCAGGAGATAAACACAAAGATGGATAAAAGTATCATCTGTGTAGCTGTTATCAATAAATATGGCACCGCTTCAGAGAGTCACGACAATATTTTTCAGGGTAATTTCAGGGATTTTTGATGACGCTAATATACTTTATAAAAATAATGTTTTGAAAGAAATAATAGTTAGTGACACTATAACCCCTGCAAGAACCAGGCCTGTACTTTATTCTTCTCTATATTTCCTTTTGTAAAACTGATTTTGCTGGCCTTTCTGAAGATTGTAATATGATTTAACACTGCCCACCAGCAATTTGCCAACTTCATTTTCCAAGGCCAAAACTGAATTTGAAACAAGCAGTCCTCAATGTGCTCAGAATACTGACAGCTCAACTATTTTGCATGCTTTTTATATTTTCTTGCAGTAATATTATATACTTATTTGCTGAGCAGTGTACAAAAGTGGAAAACATACAAAAAACCCAAAAGTATTGTTTAGCATAACCAATTATATATAGATGGCTTTGACTATTTCTAAAAACAATATATCAGAGGTCGGAGGGGCCAATGGTGCAGCCTTGCCTTCGTCAGTCTAACCCAGGGCAATATATAAAACCAATGCATTATTATTTTTCTTTTTAAATATTTTTTTTCATTTTATTGATAGGTCATTGATAGAGAGACAGAGTGAAAGGGGGTTTAGAGAAAAGAGAGACATGCAGCCAAGGGTCGTGAGCTGGACTCGAAGACACGACCGACCACTGCGACAGTTGTGAGTTGTGGCGACCTGCGCCCACATGGTAACGCCTTAACTCAGTGAGCGATATGGAAGCCCATTAGTTTTCATTATTATTATTAGGAGATGGGTTGAATAGTGGCTTTTCGCTCTCACTTGCCTTTTTATTTGAAACTGAACACTGATTTACATTTATCAGGTAATTGGGGACCAGTGTTAGGGTCGTTACTCTATAAAAGTAATGTATTATACTATACATGCTGCCTTAAAACGCCACAGATTAGCCTTCTTTACTTAATTACTCCCAGTAGAAAGTAATTCATTGCATTACTTGCTACATTACTTTGGCACTACTGTAATGCAGCACCAACAATATAACAATAAACCTTGCACATGTGCCTCAAAATCAGAACAAATTCTCTTTATCTTAATAGTGAGAATATCTTTCTTTGAGCCTCTTTACTGAAGGATTACGACAAAGCCAACAGCAAAGTTGAGAAAGACCAACCAAAAGAGCACTTCAGTGAAAAAATATCACAGTGATGGCAAAGTGGCAAGGTAGTGTAGCAAAATAAGAGTAGCTGTAACTGATTAGGAACTGTGTGATTACTGAATTTAAGAATGTTACAGTAGTAAGTAAGGTGGGCATACGTTCACTGGGATGCTAATGTTTCTCTGGATATGTCATGTGTGAGTGCCATGTTTGCTAACATGTTAGCCATTAGCGAGTATTTCAGGATCTGTGTTTGTTTGTTGTATATGAAGTGTTTCTGTCAACTTATGGCTAAAAGTCACATACAGTTGTGGTGCCGTCTGAAAATAACACAAAGAATGAGACATGACATGAAATTAATGCTTGTTTTGTTCCAGCAGTTTGCTAAAACATGCTAGTAGCTCAGAGCATCTGTTAGCTTATCACGGGTTCAAACACTACATGCAGCAGAAGCACCAGAATGGGAAAGAGAGAGGATTTAGGGAACTTTGAATGTGGCATGGTTGTTGGTGTCAGATGGGCTGGTCTGAGGATTTCAGAAACTGTTGACCTACTGGGATGTTCACACACAACCATCTCTAAGGTTTACAGAGAAAATATCCAGTCAAAAAGGTGAAATATAGTGAGCGGCAGTTGTGTGGATGAAAATGCCTTGTTGATGTGAGAGGTCAGAGGAGAATGGGCAGACTGGTTGTTCGAGATGATGGAAAGACAACAATAACTCAAATAACCACTAGCTACAAATCAAGGAATGCAGAATACCATCTCTGAACCACAACACGTCCAACCTTGAAGGGGCTACAGCAGCAGAAGACCACACCCGGTGCCACTCCTGTCAGCTCAGAGCGGGAAACTGAGGCTACAATTCTCACAGGCTCACCAATCTGTGACATTCAGATGGTCGGGTCAGAATTTGGCGTAAACGGCGTGAAAGCATGGATCCATCCTACCTTGTATCAACGGTTCAGGTTGGTGGTGGTGTAATGGTGTGAGGATATTTTCCTGTTTAAACGCCACAGTCTACCTGAATATTGTTGCTGACCATGTCCATCCCTTTATGACCACAGTGGACCCATCTTCTGATGGCTACTTCCAGCAGGATGACGCTCCATGTTACAAAGCTCAAGTCATCCTGAACTGTCTCCACGTTGTAAATGGAACAATGTACAGAAAGTATAACTAACATTTAAATGAAGATACATAACACAAAATGAAGCCCTGAAGGGAGAACATGCCACATCTCACAAAAAGAGAACCACATTTACACTTACACACAGTAAATCTGTGAATGAACAGAGATAGTGCTGGCAGCTCATTACCAGGACGTGTTTAAACAGAATTATCTGTTAATTAACAGTGTCCGCAGTATAAAAAAGAAATAAAAAAAGAAGCCAGGATATTTATTCTATTTTAATGGCTCTGTAGTTACAAAATATGCTGTTTTAATGGGATAAATAAAATAAATGTAGTTACATTTTCTATGATTTAATGATGGAAAAACTAAATAAAAAATAGTCTATCTGTATGTCAGCAGTATAAAACCTCCAAATGCAGAGTAAATCCAATAA
The DNA here is from genome assembly GCA_024666655.1 of Dascyllus trimaculatus. NCBI lineage: Eukaryota > Metazoa > Chordata > Actinopteri > Pomacentridae > Dascyllus > Dascyllus trimaculatus. Next base: position 16,033,014 of record CM045457.1, read on the forward strand.
ATCCAACTCATTACCCAAACTTCCCATAATTAAAAACCACAAAATATTTGCCCATTTTTGCCAACATTATATCTAAAGCAACAGAAATGGGATTGGACCGTTCTGTTAGTTATTTTATGCAATAAGATGATAATAACAAACAAATGTTCTGTGATAAAACTAGATTTTAAGAACTTGTGCTTCTTTTACAGTTCCGTTAAAACATCGTTAAGCTGTTCCTCATTAGCTAGTTGTTTACATTCTCTCTGGACATTACAAATAAACAGAAACAAAGACATAAAGTGATTTTACCTGATACTTCTACAACATGAAAATGTAAATAAATACACTCGTGAATCATGTTCTATGGAGAATTTCTGTTTACACAAAATGTTTTCTTCGAGTGTGCTGACTCATTTTTAGAGGATATAATAATTACACAATTTTCTCTGCTGTAATCACAAGCCTGTTTATGTGAAGTGGTGGTGATGTCAGCATCTTCATCTTCTGGCGATGATGAGTTTTTCTAATTTGGTTTTCTTTTCTTGGGTATGGTTGATTTTTTCACACAGCTACAATGCTTGTGCACACACAGTCAACTTGGAACCACACTGACAAGTAAGTCTGCACATTTTTATTGCAATAAAAATGTGTTTTATCCACAGCATAATTTCTGTTTCATAACTGTGAGAAACGACTGCATTGCAAGTACAATTGAAGATAGTTGTGAGCAGGTAATATGGTTGTTGGATGTGCTAAACTGACAAAACATTTAAAATGTAGTCAGGTGTTCAAAAATGGCTACCAAATGCTTAAAGTGTTTGGTAGAAATCAAACATTTTACACACAAAGTTTGTTTAAATTAAAAATGTAGTCCTAATGTTTTACCTCTGTCCAATACATTGACCAAACTGCGTCTGAAATGTGCTTCAGTTTATACATTTTATGATCCAAACGACTGCTCAAAGACAGCAAATGAATCAAAACACAAGCTTTCTCTGTAACAAACGCGCTATTGGAAATAAAGACATTAACAATCTGTTTCAACAAAGGTTGGGCTTTAGTGTTGACGTCAGAGCTCTTTTACTGTGACTGCACACTGTCAGCTTCTCTTGCTTGAAGTGTCAAGAATATTTTCTATTGGCAATTTGGCTACCTGGGGAATATTGCAGTTCGCCATTATAACTGTTAACTCGTAATGCACACCTTTCTCCTTTCAGTTTTCTTTAATTCTTTGAGTCCTAAAGGCTGTTTTCTGGAAGAAGAAAAAAATCCTCGCATTGAGGTCAAAATGAAAAGCCTTGGGCTCTATAGATAAGAGACACTTGGCAGAACTTTGAAATGCAATAAGCCTTCTTATCTATATCACCAGGCCAGAGTGAGGTTTGAAAATCCACTTCCGTCTGATAAAAACAACAAATTAGACGGTAAAGAGCCTTATAACAGTGAGTCAGTAAACACTGGTGCTATTGGACGTGTTCTAATTTTAGTTTCTCAGTTTCTCAGGTGCAACTCCACTAAATCTGATGCAAAAGAGATGAGGTACAACACATCCATTTTAGTCATACTAACACCAGGGAGCTTCTTCAGTGAACACGCAACGCTTGGCAGCGTTCGAAAATGGTGCCAGATACGTTTTGTTCCCAGAACAGGGACTTCTGGGGTAGAAGGGCTTATGTAACTATATGATTTCTTAACTCATCTTATTCCTCACTGACTGGCAGAATCAGCTTCTTCCAACTCTTCAATAATTCTGTATGATGGTTACTCTGAGAGAAACCAAACAGGGCACAGCATTAGTTTGTAATGGCTAAACAACTGGTAGGACACTATGTGTTATGAGGTAAAAATCAGAAAAATTCCAGTTAAAGAGAGGATTTAGAGGGGTATGTGGAATCTTAAAGGTCCAGTTTTGTGCCCCTTTTTAGCAAATTAATAAAAGTGTCACATGTCCCCAAGTGTGTCTTTCAGTTTTTAGTTTAAAGTACTGCAAAGACGGTTCATTTCAAAATGACTTTCTAGCTGAGCTGCTGCGGTTCACACTCGCTTCAGGAAGAAGACTCTCTCTGCATCTTTGATTGACATCACAGATACAGCAAAACAGTTTGATTGCACGGCCACTTTGAGTGACCATTTTACCTGGAAGTATTGCTGAATTCACAACACAGCTGTTGTTTTCACCTTACGTGTTTGGTGCGTTTGTTAGACAATGTTACAGTAAAGAAAGTAGTTTAGTAGTGCAGAGCAGCAGCTTGTAAATGGCTATAAAGTGACTGTAGGTTAGCATGTAGTCTGAATGTGTAGCGTTTCAGTCACTATTCCATATTTGTTCTATTGTCCGACAATAGAAACAGAAAACCAAAATATCCTTATTAGGAATTCAATCGTATTAAAATGTAGTACATGTGAGCACAGAGAGCAGGAGAGACGTGAACAGATGCAAACACCAGACCGAGTATGGGTTTCACTAAAGCACAAGAAGCAACATGAAACACAGTAACCCACACATGTGGTTTCCAATTAGTGTTTAGGGTTTAACGTTAGCTATAATTAGCAGTAAAAAAATGCAAGCTAATATTTTAGCCACCATGTGCTAACACTAAAGAATTTTTGACTGTGGTGGCATTTCCATCAATAATAAAAATTATCAACTGGATCTACAGTTTTTCAAGTGCTGGGAGTGCATGATGACTCTTTTGTTCACTTTTGCAGCCAACAACAGAACACTCGGTGTGTTTTGCATGTGACTGACACATTTTGAGTGAGCAGAAGCAGCTCTAGAAAGTAAATAAACCAGGTGAACTACTAGGTAGCTGCTTTTTCTGAATGGCTCACTGTTACGGCCCTTGGTGCCGGGATTCTGTGCAGTTGTAAGTTGTGTGGTTTTCTTCTGTGGTCTTCTTGTTTCAGGTTACACCCACAATTAACAGAGAGCTTAAAAGCCACGCAACCCAGATCGTTGGGGCCAGTGGGCCAGAGAGCTGTGTGACTTTGGTGTTCTTGTGACATGCCTAAAGCCAAGCGTCGCTTGAGGACTTTGAATCGGCTTTGTTCTTGCCAAAAAAGCTTGCTTTAATTTAAACTCAGTTTTTGCTTCTTTCGTTAAATAAGTCACTTTTTTCGTTACCTAATCATTCTTCTTTTTGTTTATTTACATTACTTGTTACACCCTTCATCCCCTGGCTCACGGGGACGTAACACTCACCCAGAAGCAGCAGGGAGTGAGGGGGCAGGATTATATAAAGTTTGAGCCAGACGACTACTGGTTCCTCAGTTGAGACGTAGCAGTTCTGTAGAATTCTTGTATAACTGGGAAAATATCTAATTGTGGTAGGATTTAAGGAATGTTTTAAGGAAGTAAATGTCTTCATATATATAAATCATATTATACGAACCACAAAACACAATAAAGATGGATTTCACTATATGGGACCTTCAAATGTATAATCCGATGAAATGCCAGCCATAGCATGTGCTTGGATTGTTTTATACTGTTTGTACTGGTATAGACATTTCACATGAGTGCAGCTGATTGAATAAGCTGATCAAATAAGCCATATAACTTTGGTGCTGTGGGTGGCAGTAGGTCTCAAAGACACCAACAACTGCACAGTGCTTCAGTACACACTCCGGCCAGCTTGTGCTTCCTGGAACACAGAAAAATGACAGCTAACAAGATTCTGATTTTATCAAACAGGAATCTGATATTTTAACTCACTTACTGATTGTAACCACTCGGTTTCTGTACAGTTTAAAGATTTGCTGTCACTTTTTCAAAGCAAAGTAAACACACCACTATTTAAATGCATTTCAGCATGTGCATCAGTAAGTAAAAGCATCATCATTCATCCCCCTGACGTTCACGCTGATTCAAGCTGTCAGTTCAGAAATACATTCAGTCTGTCACTGCTTCAAGCTCACATGTTCAGTCCAGAACAAAACTAGCCTGCACATGCTCTGCACAAAAGGTTAATAGTTCAGCAGCCAACCTTTTTGCAAAAAAGCTTTCATATCATAACAGTTTCTGTGACTCCTGGGGTCTTTTCATAATAACAAGAGAGTAACATACACTGCATCAGATTGAGCTGAGGGGAGCTTTAGTGACAGTTAATGAATCCAACACTGGAATTAGAAGGAATCAATTTGAAAACTTGGTGCTGAAGATGCGTTCATATATGTACTAACATCTCTACTGCTGCTCTGTTGGTTTTTGTGAACCAATTTACGCTAGTGCATGTTGAACCACTTGGATAAGGAAATGCCATCACAGTTCTGGTTATCAGATGACAACACTGACACCCATTGCTCAGTTTGAAAAAAGAAATGTGTGACCATGTGACTGGTGATATTATCCACACTGGAGCAATTTAGGAAATCAACAAAATATCATATTCATCCTCTTCTTTCCACTGATCATCACAGTCAGCATCTGATCAGGGATGGAGAAGACACAGTCAGGCTAAGTGTCAGCTGGTCAAACCTCCACTCTGTCTTCTCATGATTATCTGAAAATGCATCTTTTTTTCTCTATATATTCAAAGAGACAGTGCACCAGTTTCTCAAAAAAATTGCTCTTCAGATTGGATAAATTCAAACAAACAGCTCAGGGAAAACAGGGCCTTTTAAAAAACATGACAAACATGAATGCTTAGATACACTCGGGGGCTTTAAAGCAGTAATGTCGGTTGCCAACTTGCTGTCGCCTTTAACCTTCTCTCTCACTGTGGAACATTGAAATATCACAGAAATGACATTACAGAGCATAACATTGCCACAGTCAGACATACAAAACAAGCAATCTGATTATAATCCAAGATCATAGTTATAAAAGCTGCAGCACTAATATTAATGCAGTAAATTCTGAACAGTTTTTTGTGGAGGAAAAGATTGGGATTTATAATCGTTAATAATCAATATAGATAGTAGAATTTTAGCCCTTATAGAGGTTGATCCGTGCTCAACACACACATGCAACGAAATCAAATGAACTTTCTGTGAGAAAAAGATCTAAATCTGTGTATTTTTCCCTCGTTTATATAAAATATTTACACTATTTGCATGTTTCGCACTGTCAGCTTGGACGCATGAAGGCGCCATTTCCATGCGCATGAGAGATTCTCTCTTATTGATGAAGATCAGTAGAAAAACTAAAGCAACTTGTCCATGGCTGCAGTTGTACCTCTCAGTTAAAATAAGCAACACTACGCTTTGGCACGGTCTCTCATACTTAACTCGGATCACACGAGTTGCTGTTTAACGACGGTGTCACGGCGGCTATTTATAGTCTGGAAACAGCTCGCCATAAATCTGTCAGATCTTTAACAAGCGCGTCGATCTGCTCACCCGCAGACAGAAGTGAGCCAAGAAAAACAACACAAACATATCGTCTTTATCGATGCTCCAAGGCAACACGAGACTCTCCACTGCCCCGCGCCTGAGCCTCGCATCCTCGCATTTCCATTACGCACAGGAGAGCGCTCACATGCCTCCTGGACGAGCTCTCCTGTCAGAATGGAGCAGCGCGCAGCAGGAGCCTTGGTGACTGATGAGGAGGAGGACGGCGGCGAACTGCAGGCTTCCCCTGTCTTTACTGCCACAGAAATCAAATTGTTCTACTCAGATTGCTCCAAGCGTTCCTCTCCTCAAACTATTATGTCGTGGCTCGCGTCCTCCTACTGCTCCAAAGGCGGAGGAGCGCGGTTTCGTGCCACAAGAAGTTCAAGACTCCCTCCAGGAAAGTCCTTTTGATTTTTTTTTTCCGCTCTGTACTTTATGCCCTTTTTGTCTCAACTAAACATTGGAGTATTGCCATCATGGCCGCTGCATCCTGAGGGGACATGGATTTAGAGGTGAAGGATGTGAACGCTTCGGACTGTTTGCGCAACGAGAGCGACCCCGAGCAGAGCGCGTCCTCCGCTGGAGTGCCCACTGCGCTGGCCAGCGTGCTGATCTTCACCATCGTGGTCGACATCCTGGGCAACGTGCTCGTCATCCTGTCCGTGTACAGGAACAAAAAGCTCAGGAATGCAGGTGAGACGGGGGGGGATACACAAGCCGGAGCTGATCTGAACATTTACAGGTGCGAAGAAATGATGGAAATGTTGGTGCAGGTGTGTGAGAGTAGCAAACAGACAGTCAGAAACGAGCTGGTAGAGGTATTCTTTCATTTGAAGAAGACTGTACCTGTAACCCTGGCGAAATAAAATGCTTTATTAGTCAAAATAAATGCACAATTCTTGAAGACCAAAAGGAAAACTCCACTCTGCCTCAATGACCTCCATCATCTCTTCATTCACAATTAAAATTATGTAATATAACGTGCAGCCTGTGACTCCCCTGACAGTCAGGCTGCTACCTGAACTGAGCTGATGGACTTTCCACAGCCTTGCTTATCTACCTTCACATCTCTTCATAAATAATAACACCCCCTTCCCTCGATCTGGCTTTATCCTTGGTGTTCTCCGTCCCAGATAAATCACTTCCCTCCTTATATCAGGACCTGTAGTGTCCCATGAGCAGCCAAGGTGAGCGACACTGTTGTATAGCTTCTATGTCCTTTTGCACAGGTTCTTTTTCAGCCTTGTATTTTGCAGTGTTCTGACAGAGTAAAGGTGAAGAAGATATTTATTATGGGTCAGCTTCCTGTCATTTTTTTTTCTTCCCTTGGCAAATATAGCATCATCATTCAGTTGTCCCCCTTTATGTGTCTGGCCTGCAGTTTCAAAGCTCCTGGCGTTTCAAGAACTTTGCTGTCACTGGGAGAGCGCCACAAAACTGCACTTGGGGCAAGCTCAAATATCAGCAACATAAATGCAACACACAGGCAATACAAGCAAGCACAATCGCTATTTTGGGAACTAGTCTGTATGTGCATTGTTTCCAAAAGTTTGATGGGTCTGTCTGAGTCTGAGGCTGGGAAAAGTGGGAGGGTCTTTAAACCAAACAGGTAAAATAAATAATACCTCTGAAGGGATGATTGGCATGTCTATCTATCTATCTGTCTATCTGTCTATCTATCTATCTATCTATCTATCTATCTATCTATCTATCTATCTATCTATCTATCTATCTATCTATCTATCTATCTTTTTAAATAATATATGTAAATTATAGTATAATTTTAAATTTTATTTGTTTTAACGTGTGCAAATACCCTTCAATAACTGTTAAAAGCCCAAAAAATACAAATAATCTCATGTAAACATGAGACTAAAATATGTGTTTACTCTTTGGAAATGCTGTTAACAATAATGATTATTGTTCATTACTTTACAGAATTTTTTGCCCTCCAGCATCTGGAATATAAACCTTTCTATTAATAAAAGAGCCCCTTAGTTCTTAAGTATAGTATATGCACGGGACAGCAGTAGCTCACCTGACCTCTCTCATCGTGATTATTTAGTAGCTTTTTGAGAAACACACTCGGATCTTTTTAGATATTAGCAATTGAGCATACCCTCCCAAATGACATGTCATTTCTTAAAATGTGCTTTATAAGTTGTAAGCATTTGTGGCTATTGTGAAAATTATAGTCACATATTAAAGTAAGGATATATAATTTTCAAAAATTAAAGGACATGTTCTTTGGCTTACATGTAAAATGTGGACTGACAAGCAACAAACTGCTGCTGACCTTAAGCCTTGGGTGATTTTGGGGAAAAAAGAAATTCCCCCAACTTTTGCAGATAACAGCTGTGAAACTGTAAGGGCAAAGTGAACAACTTTGGCTTTGTGGATCAGAGACAGTGAACAGAATTTTGTGAATACAATGAGTGTCTGTGTCTCCATCACCAGACCAGAGAGTGATCCGAAAAACTCCAGCAAAAATTGACATGTTTACTGCCCTGCTTAAAAAAACTAATACAACCTGCAAATTAGAGAGTAGCAACCAGCCAGTAAACAGTGATGTTATTAAACCGGCTCCTAAAAAATAAGTTCAGCCCCAACAAATCCAATGAAACAGAAGTGCAGCACAACAAATGCTGCATCCATTCTAGCTGCAGCGGTACCAGGTGGCTTTGTCATGGAGCGTAACGTGCTTAGCAACCTTTGAAAAATGGTGCATTTTTTAAAAACAGACACAGCCTGCTCCCAGTACAGGGAGCTGAGGGTAGAAAAGGGTTAATTCAATGCACCTCAATGCTTCCCAGCTATGCCCTTGTTTCTTCTCATGTCCCCAAAAGCATTTGCAGGCTACTGTTAGCACATGTTAGCAAGTCGGATCAGTAAATGTAGTTCTTGTGCAGCTCTAAGCAGTAAACACAGTCACAGCCCACCCCGTTTTTTAAAAAAAATCCCTATAGAAATGCTATTATTAGTCATATCTATTGTTGCAAGTTGTTGTGTCGAAGTTAATTTCTGTCTATAAAAAACAGATAATATGACAGCCTCAAGCCAGTTTTATCTAACAAAGAGAAATCAAAAAAAAAAAAAAAAGAAAGGCAAAGTACAGAGAAAGTGGTCACAGGATAGTCTCAGCAATAAATATAATCTGCTTCCCCAAAGGCTTCATGAGATAAGAAGCAGTCATAATCGCAGGAAACATAGAAGCACATTTTGCTTTAATTACATGACCAAAATCTCATGATTTCTTTTTCTGAAAAGGGAAGAACACGGATATGCTTTCAGAGAAGTCTCGGAGGCAGGAGCTCTAAGAAGCGCTACAAGATCTGTGCATTTGATGTTGCACCGCTTTGAGCTTAAAGGTCCCACGGAACAATTAAACCCAGCAGCTCCGTGGTTAAATGTAAAGTCAGGGAAGCCTCCCGCTCTGACAAAAGACCAAACTCCGCGATCACAACATAATGCTAATGAGAACATGTGAACGAGGCAGCAGGATTAGGTCAGCGAGTGTTCGGAATAATGAGCTTTTAATTACAATTTCAAATACATTACATAACGTGGCCATTGTGTTCCCGTGTGCAGCCGCCAAAAACAGTTTGGCAAGAAGTTTAGAAGCCCAGAGAATAATATGATCTGGTTTGCAAAAGAAAAGAAAAAAAACGATACAGTTGACTGATCTCAAACAACAGGGCAGGAGTAAATGGCCTGTTCAGAAGTCCACCTCACACTGGTGGACGGTGGAGATTGCACTGATTGCGGATCTCGTGTCACTGTTCTCCTACTCTAATTGAAGTGGCCAGCAGGTCCAGTCATACGAGAGTCCATGGAGAAACCTGAAACTCCTGCAGAAGCTTCCAGACTATCCTGCTATCTGTTTTGGTGTGTGTCCTTAAGTGGCTGGAATTGTTGCTACTGTTAGCCTATCAACAATCTCCTCTCTGTTCTTAACAAGCTATTTATAGGTTTTGTGCTCACTTTGTATGAATGTTTAATTGTACAGTTTCCAACAGGAGAGCTGTAAAAACAGCTGTAGAAGATGCCATAAAAACCAGCTTCTGTGACAGATGTCTGGGTTTGTGACAGGCTGGTAGGTGCACTGTAATACAACAGCATTCTCTGGGCCCCACAGAAGGTATAACTTGTGATTTACAGCAGGTGAAAACCATACTCAGACATCCATTTCTGTGGACTGACTGCCGAAAACATCCCATCTCCTCTCTCCATTACACATTATTCACACTGCTGGTTTGCTTCCTCACACACAGCAGCAGGACCTTTACGCTCTGCTTCACTCCAACACACTCGCTTTGCACGCTCCCTCCATATATCCCTCCACTATCCATCATTTAACCCCCTCTTCTCCCCCTAAAAAAACAAACCCATGTGCATGGACACACAAGTGAAGTTATATTTGTGCCCCAACATCCAGATATATTTTGGGAAGAGGAGGGAGGATTGGTCCTGTATGTTCCATTTTGTCAGGGTTACAGGTTCTTTCAAGTGTGGAGATGTAATAGGATCTATCCAATGAATCTTCAAAGTGTACAGCATGGCACTACAGAGCTGCCAGTGGGGTGATAACACGAGAGTTTTCCCCACTGGGGGTTAACCAAACTAAAAATACACTCACAAAATGCACTCATGAGAGAGAGAGAGAGAGAGAGATGGAAAGAGAAAGGAAGGGACGAAGGGGGAGCAGATGGAGGGAAGAATGAAACCCATGTGCGCATGTCCGTGTGTTTTTGCGCCACCATGCAGAGATCTGTGGGTCACTGGGAGTGTAAAGTTGAGGATGATCAGAAATTTTGTTAAATCATGCATTAGATCCCAGCAGTTGCTCTACAGTGGTGAATAAAACCCCCAAAAAGAAGAGGGGAGGGGGGTGGGGGTGGGTTGGTTAATTGAGCCAATCTATTTAGTGAGTCAAACCAGAAGCCGATTTAAATCGACAGTGCAGATCCACAGGGAATAGCATTTAGCGCACCACATTAAACATGTCTTCTCTTCCCGACAACGAAATAGTACGCAACATTTGGTTTTTCTCAGGGAGGATGCATGTTATTCCGATTATCTGACCGAACTTCACCTGGAAATGTGAGCTCATGTTTAAATTACAATCCAATCTCTGCTTCTGCTGGAGGAGGCTCTTTGGCAAAATTAGCATATGTCATCATCATCCTCCTCCTACGTTCCAGGGATTGTGCTTGACGAATGAAACGCACCAGACGCTGCTTGTGTCCTGATGGTCCAATTTCTCTTAGGGCCAGTGAGTCTTGTTTTCTCAGACATTGTGTGTGAGTGTGTGTGTGTGTGTGTGTGTGTGTGTGGAGGGGGGGGGGGTCTGATTCGTAGATGGCCTTTGATGATGACGATGATGTTTTTGGCCGGGCTCATAGCAGGCTGCATCACCAAAAGGCAGCTCATGTCAGTTTAATGATGAACTTATGAGAAAAAATTCTCTGGCCCCTTGAACACGAGTTCATGAAGTCGTCACTACTAATTCATCAGCGCTAATGCCCTTGCTGAAAGGTTATTCTTGCTTATTTATCATAACTTGACGAAGTCGAATGTAATCTAATTTGGGGATATGCACTTGTAATAATACCGCTGCTGACATTCAGCTGGATTCGAGCGATGCCAGCCCTCCCACACGTTTTCGTGAATTCATCTTTCCTTCAAAGGTGCAGCTATAAATACAGCCGGGTGAATCAAAGCGTAGTATATCACGTTTCCAGTATGAGCGGTGAGAGTGATGGGATGCAGACGGTGGGTTTGACAGAGAAACATAAGCCCTTGAGAATCTCATGTGCACACAGCCATGGAAGTCGTGAGATTGAAAACCGACTCGGCCGGCAGGCTTTTGTTTTGCCTTTTGGTTTGTTTATCTCATTCACTCGCCTCTTCATTATGTACTTATTCGTGCTCCGGCATAACTCCCTTTTTATTCCCCACATTGCTCTTTTTTTTGGTACTGTTCAGAGCTATTCAGCTGGAATGAAGCAATGTGACATAAATATGCCTACACTGTACACACAGCCTGCTTTAACACAGGTTTATGTTATGGAAGGGATAGTGTGAGAAAGTTTCTGCCTGATATGGTTTCAAATATGCTACAAAACTGGTGCACACCGGATGATTCTGGTGTTAGATATCCTGTTTCACTCCCACAGAGCTGAAAGGCTCTGTGATGTACTGTTTTAATTTATGTTTCATTCACCAAAAAATGTGACGCGGGAAGACATACACTGTGGAAATTCCCTGGGTGGTCGCTCAGGAGACACTTTAAAGCGGAATCAGTTCATTTGATGCAACATTTCACTCAGTTGACAGTTTTGTGTGTGCGTACTGTAAAATCAGATAATTGCACAGCCAGGGGTGACAGAGAAGTTAAAGGCTGCATGTCAGCTGTCCCTGATGGCCTGAAACCAATCAGCATTCAGGTTAAGCTCTCTTCAACTCACACTCGATAATTATAGCTCCCAAATGTGTCAGTGACTCTATTCCCGTATGCAGGTGTGAAAATATCTTCGCTGGTCAGCTGCGTCGTGCTGAAACAATAATCGTTCGAGGGTTCGGGTTCGATGAGGCTGAGGCGATGTTGGTTAATTAAACAGGGGGAGGTAATGGTTCAGCCAATGTTTTAATAATGAATGCCAGCAAAACAAAGAGAGTCATCTGGCTATTTCACAGCAATCCTCTCAGCTGGGTTTTAGCACTTACCTCATTCTCCTGACGATAAGCGAGGCAGAGGGTTCAGCCAGAGAGATCTGTAAGGCTGGAGCTTGCCCTGTCCAGCCAGCGCTCCTGATAACACTGAGTCGCATGATGTCAGCGAGGAATCAAACCGCTGCACAATGACAAATGCACACAGCGAGTACTGGGAGCGTCACAAATACAATCTGACAGATTTGCCCACTGAGCTGACTCGAGGATGAAGAACAAATGCTTTTATTTTTATCTCAGCAGGCTTGAGAGATGGCTCGTGCTGTTTTAGTAACTTGGAAATTGACTGTCTCTGGACACCCAGAAATATATGTGAAAATGACATCAGATTTTCCTCTAAAATTAAAAAAGGGTCAGGAATATAACAACACCTATAATAATGTTTTATGGTGTTATTGTCTTCTTCAACACCACACAGACTGAATCAAGTTCAGGTGCGTGAATTCAAATTAGACTGGTTGCTAAACAACATACTGTAGCTGTGTTGTCCCTGGGGTGCAAGGATTATAACAGGCTTTGAATGCTGAGGATTGATGGCCAGCATGTGTTTTAAATCCTCTCCCATCATATCTGTCAATCAATGCTGTTGTTTCAGCTGTTGTCTGAGTGAGCTAAAGCCTCACGCCTCCACATTTCAACTTCAGGAGGTGGTTCATGTTATATCAACCCCTGAATCACCCCAACGTCTGACACTAAATGTTGTTCAAAGGAGCCACATTACATGTAATGCAGTGCAGATTATTTACTGAAAACATACAGTTATATTTTAACCGGTGATGTAATGGTATATGAGAAACTGACTACCAGGGAATGGTCATGATAAGAAGCATGCAAACACATTTTCTATTTCTTTTAAATTATGTAGCTTCAATCAGCTTGATTCTTTCCACTACCTTGACTATTTATTGTGCCGTGAAATGTTTTATCACTAAAATGCTGGGTAAGCTGTTTTTATTGGCAGTAAACACTATGTTTATTTGGGCAAAATTCTAATTTTATGCTCAGTCTTCCTTAAAATTTGTAACAATTACACAGAATGCACTCTTTATGTCTTTATTGCACAACACTGACTCAGAACTTATGGGAAGCTAAGGCTTATTTTCTGAAACACCAAATTAATTGTATTGTGGCTCCACTGTATCTTCTTTTTGTATCTGTGTTCTTATCTGACACATTACAACTCAATTTGTTGTTTTATTCTTCCCCACCCAGAACAGCTGCACTGTAACAATATCAGACGTCATTTTCTATAATTCATGTCGTCTGAGGAGATCCAGTGTCACACTGAAGTCAGCTCTGATCTCAAGAGGAGAGAGGAGCTTGTTTGGACGTAATCGGACTCTAAAACCACCCATGTTCTGGTTTTTATTTGCTCAATCTCGAGTGTTCTAAGTGTTTGATTGTCTGTTCCCGGGGGCGAAGAAGTTTTAAAACAACAACGGTGTAATTTAAACATTTTATTGGGCTGGACCTGCCAAAAACCCCATAGTTTTACCATTAATATGTTGCCTCTTCAAATGAGTTTTATGTGGGGAAATAAATTCTTGCTAACATTTGCTAATTAGCGCTTAACATAACTTACAGATGAGGCTGCTGGGAATGTTATTTGTTTTTCAGATATCTGGACGTAAATGAAAGCACTTGACAAACTAGAAGGGCATTCGGAGAGGGCAAAACCTCCATCAAGGAAACTCTCAATAAATATGTGCTTTTTCAAAACCAGTCAAATTAACACCAAATCTTACTGGTTTCTTCCTTCACCCAAGGCTTACCTCTCCACCAAATGCCTTGACAATTGGCTTAATAGCTTTTGTGTAATCCTCCTGACTTACAAAAAACTGAAAACATAACTTTTGGCAAGACTCTGCATCCTTGGAAGAGGTAATTGCACTCTGATAGGATGATGGCGCTCAATGAAAAGTGAAAACATCATCAGAGTTATAATTCCTCATATCATGATAGTCCATCTGATAATTGTTGAGATATTTTACTTAAAACTATAAATGTGAGCAGAAGTCAGCGGGACCATAAATATCTGTGTCAAATTTCAATGTAATCCATTTGATAATTGTGGAAATGTTTCAGTCTGGACCAAAGTAGCACACCATAAAACCAACAGACTACCATTAGCTTCCATAAGACATGGCACGATGATCGCTAGAGAGGTTGTTTGTAAGTAGAAAAGAGGAAGAATTGAGACAATAAAGCATTTACCGGAATCTAGGATGGTGCAGTTGAACATACATTGTAGAAGCATCATCAAAATGAGCCACAATGGGCACCATACCTTGAGTTTATTCTAAGAAATTTAACCAGAAGTGGGAGAAAAAAGGTGTACGTCTTTCCTGTGGTTATACCCAGTGTGGGTCAAGTTTGTCCATTACTGTAGTCTCTGTTTTTTCTTCAGGGAAGCCCAATGAAAATGAGCCACAGAGGACACCATACCTCTAGTTTATTCTAAGAATTATTTAATCAGGATTTGGCGCTAAAAAAAGAATCCAGTTTACTTTAATAAACCGCAGTTTGCATCATGTTTTGCCCATTATCATAACCTCAACTTTTCCTTCGGGAAGCCCAATGAAAATGAGCCACATAAGGCATCATTCTAAGAAATTTCATCAGGATCAGGAAGGGAAAATAGATTCCTAAATACTTTAATTATACACAAGTTTTGTTATTGATTTGTCAGTCACTGTAATCCCTACTTTTTCCTCAGAAAGCCTACTCAAAATGGGCCACAGAGGGACCATAATCTCTAGGTTATTTCAGGAAATTCAACTATGAGCAGGAAGTAATAAAAAAGTTCTGTGTACTTTAATTATATTCCAGATTGGGCCACATTTGTCTGTTACCATGCCGTCCATTGTGTCTCTATGAAGCCAATTCAAAATGAGCCACAGCGGGCATCATATCTCCAGTTTATTCTAAGAACGTTTATCAGGATTTGGAGGTTAAAAAAAGGAGCTCCATTTACTTTAATTAAATCCCAGTTCGGATCACGTTTTGCCCATTACCATAACCTTTGTTTTACCTTCGGGAAGCCCAATGAAAATGAGCCACAGAGGGCACCATACCTCCAGTTTATTCTAAGATATTTTATGTATACTTTTATTTTATTATACATGAGTTTAGTTCACGTCTTGTCCATTACTGTAATCTCCATTTTCTGCCTCAGGAAGCCTACTCAAAATGAGCCAGAGCAGGCATCATATCTCCAGTTTAGTCTAAGAAATTTTTTACCAGCATCAGGAAATAAACAGATTCTCATATACTTTGGGTAATGCCTGTTAACCTCTGCTTTTTCTTCAGGCAACATCTTTGTGGTGAGCTTGTCTGTGGCAGACCTAGTGGTGGCACTGTACCCGTACCCCCTGGTCCTGACCGCCATCTTCCACAATGACTGGACCATGGGCGACCTGCACTGCCAGGCCAGCGGCTTCATCATGGGCCTCAGCGTCATTGGCTCCATCTTCAACATCACGGCCATTGCCATCAACCGCTACTGCTACATCTGCCACAGCCTCCACTACGACCGGCTGTACAGCCTGAGGAACACCTGCTGCTACCTGGGCCTCACCTGGCTGCTCACCGCCCTCGCTACAGTGCCCAACTTCTTCGTGGGCTCGCTGCAGTACGATCCTCGCATCTACTCTTGCACGTTTGCCCAGACCGTCAGTTCGTACTACACCATCTCCGTGGTGATTATCCACTTCCTAATCCCACTGCTGGTGGTGTCCTACTGCTACATGCGGATATGGGTGCTCGTGATACAAGTGAAACATCGGGTGAAACCGGAGCAACGGACGAAACTGAAACCTAGCGACGTGAGGAACTTCCTGACTATGTTCATGGTGTTTGTGCTGTTTGCTGTGTGCTGGGCTCCACTGAACCTCATTGGCCTGGCTGTGGCTATAAACCCTGTGAAAGTGGCACCAAACATACCCGAGTGGCTCTTTGTCACGAGCTATTTCATGGCATACTTCAACAGCTGCCTCAACGCCATCATATATGGACTACTAAACCAAAACTTCCGCAAAGAGTACAAGACAATACTCCTTGCTCTTTGCATCCCGCGCTTGCTCCTCATGGAAACCTCGAGGTGTGCTACGGAGGGACTGAAGAGCAAGCCTTCTCCAGCCGTGACAAACAACAATGTAGCAGAGATAGACGTGTAATCTCTGTAATGTTTTATTGGACGACTGGATGTGTGCCATGATTCACCCGGTGCCTTCTCAAGATGTGTTTTCATGTTGTAAAGTAGGGGTGTTGCGATATATCAGTATTGATGATAACTGTGATATTTAAAAGCTGAAATATTGATTTCATGTAATAATACACAAATGATAATATTGTAATTAATCCAGCACAAGTAACTATTTGGTTGACGCGCAAACACAGGAACAGTTTACAGTTATGGTTACAGGATTTCTCTCCACTTCCCTACACTCGCATTTTGAGTATAATTCATTTGCCAGAACACACAATAAAACAAAGTTAAGGCTGAATTTGACTAATAGCATTGATCTTCTCTCAAAACTTCTGTAGATATAGTAGTACATACTGTCATTATCATGATCTCTTTTGGCCACAATGAGTGGAAAATTCATAACAGTCCTATTGCAAAGGCACATTCATGTTAGGAAAGGACACTGATACCATCATTCTGTCAGATGCTGTTCCCTCAGATTGAGAGAAAAATGTATCACCAGTACATTGTGTTCCACTGTGACTGTCTCTCCCTACTCCACTCAAAGATGGGCCGAGTAACTTGTTAACAAGCAGGGGAAAAGACCAGAGAAAAACCAGCTGCGATTTAGATCATTGATGGCAGTCTGCTGTGAAAAACTTCTTTCTATATGGATTGTCCAAACACAGTGTATAGCTTGTGCTTATGGTGGGAGACCTAACTTTTCAGGCCGCATCGCAGCATGTGTGCATCATGTGCACAAGAATGACTCACTGCCTGTTTGCACAGAACAATTCTACGGACGTCAGCAGCATCGTAAAAATAAAGTAAATGTATTTTCTATTGCCACCGTGTCTTTGCTCTCTTAAATGCAGAATTAGCGATGAAATAGCCTCAAGGTTTGTTGTTTCCCTTCAATGCGATCCTTAATCGAATTACAGATTTAAACTTAAGCTCTTTCATTCAATGCCTGGATCAATTACCAAGGACTTAATGCTATTAGTTGAATTTTAGTGACAGAGTATTAAATCTGGGGCAGCTGCCAATTTGGAAACACATGTTAGCTCTAGTCAAAGCTATAGTGAAGTTTGACTCTCATGTTTCATCCTCAGCGCATATCAATGTCTCAGGCTCATTTTCTCTGGGAATGTGGGCTTATTAATCCACCATGAGGCTGTTTCACCCTTAGGCTTGTCTCCTGAGCAAGGATGCCCTCTCAAAACACACTGGGAAGGTTGTGGAAGCTTTTTGCTCCAGTTTCACTTGAAGAAAAAGAACGCATCACAATGGGCTTTGTGTGTTAATGGAAAAACGTGTGCATTGTTTGTCATAAAATTGAATTCTCTCACAGATTTTAGTCTCCTCACAAAACGATCTTTTAACCGTTGAATGTATCGTGCATAGATATGTTCACTGGACTGAAAAGTTCAAAGCCCCTGGCACCCTCTTTCAGACCCTGAATGATTTAGGAATCGGAGAAAAGGGGAAGAACAGCTGATAAACAAAGCTAGCTTTCTTGTTTGTTAAATGCCCAGGGGACATGATACGCATCAGGAGCCAGAGATATAATTTCGTGATAGTGCAAATGTGCCTGAGCACATGTCACCCAGGCTGAGATGAGCTCTGACAGCCTCCCAGCATAACTTCCACCCAGCAAACAAACTATGAGCAGTTCACCTCACAGGGAGGCTCCAAGATGTCAATGTGACACATTCTTGATATGATGCACTGTTACCGGAATATTAAAGAGATTACATATTCCAATTGTGTAACTCAGGATTTGTGTATATATTCACAGCATATTTCACATTTACCTTCAGAGCCACTGTCTGACTTTTGTATTCGTATTCTGCTGCTACAGCTACGCCTGGATAGGTTGCCTGATGTCTGACTAAATTAAACCATTAGCGGGTGATCATAAATACAAGAATAGGAGTCTGAATCCATGAGGGAGTTCAACTCAGCATGCAAAGACTCAAACTGTCTCACAGTGCCAGAAATGCCGTCAAGTAGCAGCAAAATGGCACACAACTGCTTGGTGCCGTGTCTTACAAATCAATGTCTGTGATGTGGAAGAAAGAAGCAGTCCACATGCCAGTGCAAGGTCAGCCTCAGATGAGTGGCTAAAGTGGCTCGAGGGAAAATGACAGCGTCGACTCCACCACACCGAAGAGTCACAGACTAATGGCTGGGTCATCCTTCTTCCTTCTCGTCTCACCTTCCACTCGTCATTCTCTCCTTTTCCTGCTCTATTTTGCCTGGACTATCCTTCTGTCTCTTACGCATACATACATACATACATACATACATACATACATACATACATACATACATACATACATACATACATGTGCGTGTGTGTGTGTGTGTGTGTGTGTGTGTATTAAAGTGCATCTCAACAAATTAAAATTTTATTCAAACAGGTATACCTGAAACATTTTACTTTCCATGTAGTGAGTGTACAATATAATTAATTCTTAAATGACTGATGGAAAATATGCTTTTCATTATATTCTAAGCTGTTGAGATTCACTGGCATATGCCTTCTTGTTGAAAGAAGAAAACGGATCTACTACAACCAAGAAATGCTCAGCTTAGCTCAGCATAGAATTTGAATGTCTGTTTATTATCCAAACTGCAACCAGGAAATGCTTAACTTAGCTTAATTTAGTAAGCTAGCTAAAATAGCTCCCCCCCCCCCAACAAAATTGTATCTAATTTTTTTTTGAGCCAAAAACAATTCTGACATGTCACATAGTTAGTGTAAAGATATAAGAGGGCTATCAATCATGTGATCGCTTCACAAGAAACAAATGTCAAACTATTCTTTCGTTGAATCTCTAAATTTGTCCCCTCTGACATAAACATATCAATGTATAGGCCATTTAAAAATCTGACTTCATAAAAAATCTGACCATGTTGGATAATTCTCAAATACAGCGTTTTGTAGAATAATAATCAACGTACTGATAGAAGAGGCTGTGGCTAGAGCTGATATTACTGTGCAGATGTGTCCAAAGCATGTTCCGCTGGCTGAAATGATCCATCCATGTTGCTGTCTGTCATTCTGCCTGTGATTTAATATGAAGGGCAATAGCTTGTGAAGACAGTTTCCTCACAGTAATGTTCAAGGACAGCATGATCTACGCAGGCTGCCCTCTGCTTTGAGATCTATCATAACTCACGTCTTAATTTTGCCAGTTTCATGTATGTGTGCGGTTCAGTCTCGCTGAGACTCACATGGTCTCCATAAGGAGTGTTTTACAGCCACATGGTTTCTCTGTAACACCAGCTCCGTGCTGCTGTGTGTCTCAGGTCAGCTTAAAAGCAAGTTCCACCATTAATCCCTAAGTATTGTAATTTTGAGATAAGTCAAAATGTAATATTTGTTCAATTTTTTATGTGCATTGCAGGTACTGTAGTCATATTTTTCTGTAAATACCTCCGAGAGCTGCATCGCTCTGTCCAACACTTTATGTCACTGAGTATTTATTCCCAGAATTTGACCAAGTGGAGCAAACTTGAATTTGTTTGCGGTCTACTCCCTCCACCATTTTGTGTTTACTTGCTTATTTTCTCCCCCCTCACGCATACACAAGAGGCCTCGCAGACAAATCATTTGCGGGAGATAAAGGTTATTTCCACAGCAGCAGAACTCTGCCACAAATGTGGTTAACGCAAAATAGACGGGCAATGAGGCATTATACGGCTGAACGCGAGCATGACATGATGGGTTTTCGCCCGCTGGATGAAGCCAGACATACCCCCCTCTTTCTCTGCACAGAGGAATTTCTACAGCCCTCGCACATCATTGCATTTTACAGCAGTGGGTTCTCACTGTGGGCCTGCTGCTACAATAGCAAGTCTTGTAATGGATTTGTGCATTGAGTTTAGCGCTGCCTGTGCTCTCATGCATATAATGTGTTCCTACATGTCCCGTTGGGCTGTGGGTCACAGTACTACCAGGAGGTTTTAGGTGTCGTGAGTCCTATAGGAAGAGAGCAAGAAATAGGGGATGATGGTGGTTTTTTGGCTTTATTTACAATCTGAATCATATACACCAGAGGGGACTGCAGAATAATCTCTTAATGTTTAATTATTTGTACTTGACTAAATTATTGCATGCTCCCAGTTTGTGGACCGTATCTTTACTGTTTCATGGAAGATGAACAGTGGAGAAGTTCAGCACAAAAATGCCCCATTGCAAGCAAAAAGTATACACTAAATATACTTTCAGTACTTTCAGCAAGAGGCCTTGTTCTGCTGAAAAATAAAACCATAATGAACTTATGTTACAGATGGAATGATGTCTTCAGGGAAAAGTTTTACAGCTTGGTGCGGTGGAACTAGTTTAAGGTGCTTTACTGACAGTTTCACAGTTCAGTAGGACACAGAGCACATAAGAGTCAAACCCCCTCTGGAGGAAACTGTTCTACCCCATAAAAATATAGCTCTGGTCTCTCTGTATATTGAATTTGTATTTGAACTTTTCTTCTGTCTTTGCATTTGTTATGTTGCACCATAGACAGTTATTTGAATGAAACAACCTCACAGAAATGCGTTTTGTGAGTGGTTTCAAGCCAAAAAGTTGTGAACCACTGTTTTTTTTTATTTTGTTTTATTATTTAAACTCTTAATCTGTTGTGAAGTAAATAGTACAATATTTGTGGAGTAAACATTTTAAAAGGAAAATGCTCAAATAAAATGCGAGCACTTCAGAGACTGGGTAAATGTAGTTGCTTACTTTCCACCACTGTGTCCTGCTAAGAGCAAAATACTTGCTGACATGAATGAAAGCTACTCAGAGTCTTCACCCCTGGCAGGAGCTGCACATGCAGCAAATGATAAAGCTATGAATAGCTCGGACTATTTTTGAAGCGTTTTAATTGTTCGCTCTCGTTTCAAATGGAAACTTCATTTGCAGCAGTGGTTCTCTGTTATGACACTTTGAATATTTTCTGAAGGACAGTCGCTGGGTCAGAAACAACAGGTGTGGACGGCACACTCATGTCTGACTATTGATGACATATACAGCGCAAAAGGCTCAGAAGTCCAGACACAGCGAAGTCATGAGAAAAGCTTCCGCAAGGTCAGAGATCAGGATCCATGAGGAAGGGCAGCTTTGTATTTAACTTCCAACGAAAGACCCCCTTGACCGAATCTACACACTGCAATTCCATTGAGAACTCAACGTTTGCAAAAGCTTCTATTTTAGAACCAGTTGTTTTATTAGAATTCATAATCCCATCATAACAAGGCGAACATGTGCGTCTAGTGACTGCACTGTCTTCGTCTTCTGTGGTTTGTGGTCTATTCCCAAAGCTCGCAGCAATAACCCATCTTATTAATTCTTAGCTCTGCGTCTGTTTCCAGAGAAAATAAAATTCCAGTATATTGGGAGGATGCAATTTTGGTATGAAATAATTACGGATGTCCTGTTTACGAAGAAAGGTCACTATTTATTTTATGATTATTCCTACGTCTAATGATTGTCCTGTGACATCTCATGAGTGTCTAGTTGTCCCTCTTGTATGTTTCTGACGTCTGAGTTGTCTCCAGTTGCACGAAAGAGGGACTTCACAAAAAAGTAAAATTAGATTAAAAAAAATCCAAGACATTTTTTTCCCTTCCTTTGTGTTTCATTAATCATTTCATGACCCAACAGGTTTATCCTCTGGTCCGCTGAAAGAGACTCAGTCCCTACACTGGGAACCAGTAAGCCAAAACTACTCAAGAGATTCAAGATTCACGAGTTTTTATTTGTCACATACGGTATGCACAGTGGAACGCAAAGATGAAAAAAAATAATGAATTAAACAATTTGACATGTAATTAGTTATTTTCTGCAAAAATGTGCTTTGAAGTTTATTTAGCAGTATAATGTAATTCTATAAGAAATAACTCAATAATAATAGAACAGGAAAAATAAATAAATTCCAGTTACATGTGAACACATTGGAATTTCTTTGATTATATGAATTATTACAATAAATGTGTTTTTACATATATATATATATATATATATATATATATATATATATATATATATATATAAAGGCATGGATTCTAGTTTACATTAATCTTAGTATTACAATCTTTACTTGAGTATACAAGCTGAATACTTAATCCATCATCAAATGTCTCATTTACAGGGTGAAAAGCTGACTATTAAACACTGTCAAATGCTTGCACTCTTAAAATCAGTATCTGATTGTATGCATGTAGAAAGACATCCAAATCCCTGATATGACTGTAGTGTTTGTGAGGAGAAAAAAAGTGTTCTTGGCTGAAAAATGAGACATAAGTACAATAGAAAAGATGATGTACGTCTGAATGTGGTATTGAGGAATGATGGCAGGTTCGCTCTAGATCCAAGGTGAAGATAAACACTGATGGAAACAAAGAGCGCATGAGATGAATGAATCCAACTGACAGTTTCATTGCTTGGTTGAACACTGAAGATGATCACTGTTGATTGACTGGTTTTGCAACAATGAGAACAAAACATGTGCCATGTGAGTCCTCGTACAACGAACAGAATATTAACCATACATAATCAGTCAAATATGCACGGATAGGTTGAATTTAAGATCAGATGGGGGTAAATAATGATCAAACAGCTATAGTTTAGCTTGTTATCTTTAACATGGAGAACAAAAGAACTCACTAACTCGGCTTACACCTCAACTCTATCTCCATTGCTGCTCCCCAACCCGTCAATTCCTTCTCCGTCCTTCACTTACTGCTCAACTCTGTCCTTGCCACTCTTCACATCAGGGCCTGATGAATGAGGGGCGAAGTGTTTGGCTTTACAGGTCTACATATAAACACACATGATGGCAACCGGTAAACCTCTGCCTCCCCTGGTGCCTCCCATCTGTCTCCAAAGTACCACATTTAACAAAACAAAAATAATATGATTTACTGTGACTATCCTCTGTGTCTGTGAAGTCTTAGGCTTTTTTCTTTTTCTGCAAAAACTACTTGGGAGTGAAATTGCAACAGAGAGCAAAATGATTATTTTGAACACACATCACTGGATCGTTGTTAACGGTTCTGGCTGGTCCCTTCTGAGAGTCCTTTCAAACGGAATATGTCTCGGGGAACCTGCTGAGCGTGGAGACCAGTGAGAAGGAAGCCAACTGGAGCAGAAAGTGCCACTCCAGGAGACTCAGCCAGAGAGACTTCCACCAGAAATGCAGCCAGTGCACCGACACTAAATGTATAGGCTTGGCACGAAATGGACTAAATGGCTCTCTGTTACATTGCAGCTAAACAAGAAATATTCTACAGTGTTACATTATTCAGGAATGCAGTGTTCACGAACTGTCCATGTGGACGGAGCACCTATAGCCACTGAAGATGCTGATGTTATGTTCTTTTTTTCCACCAAAGACAGTTTAGTTAAGAAAGCAATAAATGACCTCTGAATAACAACAGAAAAGACAGTGTCATCAGCATATCAGTGCACATTTGTGTTTTACTGCGAGTTACATTTTTAACACCTCATTAAGACAAGAAAGGGTCTGATAAGATATGATATGATAACATAAGTCTTTATTAATGCCACAGTGGGTAAATTTGCAGTGTTACAGCCACAAAGATAGTGCAAACAATAAGGAATGTAGTACAAAAATAAAAACAAACCAAAATGTACATACTTTCATGAACAGAGATATTGAGAGAAGTATTAATATTATTATGTATATATAGCACAGATGATGTTACAACTATGAGTATACTGATAATACTACAGTATTTGGTTTCTGATTCAACTCCTAAAAGCACACCCTTCCATTTCTTAAAAAAAAAAAAAACAGAAGAAATCTCTTAAGTTTTATCATTCTAGAAGATTTTGGGGACATAATGTGTTGTATTATTTTATTTTTCCTGTCATATGAGAGTTGTCATACCTTCAGGTTTTAACATCTATGCCATAAATACGACTAGGATCCTTTTTATCTGACACAGTTCCTGCAAACACAAACAAATACGAGTGCCTCGCGCAAGCCACAGACTGCAGTTAATGAAGCCCAAATTAAATGCATACGGTGTTAGATTTTCAGCACGCAGTTTTTTTAATCCTCACATGATTGACTCTGTCATGATTCAGCTGTCTTGATGATGTAAACGCCTGCAAGTCTTTAACATGCATCCCAACTCCTCCATCCATTCCATGACGTGAGCAGAGTCTGATCAGTCAGAAATGAAAACCTCTGTGGAGGTGTGGAGGGCATTTAAAATGGATGTGCTGCATTTATATTTAATCTTTATGTCTTGAATTGCTTAGTTTTTACTGTGTGTAGCCTTGTTCATACTATATATATATATATATATATATATATATATATATAAATGCTGTGTCGTGTAAGGTGGGAAATGGAAAAAGTTATATAAATTATTATAATATTTTTTTTTTTTTACAAATGTATAACAGCCAGGAAAAGAAAAACTGTATCAAGTTTATTGTTATAACATGTTTTTATTCACATCATTGCAAGATATTTTAATGTTACTACAACATACAAAGTTTTCTTGCTATAAAAATGTATTATCTATCTTGTAATAAAGTGAAACATTTTGTGTTAATAACTTAATATTGTTAATATTGTTATAACATGATACTAAGGTCGAATAAGGAAACGTTGTACAGATAAATTTAGAGAATATGGCTCATGTGCACAATTTGATTAAGTTGTACTTCATGTTTGAATGGAAACAAGGTGAGATTCTGCTGTTATTAATCAAAGTGGACGTTAATGTGCTAAGTCTGCGAACACAAAGAAGGACTTTAAAATGTACGAGGCTCTGCAGAAGAAAGAAAGAGTCCAGCCTGCTGAAGGCATAATTTTTAATTGATCAGCTGAAGGTTTTGCGGATACACGACGTCATCCATCGTGTTTAATAACAGCAGAATCTTATCGTGTCCAAACCCAATCAGGATGCAGAACTTAATCAAATAATGGAAATTAACCATCTTCCTCTGTTCGTCCATTAAAACTTCATTCAAACATGAGTTCCACATTGAAACAATAGAATTATATAGTAAAATAGTATAGTAATATAACCAGTAAAGTGTAGTGTCATGACATGATACCGTAATTCAAATTTATTTTAAGGTAGTGCCATGTTGTTGTTTTTTATTATCATCACATCACATGTGTGTATCACATGTGAATAGGAAATTTTGAGCAAAGGACACCACTTTAATGCCTGTCATTATAATAAATGATTTGGTGTGTAGTATGTTTTTACAAGTTTGGACCACTTCATATACAGTACAGTATTCTAGGGATGCTGTATTCCTCAAATTTGTTAGGATGTTCATTAACTTGTTTAAAGACAACTTTTGGGATGATTTCACCTCAGTAACTTAAGTAAAATTTAGATGTAGACTGTCTTTTCGATGATGGTTGGATCAGGACGGATTCGCTAACACTGTTCTTATACTTAATCAACTAAAAGGTAGACTGACATTTGGTTGAGTTAGTTGTTAATTCAGTGTCAGTTAAAGTTGAAAATCTGAGGTCCATTCAACATCAGTCATTATTTTGTTCCAATGTCCGGCATCAACATTAATTAACAGATTAACAGAATTAACAGATTTAGACTATGCAAGATAACTTCAAAAATATGAAGCACTATTTACTAACAATAAATAAGTAGTGCAATAGAATTTCAGTGATATATATTTTTACATTAGATACTTCAGGTGTATTTGCTTGATTTTACTTACAAAATTAAATGCTCTTTTACTTGATTTGTTCTGAAGATCTTTTGTTGATGTTGGTTTTCCATCATTTTAGTGAAACTTTCTTAAGCATGCTTGAAAAATCCAAAAATGTATTACAAAACACTTTTCTCTAATTTTTGATGATCGTCCAGTATTTCAGGCTACTGAAATTATGTCAGAACTCATCTGAAACATGTTTTATTTCTGCAGGATATGAGCCAAGTCTTTTCAACTGGAGGGACAACTGTTACGAATCTAGATCTCGCGAGACTTTTTGGGCGTCTAATCTCGTCATGTGACAGTCTCGTGACTATCCCGGAAGAGGAGATTTCAACAGCAACAACACAGTCGGGGGATAAAGGCTAATAAAAACTGCTATTTATCTTATTTTAGTCGTTATCTTTCCTCCTGTCGGCCCAGCGATGGACGGACCTGTCAGAACAGCTTCAGACGCCTCAGCGGGACCTCCACCGTATTTTAGAGGGTGAGAAAACCATGTTTTGATGTGTAGCTAGCTAACATTAGCCTCCTAGCTTCCCCACGAAGTGACGCCTAAGAATGAAAGCCTGCTGCGCCGCTGGATGCTGAACACGTGCCAAAGTATTTGGAGGAGTTGTCTTTAATGTGGTGCACTCCTGGAAAGCAGCATTAACCGTTGCTAATGGACATCCCCACATCAGTAGTCGGCATGTTAGAGTCACGTTTCTCTGCAACAGAAGCGTCGCTGTTATTTTTCAACCTCATGAACTTGTGCTCCTCTGCAGAAATGAAAGCTCCCTGGTGTCAGCCCTCAAGACACTGCTGTTCTTCACCATCCTCATGGTCACGCTGCCCATTGGACTGTATTTTGCATCAAAGGCTTACATCTTTGAGGGTAAGTTTTTCTTTTTTAAACGTCTACCTCCATTAGTGTTTGCAGCCCTTCAGCATTTACTTCGTTTCACCAGTTTGGATGAAAGGTGGACTCTTACACACACTGCAAATAGTTTAAAGTCTTAATTCAGTGCAAGATAAAACCTGTGTAAAATATTCCAAACTATCCTAAACTTAGCAGATACCGTTAATAATAATAATAGTGCAAAACTGAAGACATAAACTGTATGTTTGTATTTGTTGTGTACGAGTATGGACACACAGTTTTGCATAATGCATACAGCTGTGGAAATAACCATAAGACAAGCCTTGAACACTGATGATATTACTTGCCTATTATCACAGTAGTTAAAAATTACAGCAGCTTCTAAAAGACATTGAAAAGGTTTTATAATAATTTGATGCATGCAATAAATTATGTTCAGTGTTACATTAAATATTTTCAAAGTTGCACTGTGTATGAATGATTTGATTTCGAGCACACGCACACAACACACACAAATAAATATATATCAAATGTACATCTATATATTAGGGTCTGAAACTGGCAAAGGTTTGATGAAATGTTCTATCCAACAGATATCTCCTAATCATTTGTAGATTAGTCATGGAAAATGAGAACTGGACAGGTTCTGATTTTGTATCAAGCAGCAAAATCATTGTAGCTGTATTTCACATTGCAATGTTGATGCCGAAATGATACACCATGTACGTATCTTTGGCTGACATGGATGGCCTAGTGATAACAAGGTGCTGACCGTAAACCATGATGTCCACAGTTTAATTTCTGCTGTGTTACATGCTATTCCCATATTTCTCTTGACTCATTTTCTGGGATTTCTCCTTTGTTTACTTTCCAAAAGAAGCATGAAATGTGCCAAAAACCTAAAAATGTGTTGACCCATTGTATGTGCTAATGCCAATATGAAAAACTAATATCTGCCGATAGTTGCAAGTTTATTGGCCAGACTCCAATAGTAATCCTAAGGCAAATCCAATGGTTTGCAGAACATTATTGAAAATACTAAATTTATACACATAATTATATCTTCAGACAGCTCAACAGTCATTTTCATTACTTTTAATTTAATTTATTTAATTTATTAATTATGGGTAAGTGTCTTTATTTAGCTGACATTCAGTTTAGAAACTGGATGAGAATGTCTGCTTGTGGCAGATCCAGTGAATTACAAAGCTAAAAAATGTCTGGTACTTTGTCACATTTGCCCCTTATGAAAAAATTCTGTATGTCCAAGACTTATTAATTAACAGTATTGCCCACAAACATCTAATGCAATCAGAAGTATTAAATAATAAATATTAGCCACTGCTATATTTTTTTTCTAAAAGGCACTGAACAAGTTATAATTCTGAGGCAACCTAATAAACAAATGGTTAGGGTGCATGTGAGTGGACACAAATGACAACAGCAGTAAGACCCCAGTTCGATTCCCCATCAGATGGACTGCTTGTTGTACTGTACCGCATCTTTTGTGAATGAAAACCGCAGGCATCATAAATATAGCTTTGCATTCAAGATGACCTTACCCCTTGTCTCTTGACACTGTAATGCAGCTGCTTGTTGCCACCATTAACCCTCCACCTCCTTTTCCCAGGTTCGATGAAGATGTCAAGCTCCGACAGCTACTTCTATGCAGCTATAGTCGCAGTTCTTGCTGTGCATGTGGTTTTAGCTTTGTTTGTTTATGTGGCCTGGAACGAAGGCACGCCTAAAGGCAAGGGCAAACATGATTAAGGCATGTCCTTATCAGCTCATAAGACCGGCAGAGATGGACTGACGCAGGCAAGGACCCACAGCCCCTCCACCACCACCACCACCAACAACACCACCAACAACAACACCACCATGGGCTTCAACACTTAACACTGCATCATCTACAAACCTTGTCTGGTTTGTGCTTAGGCTTTAACCCTGAGGTTAAAGCATGAAACTCCTGTATTTTCCCTGGTGTGGGGGAGAGAAGGCTGTTGGGTGTGTTTTCTCACCAGCATCAGCAGGCCCGCTTTTTGACTCTTTTGTTCTCTGAAAATGTAACTTTTGTTGACAGAGGACAGCCCCTATTTTTAAGAGGCTTTGTCATAAGCTGCCACTCGGCGAAGCACTGTAAGTCCCATCCCAGTAACAGTTTGTCATGTCTGAAAACATCTTGGGTTTTGACTGATGCGTGTGTGTCCACGCACAGTTTGTATAATGTACACTGTGTATGTATGAATGACTTGATTCCAAAATACCTAATATCCACTCTACTGATTATTCTGTCCTCAAATTTCAGTTCTTATCTGCATACATTTGAAGATGACTCTTGACATCAATATAAACCTGAAATATTCTTAACTTCTGCGCTGTATTTTGGAACAAAATCTTCATGTCTTTGTCTTTAAACTTGTCTCATTTAAGTGTTCCTCCTTCCTGATTTAATGTGTTTATGTAATGTAGTTAGGTGACATTGTGGAATTTTGAGTTAGGTAATTATTGCAACGTCCAACTGTATTTAAATAAGTGTTTTGTATTGAATATGTTTGCTGATATGAGAACGTAGATGTCAGTGAGGTTGGTGTGATGCAGGTTTGAGCGCTGAATTGCTCGAATAAACTTGAGAAATTGTAACTTTGCACAGGCTTTTGTTTATCCAAACTATTGCTGATTTTTTTCTTTTCTCAGATCAGAAAAACCTTGTACAAGGTGTTACTACTGATATCCAGTGTGAAGTATACACTGTTCTGATGATTCTTCTAAAATCATAAATTTTCTTGTTCAGGTGTCCAACATGCTACAATTATATATATTTAGGCTACTGTGGTAAATGTGTGATGTTAAATTTACATATAAGGTTTATTAGTAGTTTAAAATACATTATTATATTTGCAAAGACCACATGATTAAACCTTGGATGGACTTTCATTTGCGCCTGATGAACAAACTCACACAAGAGGCCGTGATCACCATCTGTTGTACAAGCTACACTGAACTAAAATGTGTGCTGTGACTATAAGTACAGTTTGTGTGTCTTTCTGTAAGATTTATTCTTGCATTTATCCCAGAAGCACTTTCCATGTCACAACAATAACAACCCTGACAGGCAATGAATAAATGTTATAATGAAAACTATTGAAATCAATCAGCTAATTCATGCTTCTTTCAAAGCAAAATGAAGCAGAAGAACATAAAAGCAGTGTAGTGTGACAAATCTTTTATATTCCAAACGTGATTAACCTGATTTCTCCCAGTCCTAGTGAAAAGAATCAAGTGTCCATAACAACATGAGCTTCCTCTCAACAGTCAATGAGATGCCTTATTGACTTCTGTAGAGAGTTTGAGTTGTCACATGGTGGCAGCAAACGGACAACCAGTTCCCACAGATGACACAATAAAGAAGCTGAGATCAGAAGTGGCAGATGCCAGGGCCAGAATGACGTTTTCTGCCTCAGAAACCGTGTCAGCAGCTGATTTATGCTCGTTGCCCCTTTGTGCTCCATGAGCCTCGTCTCTCCAGCTCCGCTGTGTGGCTCCCACACTGCATTCTGCCGAGTTTGGACTCAGAGCTGTGCAGTTTGCGCCGAGTTTAACGAGGCCAGTGTTGGTGATGAGGTGACAGGCCTGCAAGCGATCAGGCTGATTCAGTCAGCAAACATCAGAGGCCCGGTTTTCCTTACAGCTGATATTTCATAAGCTCACCCTTGCAGCAACACAAAGTTGGTGCAAGGGCAGACTTTGCTCCTGGCTCTTTGTCATTTATCACACATTAGCAGGTTGGGTGCATCGTGTTAGTGTGATGAAAAACAGGTCAGAGTGCCCCAAACAGTAACTTGAGTCAGGGATTAAATTACATGCACACCCTGATGTTTTTATTTTGTGCCCTCTGCTTGTCCTCGGATGCCCTCCAAATCAAGTATACATGCTCTAATTGAACAAAGTTATTAAGGAATGCATAAGAATAACTGGCCACTATTTTATACTGAGCATTCTGTTAAGCAGCAAGATGTAAATTACACCAGAAATGGCCTTATAAAGTATCACTCTGTCACTTAGATTTCCTTTGCACCAGCAGATGGCGTCCCCAGCAGGCTTAACCCAGCAGTGAATCAGTGTTTGTGTGGAAGTAAAGGAAGAGGGCAGTAGAGTACTGTGCTAAAGCTGCTGGAGAGTACTCTGCACAAAAACTCCACAAGGAACAAACAGAGTATAGTGAAATAATAACTCATTTTGACACATGAACTCAAATCCACCGTTAAAAACAAAGCCATGGCAACACTTTATTGTGTTATTATTTCACATGAAACTCAGCTCATGTGCTTTTAAGAAGATACTTAATTGATGTGTTTCGGCACAGGAGAAACAACACCAAGGTATTATAAAGAATATAATTACTTTGTTAATTAAGCTGGTACACTGTGAGTGAAATACTGTGCAACATCTTTATATAAAATAACCCATAAATATATCCTTAATCACAATCAACTATTAGTTTTGCTGAAATGTAACACTTTGCATTTGTAGAGATATGTCATGTGAAAAACAACATATATCAAATGGAAATTGTTGACTTTTTCAACATATTTGAACCAGAAGATCCTCCTTGAAAGTGTCTACAGCTAAAAATGACAAATGACACATAAAACTGACATTTTCACAATGTAAATAATAATAAATAATAATAAGAAGAAACACATCAGTCACATAAACAAGTAGATTTTACACCTTTAAATCGTTAAAATTAAAATCAAGAGTTGCAAATTTGGTGCCAATGATTGGAACCTCTTTACTGAGTGGCAGGAGGAGCTAAAGAGGTCTCTTAGACTTTCAGAAGTAAGGCTGTGGGTGTTTGTGAGTCTGGGATTTAAAACGTTGAAATCCATCATTTCACTGAGAAGAAGATAATCTACAATCAGTGTACATTTCAAACTACTGCCAGTTTGTCCAGGACTGACAGTTCCAGCAAATTCAGCTCAATAGCACATCATGAAGAGTTAAAAAAAACATCCAAAATTTCCTCACAGAATCTGCAGGTAACTCTTACAACTGTCGGTGTCAAAGGCCTGCAATCAGAAAGAGGTTGTACATATTTGACCTGCAAGTGTGACATGGCAGGAACAAGGCTTTGCTGTGCACCGACAAATCAGCGCTGATGTTGTTTGGCCTCAGTAAAAGTCTACATGTTTGTAGCTTTTCAGGTGAAGCACGATGGTGGAAATGTCATGGTTTGCTGCCTCAGGGACCGGGCAGCGTGCAGTCACTGAATTCTGCATCGTATTAAACCGTGCTGGAAGACAATGTGAGGCCATCTGTCTGAAAGTTGAAGTGGATGTTTTAACAGAAATACCGACACTGTACGCGCACCAGCAAATCCTCCGAGCAATGACTCAGCGTGAAAAAAACAGAGGATAATGGATTGGCCTTGTTGAAGCACAGATTTAAATCTCTCTGAAATGTTGTGGGGGGGGGGGGATTCAAAATGGGCAGTACATGCAAGAAAACCTCCCCAAACCTTCCAACTGAAACAATTTTGCATGGAAGAGCGGTGAAGAACTCCAGCAAGTGGATGCAGAGATGGGGGAGAATTATAGAAAACGCCTGCAAGAAGTTATTTCTGCAAAAAGGGGGTGACACAAGCTTGTAAGGAACATTTCATCTATTGCCTTTTTTTTTATGAATAAATGATTAGTGGCTATTTTTTCTTGAGGTTTTGTTCAAGTATAACACATCGGTACTGTTTCTGAGAAGATCATATGTTTGCTTGCTCAAATATGTAAAAGAAAAAACAGCAACTTCCTTTTTTTCCTCACACAACTGTATGTTATATAAAGTGTTTTCCATCCATGTAGAGTTTTTAATTTAGCTGCAAGGCTATTAGAAGGCTAGCAGCCTTGTTGTATTCCCTCATAACTTTCTTTTTGCATTTTAAAGTTGAAAAATAGACCTCTAATGAGTAAATTAAGCTGAATAAGTGGCAAAAATGGGTGCAAATGTGCTTTTCCTGGTTTTCGGAGATGTTACAAGAAATATTTAAGGAAAAGAGAGCGTGAAAGAGGAGGATGGGTATGCGTTTTTTCTTTTGCTGAAGGGAGGATAGTCAGTACATAGAAAAGCTACTGCAGCAACTCCCACATAACAAAAAGGCAAAACCAAAGGCAAAAGATTTACAGCGTGAGCAGGATCGGTCATCTTGGTATGCTGCAACTGCTAATTGCACGGCTACTACATGATGTTATGACTTCTTACAGTTGTAATGTATTTAATCTGTCTCGTTCACTCATGTTAATTTTATATTTGTGTTATACTGGTGTTACATTAAATGATAGAGCACCATTTTTGTGCCATTTTATTTATTAATCGTAAAATAAAATTACATTTTGCTACATTACATTGCGGGGAGAGTGTTGCTGCTCTTCTCTTAGTGAATGGGAGAAACCATATGTGCATCACAGTCAGATAATCACAAATACTGGATTGTATTGACCATTTTTGTGCCATCATGCTGCTAAAAAAAATAAAGCACCATTTATTTAAATCTCTGGTTTTATTCAGAAATAATACAGTTTTATGCAAGAAAAGGCTCAAATGGCTTCCTGCCGCTCTTAAACACGATTTAGACTCCAACACTCTCTGCTGATCTGCTATTTACACTCATGTCGCTCCCAGATTACATTTTTGCAGCTTTTGGTCACTTATTGGAATGTGCTGTGTATCTCCTACAAGTGTGCTATGCTGTTCATCTTCCATAATAGCCCGACGCTCTGATGCGACCACAATTGGAAACGCTGGCCTTCGCAAAAGGATTTCATTTCAAAGTGTTGGATGTACTTCTAAGCCATAACTCTGTCCATCTGTCATCATTTCAAAGACACACATATAACCCTTTTCTCTCAAAGATGATCGCTTTATTATTTTTCAGAATGGCCGTCATTTTTCATGTTCATTTGTAAAAAGACAATGTTTTTTTTTTCTTTTTTCTGGTTTACCTACTGATTTATGGAGCTATATATTACGGATAACACTTCTGGCTGTTTAGTCTGCTTGTGCTATTATTTGTTTTCTCCAATGACACATGAAGGATGTGAGCCATATTGTGTCTGGCACCACAACACACAGAAAGTACAGCTTCAGACGCCCAGACTGTACTCAATCTTATCTCAAAACGCCGAGAAAACTACGACTGAAAGAGATCGAGCTCCTTTTATTTTTAATCCATTTAAAGAAAAAAAAAAAGAAATCTGATTTGCTCTTCCCTTGACGTGCCAAACACTGACAGGAAATTATGAACGCACCGGTCCAAAAGCATGAGAGCACTTCCTGGTCCAGAACATGCTATGCCATTAATTTCAAGGTTTCCATACCAGGGGTTCTTGTGTGCTGTGGTTTCCTGGCACGGATGCGTGTGTGTGTGTGTGTGTGTGTATGTGATACGCAGACGGTAAAAGACTTCACACATGACATGTTTATTACTGCTCGGACATGTCAGTTCTCAATATATGAAATGTTTGTGTGTAGATGCCGATGACTCAACCAAGCCTGGCAGCTTCTAATTTCAAAGGTTTAACAGAGGAGGGGCCGTATATGTTGGAAACTACTGAAAACCAAAATTCTGCTAATATTATCTTTCCTATTTCCCCGAGTTGGTCTTAATTTATCCTTTTCAGGAATATGAAATAACAGCTGCAACATGTTGTTCAGTGAAACAAGCTCCCCCCTGCTCCTGACAAAGATTCTGAGATTATAAACGAACTGCTAGCAGTGCAAATTTAAGACAGGTTTATTTTCAAGCAGTTTCTCAAACAAGGTTGTCACCCAAGTGCTTTACAGGAAACAAACAAGACAAATACAGATCTAAACAGGGATAAACAAAACAATGTGCTTATAATTATGTACTAGCGGGCTGTTGCAATTTTAAAAAAATACAGTACAAATGTGGGAACTCCTGAGACCAGTGCAATTTGTTTTTCTGGAATAAATAGAGATTCCAGCATGTAATGTGTTGTCAGGTATTGCACAACTCTTCGCTTCAAGTCTATGCAAGTGATCTATGATAGATGATGACCTCAAAACTGTTGGAGGAAGTTAAATTTAACTATCCGCCCTATCTGATTTCCCTTAAACGAGGTCAGGTCAGCGCTGAACAAGTTCCTGCCCGGGATTCTGGGGTTTTTCACACATTAAAACAATAAGAAAAAGATGCGCTCAATATAAACCTGAGCAGATTTGTTGACTTTGTTCGATTCTCAGGGATGATTTTGAACACAGAAAACACCAATGTGAAATCCAATTTGGTTTCTGAGAATTAAAAGTTCTCAGTAAAGGATTAAATGACAGCAGAATTTCTTTGAATGGGAAAGTTCAATAGAAATCAGTCTTCATATGTTACAGTACACTTGAAGGTCCTCTGCATGCCCTATAAATGTCACTCCCCTCTAAGCTGGAATGAGTCAAACCTGTGCCATCTTTAAGAGGGGAGTCGGTACAGCATGTGTGAATGCGTCCAAACAACATATGATCCCCTCTCAGCAATTTAAGACCCCTCAGAGAAACATAAACCTCCTCATATCTTCAGATCGTCTATTCTAGTCTTGTTGTTGCTGTGTTTGGCACCGTGGCCGGGCCGGGCCTGCGTAGGTGACCCAGGGGCCGATCCTGCTCCCTTCTTCCCTTTCAGGTCACATTCCTCTGGCTTGCTGCTG
Source organism: Dascyllus trimaculatus (assembly GCA_024666655.1). NCBI lineage: Eukaryota > Metazoa > Chordata > Actinopteri > Pomacentridae > Dascyllus > Dascyllus trimaculatus. The sequence goes on from CM045457.1 coordinate 16,068,545, forward strand.
CTCCTTTCCACCGCCAAGTTGTCTTTATTCTGTTTGTAGGCTGCCTTGCTGTGGTAGGGGTGGTAGGACGAGTCTGTGCCGGCAGACAGAGGGGACAGGTTGTAGCTGGGTACTGGTGGGTAAGCTTGCTGGACTTGGCGGTGTTCGTGGAAGTAGTCTTCGTAACTCGGTGCAAATGGCACCGCTGCCTCGCTGGGCGCCTTGGAGATACTCTCAGGGGACAGTTCACCTCTCCTGAAGGTGATGCCCTGGCGGCACTTGGTGAAGCCCAAGTGGTAGACCTCTATGAGGTTAAGGAGCAGAGAAACGCTGGCAACTCCGAGCATGAAGATGATAAAGATGGTTTTCTCTGTGGGCCGGGATATGTAGCAGTTCACCACGTTGGGGCAGGGTGGTCTGTCACATGTATACATGGGTTTCAGCTCAAAGCCATACAAGAGGTACTGGGCCACGATGAAGCCCACCTCAAACAGTGTCTTAAAGATTACATTGAAGACATATGTGCGCAAGAGCTCCCCCTGCAGGCGGACACGTCCCTTCTCGTCCCTTATCAGAACTTTCTTGTGCTTAGTATCCCCAATGAGGGCCTGTTTGTCTGCAAGATGCGCATGCTCCTTTTCTCTCTCCTTGTCTTTCTCTTTGTGCTTGTCCTCCATCCTCACCAGATGGAGAATGTGTCCCAGGTAGATTAGCGTTGGCGTGGACACAAAGATAATCTGCAGCACCCAAAAGCGGACGTGGGAGATGGGGAAAGTGATGTCATAGCAGACATTCTCGCAACCAGGCTGCTTGGTGTCACAGGTGAAGCCCGACTGCTCGTCGCCCCACACCTTCTCTGTCGCAGCACTCAGGATCAGGATGCGGAAGATGAACAGGACAGTGAGCCACACCTTCCCCACCACGGTGGAGTGCTCCTGGGCTTTTTCCAGAAGCTTTCCCAGCAGGTTCCAGTCCCCCATGGCTGTGCAAGGTCAGATCTGGGACTACAGAGGCATTAAAAAAAGACACAGTCACATTCAAATTGTGACTAATCTATCGGCCTGTCTACGCAGCAGATATACAAAGAGACTAAAATAAAACTAATCCAGAGGCTAAAGTGGGCTTCAGTGTTCCTGGTGACTACAAATTCTCTAAAATGTCTTACCAAGTTCAGCAGAGCTCGGAACGAGCAAATCTCTAAGGAGCCAAGCTGCCTACTGAGCGTCTGACTACTGAGCAGGTAGTGGCCTTATCCACGTGGATGCAGACAGGATTATATTTACTTTAGGAGGGTATATATTTGGCAAGTGTGGACAGGAGGAAGGCAGGTTTCAGTCATGATTCCGCAGCTCCTGGCCTTCACGACCCAAGCCACGGCAACATGAGCCACACGAGGTGAAATCAAACACCGGGCAGATGTGTCAGGAAGTGCGAATTAGAAACAGTCGAGCAATGTCTGTACTGTCAGCTCCTGTGACACATTACGGTATAAATATATTCTGCTTATGATGGATGGGCTGTACAGTAGCAGGACAGGAAATTCAAAGTATGCCGCTGTGACGGTAAATGAATTCTGACCAACTGCTGAAATATGGGAGGTGAACTGATGTTTCAGGGAGCCAGTGCTAATAAATCTATCCTATGCTGTAACAATTGTACACTGGGCAGTAAATTTAAACAAAGGTGTGCTCTCAATATGAAACACCTTACAGTATGTGATCACAGACAGCAATGGAGTCTAATATCAGGAATATTCTTCTAAAGATCATGTAAACAAACGGCAGCATTTGGCCACAACATGCCCCCTAAGTAACTCATCTTGGGTTTTTGCCTACCTCAAACTCCTAAAATAACACAAAATTCCATCTAGAAAATACGAATTTCACCAGAAAATCGCAGAAAACTCACATTTACTGGAGAAGGCCACCTTGTCAACTTATACATCCCCTGTGGTGAAGCTCTACGTGCCTTGGAGGGTCCATGAGGCCGCCCTGCTTCGCTGACGAGGCCTCAGCGCAGCGCTGATCTTAGGGCCCCCGGCAATGCCCTTGAATGGAGAGGAAAAATGGACTCCTGCTCGAAACAAACTCAGTTCCACACCAACAAATCCACTGACTCAATCTTCTGCCTTCAGCAACAGGCAGGAGCTGTGGATCCAGGCCTCTGGGGTCTTCCGCTGACCACAACACACACATACACAACCTTGCTGGACACGCTCTCAACCATGTCCGACCTGCCCTGCCTCCCTCCCCCCCCAAGTGGTTAAATTTGGCACAGCCTCTAATGTAAACTATTAAAGCTCATCTACTCGCTTGTTACGGTGAGTGATGGGGCAGCTGGCCAATGATGTTGTCTGTTAAGTCTGTCTGGCCACAAGTGCTTTCCTGGGGTCCAAATATAGCACAAGGGTCTCTCTCCTATCACGGGGTGGGATGTGGGGAGGGGGCATGATTTGGAGATGAGCAGCCACTGGCATCCTCAAGTTACAAACCACAGTGGCAGGAAGGAGGCAAGACAGTGGAAAAGTTCATTTTCAGACATAATCTCAAACTGTAGTTAATAAACTGGAAATACTTTGGTAAAAAACTTTATAATTCATCCATCGGCCTCATGTAGGGGAAGAACCAACACACTGTATGTTTGCTAAATGACTTCAAAGAACATCAAATTATCAGGCAGTTTATTTCTTTATATGGCATAAGGTACACAGTATATAGTTTCAACCCATTATATATTTCGTCTGGATTGTTTACCTGGATGTAAAGGGACGCATTACAACACGCAGCAAAAGCAGGTTAACTGACAAAGCATTCCTATAAAAAGACACCAGCGCATGGAGACATTAAACTTTCAGGAGCAGAGAGACACTGGATAATATAATGTACCGTCTAATATTAAGGGAAGCAGGTGCAATTCTTGACAGTGACGTGTTAAACAAAGTAGGTCAACTTGAACTGGAAGATAACTTCAAGACAGGAGCTGCAGTGAAGTAAGTATTTACAAACGAATACAAAAAAATCCCACAAATCCAAAGACATATGTACAGTACTGGGATTTGCAGAATCCTAGAAGGTGACCCAGCAGACAAGTGAGGACAGAAGAAGAATGGAAGTATTGTTGTAATTTTGCCATTTCATCACTTGAACACTTTGACCTGGAAAGAATCCAAGATGGACGTTTACCGACAGCGAGGAGCTGAAATACTTCTTTCAGAAGTTATAATTAGAAGCGTTTGAGGGTTTTTCTTTTTGCATGATAACATGACAGTCATGGCTGGACAGTATCTTTACATTTTCTTTGGTTTTCTAGCACCAACTGCTACAATATATTTATAACAATATACTAAGTTACATAACAGTTATAGCAAAATTGAGCATAATCAATGAGAGTCTAGTAAAATATAACTGCCAGAGTGTTTTGTTGGCTTAAAGCACCTACTCAGATAAATGCCCTTTTCTCCCATACGTGTACTAGCTTTGAGTCAAACTGGATTAAATGTGACACATAGTAGCATTACTTTTTTGTCATCTAAATGAACAAGTTGACTTTCTTATCCAGCATTTTAATTGCTTCAGTAATCTCTGCTTTTCTCAGAGGACCAAAACTGGTGTTTTTACACATTTTGGCAGATTTCTTTTTTTACTAAAAGTCAATTATAATGAAGTTTTAAATGCTTTCAGAAGATTATCATGTATTTTTTGGAAATTACTGTGCTGCCCATTTCCTTTCATTTCAGTATGATATGAAAATCTATTCATGAAGACTTTGTGCAGCTTGCTTAGAGTTATTCATTCATCTTTACTGTGGTCAAAGCAAAATTTTTGTTGTCACGGCAATAAAAAAAAAAAAAAAAAAAAAAGTGAATGGGTGTGAAAAACCCGCTACAGGGTGGATTCATGTGCTGAAGAGAAAGTGATAACCAAAGCCAGAGTCGGTTTCCAAACAGCAACGTTTATATTGCTAACAACATCTATTTAATGTTTGATATTTGTGTTCTGGATTTGATTTCCCCATATTCACAGCTCATAAATACGACAATTTTGGCAGCAATTTGGGGCTTCTTAGCACGCAAACCTGCCACATCTGCAAGATTTTAACAATTGCACACTTGGAAGTGCATTTTCATGCAGCTCTTGACAAAAACAAAGACATGATGCTCATAGCCACGGTTTGTTTAACTCAGGCAATTATCGCACCTTGACAGCTTGTGTCTCATATTGACAGCAGGGTTTTCTCTGCCTGATAATGGGCCTTTGGGGGTTGATTACGCACGGCAATAAAAATGATCGGTATGTGTACAGTAAAGGCAATGAATCTGTGTTACCGCATTTGACAGAAATCTATGCATTTTCCTGTTATTTCTGACCATCAGTGCACAAAAGTGTCATTTTGTGCTTGTATTATCCTTCAGTAAATGAAATCCCAATTAGCAAAACAGGTTAAAATCATTACTATCAATTATTATCATTTTGGCACCAGTAATTTTCCTTTGGCATTGGCTAAAACCTCATTGGAGGATTCAAAAACATCCTCTATATGCAGAAAAAAATGGAACTTTAAAAAGTAAATATAACTAATGATGGTAGGCTTAGTCAGACAGTACCATCACCAATGTCGAATTTGTAGTAACCGAGCTAAAACATGTAAAACCATTAGTATAGTCTCTGAACCTTCACTACTGGCTCTATATACTTTAGACAAGAACAGCAGCTAATGTCTGTGTTGGTTAAAATGAAAAAAAAAAAAGAATAAATAAGCATTTAACTGAATGATACATAAATAAATGGTCATAATGTTGACAATGATCAAATATACAGTATATGTGTCATTAATGCAGAACATGCTCCATGGACAGGTGTGATTACTATTGATTAGTTTAAAGGGAGTCTCAGAAAGCAGAACATCTCTCACCCCTCTCAGTCGGGCTCTTTTTGGTCACAGTGAACTTAGACTTGAGAGAATGATCTGCTATCAGCTGATTGATTTCGTTTTGCCTGTAAGTAGACAATTTCTGACTTATCCAAGCTACTTTCGACTCATCTTCGGAGCCACCAAAGCACCGTTTGCAGGCCCTGCTGATGAGATACACCACCTCGGCCAGGTTGAGCAGCACACACACCCCAGACACTGCCAGCATGAACACAGTAAATATGGTCTTTTCTGTCGGTCTAGAGACAAAACAGTCCACGGTGTTGGGGCAAGGGTACGAGTCACATTTCACCAAACGCACCATCTTAAAGTCAGGGTAGATCAAGTAAAAGATGTAGAGAAAAGCCACTTCGAAGATGATTCTGAAGATGATACTGATCATGTATGTCCACCACAGGGCTCCCGTGATCTGAAACTTCTGGTTCTTGACGTGATCCAGCTCCTTGGGGCTGGTGCGGCCCGTCCTCTTCAGGATCTTCTTGTCGATGTGCCGTCGGTGGGCGACATGCATGGCCACCAGCAGTGCGGGGGTGGAGACCAGGATGAGCTGGAGTGCCCACAGGCGGATGTGCGAGATGGGGAAGAACTGGTCGTAGCAAACGCTGTTGCAACCGGGCTGCTGGGTGTTGCAGGTGAAGCCGGACTTCTCATCCCCCCAAACACTCTCTGCAGCGACCACCAGGACCAGGATACGGAAGATGAAGATGACGGAGAGCCAAATGCGTCCGATGCCGGTAGAGTGCCTGTTTACGCCGCTGATCACGGCATAAAAGGTCCCCCAGTTCATCTTCGACTCCAGGTCTGCAAAAAATTAAGCATTAATGTCCGGTTAGTATAATATGGATATAGGTTAAGTTGCATCTCTGGTCAACTTAGTATAAAAGTAAATCATCAATGAACTTTACCAACTTTTCCTCAAAATGTCTCTCATGAAAGTACATAAATTGAAAATATTCACATTGTATCCCTTATATAGGTTTTAAAGACACATTTGGAGAAATGGTTTCCCAAGTTAAATAATCTATGTCCATAAACATCATTATCCACAAAAAAATTAGCAATTTAGAAAAGGTCTAGCTGTTTGAACATTAGTTTTTTAGAGTTTTACCAGGGTCAGCCGGCGGTGCAAGCAGCGTAAGCAGCGCCGGGTCCAAAGATGACCATCTTGAGGTGTGACCTGAGCATCAAGCTGGATTTGGCGGAGTAAGGAACAACAGACAAGAATTGCCAAGTAGCCTGCTGGCCGTATAAAAGCAGGGGCGATGGCCTACCGCCATGCACCGTCACAAGACGCAGCAGGTCGAAGCCAATTGCGAAACATTCGCAGAACCACGTGATTTGCTCACCCCGTATTAATACTGTACTCTCAGACTGGCCTACAGCCCAGTTGCAGACAGACTGACAGACTGCCAGCACATTTCTTCCAAGGAACCAGCAAGACATGCATCTCATTTGAGATTTTTTTTAAACCCAAGTGAGAGACGTCTATTGTTTTAGAAAAACTGCACTTCACCAGATTTACCTTATAGAAACTTGAAATGATCACACTCTTTAAAAACATACTCAAAAAAATATTACTACTATGAAGGGTAAGGAAAATGTGACCATTAGTATGCCGAGTATTTGTGAAGTCGATGCACTTGGACATGTCAGCTTTCACCCAGATCAAATCCAACCCCTCTGCACACGGAGTGTTAGTATAAAACACAATGAAAAGGATAGAACATGACTTTTACCTTCAGCTGTGGTGGTACACAAAAATGTGTACAAAATAGGAAGAAATGAATTAAAATATTGTGTTTTTTAGCAAGCCAAAAGGCTGGATTGAGAACACCATGCGTTTGGAAAATGCTAATCATTCCTCCGCCACTAGCCACTGCCCTGCACCGTAGCAGTCATATGCTCTTATATAAACTATTTACATACAATGGCAGCCTTTATTGGGCTGCAACAAGACTCTTTAGAATTCAGATCAAACGCCTCGATTTCCGCCTACCCCGGGCAAAAGAAGGAATCTGTGTGGACACAAAAGGCCTCAGCCTGCCACATTATTTATTGTGCTTGGCAGGGCAGGGAAGTGAAGGAAGCTTTTGACCTGAGCCACTGAGAGCAGAGCCGCTAACAGGTTTGCAAATTCATCCAGAAAATACACAAACTATTGCAAATGGAGTGGCTGCTCCTCTCTGTTGTTCAAACTGATGTGTTTTGTAACCAGTTACACAAATTTTAATGCAATTAAGTATGCAAAAGTATGTTTACTTTGACAAATATGCTATAAGCTAACTTCATTTCCAAACACTTTAACACAATATAAACTAGATTTTCTTCTAAATTTGTGAATTTTAGAGGAATCTGATCACTCTGGCTTTAGTTAGTTTAACTTTTGAATAAATTCTGCTTCCATGTTTTGATTATATTAATTTGTGACATTTTTACCCATGAGCAAACAGAAAAATGGCATTACACACATCCACATTCACTGGGTTAAAGGTTAATTCTTCCATGTCTCTGCCATCCCTGAATATTAATACATTTGCATGTAAAAAAATCCTGTTATGTGCTCCCAGAGCCATGTGAAAACACACAATCCACTGATGAAACCATCACTTTTACAGCACTATTAACTGGGATTTCACAGTTTGTTCTGGTCACACTCCTCCCCATGATGGTCGAAACAATAATTTCCAGTAACAACAAACTGCATGCAAGTGAAAACACAATGTGGTTGCTTGTCATGCACCATCAAATGACCGACAGCAGCTCGCTGTGCTGTGAGCATTTCTGCGTCACTTGTGACAAGTGTAGTGGGAGGGTTTGGGTGGCCTGGTAATTCTTTTGAATGAACTAAAGCTCATTTACATTTGCTCTACAGAATGGAGAGGCGCAGATCATGTAGTACAATAGCACAGAACACGTCTTTATTGCAAAAGCAGAGATGTGTACATAAAAAAAAAAAATACATACATCAGCCATTGTACAAGAACTCAATATGAACCAAGGCAGCCTGTTCTTGATCATTATCAAAAGAAAGTGCCACATTAACATGAAACAGAATAAGAAAGAAATCAAATAGACCTGCTGTTTGTAGCGTACAGAGAAACCAAGTATCACTTAATACAGGGCAAGTAATCAGACTGAACTAGCACCGTCTAGTGGCTGGAATAATCAGGACCACAGACACACTTTTCTGTTTTTAATTGCAGAATGTAGACAAAAATAACTATATCTTAAAGGGGGATATGTTCCAAACAAAACAAGGCGGAAAACTGTTTTGTATCCAAACCCCCACCCCCAACACATAAAAAGTTAAAACAAATATCTTCTTGAACAGTTTTCTTAATCACTACTTTAAAGACAATAGTCTTCTTAATTCTAAAAAGAAATTTTATATATAAAAATCCACAGGAAAGCTGGTACAAGAAACTTGATATGTACTAGTCCGGTCAACACTTAGTTATAATTCTGGATCGTTATTTAGATTACATTTTTAAAAATGTAAATATTCTGGATGCAACCAATCACTGTTGTTTGTATGGCCATCTGTGTGCAGCTTAAACTCTGAACTCCTCTGTATGTTCACTTGTACACAGACGGTCAATTAAAATTAAATAGTTTTTCTCTCATTTCAGAAAAAAAAATTACATGTCTCAGTGTCTTTATTCGTGTGCTGCATGGCAGAGTTGCCACTTGTATTTTAAATATGACACAGGCTGTCTGTTACACAAGCAAGAAAAAAATACACACATTCTCTACTTTCAGTCACTTCTTATTTTGAGTGTAACACGAGATGAGGTACTTCTCCCAGTCAGAGTGCTGTTTTTGCATGTTAAGCTGAACAGTGCCTACGAAACAAAGTACAAGATTTTGAGTAACAATGAGCGGTTCAGATTTTTTATGACAATGAAGAGAGTGGCTATAGAATACAGAGCCTACACTGCCACCAGCTGTAGACGCACAACTTCAGGGAAACAATTTTCAAAACACAACTACTTACTTCTTTTCGTGAGGCTGGCATTCTTCAATTTGTTATGTTTTGCATGTCCATTTTTGGCCAGTCTCACAGACAGTGATGCACCTCTCCTGAAATGTAGATTATAACACCATTGTAGAGTCAAGATTCTAGGAAGCTGCTGACAGTGAAACCATATATACACCCACATATAAAGATGCACTACTCTAGGGCTGCACACTGTTGGTTTCTGAGATTTATATTGCAATATGAAAAAATACTACAGTGTTCACAAGACAGCTTAAATAACTGTAAAGAATTAGCCATTCAAGGCATTTTTTGAGTCACAACCTCTTTCATATGGTGTAACAAAAGTATAGGCAAAGGTATTTGTTTTTTTTAATGCTATTCAGATCAGAACTTTGCAGTTATTGTGGAAAAGCCACTGCTGACAGTCTACCCGTTTTTGGTCAATGTCATCCTTTTGGTAGGTAAAATATTTCAAAGAAACTTACTGGAGTTGTACAAAAATGGCCAAAATCACAATTATTCTGATTAATATCAAGATCCCAATTCGCCTATTAACCATTAATTATTCAGCAGTTTTAGAGACAAAATATTTAAATTTCACTTTCACAACTAAATAAACAGAGCAATGCTAAAATAAGGTTCTTCTTCACCTCGATTAACTCATCTCCTAAAGTCAAAATATATATAAAACTTTACTCAAAATGCCTCACTTAAAGAATATTTGATTACTGGTGGACCCTACAATTTACTGAAGTCTCACATGCAGGCTACAGTAGAAGCTTGGTTGGCAGCTGTGCACAAAGAAGCCTTTAATCTCCAGTTACTGCAGCTCAGCAGCTCAGACTGGAGTTTGATCAAAAATTACTTTGAAATGAGCAAACTAAAGATTATTCCAAGTTGAAGGCAAGTGATTTTATCTGCATGGGCTCTGTTCTCTGAGCAGAGCGCACATTTTGAATGTCAATATGCGGTCAATCATATCTATGTAAATTGTGAGAATTTGTAATTGTGATGAATTTGCAGCCCAACAAGTGACATTTCTTCCTAGCAACCGAATCTTCATTTCCAGTGGTTTTCTCTTGTTCATTTAGAATTTAGCTGTTCACATGTGAAGCCTGCATGTCAACAAACTGTATCAGACAGACTTCTCTTGTGGATTAGTGATAGAAAATGAAAACTGTCAAGAGTTTTCTTTTTGAATTAAACAGCACAAAGAGTTATGGTATGACAGGTTTAAGTTAATTTGCATCACATCACACTTCCTGCAATGTGACTACTGTGCACGAACACATCACAACGTTGTGGTGAAATGACATATTGAGCAACTCCACACTAGTCCACGTCTTAACTCAACAAAACACATCACTTGTAATAGCAAAATGAAAGCCTACTTGATTTAAGTAACAACATTAGATAGATCTAATAAATCTCATTTACAACTCTATTACTCTAAATTTAATATGCACCATTAATTTACTGCTTCTTACTTAAGTACCTCATAGCTCCTAGCGTTCCCTTTTCCAAAAACAGCTCAACTGTAACTTTCGACCCCTGAGGATAAAGTCTGGCAAAGAGCGTCCTGTTGTGCACCATCGCTTTGAACCAGTCCACTGCCTCCTCTGACCAATCCGTCTCGTTTACAGGCGTCACCTGAGGGAAAGGAAACAGACACAAAATACCATGAACCGAGATAATTCATTTCCTTTGTCACTGAGCAACAGATTAAGCTGTGACTAATTGTGTGAACAAATGCAAATAATTAAGTCTACACTCTCACAAGCGCAGTTTATTAACCATTTCCGTGTATGCAAATTCCGAGAAGGATAATCTGCACGCCTGTGTCTGAAAATTTCAACATCAGTGAGAGATTTATGTACTAGTTTACACGCATGTGGAAGACTGTGAAGCCGGTGTTATTGTCAGAGTTACAGCAGGAACAAACTCACATTTGCCAGTGAAACCTGTACTGCCTGAAGTGGCAGAGCGGCCATTTCTGGTTGCAGCTCCTTTATATCCCACAAAGACAGACAAGCAGTGTCACCGTGGTCCAGTCTTTTCACCTCCACCTTGATAGATGTCTCCCTCTCAGCACCATCTGTGGAATTATTATCTTACATGCAGAAAACAGAGAAGCTAAAAAGCCAGTCTGAAATTCCCAAGAGGCTACAAGCAGGCAAAATGACACTGCTACCATCTAGAGGTATGCAACTGTAAAACCATTCCAACTCACAAAACTGGACCCACCTCTACTCACTCCACATATTTTCATCACCTGAGCCCTGCACCATTGTTCCTGCTTAGGAACCCAACCCATTACTTTGGTTCCAATGTCTGGAATGCAGTTCTGCTCAGCATATGAACTACTGGCTTTCCAGCTGCTGCAAATGAAAAAAAAAAAACCCACAAAAAACATAATGACAACCAGAAACATGTGGATTATTAAAAAGAAAAAAATCTACAAAGAAAGCAGTAATGAATAAAAAGAATTACTGGCTTTTTAAGTCCTGCAAATGTGATCAGGGAATCAGTAAGGGTTTGAGAAAAGCTGAGAAAAAGCAGACAAGAGATTAGAGTCCATGCTGAATGACTTACTCGGTGACAAGGGCCTGCAGCTTCTCAGTGGAGTTGGTGTGCTGGATGTAGAAGTTGCCTGGGCTGACAACATGAGACACCATAACTTCGGTCTCTTCAAACTTTCGGATCTGAAACTCGGGAATGTTAACGCTTCTGCACGCTGGCATTTTTGCACTAGCAGAATTGTGCTCTTGTGCAGTTTGTGTGCATTTAAAGGACTGGGTTTTCCAATGGATGTTAACACAGGAGTTCTCCACCCGAGCTTTTATATTTAGAGAGTCTTCACCTTCCAAAGGTTTAGGATCAGAGTCCCCCTTAGCCACCTCTGTGAAGATGTCTCCAATATCCCACAGTTCAGTTTCTGTTGCAATCACACAGCTGTAGGTCAAAGAGCCACTTGACTCGACCCTTTTTACTCTGAAGACTGGGCCTTGGTTTTCAATGTTTTTATGCAGCATTTTGGGAGCTGGAGCACCTATCAGATCATCAGTCTCAACATGTCTGAATTGGGAGTTTTGGGTTTTGATGGGAGGTGACTTTGGCTGTGGCAAATCTGAGGCGTATGTACTTTTAGTCCAATGCATGACAGTGACCTCTAGTGCACCCATGTTTTTAGCTTTTTCTTTGAGGAAGTGCAGCAGCTGAGAGGATGTTTGTTTTTGGTGGTGCACCTGGACATCATCCTCACGCCCCCAGTGTATTTGTGGTGTTTTGTTCATGGGTTTAGGGTTACTGATCTCTGGGAGTACAGCTTGTAAGGGAGGCAGTAGTAGCTGAGGTCTCTCTGCATTAATATCGCAGCTCTGAGTAACGGCAGGTGGAACAATCACAACATCTGACTGGTTGCTCTCCTCAGAAACAACTTTTTGTTCTTCAGCCTTGAAATAACAGGATGAGCTTGTAGTCAAAACAGAGCTGTTGAAACTGGTCGAGATGTGACATATCATGTCATCCTGCTGGACTGCTGCAGGTTGGGAGGTGAGGAAACGTTTCAGCTGCTGAAGGGACAGCGTGGTTCCGAACACCTGGACTGCTTTTGCTATAGAGCTTGCCATGAGCGAGTTCTGTAACATGGGCCCAAACTTAAGAACATCAGTCATCCGGATCCCTTTGACACTGAGTGGTTGAAGTTGGTTAGTTCTCACTCCATTTTTCACAGCAGGCTGGACACAAACTTGTGACTCTGAAAATTTGGAGAAGGCAAGAAGAGAAGGTATATTAACTAAAATGCACCGAACCAACTATATAAAACAATGAAACTGTTAACCCAAACAGATAAAACAACCCAAATAAAAGCACATATCAAAACTCAAAAAGCCAAGAAAGTAGGTTTTCAAATGTGTTTAAATACGCCTTGTGTTGGTGAAGTTATTATATAAGGCTGTGAATTGTTAGACAGCAGCTACCGCAAAAGCCTGGTTTCCTGTATGTGTTAATTTTGAGCTTGGGACAAGAAGGAGCCTCTGGTCAGTAGTAGACCTCAGTGATCTTGTGGAAATGTTTAAAGTTAAAAAATCGGAGAGGTAAGGAGCCACTAACCCATTTACAACCGTTTTTATAAATAAAAAATGAAAACAATAAAATCCTAGGTTCTACTCCCAATGTAACCGAGAGTCAATGCAGAGAAGCCAATATAAGCTGAATGTAGTCACACTTGCATGTGCCTGTTTTGGACCAGTCGTAGGTGAGAAAGCCAAAACTGACTGACATCTGAGTAGAAACTATTGCAACAGTCAAGCCTGGGCAAAATAAAGAGGTGAATCACCTTTTCAAAGTTGGCGAAGGAAAGAAACTGTTTTAGGTCCTTAACTAAAAGAAAACTTGTTATCTGTTCATTATATTAAGAAAGTTCAGTGACATCCATATTTCAATGTCATGCATATTCTAATTAGTCCTTCAAAGGGCTTGTGGTTTTACGTTTCAGCAGTAAATAAATCCGAAATCATCACAGCAAAGAAACAAAATGCCTAAGTCATACATTAGATACCTGCATCATGCCAGCAGCATGGTCCATATTTAGCAGTTTGCTAGTTTTAGCACTGTCACATCAAGCAAATAAAACTGCATGGTCAGTTATTGACTTACCATCTGTGAGGTTCTTTAATGAAGCTGAAAATTGCACAATTGCTTGACATTTTACATCTAAGGCCTTTGTGAGATTGCCGAACACACTGTTTGGAAAAGATGAATTCAAGAAACCCTGGACTTCTTGGTAGGCCTGATGGAAAAGACAAAGAAGCTTAAGACAATTTTTTTTATGTTTACTAAAAAAAGCAAGTAAAATACTTGAACGGAAAACTAATTAACATTGTGGCAATCAGCTGATACATACATTGCCAATTGTGATAGTTTTCTGCTTTTCTCTGGCTTTTTAAACTTCTATCTGGCATTTTTCTCATTTTTATTCAAACATTAGCAATCTCAATCGACCAACTCAGCAACCCAAATTACAACGCATCGCTTTGATTTAACCACGTGTCCTGTGTGCTTGCTAGCAAGATAAACTTGATTACAGATGATGGAACCTCACACATAAATGTAACTATGAATGCTAAACTTATGTCTACATTACCTTGTTGGTGAAACTGCGCAGGTCTTGTTCGAGCGTGTTTCGGGCATTTTCCAGTAAAAACAGTTTGTAAATTAACTGCACTTTCTGGGTGACGATGGAGGAGGGCGGCTCGCGGTGGACAGGTACCTGGTGAGGAGGCATGGTCTGTCAGCTGTGCTGCGGCTGTAGCGCGGGCTCCTAATGCGACTCTGGCAGCTAACGTTAGCTCGTTAGCTAATTAGCGTTAGCCGTTGGTAGTTTTCACGTCCACTGCTTGTGGTTTTGAATTTGGCGCCTTCTCCTCCTCCTCCTCCTTCTTCTTCTTCTTCTTCTTCGTCTCCTTCTTCGTCTCCTTCTCCTTCTCCTTCTCCTCCTTCTTCTTCGTCGTCCTCCTCTCTCAGCTGCGGTTATCAGAAATAAGGGTCCAGCAGGTGGACAACGGAGAGTGAGCTTCCACCATCTTGAAAACAAGCTAGCAGTCGGTCACTCTGAGTGAGTTAGCTTATTTATTAGAAAGGTGTGGCGTAACGTCAGTGTTATTTGGGTGTCCTGTTCTGTCTAACAGGTATCTGTTACTTTAGTCTACTATTTTTTAATTATTATTTGTATAAATTATATTGGTCTGGACAGTCTGGATGAAACTTTCCCTCTCCATTTAATGTAGTATATAACTGGTGGACTTCTCCCGGGCTGCTGCTGGACTTGGACTGCATAAGCGTGAAGCAATGAGGAAGGGACTTCTTGTCTATTTGAGACCAAAAGGAAACGTTCTACAACTTCTGGACAGGGTCTGCGCTGGGTCACAAGTAAGTCTGCTGCTTTACTGCAATTTCTTGGGATATTCTTCCTCTTTACTTTAAATAGCTGCTGGCAAAGTGCATTACTGCTTCCCATTATGTTGAGTGTGCATCTTTCCCCCCAAACAAACACACACACAAAACAACTAACAATAGCAAACAAGCCTTGTCTTACTGAAGACTAAATTCTTTTGCCCGGCCCTGTTTCTCTCAAGTAATGGCATAAGCACCCTAACCAGATGGTAAATACATTTTTCAGAGTCCCTTCTTCTTCCACCCTGTACTTCTTGATTTCCCTGGACAGCGTCTTTCACTCTCAAGAGTACTTTTGGTCGTGAAAAATTACCTGCTCCACTGATTCCTCTTTTTGACAGCACTCCCACAATCCTGAGGGATGTTTGTTTATCAAGGGTAGTTTTTTTTTATTAAGTCTGCTTCTCTCAGCCTTCTTAACATGTCCTCCTCTTTGGTGCTCCTTCTCCCTGTGTTTCCTTGAATAATGTGACATTTGGTTATTCCTTTTGCTTCAAATGCTGTATAAAGGGACGAATGATCTGATGTTCTTCTTTTAACAATAACTTTTCAAGGTGGTGTTCTAAAAGCAGAGCCTGTATTCTCTGTATTAAGATTCTTGTATCCATCACTGGAACAAATGCTTGATATAATGTCTCTAATCTTTTTTTCAACCGAGGCTGCAGCATTTCCAAAACCTTTATGCACCTGCCTGTAGTTCTCTGGGTTTGTGCATCTTTTTTTCCTGGCTTATGCATCAGAACTTCAAAAGCTTCTTTCTAGATTTATGGTGATTTTCATTTCTCCCAAACATTTATATTTTATATAGTTCCAGTAAAATGTCCTTGGTGATTTATCATAATGTTCCTAAATCTGATCTCTTTCTCAGGATGATATCTTGGTATTTGAGTTTGTGATTCAGCTTTGCCTTTGTGAATGATAAAGTAGTTAAATCATTGGTGTCTTGATTTTTGCTTTAGTGGTTTCTTCTTCCCGGCTGCTGTAACTTATAATGACTCTTATTATTGGAGCTGTGACCTTTAAAAAAAAAAGGTTCGTGCCAACACCTCTGCTTTCGTCTAATCTGTCACAGCTGCTGTAGTTTCATTAGTTAAGACTGGATGTGTTTTTAATATTCTTTAGCAATTTCTGTTTGTCTTCCTACTGGATTACAAAATTTGCCCCAAAGGACCTTTTTGCTTTTTAATTGTTTTCCAAACATTAGCTTGCAACCTTTGATATTCAGTGGGTTTAGAGGAGTTCTGAATTCTTTACTGTATTTTAAAAGCTGTATTTCAACATTTTGTTGCATTTATACTCTCCTCTATTCACTATATAACGATTGCGTTTTTATGCACTTCTCCTTTCCTCTGAATTCTGTGCCGTTTCCAACATGGATTCTTGCACCATTTCCATCAATGAAGCATGCTATATTTTTGATTTCCATTGGGTCTTCAGTCACCATCTTTATCCTATAATATAATGAAAATTTCCAGTCTTCAGATAACTTTTTCTTGTAGATTTATGGTCTTCCAGTAACTCTAAAGAAAACTTATTGCAGGGTTTAGCTATTTTAATGACTCATCTTCTGTCCAAATGTCAGTCACCACCAATCCCAATCTTTCCCTCTCCCTAATACTCTAGATTGCATTCTTGCTTCATTGACCTTCCTTCTATCTCTTTGTATAATATTATCACTCCTTTAATTTGAGCACAAAATCTAATGGTGGCTTAAGTCAAGTTTTTTTTTTGAATACACATCATTTCTGGTTTATTTCTAAGATCTTTAATAAATTGAACATTTGCTATTAAACCCTTTGAAGAAATAACAATAGCTTCCTTTCTCCAACACTACAGTCTCCCATCAGCCTCAAGTTTTTTGTTGACTTGTTCCTAGAAAAGATATTTCATCTCAGCCAACTTTTTTGCCCCTTTTACAATTATTTACATTTTCTCTGTTTTGTTCATAATTTGATCTGTGCAACTGATTCTGAACAAACTCAGTGTATCTGCGTTATTTCTGCAGTAGTTTGTACTCTTTGACCTTCTCCTGATCTTGAACATCAGTCTTCTCTATTTCTTTCATTCTCTTCTGTCCTTGCACTCTCTTCCCGGCTGCAGCATAACTTATGATGTTAACTGGTTTCACTTTCTGAATTTTCTCTGCTCCTCTCCTGGCTTCACAACCTCTCGTATATCACATTGTTCTGGCCACCACACTTAAAACATTTAGCTTGCACATTATCTTCACTGTTTTTAAATTTATGATCTCCTCCACGTTTGTCACACCTCAGGTTTCTTATATAAACCATTACTAGATGCATAAACCTCTGGCATCTGTAACACCGAAGCAGAGGAGGAACATGAGCCCCAGAAATCTCATAGAGCCAACCTTGATTTTATCTGGTAGTACCATGTTTTGAAAGTCCTGAAGCACTGACAAACTTTGCACTCTGTGCAACCTTTCTTGTTACTGACATCATATGTGGTAATGAACTTGATTGCAATACGTTCACTGACACCTGGCTTGACAAGACAGGTCAAAAAGAGCTGACTGAAACGGCGCCTTATGATTTTAATTTTTCACATTGCACAAGAAGCAGTAGAAAGGGTGGGGAGATTACTCCTCACTATGCTGTCTACTTAAAATGTAAAATATATTTGTCCTGATGATTTCTCAACTTTTGAACAGGTAGCTGTGTTTGTCGCATCTGTATTTCCTACCTTGCTGTTTACAGTTTATCGCCATGCCAAGTTCAAATTTGCTGAGCTGCTTTCTAAAATGCATTACCTTTATTTTATTCCTGGCGACTTGAATATTTATAATGACAATCCCACTAACTCTTAACTAATTCTCTCCTAATGTGCTGCAAACATTTGCATTTTACAGCATGTTATGCAGCCCAGACAACAAGAAAACACACTTGGCCTAGATGTCTCTAAAGGCCTCAATATAACATTGAATGTCATTCTGGATGATGCATTTAACATCATTTTTAATATGATCTGTGTATCCAGACATGACAAAGTAGACAAATTCATAAGAAAGAGTGGCATTTTAAAGACAACATGACATCTTACAGATGATAAAAGACAATAACAATGACGCTCACTTTCTGTTCTCTATAACTGAAAACCTGCTAAATCCCTCCAGATCAATTCGAACTCCTCTCTTCAAGACATTTAACACACATATATTGTTTGCTACCCATACTTCCACTGACTTTTGTTCCTTTTTTAGCATTCCAGTGAAGTTTTTAGTTGATGAATCTGCTGCATATGTTGTAGAGCCATCAGTAAACAAAGCAGTTTCAGTCTTAACATACTCAACCAGAAACATGTCTTATCTTTGTTTTGAAGAAAACTGTCAGCCTTCTATTTGTCAGATTGATTTCCTACCAAGAAGCAGAAACGACACAATAGTTTTCCAACTTAAAAAAAAAACGCCTCTGTTCTGACATACATATATCCAGTTACCTTTTCAGAAAGATCCATATTCAAATGGAACTGAACAGGTGACAGTATTCCACCTTGTCAGAACCTGTTGGTCACAAGGTGCAGATGTCCTCTTACCCCATCTGGCTGACATGGCTTGATATGAATGTCAATAATATAAAATCCCCATCAAATATGAGGTCCCCTCCATTTTGCAGTTTGATAAACGGTGTACCATTATTAATGCAATCAGAAGCTTTGAACAGATCGAGGAAAGACATACAGTCATGAACAAAAGTTTACATACACTTGTAAAGACCATGTATATACATGTATTCATAGATTTATTACAGATTTTCTGGAAATTTGACAAGATCTCCTAGGGCAGAAATATACATTCAGCAACTTGACCTACTTGCAAGACCTGCAATAAATCTATGAAGGAAACAAAAATGTGTGATTGTTTTTTGTGACAAAGATACGTGTGTTTTAATGGTTCCATTGTAGAAAATTTAGTTTTAGGAGTCAAGACAGTCGTGATTTACATGAGCTTTACAAGTGCTTGTAAACTTTTCTCATGATTGTAAATATTGTAGTTTAATGCCTTTTTAAAAAAACTTATTAAGAACTTCCTTTTGTGCTGTGCCATGCTTATTTTTAAAATCAAACCCATTGTCAGTAGGTATTATGTGTTCTTGAAGCCTTTCCCAGATTATTCATTGTAATACTTTGGAAAGTTTTCTAGCCAGGGCAACTGGCCCGTAGTTTTCTATGCTGGATATTTTACCAGTCTTGTCTTGTCTTGCTTCTGACTAATGGAACCAATAAACAGACTGAAGAGTTGGATAGTGTGCCATGCAATAAGTATCCAGAAAAACACATAGCTAGCAACACATGGCTTACATACATCAGATGCTTTGCTGTTATTTGGTCACAGCCACATGATTTGATCACTGCCAATTTTTCAGTTGTAGAGAAATTCAAAATATTCTTATAATGTTTTCTCCTCTGTTCAGCAAGACTTTCATGCCCGGTAACACCATCAGTACTGGATGCCAAGCACATCTGGCT
Organism: Dascyllus trimaculatus; assembly: GCA_024666655.1. NCBI lineage: Eukaryota > Metazoa > Chordata > Actinopteri > Pomacentridae > Dascyllus > Dascyllus trimaculatus. The sequence goes on from CM045457.1 coordinate 16,087,872, forward strand.
GTTGTTAATAACTGGAACTTCTTTCCAGAATTCATAAATGTTATTCTGCTGAAGCGTTTTGGCCATGGAGTTTGCTCTCATGGGTCTTATTTCTTTCATTGAAGTGGGCATCATATTCACATCTATAAACACTAGTGCACCACATATGTATAAATCCACCAACAAATGCATCATTTCCTCATGCTTGAGTAACCGTGTGCATTTATTGTTCATATGAAGCTGGCTGTTGTTGGATTCATGTGTAGCTTTTCTTTCAAGAAAAGTCATAATTTTACTGGAATTAGTACCAAATAGTATTGCCCATCCTGAAAATAGTGATTATGGCTGAGTACTTTTAGTATGTTTAACTTATAATACTTCTGTAATTTTGCTGAAGTAAAATATTAAATGTAGCATTTTCCATTGTAATGGAGTATTTTAAAATTGTCTTAGTACTCGATTTACTCAAGTGGAGGCTCTTAATATGTCTTGTCAGTAAAGCATTTAATTTTTTTATTTGACATATTGAAATAATCAGTCACTCAACACAATATTTAAAAGATCCAGTGGAAGAAACCTGTTCTTCTTGTTTCTTTGTTCCTCTGGACTTCTGAGTGCTCTGTAACAATGGCCACAGGTTCAAGATGACGTTCTGAAAGGAGCCGTAAAGCTGGAACCACTACAGAGTCTTGTTCTGTGGATCCTCCTCCAGCCTGTGCTTTCCATTTGTAACCCCACTGTTTTGGATATTAGAAATGCAGAGACTGTCGGTAGGGGGTGTCCATGGAGCTGGTGGTCATAAATACTCCATGAATACTTTCAGTTTTTTTCCTGTGTTTTGTCAGTATTTTGAAAAAAAAAAGCATTACGCTTTATTTCTCTGTTGTTCATTTCTACATTTGACCAACGAGTTCCTGTCCTTAAGAAGCCATGTTTACTTCTCCCAGCTTCTTTTTCAGCTCTCTAGACAATTCTGTTGGTTGTAAATTCATGAGTTCCTCTTCCCTCCTGAATTTTAGTATTGTTTTAACTATTAAACTGAACTGTTCTCATTTTAAGCTTCTTTTACTACATACATCAATATACACCTTGCCGCATATTTGCATTTCTCTAACCTTCTTCCTCTTTTAAGTCCTCAAAATTCATAACCTCATCTACGTCTACTTCCTGTGTTGCCACCCCCAAACCCTTTTATGTTAACTGCAACATCAATAGTTAATAGTTAATATTAAAAGTTAAGATATTAATGTTTATGGTTGGCTCTCCTGCACAAAGACATCAGACCCTTCTGCCTTGGGATTACCTTTATTAGGGCCTTCTGTTGTCATGATGGTTTATTGGCTTCCTGGACACAGAGTCTGCAAGCTAGGCAATGTGTGCGAGTACAATCATTTATATACATAGATTGTTTACAATACTATAGCTTCACACTTTGAATATAGGCTTTATTAAACCTGCCGTAAAAATTGTAAATGGACAGCTCATGACCTCTGCATTAAGAAAATAACTTATGTTAAGATCTGACACAGATTTATTTTGATGCTTTTCTACAATATAGTGTATTGTTGTATTGTATCCTACAGTATTTTGTATAGTATTTGCCAATATGAGTCTGTATCTGCTTTGAAGACAATCTGTCTTTAAAATAAATGTGCATTGTAGGTAAGAATCTCTTATATCTGCTGAATGATAATAGAAAAAATATAAGAAAATACATATTGTCAACTTAATGACTAAGCTTTGAAGGTTTTTTATATTGTTGATCATAGCCATTTTCTTGAGTGAGTTGCTGCTGATACCAAGAGTTGGATTTGGAAGAAGAGAGATGCATTTGTTAAAAAAAACAATAACTCCAGTTCACTGTATGTGAAATAGGAATGAAAATGTGAGTGATTTATACTCACATTTAAGGAATCAGATATGATGTAAGATAAAATTATCTTTATTGAATGAGATTTTGACAGTCTCCAAGGAGACAATGACAGCGATACAAGTTTTAAGTATTTGCTGTGATGTAGTTGCTAACAAACAAGCCGCTGCTAATGTGTAAATGCCAACTACTATTAACCACCAAATCCAAGAATGAATACAATTTGCTACCTGCATTCCTTTGGTTTCACATCCAATGCAATCCACACAGTGTTCTTGTTCTTTGAGTGCTCTTTGCTTGAACTTGTCAAGCTGCTACTTGATCTAGAACCCAAAACCTGAGGGTGGGGCAACAAAGACATTTCCTACAGTTGTATTGCTCAAGAGCCAGATTGATAGACATTCTTGCTGCTCTGACACTAATGCTGGCATCACAGACCTTTCTTTCACTAGTGGACAAAGTGATAATGGGCACAAGAACTAGAAAATGGCACTTTGCATCAGTTTAAAGAGAAATGATGTGTCAATAAGAAGACAGTTAGAGGATTGCTTAACAGGATATCCTGCAGCAGCAGATTGTCTCTGGTGTGCACCAGAAGCTTCTTGTTTACAGTGTAATAAAGTCCTGTGGATTTCTTTTCATTTCAGTTGCATTCGTACACTGCAACATGTCAGGCAGCTTGTACACGTTTTCACCAGTCACATCACCTCATTGCCTGTGGAACAGCAGCGTTGGATAAAATTCAAAGTTTGTTCATGTGTTGTTAGTTTAACTTAATGATTATGTGCTACGTAGAGGATTTTATTTTCTCAGTGGATCCAAATCCAGTCAGATTTATTGAGTGAGAAGGAACCCGTGCTGATTGGTAGTAGTCTTACATCAAGTATTTTTATGACTCGGTGGGCTTCAAGTTGCTTGACTGAAAACAGAAATCCACAGAAACTGGAATTATTTCTCTTCCAGGATCTATGATTTATCTTGTATTAAATAAAAGTGGTGTAATCATATTCTTAAATGATGACTGCCAACATATTGTGGTTATTAGGTACGCCGTGTTTATTATGTACAGCATAATGGCTGCCACATTTACCACTGTATTTGTTAACATTGTTACAAAGTCAGATACACATAAATTATATATTACAATACTCAAACAGATTCATATAGTGATGCATATTGAAAATGATCTTCTATAAAGACAATGTCAAATAAGCAATTTTTAAATATAAATATATAGAAACATACATGTGTTTAAACAGAAACTCCTACAAGGCCTCTTCTATTGGCACTGTATTGAGTTCAGTCCTGATTCTGGGAATGTTGTGCAAGACTTCACAGACGTCATAAAAATTAACGCCAAGGTTAAAATTTTACTTGCAAACATTTCACAATGAAGGATGGGCAAAAATTCTCCGCCTGATTATTGATTTGGCGCGCACCAAACAGCTTGGGAGTCGATAAAGCCAATTTCAATCACAACATTTGAGCTGCAAAGGTCACACAAAGTGATGCACGTCCTGAAGGCTTGTAATCAGAAGTGGAGTCACACAGAAAACTTGAACAGGGTGAGAATGGAATGTGTTACTTCATTTTATTACTTTAGAGTTTTTGCAGCCAAAGCAGTCATTAAAGGTGAGGTCTGTGATTTTGGAGAAAGATTGCTGATATTTAGCTTGTCAGGACATTAAGAGAGTTAGCATGTGTCAGATTTACCGGCCATTCACTTCCCCCCTCCTCCCTTTACCCTAGTCTTGTGCATGAATGTGAAAATGCACGAGCATGCCAAAATTGTGTTATGTGGATTGGTCCAAGCCACTTTATTTCCCATTTATTGAGCCAAAGCAGTGTATAAATGGACATTATATATTTTCCATCCCACATAGAACATGACATATTGAGAGAATATAAGGGATATTTTCTAAATTAAAAACAACAACAACATTAAAACCACATACTCCACCTTTAAAACATGCTTCTGGTAAAAACAAAATTGGTCATAAATAGTAAAACTGCCTGTAGTTATGCTTTAGGAGCGGAGGTTCCTACGTTCTATAACCCATATCAGACAATGTACAAAAAAACAGTGACAACACATTTTACATGTCACACTATAAATGATCTTTGAGCACAACACAACTTCCTGCTGAATACAATAAGCACTGCTAATATTACACTTACAAATATAATAATTATGATTATTTGTCCAGGATGAACTTCTTGCACCTGTGTATGAAACAAACAGTTCAGTAAAGGGTTTTTCAGATATTCTGTCATGACAAATTTTCTAACCCGTGTGAAGCACTCAGCCTCACTGATGTCAGGCAGTTTAATCTCTGTCTCATTTAGGATTTTCAGCCATCTGCTGTCACAGCAGTTGAAGAGATTCCCGCTAATATACATAATAGTGAGGTGTGTAGATAAAGCCTGTATCACAGAATAGTTTAAAGTCATCAAAACATTATTTCTTATGTCAACTTCTCTCAGGGGAGAGCACATTAAACTGCTGGGTATCACATCTAGATGGTTGTTTGATATGTTCAGCTGTGTTAACGCTGGCAAACAGGGTAAAGACAGATGAGAGCTGGTCATGTTTATCTCGCTGATTATCAGGGACTGAAGACTTGTTTGCGCTCCTTCCAGTGCCCCCTCATGTATCACCATGTGTAAATTTTTAGCAAGGTTCAGGGAAACCAAAGAGGTTCCCTGAAACGTGTGTGGCTCAAGTATTTTTATGCTGTTTTCTTTGAGATTGAGGTGTTTAAGAGTCCTCAGCTGCCCCAATGCAACGCAGGATGTGTTGACATTTATTTGCTGTGTTGATTGAGAGCTTCTCAAATGGTCAATGGAAGTGCAAGGCTGCACCAAATTGTCTTCTAAATTTAATGTTTCTATTTGTGTGAGCGCATTGAGAAAGAGACCGGAAATATACGTAAGTCCATTGCTTTGCAAATCGAGGTGCTTCAAGGAGGGAAAGAAAAGCTGGCGAACGTGTCCTGAATCACTGTAATTCCTAATATCCCAGAAGATGTTTTGCAGACAGTTAAAACTGAAATTCAGTGTTTCTAAAGATGAAAGAAGGCTCAGAGTCTCAATAGGGAAAGACCTGAAGTGGTTATAGCTCAGGTCAATGTAAATTAATGGCATTGGCCTCCAGTTTGAGTGTAGGTTGTTTTTTGTAACTATTTTCTTTCTTGTAATTTCATTATAAAGAGAATTGGCCTCTGATACCATTGTAGCCTCTGAATTCAAGGCACCAATCATATTATTCTGTAAATAAAGATACCTCAAACGATTGTTCTTTGGAACAATTGGGAAGTAAAGAAGTTTGTTGTAACTTAGATCAAGAACTTCCAGCCTGTGCAGCTGGTCATCCTGACGTGTAACAAAGAACTCCACAGAATTTCTACTGAGATTTAGATATTTAACTTGATGTAATTTGAAATCACAGATGTGTGCAAGATTGTTTTTGGCCAGGCTTAGCGTCTCTAAGTGAATCAGTGGTTCAAATGTCCCCTGTTCTATCTCTGATATCAGATTGTCATCAATAGTAAGAGTCGTTAAACCTTTACTCTCTTTGAACAAGCCGTGTGAAAGTATTTTTAAAGAGTTACCAGTCATCTTAAGTTGATCAAGGGACGACTTGTTTCTAAGGTACAGCTCCACTGCATCATCACTCAAACCGTTCATTGATATGTCCAAAGTCTTCAGCCCACTGAGGGATTGGAGGGCTTTGCTGTTGCTGCCAAGGTTGTTGTTCAGTCCATTTCTGGACAAATTCAACTGCTCAAGCCGAGCCAGGTTTTCAAAAGCCCCCTCGGAGATGAAATCCAGCTGGTTGATGCTCAGGTCCAGCTGCTCCAAGTATGGCAAGGCAAGTGTGTGTAACTGTCTGATGAGGTTATTGGACAAGTCTAGTCTTCTAAGCCTTACATCCAAATCCAGAGGGACAGAGGAGAGGTTCTGGTTGTTCCAGGACTGCTCCTTGAAATGAAAGGAACATTAATCATAATCAAAGAGAGAACTATGGAGACCAAAGTTAAACAGCCTTAGCAGTTTTTGAGGTCTGGAAACTTTGTAGAGTAAAGAAGAAAAAAGGTAAATAGCACTGCATTTTAATAGTTCATCTTTAACCTACCTGTGGAGCATTATGTGTCAGTCCAGTTATGTAAAGGTCATGGCTGAGTGACCAGAGTAGCAGGAGATTAGAGAACATATGTCTGACCATTCTCCCCCTGCTGCTGCTTCTGCTGCTGCTAAACTGTACCACTGCTGCTGTCACAGCTCATATACACACTCACACACCCTCTTTATAGGCATGCTTCATAAAAAAAAAAGAGGAGAGAGAAAACAGCTGTGGACACCAGATAGGCACAGTAGATACTATATTTAGACAATGATAACACGACCAGTGATATATCAAGCTTTACAAAATCTATAAGCAATCGCCTTTTAAAAAACAAATTTATTCACAAAGAAAGTTATATTTTCATATTAAATGCAGTAAGTCACAAAGATAAATGCATGTTGAGTTAGCTGAATTGAAATACCAATTGAGATTTTTTTGTGCCAAAGCATATTATCCGACTTGCAACAACTTTAATTTTACATTCAAGTATTTACAGTGCTGTGAAGTTTCGTGCCAACCAGGAAAACACCTCCCGAGCGATATAAATTTATACATTTGTTTGTTCCTGACATAGTCTTTGGAAAAACGGAAACCGGTCTAAAATAGATGAGAGGAACAAATAAGCTGACAGCGTGTAGGTGGAGCAGGAGGGAAGCCCCCGGCAAGGTATAAAGAGACATGCGAAAATAGACTGATGAAAGGAGGTGGTGGCACACAAAAACAATGGTACAGGATAGACACGTGCAGGAGAGCCACCTGATGATACATTTAATGGATCAAAGCTAGCGAGTCCAAAAAACGTGACAGATGATGGACGTGGACAGTTCATTTAAAAAGTTCATTATGTGTTTTCCTGAGATTAATAACATGCTCTGGCACTTTTCCTGCTGCTGTCACTCGGGTCCTTTATCAGCATCCTCTCACACGGCTCAGTGTCAGTTTCCAGCTTCCTGCAACAATGAGCTGCATATTTATCATCCTCACGCTGTCTTGTTTCAGTTCAGCTGTATGACACCAAAAAAGGTTGACTCTGGGTCTGTAGAGATCAGAGCTGCTGGCCTGTCTGGGATCACCAGCTCCAGCTCATCACCCCGAAGCAAATGCACTGTGCCTGTAACAGAGGATACATCGTGTTCAGACAAAAGGAGAGGAAAACTGAAGGAAAAATAATGATTTCCTTGCACTTCAAACCATTTACTGACCCATATGGGAACATTTCTTGTGTTTGTCCAAGACTGTGCAGGTTAAAAAAACAGTTTTACATTTTTGGAAAAATGCCTCTTTGCTTTTTTTGCTAAGAAACTAGACTCATGTCTGTTTGGCAGTTACGAAGGCACAACTTTTCTTAGCACAGAGAGTGGAAACAGCTATTTCGCCCCTGTCCAAAGGCAGTAAAAACCAACCAACCAGCCGTCAGCACCCCCTCACTGACCTGAACTGTAACATGTATTGTCGTGAGACTTATCAGGCAGTTCTCGCAGGCAGCGCAAGAGCTCTGTGGATCTCGTCCCTTTTTCAGAAGAACCCCAACTTCGGATGACATGACCCATAACTGTGCTTGGACTTTCGAACAAAACCTGTGAATTAGTCAGAACATTAGCTGAATAGTTGGAACAAATCATATGCAATATCAACTTAGTTCTGCTTGAGTTAGAGTGACACAATACTTGTCCAAACACCAAGTAATAACCATCTTCTTGGACAACAATTCTGTTTTCCTTTTGTGAAATTGTACTTCCTTGCTGCGCAGAAACAGTCCAAGGGATCACTGTTATATTTCCTATGGGAAAAGCCAAGATACACTTATTCAAAATAATGGCAGACGGTGCAATGTTAAAGCCAAAGACTTGAATTTAGTTTTACCTCTTATGTCTGGCTGTTTGTTAGTGTTAGCCCGTAACTGCAGAAATGATGTTGGAACTGGCAAGAGAGGGAAATAAACATAATACTTTAATTTTATTAACTTAGCATATACTGTTTATGGTCTCACTACCAGATTAGACCGTAACTAATGGACACATTTTCAGTTCTCAGCTCCAACCCACCTCTGCAGCTGTTCTGTTCCCTTTTTACTCTCCTAGAAGATATCTTCAGAGAACTCTGAGCTTTTTGGAAAACACTTGGCTTAATGTCCTAGGAGAAAACAAAGCATTAAGATAAAATTTATTATTGCAGCGCTATCTGAACACTCACTAATAGCATAAATCTCAGTAGTACAATGTCCAAGATGACTCCATCCTGCATAATCAGTGACATACCTCCCTTGTTTTAGACATCTTGGCCATTTTCCCATTGACTCCCTCAGAACGTGGTTGATTTAATTGTAGCATTATGTCCCATTGGAGTTTGCGAAAATCATTTTCTAGAACACTGGCTCTGTGCACCAGGAAAAGACTAAGACAAAACATAAATGCCGTTAGTGATAATAAAGCATTATAGAGCATAGTGAGACTTGCAGACTGGATGTCCCCACGTTACTCAAACGGGTGAGGTCACACATCAGTAAACTCCGGAAATATAAATGTTCAGTTTCAAAATTAGTTCCTAAATGAGGAACTATCTTCTTTCTGCCTCTCAAGATGGAACTCATTTAGACTTCATGAAAATTACAGCCAACTTTGCAGTGTATTGTGAAACTCGCAGTCGGAGTAAAAGCCACATTTTAATAAAGACAAAGACCTCGCTCACAGAACATCATTTGTTCTTGTCAGTACTCGTGCCAGCTTAGTTGAATATGAAAGAGAAGTTTTAACCTTTTAAATTAATTCCACCAGCTGCACAAACACAAAAGACAGACAAATGTGTTTAGACAGAAAATGAAACATTTTAATCCATCAACCAACTCCATTTACAAAAGTATATCCCATTTTATATACAGTATGTACAGACATGTATTAACAACTATCATTTTTCTACATGGATTCATTTCATAAGGTAACTAAAAACAATAGCACTGTAACAAAACATATCACTGATATTCTGCAGGGATGCTGTAGTGCAAATGTGCGCAAAATATATAGTGCTGTTGCTCTGTGAATACCTTATAACTCCAGTTTTAATGGATTTTGTTAGTGTTACATAGATACCTTTATACTTGTTTGAACATTTATATAAACTTTTACTGATTTTATAACCTAGGGACATGTGGAGCTTTGAACCACCTACTGAATAACTGTTAGCAAAATCAAATTCATTCAAAAGGCCAGATAAACAAACTGCAAATAAAACATTTCTAATAGCTGGTGTCTTTGGAGATACAAGATTATCATTCAACAGCACTTTAAAGTATGTAATTACTAAGTATCTGTCAGCACAGTGTCCTTCCTCGTTATAAAGAGAGATGCTGTCTGTGTTGACACAAAATGGTGACTATAAATAGAAACTTTTGATTGATGAGGACGCTTGGTTCATCAAAAGGCTCATCTCTCTGCACAGAATCAATGTGGAGGGAAGCATAGCAGTCCTGATTGTCCTTTTTAATACAGACATGTGTAAGTGAACAAAAGTCACCCTGGGGCTTCCTTGGCTTTAACAACCCTAAGGATTAGGTTTCCTCTAAGAGAAGGGGGCAAGACATGGGCGACAAGTTGCTCCTAATCGGTGGATCAATCCTACATCAGGAGGCAGGAAGAAAGTACAGTATGACTCTGGACTAATGTGACTGTACTGAGCAATGTCTTTTCTTTTATGCAGAGGGCTGGTGGTTGTGTAGTTATCCGTTCTGTCCAGCAGATGGAGCCTCTCCAAGCCTGACGCTTCCCAGGAAGGTGGTGTGGTTGGTCATGTTGATGAGTGTGTACTCATGGGCTATGCGTATGGAGATCTTCTGGCCAGCGCGCAGCGGGCTCACCCCGGCCGTGTAGCAGGTGTTGAACTTGCGCTGGCCTGTCTCAATGCTGCAAGTGCAGCGGAGGAACGGGTTGGAGTCCACCATCACATCATAGCTGGCAATGTCAGTGAAGTTGAGGTAGTACACCTAGTGGAGAGGGGACATAAAATTCACAAAAGACTGAGAGGGGTAGTCAAAACAAGTCCACATCATAATTTAAGAGCTTATTTAAAGCTGAAACAGCTGCAATATCAGAGTAGCCAACAAGGGTATGAGTTATAGAGCCTCACATTTAGCCACAAGCGAGGGAAAAGACATATATCTTATAATATTACTCAGACAGTTATGGATAAACAAAGCAAGCATATTTAAGCTTAACTGAAGAACAACTGCCAGTTCTTTTGACTTTGAACTGTAAATTTAAAGAGTTACGTCAAGGACCGTACTCACTTCTACCTGACTATATATGAAGTAGACACCGTCCAACAGCACCTCTAGCTGTCCAGTGCGAGAGTGCATTTTGAACACACGGTGATGGATGGACACCATCTTCCAGTTCTTAAGGACGCCTTGAGACAGATCTAAACATGTCACAACAAACACACAAGAGGCAAGCGGTCAACATAAACAGCTTTCAGCAGTTCTTAACAACAACCAGAGCACAGCACTGACGGAAAATATAAACCTGCTAATGATGCTTACACTCCTTTTCGACTGACAAAACCGATGCAGGATAATATGAATCTAGCATGCAAGGCTTCTGCTCCCCTAACACAGGTCTGACTTACAACTTAAGCCCATAACAGTAAACTAATCATATAATATTACTTTAAATAAACTATAATCCTAAACAATGTAATAGTAAACACTGGCAATAACATTTAGACTACATGGAAATCTTTGGTTTTGTAAGTGATTCCTTTAACTTTCCATGAAAGCAACCAAGCAAAGCATAGAATTTCTTACAATTGACCAAATCTGGCATGCAATCTCTAGTGTAAACAGCAACTGCATGTCAACAATCTCTAGTGTTTATATTTATTCCCTTGTAATTCTGAGGTTTAGCAGGCACGTCTATTAGTGCAGTTCCAGACCTGGGTGTTTGACCATGGGCACTGGCAGGGATTACATGTGCTTATTGTTTTGTGTCAGACATGGTGGCGTAACTACAACTAAACATGGACAGAAAACCCACCTTCTCTCACTTGGATGGTTGTTTCCTGCCCTTGCAAATGAACCACTGCGGGCTGGAAGGAAAAGATGTCGGGTGATTAATTTAAATCCACAAAAAAGAAGAGGAGACCAGCTGTTGTGGGATAAAATAAAATTTTAAAAGGTGACATACTCTTACCTGGAATTCCCTTGTTTTGGTCCTATCGGCAACTCCTGCAACAATAAGAGCAAAAGAGAGAGAGATGATAAATTTCTGGCCTTCAACACTGCTGAGGAACAAAGGAGAGATGATTATTAAAACAAAACAAACGCTGACATAGTTTAAAGATAGATCATTGCTATTCTGCACAATGTTTGACATCCTGCATCAGAAAGTCTCACTGTGCAGGCAATGAGTTAATGGATTTTGAGAACTTGAGCCCCCACTAGAGTGGGAAAGTATCTACATGCAGGAAAATAGTGTAATCTAAGAGAAAAATCTTCTTTTTTCAAGTTCTCAGGCTCGACCCTCGGTTATCTCAGCAGATTCTATTTTAGGTTTTATACCTGCCGGACCTTGTGCGCCCGGTGGTCCCTGTGGCCCAGGGGGTCCAGGGGGTCCTGCAGGCCCCACGACATTGCTTCCTGGAATACCGGGGATTCCAGGGATGCCCGGTGGCCCCTGTGGACCTGGGGGACCAGGGGGACCAGGGGGCCCCGGTACAGACCTTTTTTTCCCTGTACAGAGAGAAAGCAAAATGGTTGACAATGGAGCCAATTGTAACTATATAAAGCCAAAAATCACAACTTCGCCTGTACAGTATCAGCTCAGAATATGAAGGAAGACAAAAATAATCTCAGAATTCTTCCTTTAACCACTGACAGCTTGTCGTCCAATTCAAGCCAAGATGGTTATTATATTTTGGATGAAATCTCAAGCATGCTTTCAGAAACAGCACCAATACAGCAGGTAGCAGTCTAATCAATGACTGAGATGAATGAAATTTAAGTCAAACTTTGTTATACCTTTTTTCCTGTCTTTCCTTTTCTCCTTTCCAGTCAATTCTGTAAGAAACAAAACAGTGTGATTATGCTTGAAATGATCTCTTCAGCAATTATCATCTCAGATAACATCTCAAGTATCCAGCTCATTCCGCGTAGGTATCCTAAATAGGCTAAAATAACGGATTCAGATGTTGTGCGCTGAACACTGGAGTGGAGGTATGTCAGTCTGTGGTATCTTGTAGTGTAGTAATTTGTAAGTGTGGTTTCACCTCCTCTGTATGAACAAGTGCCTTAAGCATTCACAGGCAGTGGAACTGGAGAAGATCATTAGAGAGATACTTTATCCTGCCAAAATCCTTTTCTTTGAATTAAGCCCAGATGGAGAATGCAGATGAAAGTGTGTGTGTGCATGTGTGCATGAGTTTGTGTGTGTGTGTGTGTCTCCCCTTTACAACCATGTGTATGGGTGTGCGTGCATAGATGTTGGTGGGGCATCTATGTCAGTGCTTGAAAGACAAAATGCACTCAGTGTGCATCTGTGTATGTGTGTTCTGTGTGCAGCTGAAGAATCCTTTTCAAAAAGCCGTCTCGCTTGCTCTTGTGTTTACCATGTCATTATAACTACAAAGGCCATTTAACCTTAAAACCTCACAGTTTGAGTCCCCCTCAAACATATGGCCAGTGTTTCTCTTCTGGCTAAATGACTGGATGCATCCGCATAGATTTCTCTTAACGAGCAGCCCTATCTGGAATCTGGTGCCCGTTAGGAGTGCCGAGAACGCACACATACGCACACACATGTGCAAGTGCAGGACGGACACACACACACACACACACACACACACACAGAAAAGCACACATCTAAGGCTGAGATTACAAAAGCCTTTGTCTGTGTGCTGAGAGCAGAGGAGAGACCTGGGAATGATTAGTGTTTAGAGGCTCGGGACTTTACTGATTTATGTAGAAAGTCTCAAAGGTGAGTTTTTTCTTCTAATTTAAACACAATCACTAAACTTCCCCCCAAGTATTCAGTGTCACGCCACAGACATTGGAATGCCTTGTGATCATGCTGCACTTGTTGCACTCAGACATGAAACTTCAAAGGCCTCGCTTTTTTTATTTGCATAGCTCAGATTCTAAACAAAAACTACAAAAGCAAAGTCAGACATACTGGCCATATGGTTTTCTGCGGAGCTATTGATTAACATAAATCAATTCGGTTGAATTAATGAAAGCCATCAAAGTCTTAGATGATTCTCGAAATGACGTATGTCTTGCAAAGTAATTCTTTTTATTTTTTCTCTTATATTCTGATGGTTCAGACCTCACTGATAGCACAGTTGGATTCCAGAGTATGTAACTGCTTTGCTGACAAGTACAGAAGATATTTGAGGACCTGATATTATTTTGAGATGGGGAGAAATCAGCGTGGCTTCGCTTTCTGTTTCAAATTGGTGAAACCCTCCAAAACTCCTTTTTGTCCTCACTCGCTATCCAAGTAACAATTAATCCCATTCCATTAAATCTCTAGCTCTATAAACTCGGCAACATTATGTGGTGGAGCTGCTTTGTTAAGTAAGCACAAAGCAGTAAAAAATCAATTACACAAAAAGTGAGAAACCGTTAACAAACCGTTTTCAAAAAAATTAACAGCTTTAACACCACCATAAGCCTGTTATTTATACTGTACCAAATCTCCTCCAAACAAATAAATAATACAGAAACCATTGCTCAACAGTTGAGCTGTCGCCAAGCACATATGCAGAAAACAGACTAATGCAGGTGCACAAGAGAGCGAGTTTGTTTTTTTTGTGATGAATAATACTGGATTTGGAATATGAGCATGAAAATTATACAAGGGTGAACCCAGGAGAGGGTAAAGCATCAGCTTACAGCTTCTCTAACTTGGTGAAAGGATAAAAAATAAAAGTAAATGATGACAAATCCAACAAGGCCATCCCAAAAAGGCTCGCACCTGTGTCTGGCTCCTTGCCGGGGCTCCTTTTCGCTCGCTGAGTTATGCCCCTGTTGTCCTCTGTGGCATGGAAGTCGCTTTTTCTGTGCAGTAGCTTCTCCTGTTGGGACACAAAGAAAATATCATTCAGCATGGAAAATGGTGTATACACACTGCCTTGAACCCCGACACTCTGACACAAAGACAGAGTATGCTGCGGATATTAACACCAGTCAGACCACCTTAGATGAAAAATGTGTAGCGAACAAAAAGGAATGAATGATACAAGTTTTTGAGAGTGAAACCCATGTTACAAGTGGCCTTTCCATTCTTGAGGTATAATGTTTGCACAGAGACAACTTGGGGCATTTGAAAAGATGTGAGACACTGTCAGCCAGCACATTCATTTGTGGCCAAGTCATTGTCTGTCCCATCGGGACTGTAACCTATCCTGTAACCCAAGTCACTTTTGTCTGTGTTTCTGCCGTTTGAGACAGTCACCTGGACACGACTGCTCTAAAATTCACCTTTTTGTACAAAAGGAGGACATGAACTGTGGTTAATCTGAGAGCAATACCCATTCATATGGCACCTGGTCCCAGCCCTATTCAGTGGTGGCATGAATAAGCTAAAAAAATGTCAAAGAAAAGGATCTGATCAGAGCTGCCCTGAGCTCATCTCTGAAAACAGGAAAAGCTCTGCTACAGTGGTGGGGTGTTCCCATGGGTGAGTGAGTGGCGGGACAAACCGCACGTCTGTGTTCTTATGTGACTGATTCTGGTCGACCTACATTCACATGAACTCCGTAGGATGTGCTGACCTGACTGTAACACGCTCAAGACGTGACCGGCTGTGACAGCACCATGTTTCGTGCTAAAGACTCCGAGTTTAAAATACAGATTGTTCTAAGTCGCTTTCTGTTAGAACAGCCAGTTTGTGATCACATCTTTGGAGGATTCCCAGAACCCGATAGACAAAGAAACCTGGCACTGGAAACACAACAAGACCACCCAAAGTCTTCTTTTCGTCAAGCCTCACAATATACGAGATCGCTTTCGGTCACACTTTGGAGTGTCAGCATAAATAATGGTAAGCGTGCGAGGCATAAAGGCTCTTGAGGACAGACAACCAGACAACATGCATTGTGCTGGACATCTGCTCACTGTTTCTGTAACTGACATCTCCAAAACAGTGACACGTGCAGCACCTTAGCATGGATCAAAAGACAATAAATAGTGATGTATCATTTGGCTTTTTGCCGCGAGGACTGAACCAGACAAGCTTACCGACAGACCACTCTGACCTCTCTGTTTCCACGGGAGTCTATTCCAGTTGGGGTGCGAGATGATATATTCCCCGTTTCCATCTGCAACACTGAAGTAAACACAGTCATTAAACCCCGACGACAAGAAATCTCCTTCTCCCGAAAGCAGAGTGAACTCCCAGTTCCTCTCTGTGTGGTTTTCAGGCAGAGCCACTGAAAGACCATAAGACAAGAAAAGATATGTTTCGAGTTTCTGCTATACCTCATCTCAGATGTGGGACCCCCACCCCCCGGGGTGAGGGATGAGCTGTATCATGTCAAACACCCCCAACCCGCTGTGTTGGGCAAGCTCAAAGTAGTTAAAGTCTACATGGCTGTCCAGCTGCCAGCCACATCTGACCTTATGAGCACGGGAATTCCAGGCTGATGGAGGAGTATGTGTTGGAATGGTTTATCGACACACAGACCTCCAGATGTTCCTGCGAGCAGCAACGCTTGCTGTTCATTTGGTGCACAGGTGCCTCCACATCTCCTCTCCAGCTGTTGGCATATAGGAGGGCTTTTACCTCTCAAAGGATTCTTGGTGTATGTTCAGGCATATGGCATTACACTTTCGTCTGTTCTGACAGCCAAACATGATTCAACAGCCAATTTCTGGCCCGAGATTAAGCTCCAGCAGAACGACAAAAGACAAACAATCAGTCTGCTAGGCTACTACCAAAGTGGTGCAGCTGGCGTTCTAGACGAAGGCAACAAAGTGATGTGTTTCTTTTATTTTTAGAAAAAGTTCTTCTATTATACGACTATGAGAAATGGTTTTGCGCCCCTGTTTGCTTCATTTCACTTCATTACAACATTTACAGCCTCCATACCCTTCAAAGGCACGCAGAGTTACAGTAAATCAGGATGACAACGTGTTGGTATGTATGCCAAGTGCCAACTATTGAGTAAACCATTCTTTTTCAGCACAAGGGAAAAATGCTATTAATTAGAGGGCTTTCAAATCTTCAAAGCGTGGGGGTTGCTGTTGTACGCAGAAGACGCGATTCCCCGTTGCTTCGTGAGGATATGACTAAAATTCAGTCACCCCAGGGATGTGTAATTTTGGGATAACAAGACTTCTTTTTGTCTTATTAACACTTACTATTACAACAGCTTGTATTCCTACCAATTTTAGCTCTTATACTACCGAAATTCCCCGACATTTAAAACGTTTCAAGACAAAAATATAAAGTATTTTTAAACCTTCGGGCCGTCGGTGCTGTTTGAAGCTCGCATTCCTCCGTGAATACGCGTGTTCTGGTTGCAGCTTCATCTCTAAATCTTGGATCATCACTCAGAATTAGCCACTAAACTGTGGTTGAGAATGTGAGGTTAACAAAGTTGAGGAGGTGAAACTGAGGTCTGACGGCTGTGGTTGCAGTCCGGGTGCCCATCACTGCTGTATAGGCATTACTAACCTCAGAGGCATGCATCCTCTTGAGAACAGATTGCTCATAATACTCCTGTGATTCACACTCCTGGATTCAACCACGACAGCATGTTTTCTTCTTAAATATCACACAAAAAAGGAGTGTCCTTCCCTCAGCCAATATCAAGAAACTGCTCTCTGGAAGGCCATGTGTTTCAAACCATAACTCGGGTAATTTAATAACTGTATGCATAGATTGTCATCTAAAAAAGCTGCAGAGCTCACCTAAGGGAAATGTAGCCTGTCAGCAGCCAATCACAGTTCAGATTGTTGCAACACTTGCTGGCAGGGTGATTCCTAGCTGAATGCTGTGAATGCCTTGAGAATTTATTATTTTGGTAGATGTTTGTGACTCTGGACTTAATCTTTACTGGGCGTCTACACCATCTGTCTGTCAAGACAATTTAGGCTTATATGGAAAAGTCTGCAGCCTCATATTGCTGATATTTCTACCTCCTATGCTTTGTGCTTTTATGACGTGCGTCTATACTGATTAGACCCCGATATGTAGGCTCGCTATAAGTGCACATATGATACTGTTGTTTTAGCTAATCATGCACTGGTCACAATTAAAGTAGATGTGGGTGACAGCCCACACGGACGCCCTAGAGCTTGTATGCTGTTGAGGACTTTGTGTCCCATCAAACTGACTTTTTTAATAGCTGTTAACTAGACTCCAGATGTTTCAGCATCTGTTCTTTGTGAGACTTTGAAGGCAGACATCAGAGGAGAAAATTATTTCATATAATGGTCATAAGAAAATTGTTAGGCGCATGAATAAAACACTATCTGATCTAACACAATTAATTATTCTGCGGATTGACTTTTATTACGTTTCGCTGGCTGACGTCAGGTGAACGAGGGTCACGCTGACGGAGGAGTGACACTTGCTCTCGGCACTCCGTCAGTTCGCCCTACATCACACTTGTACCGCACATTTTTAGAGCCACACACACCTGGGAGTGGAGTTTTACTGTTGGGAACTGTGCGGATCTGCTGGGCAGCTGGGATTTACTGCCTTGCTCAAGGGCATACCAACTGTGACTGTTGAGGTGAAGCCTGTTTGTTCACTTCCCGCGCCCAGATCATAAATGACCACATCATCTGCTCTCGTTAAGAAGCAACTACAAGGATCTGAAAAAGTGCGAGGTATTAAGTGGTGCTTAATTTTTAACTGCATTCCAGAAATGAATGAATTACTCATACAAAGCTTTGGCTGGAATATTTCTGCTTTTTTCCTGCTTTGATTGTAAATTTTAAATCTCTGTAGATCAAAAAGTGTGAGCTTTTCTGTTTCCATTTTTGCACTTAGATCCAAGTAAATAAGGATAAAATACTGTTTTAAGGACAGAAAAGCCTCAAATAGGTTCATAATGCTTCAAACTTTGACAGAATTTGTTGCTTGTTTGCCTTATTTTCATTCTTTGACTCGCATCACCTCCCAACCTCAGTTACAAGCAGTTCCTCCTCTGTTCAGACAGATTATGAAAACTGATTACACACTTGTAGTATTACTGCTTATACAGCTGAGATTCTTATCTGGGAGTCTTCGTCTCAATCACTTTCTTCAGATTGGGAGTCTGCAAATGAAAGGTCAGACCTTAAGAGCCTTTTCTGTTTAAAAAAGCTATTGCAGGAGCAAGGCTAAAGGAGAACAAGACAAATGTGCACTAAAAAGGAATTAAAGCAAAGCTGGTCATTTAATACTACTAGATTAAAACTTAATTTGCCAAAACATGTTTTTCATGTTTGCAAAATTATCTTTCCATGAGCACTTACAGAGGTTTTAATATTTACAGCTCGAAACATACTTTATGCACTCAAATGAACCTTGGTTTTCCTCAACTCTTTCCATTTAGTTTGACTCAAGAAGCCACGAAACAAGAGAATACTTCCTTCGTCTTACAATTTCTTTTGGATGCGCTGTTTACTGAGGTTTGTTCAACACTGGCCAGCCAGGCTGAAAACCATCTGAAAACACGCTAAATCGTGTGTACGAAGCTGTTTTCACATGATGAGAAACCACAACCACTTGTCTTTTTCAAAACACAACTCGACCGCAATGCAGAGTAAGGCCATGTGAGCAGAGGTCACACACGGATACACCGCTATCCCATTATATCAAAGCCTATGTACTTCACGTGTGCCATGTCAGATGTACGACTGTGTGGCACCAATGTTTGTCCCTATACCTGATTTGCTTTTCCTTGTTTTTAAGGACTCTTCATGTTCTGTTACACTTGTCTGTATACCTGCCCCATCACACTGAATTTCACTGATGCTGCTGAAGGGCCTTTGATGAAGACTTGTGTGAAAAATCCAATAAACAATTTTTAGCTCTACAAAAGAGATTCTTCAAAGGACATGCCTGAAAAGCTAACAAGTGCGGCTGCTGCGTCTAAATGCCACATGCTCCTGTTTCTCCAACTATGTAAACTGTGGGATGTGTAATCAGAGTTGTTTAATGCAGACATCTGGCAAGGACAGCATCACAGCGCAGTTAAATATTTACAGCTGGGCCACAGTCTTTCACCTCATGAAGCGTCACCATCTGGGTTGAATACCAGGGCCCATCTCACTCGGCTTGAACCGGGGAAACCGCTACTCCCTAAAATAAGCTTAGCAGAGGACACGCCGAGGACTAAATGAATAGTCTGAGCCCGTGAGGGGAAAATGTTGCAGAGCAAATCCCAACACAAGCAATGGATCTCATTAGTGTTTCCTACTGAGGAATAAAGGCATCCCGGATAACTCGGATTCCTCCGAGTGACTATCAAGTTTGAGCACAACTGAATGTCCAGCCAATGCCCCACACAGAGGATCATTTTCTCTGCGAAGAAAGGTTACACAACCAGCGACATATGAGCTAATTGAGTGAGCAATGCAAAAGTTGAGAGGTACACTTGGTCCTTTTGTGCTGATGAAATTAGGGAGTGTGTGCTGGCAGAGGAGAGGGGCTGCAGCCAAAGCCACAGACAACACAATGAGCGTTCAATCAGCCCGCTGCCAGAAAAGAAAAACACATGTGAGACGAGGCTGGCTCCATTCCAAGTACCAACTGCCCCATCTAAGTCCTGATGAATTTACATCAGCCCTTGGGCTTTGCACCTGCTGGTGATCCAGTTAATTTTCCGTCCACCTGCTCCAGCTCCATTGACTGACCTGATTCCACTGGGCAAGGTGCCTAAAAGTTTAGAGCATCAACCTCTGTCTGTTTAAAGGGAAGGGAGAAGCTCTGGAAACGAGACAAATTGAGTTAAGTGTGGTTTGATTATTAAAAAAAAAAGAAATACATGACTCCACTGAGAGAGGTCTCCCAGTTGCAGTTTCTTGTTTCATGACGGCTAAACTTTTTTAATTTGGACTCATTCCTTGAGATGCCACCCCAGGTGTGTTTACCTGAACAGGAGACTTTGGCCAGGTGACAGATGTGAAGCCTACACCTTCCCTGCGCATCTGTGTCCAAGAGAATCACGCACACAGGAGCAGGTATTTGTGTGGAAAACCGAGCTGACAGAAACTTCGTGACAGGCTACTGTAAAAGAAGTTGCCCAGAAACATGCCATAACAGAGCGCAGACAACAAAACCTGACACCGGAGGACACACTGAGCGGAGGTGAATGAGCAGAGAGGAATGTTAAGAGAAGCTCCTGTGGCTTTTGATTCATTTTTTTTTTCTTTCTTTTACAGATTCTTTTTTTATTACCTCTTGTGGATCTGCGCTACGGCTGCTGCTGCTGCTGCTGCTGCTGCCGGGGTCCGGTCGCGGGTGTCCGGGTGAGAGTACCGCCGCCGCCGGGTCAGGCAGGTCACTCCCCGAGAGAGGCAGCATAGAGTCCCGCTTCTGGTGGATAATTTCCCGTTTGACTTCGGAGCGCAGGTCCAAATAGCAGACGAGGGTGACCGCGTGTAGGGACAGCGACAGCAGGAATAATCCCAGGAAGACAACACTGCCGCTGCCGCTCCGACTCCTGCACTTCTTGCTACACGTGCAGGGAGCCGCTCCGGGCATCACTTTATCCGGGAAATCCTCCGCGGGTGAACCATCGCAGGCCATTCTGGGACGCAGGGCGACTCATAGGCTCCTTATCTCGGCATAATCGGCTGGCCTGTGTGCGCTCGGGCCGCGGCTATTCATTGACGTGCAGACTCATAGGTGCAGCAGCAGCAGGTCGGTGCAAAAAACTTCTCCGAGTATCTGTAGTAACAATGGAGACCCGCCCACCTCCTCTATGATTGGTCCTAGCCAATTACTAGAGGTTTTTTTTATTGGAGAAGGGGGGGGATGCAGGTAGGAGTTGAGCGCCATCCCATGGTGCAATCCAGCTACTACAACACCTGTGCAAAGGGGATGTTGTGAGAATGTCCCCGTTTGTTGTCCAGTGCTGTGTGACTGTTACTCAGCACTTTGAGGCAGGAAAAAACACATTTCGTGACCTTGTTTCGGTGATTTATTCGCTGTTTCTGTGAGTGTGAACGAGTTGGGGGAGAAAGGAGGAGGTGGTCACTGATGTAATGCATATTGTTTATGCATGCGTTTTATGTGTTTTAGGGGTTTGGACATGCTATTTTTCTCTGGTGGAGTTTTGTTTGGTGCTTTGTTTTGTTCTGTGGGTGGCACATGGGCGGTGGCACATGGAGCGGTGGTCCTGTGCGAAGAGCCGATTCAAAAGCCTGGTAAATATTGCCCCATATTGTTATTGGGAAAGGGCAAGCGGTTGATGACTACGACATATCATCAAAGAGTGGAAAAGTATTACAAATTATGTTCTTAAACAGACTACAAATTGCATAATTATATTTAATTGCATTTGGACTCTGTCAGGCTGAACAGTATGATAGCCGGCCTGGAAGAGAGTCGGTGTCACGGTGAGGTCAGCAACACTTTGTGTACAACACCATCAGATACTGTAAACATGTGTCACTCAGCCGGACTTGGGGAATAGGTTTACATTTATGTTACCAAAATGCCAGCTGAGGACAATGCTTTAACAAGATTGAATGTGGTTTTGCGGTTTCCACATTTTTCAGAACCCAAAGCAGACCTTAGTTCTTTTCAGATGTAGACACTTTGATCTCTTTAAGCAAGGAACCAGTGGTAGCCTGTGGACCGGTCCGTCCTTGAACCTCCAAATGATGAAACCAGTGCGCTAAGCAGGGCTGAAACTTGGGAGGGGTTGATGGATCACCATCTTTGATTAGTTTTCGGGCTAGTGCCACAAAACATCTGTCTTTATTTCATTGGTCACAAGACCTGACATTTGCGTGCGTCTGACCTACACCGAGGTGCACTCTTTCATGATGGGAGTTCAAACTGACAGATGCTGAGTGATTGGAAAAGGAAAGTAATAGTGAAGAATGAGTTTTGGAGATCTGAAAATGGTATTTCATCAACATGAAATATTTTTATACATGAGGGTGATTGCTAAGCTGAGATCCTATGACTATATTTCTTTTGCTTGATTCTGTTTCTGCTGCCATTGCATCACATTTTATTTTTCTTCAGTGCAAACAGTTGCATTTCATCTGGAGGAAAAAAGTGATTCCAGGCAGCTGCCACTGAAGGGCAGCATTGCCAAGCCATAAATCAATAACACTGCATTCTAGTGTCCTGTTGAACTTGAACCTAAAGCATGAAGTGATTTCATATTGGTTACATAATGAAATTTAAACATATCTTGTATTTTATATGAATAGCTGTGTGTATATGGTACCCTTATATAGCTTCTCTGTGGACTATTGATCTCAATTTAAGCATCCGCCTCCTTCCTCTCCTGGGAAGTCATTTCTCCATTGTTAGCATATAAGATAGTGAAATCGAAGAGAGAAAGACATTCAAAGTAACCCTCACAGGGCCTGTGACTGAGGGCTCAGCCTAAGCATGTTTGCCATGCTTCTTATCCAAGTAGCAGCCACAATGACTTTGAGGAGCAGATGATTCTGGACTCGAATAGTTAAGCATATGCATTTCCCGTAATTTCAGCCAAGTTGTCATATTTAAAAATGTTTTTTTATAGCATGTATATGAGGAATTGCTGTTAGGTATTTATTACATCACACATTTTTTAATCAAATTTCACAAATTGTTATTTGTTTTTGGGGGAAAGAGGAGTTCAGACAGCCCCCGAATTAGAGGTCAAACTCGACACAATGCCGCTATCTGAGTCACGTCTCTCTGCAGCCTCGTTTCAGACAACACAACTCACCATTAAAGCCGGTGACAATTGAAACTAGTTTAGTCGTGATTGGGGTTTTTTGGCATTGAAAGGAGCAGGAATAATTCTTATAATGTCCCCCGGGCTCCAATGCGGCATTCATAAATGGTGTGCCACTCTATCCTCTCTGAGCTTATAACAAGATTTAGAGGCTTTCCCTGCCAGATGATAGAGTTTTGCAGGCAGGAATAGGCGCTCTTATATTTTACCATGGAGAGTGGAGTGGTGGGCTGAGGCTCGCAGCTTCAAGAAGCTGTTGGGAGGATGATGGCTGCTTGGTCTCAGCTTGAAGGGTCGCTATCTGTGAATTCCTCCTTTTTCTGTCCCATTGATAAGAGAGCACAAATTAAAATTGACTTTCAATTGCCATTATAAGCAATCGCATTTGAGCTAAAGTGATTCATTGCTAATAGAATAATGCCATTACATATTACAGCAAATTGTTTCAGGCCTCTCCACCCCATATATTACCTTCTCGGGTCGGAGTCATTGTTTCTACATATTGAATCGCAGAGGTGTAACCTTGGCTAATTGATATGCTGTGGCATTTGATATTCTACATATAAATCTCCTGTAAATTGGACCATGTCTGCCATTTCAGCGAACAATGATTAATTCACTCTCATTGCGGATGTCTATCTTAAGAGTCCTTATCAAGATCGGTGAGCTCTCTCTCTCTCCCTGCTTGTCTTTTTGAACTGTGCTGCTTTTGTTCCTCACCTTGCTGTCTCCGCTTCTTTCTGTCGGCTGACTGCTGTGTGCAGCTCAGTATGGAATCAGTGTGGGTAAACCTAATTGATTTTTTTCTTTCCACAGAATTGGTGCAGTTTAGTGGCCTTTTTAACATGCAAAGGCTTGTTTTGTGTCTTTTCTCAAGGCGAACACATTCCGGGGAATCAAGAAACAATAGTATTGTGGAACTGCACTTATTCATTAACAGGCTTTGTGTTTATATTATTTTTGGGGTTTATTTTGCCTTCATTAAATAGGAACAGAGTGGATAAAGGTAGGAAAAAGGGGTGTGGCATGCAATGAAGAACACTGGAATTGAATGGAAATTTTTAGTTACATGCTCCCTAACTGCAAGTAAGTAGTTGTTTTAATCGCTATTTATTACATATTTACCTGTCAGAAAGTACTCATAGCTTAGAAAATACAGTAACATTTAAGCATTAAAAAAAATTTGCGTTTGAAAAGGAGTAATACGAGTAATACAAATAAATATACTTGTGTTGCAGTTGATGAGATGGAACTAATTTTAATAGTTTTATATACTATTAGATGTATGGATTAATTTATAAGCAGTACATCATATTTAAAATACAATAACTCGATTTGAAATAGAAGATTAAGTGAAGTAAAGCATCAAATAGGCACTTTAGCACTAATTTATAGCACTCATTTCTTTGGACACTTGGAGGAAGTGGAACAAGCTGTAAACACCACACAGACATAACACTACATGAAGATTCTAGCATGGTGAACTTCTTAACACACAGTTGCTAGATCAGACATTGAAGAGCCACAGAGCACCATTAGAATTTATTTAGAGACATTTTTACTCACGCCGACAGAATCGGCCGTGGGTAGGGCAGTGACGGCCGTCTGTCTGTCTGTATGTATGTATGTATGTATATGGGTGTGTGGGTGTGTATGTCCGCATCACCACTCGATAACAAATACCGATAGGATAATCAGGGTAGGTCAAGATGTTGATCTTGATACTATTTGATACAAGATGTTGATCTTGACCTACCCTCGTCACCCATTTATTTTGGGGTCAAAAGGTCAGAAGTCAAGGTCGCAGGGCTACCTGTCATGTTTAGGAAGGCATCTGGCGTGGGGCTGCATCTCTCGCTTGAGTGCATTCTAGTTTTACCAGTTGGTGAATTTCCAAGTCCAGTTCTCCTCCTGGTGGAATAATCTGGTTCATTAGCTGCTAAATCCTTCACCAGTAAGTCTTTAACTAAAAAACCTTGTAAAGCTGCCTGGTCTTTGGAGAAGAAACTCTGTATGAGCAGAAAGACGGGACTGAAACAGTAAACTTGTGAGCCATAAGACTAAAACAATGTGCCAAAAGACACTAAAAGGAAACTGCACCCATATAAAAATACTGTTAGTGCAGCTTTAAGCATAGTATTTGACTAAAGGTACTTAGTTACATGGGTATTTCCTCTTCCTTAGCTCTGAAAGACTGCATGATTACAAAGTGGAATCACTAAATATTCTACAAATGACAGGAAAGATTCACATTTTACCGTTGCTACATAAACTCTATGCATACTTTCATTAAAGGCTTTGTGCCCAAAAGCGGCAATTCCTTTGCCAAGTCTTCACCGTTTGAGGCAAGATATTAAACAGTGATATTTTGCTGAAAAGGCTGTAATTTCTTGTCTTGCCTAAAGCTCAGCAGTACTCCTCCGTGAGTAACCCTGTCTGTTACACTGCAGCCCCATCAGCAGAGACTTGGCTCTGTTATTGTATATATTATAAAAGGCAGAAGACCTGTAAGACATACAGCACCATCACATGACACAAAGTGAAGATCTAAGGAAACCCCAGTGGAATGCAGTACTGCTGATGATGATCACGGATCACTGGACGAATATCAAAAGAAACTAAGACTTAACATGACTTTTTGCTTATTACCTTTTAATTAACAAATAATTTAACCATTGAATATGCATTATTGGGAAGCTAATAGGTGTTAATTGTAAGTTTACTATGGACCCAAAGAGAATAATCATTACAGTCACACTTGTATGACTACAGAAGTCATGAAAATGTTATTTTTAAACTGGTGGTAAATTGGTGTTCTGAATCATTTGCAATGTGTGTATTTTCAAATATTTAGATGCCTCCGGTCGCAGGAGAAGTACCACTTACAGGAGACAGATTAAACCATTTATTAAAAACCTTTTGAAATTACTTTTTTGAGATTCATTAATATGTCTTAGTGTAGACTGTTGAATACCAAGCGAGTGTGGACATACAGATTTGGATTCACAATCAATCATGAGTGTCTTTTTTAGATAAAGCCACTGGGGTTTAATCATTTTGGGTTGCTGTAGACACGTGAATGCTGGTGTTAGTTTTGATATTTTTAAACCAAATTTACAAAAATTGGCATTTCATAGGTTGAAAATGGTCAACATATCATCTAGGGGTTTAAATCATCCTGTAGCAGGGAAAATTCTGACATAGAGTCAAACGTTTAGGATTGAGAAATGTGTCAGAGCATGTTAGTACCCTCTACTAAAATGTTAGCCCAGCGCTCATCAAGACTCATCTTTCACACAGGTTTACAATATTTTTTCAAGTCCTCTACTGTATTTCTGGTTTTGGTGGTTTTAGTTTTGGACTTTTGCTTTTGACAGCTGCAGAAACACTGCTGGACTGTATTGTTTCCCATCAAACCCTCATATGGCTCAGCAGTGCTTGCAGATGGCATTGGGGTGCCTCAACAGCAGCACCCCCGCTATGTACCAGAGCTCCAGCTTCAGGCGTCACTGGGGCTTGAGCCAACTGCTCGAAACTGATATGGGTCTTGGACCACCGTGGTCCTCCACCACACTAATGTTCGCTTCAAGGGACTTTGGAGGAGAAAAGTCCTCCACCTCAAAAGAGCCCTCTGTGGCTCTTTGGCATAGGTGCTTTGTGATTCTGTGTCGCCATCCAAATTTCTCTGGCCTGGGGACGTCACTCACTGTAGCTGAAACAATAAAGTTGTAGGCTTGAAAACAACTAGGTGCAGAAAGAAAACACAAAACTATTATGATCATCTGTGTGTTTATCATGATGAGCCACGATCCATTGTTCCTGAAAACTATTGATTATTTAGACTATTAATTAGCATATAAGCCAAGTGAAGCATCTTGAATACACAACACACAAGTTAACAGAAAGGAAAAGTACGATATATTAAATGTCTGGGTTTGTTAAAAAATACATAAATTGATTTATTATATTATATATTAAAGGAGTTGAGGCTAAGTTGTTTTTATTGTATTTAAGTGTAAAAAAAGGACAATGAAAAGTGTGTCACCGGAAAGATTTCATAAGATATGAATCATAAGACTGAACCATTATCCCACTCATATTCTTCATGCTTTGCTGCCAGCTCCATCGTCGGATGCATGTTTTGGGTTTTTAGGCATCAAATTCCTCAGCAACCCACAGCAGGTTCAGCGATAGAGATATAATTTAGGCTATCTTCTTGTAGACACTTGTGTGTCTTGGATGTGCTGTGAAGCTGGGACCAATAAAGAGGTGAAATATGAGGGAGATGCATGTTTATATGAGCCTTTATATGTGCCAGGACGATAGTTTACGGCCTCTCTGCTCCCTAGACATTTTCCACGCTGCCTGTCTCTGAGGCTCATGTGAGCCTGCCACCTTCAATAAACAGTCACTACCCTTATCAAAACCTCTAAGCCAGACCAACAGCATGATCAAGAGGCACACCTGAGGTGAACCCAGAGGTAATCTACCCTCCAGCTTTGTCTCTTTTTGCCACCAGCTTTGTTTATTCCTCCCTGTCTTTTGTATTTTACTTGCTTAGATTTCCTCTCGGTTTGGAATGAGGAAAATATTTTTTTTAGCAGACCACACTGCCATCCCCTTGATTTTCCTCCACTGAATCCTTTATGACATTATGACATGATACCCTTATATGTCAGGGATTCTATTTCCTATCCAGCTGACCTCAGTCTGTTTTGTGTACCCCCAGCCATACACTTTTTCACACAACTTGTTTTTTGTCTCCCACAGTTTCACTCCTATTCTCAACTTGGATGCCCGCTTCCCAGCACAGTCATTGTCAGGAAGAAAAATACCCGCTTGTTCGGGTCAGTGTTCATATTTTTTCCCTGGTGGGGTGAGTTCACCTGTACTCCACAAGATGAATGACTCCAGTGCTCTCACTGGGAAATGGCTGTAGTTAAACAATACAACCCCATTCCTTCCTTCAAACAGCTGAATGGACAGGCTCAAAAAATACAAATGGGAGGTGTGAAAAGGCCAACCACTGAAAGTAATTGCTGTTGTGTTCACCAGAGAAAAAGAAAACAACTTACAAAGAAGTTATTTGCAGTGCACCATGAGAGCAACATATCAAATTGCCCAGGCAGAAGTGGCAAAGGTTCATTGACCTGAAATGAACTAATTCATTTTAAAGCAGTCACAGTTATTTTGACTCTTTTCTGACAAACAGTCTAAAGAGCAGTATTAATGTTGCTGCAGCAGACACCTTCACACACTGACGACTTTAAAAGGCAGCAGGAGACAGCTTCTTGACAAATGTGTTACCCAGACATCATGTAATGGGATGTTAATACACACAGCGCTCTCAGGTTTGTAAACCAAGCTTACCTGTGATAGATGTGAGGATAGCAGAGGGAAGACATCCAGTGCTGGTGAGTCCGATCTATTCAGTGTACCGGTGGTTATGGATCACGTTTACATCACATAAAAGGGGTTTTCCTCTTTCGTTTTTAATGCATAGGCCTTATTTTAATAGTTACGAAGCATATTAGTTGTTACAACTTTATAGAATGCTCCAAGGGACTGTGCTAAATGTTGCTTTAGTGTGAATCAAATAAGGATGAAAGAAGAAAGGAACAGCTACATTCAGTGTAAATTGACCAACAGGTACAGCTGCACCAAGCTTCAGTGTTTGCTGAAAAATGTTCCAAGAGTTTGCAGCAGAAGAGCCAAAAGCCCTTTTACCGATTTTGGTGTGAGCATGGGCGACTTCAAGCATTTGGACGAGCTGAATAATGATTTTGGGACCCTAAAATCATTACCCTATTTTGACATTTTGGTTTTGATGACCATACTTACTTGTGTACCTATAGTGTTACAATAAACTACAGTGAAAATTCTAATTTTACACAGATTGTGATGCTCACCCTACTAGATGTGCAAAACTAAGACTATCTGAGTCCATTTTCTGCCACAGTAGTGTTTTAAACTAAATACAAATGTCAGTATTTTAACATGTTTGTATATTAAAAGTGCCAACATGCAGATGTTTTAGCAGGTACCATCTTAGGTTAGTACGATTAGGTTTTTGTCATTGTCTCACTGTAAAATAAGAATTTATAATATTTGTCCTTGCATACAAGGCCCTTTATGATCAAGCTCCATTGTATCTGAAATATCTCACAGTATCATATTATTCCAATTGAGCACACTGCTCTCAGTGAGTGCAGACTTACCGTACTTGTGGTTTCTAGAGTTTCCAAAAGTAGAATAGGAGGCAGAGCCTTGAGCTATCAGACACCGCTCCTGTGGAACCAGCTCCAAGGTTGAGTCTGCTTTAAAGATTAGGCTTAAAACTTTCCTTTTTGATAAAGCTTATAGTTAGGGTTCACTCAGGTGACCCTGAACCATCCTTTATTTTTGCTGCTATGGGCCCAGACTGCAGGGGGACCTCCAGTAATGTACTGAGCATCTCTCGTCTACTCCCTGTCACTCTGCATTCATCTGTGCCACTCTTGTATGCTATTACCTTATTTCTGCTGTAGTTTTCTGCAAGTATCCTTGGCTCTGGGGCTGCATGTCTCTGATCTGTGGTTGCTGGCCTTACCAACCTGCTCAGTTTTAATAATTTATATTGTTTGCTGTCTGTTGTTTTTCACCACTAATCTTTTTTCCTTCTCTCAACTGGTTCTGCAGGTTTCTTCCTGTTAAAAAGAAGGTTTACCTCCCCACTGTCAGGAAACACTTTCTCGAAGAGAATCATTGGGTTTTTCTCTATAATACTGTAAGGTCTTGACCTTACTATGTGAAGTGCCCTAAGATGACTTATTGTGACTTGACATTATATGAGTAAAATTTAACTGAATTGATAGCATGGTAACATTTGCTAATTAACACTAACTGCAACTGTGGCTGATAGACCTTTGCTTGGACAAGTTGAAATGAGGCGAAGTTTGTGGCGATCCATTGAATTGCTGTTGAGATATTTGAGTCTCAACCAGCTTTGTGGACTGACAAACATTGCCAACCCAAGTGTGGCTGAAAATAGAATATTTATTTCATGGAGAAATCCCCTGTTATTTGGGAAGCATTGAGTTTCAGTTTAAAAATCACTGGCCTTGCAAGCTCACTTCAACAACAGGATGCACAATCTGCTGCCCGATGTTTGGCTAAAGAACTTAAAATTTCAGTGTCTGGGAAGAAATCTGGTGTCCAAGAATGGAATCTGGTGCTTAACAGACAGTCAGCGGATGAATGCAAGGAAAGGGCATGTGTTTAGTACGGCAACATGGCATTATGGGTCAGCATAAGGGTAAAGGTCGAGAAATAAAGGCATTTGTAATCAAGACGGGGGAAAAAAACCTTTTTCAACTGACTTTAACAACTATGAGGTCATCCCATTAACTCCAATCAATAAACACTGGAGCGTTTCCAATGAAGAGCAAAGTCTAACATGACCCAGCCTGCTATGATGACTTATGCTATCATAAAAGTGCAAAACATTCCTAGAATAGCATCAGATTTTGGTTTTTTATGTGTTATATTTCAATAAATTTCCACCATTGTGTTGTGATTGGACAAAATGATCAACATGCACCTCTTCAGGCCCTCGGTTTTCTTTTATGCTCTCACAACAATTAGGCCCTATTGTACATGAGAGGTAGCTCACTACAACTCTCTTTGACTTTTGTAGTTTGAGTTGATAATAGCAAAACACAAGGCGGCCTTGTTGGGTTGTGTCATTTATTGTTTTGGGCCAGATGGAGCCATACAGATGCATAGTGAAGCTGCTTTGTGCTGTTCTTTGCCACAGGTGAGGAAATTAACAAACCAGTTATATTTCATCCTCGAGGAATGCAACAACAACAGTGTCTCCTCAGTAAATCCAGATAATGCTTCCAAACTCTGACTGTTTTACAGAAATGCTGTTTCTAAACTAACCTGCTCTTTACTTGTTTCAGCTCAACCTGCATTAGTCAACTTGCTGAGAGAGACATGTTACTGCATATAAGATGCAGCTTGTAATCGTACTACAAAAGGTCAAGGGCACACATGTTTTTGGGTAACTTCCCCACCTCAAAGAAACAGCACTTCACAACTGCCTCTGTAAGCTCTTCTTTGGGAATCATGGAGCTAAGGGCCCCTTACGACGACCTGTCCAGCATGTCCTGACTCCACGTTTTTCTTTGTAGCTGAGACAGATGGGATTAGATTTTCTGAAGCCCAGTTAGGTAGCCTGTTACATCTGAGCCAGCAAAGGCTGTGGTTTTTTATATATGACTTTAGCTGGCATCGCAGGATGTATTACCAATGAAATTAGCAATCCAGTAAGTAAACCTTTGTTTCAGATTTATTGCAGGTGCCACGATACATGAAGCCCAAATGATGTAGCTCTCAAACTTTGGAGATTTAATGCTTCTGAGCCCTGAGAGCCTGTTAGGTAACTGCAATGACCATAATTCATTGTACCTTCGTGACAGAGTGCATCTGTGCGTCAGAGCATCCTCTGATTTCTGCTGCAACACAGACTGAAGGGAGAGCAAGTTTGAAATGTGGCCTTGATGAGCAAATGGAAGCACAGCAGTCAAACTGTGTAGCAGCGTCATTAGCTCATACAAGTGGGCTTAGGCTGGAGCATTATGGGAAAAATGATGTCATGTAGCTGCAATCCCACATTCCCTAGTGTGACTGTATAATATCCGATTGGCCTCTTTTTTGGTATGTGGACATTTTTTTAAAGGTTAGGCTTGATGTAAATATGTTCATATTAGATGGATAAGGTTAGGAAGTGTTATCAGGAAACTCTCAACCACAGCTTTGGGTGGATGTTTTCAGATTAAAATAAAATATCTGGTTTAAAAGAGTTTTTTTTGTGCCTGAATATCTAAGCTTGACCTTGAAAAGTGCCTCAAACCCCCAACTGTCACTTTGTGTTAAGACTTTTCTGCTGATGATCTCAGCTCCTTTACGCCCTCTATCTCCTTCCCTCCATCTCATTATCTCTCCAAATATCATAACTTATTCAGAAGCCCTTAAAAGGCAGACTATACCCTGACACAGCAATATCCACCAAGAGTCTGCCAGTTCATTAAAAAACCTCATCAAACATGCACAACACAAACACGCAGAGACACGCGCACACACACACACACACACACACACACACACACACAAGCTAATTCAGCTTTCTGAGAAGCGCTGCCCTGTGGTGCTAACAAGTTTCCTTTAGCTCTCATATAGCGTCTTATCAGGGTTCCAGATCTTGTCCTTTCTGAAAGGCCTTTGTCACTGCATGAAGTTTAGGCTGCAGCAAGTGAAATTTACTGTACATTTGGACAGAGCGTGCTGTCCACAAACCTGTGAACAACCTGTGCAGCTTTGGTCTGTCAGAGGCAGATATGCTGACCTGAAAACTTTTTAAATTATGTTGTCAACTGTCACACACTCTGATAATTTTCCCTCCTGGCATCCAGCGTTTAAATTACCCACACCTGGTTGCCATGTTGGTTGCATGTTTTTGATGAAAATCACTTGCCAAGCAGGAATGCTTTTCAATAGTCTCTCAGTAGAATAGCTCAAGGCTTTATTAGGGACCATACGCCTGTCTGACAACACACTCCTGATGTTGTGTTAAATCCCATATGCAGCTGTGTGTTACTCAGAGCGTCTTACGGTATGCGTGTGTGTGTGTGTGCTGTTGGGTAAACGGCCCTCTTCAGCTTTATTACCTGGCTATGAATCATGAGCCTTCATTACAGCCTGCTCATTGTGCTCTGAAGGTTAAGCAAACCAATTAGAGTTCCCCACACGCCGTTGGGGTTCTCGGCAACAACTGCATCCCCACGTCTTGCATTTTAAACAGGCAGATGAGTGCTGGGATTAAAGAAAGAAAAGGAAGTGAGAACTAGGAGAGAGGAGGCGGGTAAGGGTTAACCGCTGGCAGCACAAGAGAAGAGAAGGGAAAGGCAGAAGAAGAAGAGGGAGAGAAGGAAACAGACTATAAGAGAAAGAGAGAACGAAAAAGAAAGAGGCCCTATTAAAAGAAATGACACCGTCATGGTTCACTGAGCAACTGCACTGGGCGGCAGTACCCCTGTGCTTAATGCTCTCTGGCTGTCAGCGCCACAGTCAGCAGCACTGCCTGGCTGCTCCCAGGGGGAAGCTGTGTTGGTCTATGCTCTCGATTAACTCTGCCACTTATTAGGACAGATACCGGGAAAGGATTCAGCCAACCAAAAAGCAGGTCCGATAGAGTGCATACGTGGCGCACTGTAATCATAATGCAAAGTGTAATTTTGAGAATCCTCAAGCAAGTCAGATCTGAGGCTTAGATACAGCAACGATGTCATCAGATTCTTGTTACTCCCCAAATTTGAACTCCTTATGCACTAGTTTTGACTGACACACCAGAGGCCCTTTTTAATTGTCATCACATTCACTTTCGTTTGGATGAATGTGTGGATGTGTCTGTCAGGGTGATAAAAAGCCTGTGTGCATCTGCATTGGGAAAAATTTGGCACCATTTGTTAAGACTGTGAAAGCACGAGTGTCTCTCATATTCTGCTGGGAGCCCAGGGGATTCAGGTACACTGAAAGAAGTGTCAAAGGAAGTTTTGAGAAACAGCTGAAATTATAGCTTTCATCCACGCGCAAAGCGGATAAAGGTTCCTGAAATTGGCTCTTTTCAGAGCAGCACAAAGAAAGGTCACTGCGTTGGCGAACTGTGACGAGGAGTAGTGTTAATAGTATGTGGCAGGTTTTTCTTTCTTGTCTTAGAGGATGCAAAATTTACATGATTGCTGACCTTCTCCTACGTTTGTAGATATTTTAAATAAGCTGGAATAAACCCTGCTTTTGTGTGCACCTAGAGGAGGAGACAGAAGGACATAAAAAATGGGAAAGAGAGTGATCTCATCCACGAGATATGAAGATGTGAGGCTGGGAAAGGCTGACGCTGGCGCACTAAGTTGCCATATTAGCATTTCAGAGGGAATAGTAGAGGAATCAGCTAGGAAACTAAAAGGCTGGTTCAGCACTGACTGACAGAACCAAGGACTAATGTTCAGTAGGAAAAAAACCCCTCCTCTGTCTGCTTTTCCTTCCAGCGCCAGTCAGCCAGAACACCAGCTAAAGATGAATGACTGTCAGGCTTTCATTGTGTCTGGTCCTTTTTAGCTGGAATCATTGTTGCTGCAGAGACGTATTCATATTTCCACACATTCATGGTCATTATTGTTGTCTCGAATAAATTATGTTTTTTTTCCCAATTTTTCTGTCTTTAGTGGTCACAAAAAGGTCAAGCGCAGTTATCAGTGGTGAAAAGTACAATTACTGCCCATCCTGTAATTGCACTTAACTAGAGCATTTTAACTTTATGGAACCTTATATTGTAATTTTCTATGGCTGCACAGTAGTGCAGTGGTTAGCACAGTTGCCACACTGGGTTTGAATCTACTGGTGATTCTCAATTAGCCGTGAGTGTGAGTATGCATGGCTGTCCCTTTGTGTTAGATCTGTGATGAACTGGCGACTTGTCCACAGTGTACCCTCCCTCTTTGTTAGCTGACAAAGGCTCCAGGCCCCTGCAGCCCTCTACAGAATAAACTGGGTTGAGCTAATGGATGGATTATACTACACTCTACGGTATTTCAAAGGCAAATACCGTGCTTTTTGCTCCATTACATTATACTAGTTATTTTCTAGAATGACGGCATAAGTCCTTACATGTAAATGTCACCACACAGCAGATCAGCTTAGTAAGTTATTTTAGACTATCAAGATGAGAGCCCTATCTACATGAATGGGGAGAGAGCAATAACTGCAATTCCAGTAGCCACTGGGACATTAAACCTCCATGTATAGAAACATTAGTTAAATTTAAAAAAATGCTTCAAGGTTTTGTGATTTTGCCTCAAAATAAGGTTTAAAAAGAACATTTCCTCACAGGTTATGCTTCTAACATGCTTGCACACAGTTTCATGACACCACGTTTGAGTTGGTGCAACAACATAATTGGCTGGATGTTTCCCTGTTTGGCTGTTACAAAGAACACAACAGTGTTTTTTGGACCATCATTTTGGTGTTGAAGAACTCTTCCACAGGTTCCTATTATGTAATGTCTCTGCCATTAACACTTTACGCACAAATCATATGATCATCTATTTAAATATAATACTAATGTTTACAGGAAAAAAAATAGCCAACAGAAAATATAAAATTAGCATTAACAGTAGCATTAGCTTGTCACAGCTGCAGCATTGAAATGCTGCTTACATGGAAATTCTTCAGTGATAATCTAACATGATATGAATCTAAGTTTCATACCAGATACTCACCAAACGTTCATGCATTCTTTCTTTGCTCTCTGCACCATGTTTTTATGAAAATCTGCTTTTTATTTTTTTTTTTGTAATTCAGTTGACAGACAATGAAAACTAATCTTCATTGCAGGAGTCAATATTCAGTAACATAGAGTCATTCTGCCAAAAAAAAATTAAAAAATTAGAAACTTTGTTGTGTTTGAGAATCCTATTTTCATTTCACACCATAGCAGTATTTTTAAGTTGCTATATTGTGATGCTTTAATGTTGCTTTTCTTTATTGAACCTGAAATATCCTTCTCACACCAAAAATACATACCAGGGGAAGAATGTCTCTATCCACAGCTATTTACTGTGGCTGTGTACGTCTCTGTATG
This sequence comes from Dascyllus trimaculatus, assembly GCA_024666655.1. Classification (NCBI taxonomy): domain Eukaryota; kingdom Metazoa; phylum Chordata; class Actinopteri; family Pomacentridae; genus Dascyllus; species Dascyllus trimaculatus. The sequence continues at coordinate 16,123,416 of CM045457.1, forward strand.
TGCATGTTTGCAGATGTATCTCTGGCTGAACATGCTGTTCTGTTCTCTGATGTGTGTAATGTGGCTCCAGGAGATGTCCTGGCAGTAAGACAGTCTGCTTGTCCCCTCATTCAGTCAGATTTCCTTGAAGCAGATCGGGGCACAGGGGTCCTGGCTGCTGCCCTGTCAGCTTGACCTGCTTTAAAACGCCACCATCATCAGAGCAAAAGAGCCTTGAAATGCTGTTGCTGTTAGTGCTGAGCTCTGGCTTCCCATTCACAGCCCTCTGAAAGCCCCACTCACTGCAACCTGATAACAGCACCAGGTGTCTGGGTGACGTCCAAATAGCTGCCTATAGTCTTCTCTTTGGTTACGGTGGCTCAGTCATAGCACCCATGCTTTCACTGTCTCCGTCCTTCACTTTTTCTCCTCTTTGCCTTTAAAAAAATGTATTTTCACTCCTGCTTCCCCTTTCACGCAGCCACTGCTATTCCTGTTGCCTGGACGCCCTGCCTGGGAAACCTTTGTTAAAGGCTTTTTTAAAGGATGATTCTGCAGTGATAAATATGGTTACCGTGTTCCTTGTCAAAGTGACTTCAGCCTGTACAATATTCAGTTCAGTGCCTTTCAGCACTAGTTAAACTGCAGCCTGAGATGGGAGTCATATTTACTGGAGTCAGCAGGTTTATTATAGCTTATATTGCTCTGGAAGCTGCAGTTTCCATATAATATTTTTGTAATGTCACATCTCTTGGGGTAGTTTGTATGAGGCTAGGTAAATCCATTAAAGCTCTTTCTTTGCTATTGTATGGTTTTTGTGAATTATTCATGCACAGGTCGTTTTGGGTAAATTACTTTGGGGCTTCCCTGTTCTCATATTGAACCCGTAGGATGTGTATATTCCGCTTATTTTTGCTCTCTGTTGAGCACAGCATAAAGTTCTGTTGCAATTGTGAAATTTTGCATTTGATAACCTTGAGGCCATGAGTCTTGTGGCAGAGCTAATGCTTACAAGTTTTTCATCCTCTTCTCTTCCCATACTGCAGTTAAGTGGTCAGACTAACTCCCATATCGTGCGGGAAAATAGCAGTCACCAAAGTTCATTCACTGAATTAGAATTTTCTCTTTTCTCACCATCACACCAGAGAACAACATTATAAAACATCAAAAGAAAAAAACAAAACAAAACCAAGGGTTTTTTTAGAATCTGAGACTGTGAGGCTCTCCTCAGACAAAACATAGAAAAAAATGTGCTCTCACCACACCCTTTCGATTACTAACTGAGTAATGCTTAGTTCCTGTATGTGTATGAGATCATCATTATGTTATTTGATCACATAGACACACAACAACTGAGCCAAGATAGCCTGTTATTGCTGTTGGGCATAACTTCAGACTATAAGAAAGACATTAAAATGTCTGTCATAAGGCAGTTATTAGTTTCTGACTCTGGTAAATTAGGAAAAGCTGTAAAATTTCAAAAAAACTGCTGCATCTTTAAACAATCTCTGTAACCAAATAACATCACAACATTAAAACCGCCTCTCCAAAGACATAACATCTTATCAGAGTGGTGTGACTCATTAAGTTCAGAGGTACATACATAACTCATTTAGCAGCATAAATAGTCAGAAGACAGCGCAAGCCGGCTTGCAACATAATATTTTGCAAACCGCCCGGCCTTACAAATATTATGTTACTAAACAACTAAACTGCATTCTCAGTTATGTTTTGAGGGAAACATACAGTGCCTATAAAGTGTATTCTTCCCCCTCGGATGTTGTCTCCTTTTATGGCCTTTCAGCATTGAATCATGGCCATTTTTGACACAAATTTACAAAAAAGACTCTTTCATGTCAAAGTGAAAGCAGATTTCGGCAACAATGTCAATTAATAAAAAATTACAAAACTGCATAAGCATTCACCACCCTTTAAAGTGACTCATCTAATTCAACACAGGCGCAAACAATTGACGCAACAAGTAGTTTTCCTGAGTGCAACCATGTTTTGGTGCGTAAAACAGCAAGTGAGAACCAGAAGTAGCCTTAATAACGAATGAAGAAGTCCAAGAGTAATAGTCCCATGCAGGACACTAACCCTCTCCTGGGTGACAGCATTGTCGCAGGTTTTTCTCCTTTTTCAGACTTTGTGACTCTTTCTAGGTCACAGGCTAACCTTTCGGAGAGAAAATATGTCTCTTTTAAAACAAAATGAAAACATAATTGAGAATGCATCTAGTTGTATAGGAAGCATTTCAGGCATACAGAACCTGATCTATTCTATGGGGTCTCCTTTTGATAACTGAACCTCTCCTGAAACTGATTTGAGCGAATATGGGAACCTAGTGGGACCCACTTATCTTTTCTCATTAACTAAACATAAATATACACATTTTATCGATTTCAAGTTAATTTAACTTCATTTTGTGTTTTCTTTTTCCAACCACTTTAGAACTTTTTAGCAAGAGTTTTTTTAACTTTGGATTTTTTGACTTGAAATAATGATTTGAATGTATGTACTTTTAGATTAAATTGCCTTTAATAACATTAGATGACAAGACCCACATTGGTAGGCCTGCCAATAGATGTGTTATCACAGTGATTTTTTTCAAGAAACTCTTCTTTTCCAATTTTGAAGAGATTGTTATACTTGCTTTAATTCATCCTAAATTGTTTGTTTCTAAACATAATTATGGAAATAAAGGGAATCATAATGAGTACTATTAAATTCAGTTCCTGCCCCGTACACTTAAAATTTAACAAAGTCAAAGGGAAGTTCTTCATTTTTTAATGAAGACCTCTTCAAACTCAAAATGTGAATGGAAAGCAGATCTGCCTGTAATGATTGTCAGTGTGACTGAAGAGCTGCTGATTAATCTTAACTTTATTATTTTTCAAGTTCAGTTAATTTAGCTCAGCTGCTTGTACTTCTTCTTTTTTAAAATTGAGAGGCTGTGAACTAATTAGTCAACCTTCAAATCCAGTTGACTCACGTCTTAAAGACAGCAGGGGAACTTGTGTTTTCAAACTGAACCAACTTGAAACGATTTACAGCAAATGCTCAAAAGTTCTCCCCCCATTGAAATTATGAGACTGGAATGTGAGAGTGCTAGTTTGACCCAGTTTCTCTATTATCACAAAATGTTGAACATGCAAAAATGGGAAGATGAGCCTTAAAATGAGAAGACCCAGTATATCCCTGAGGCATATGGCTGGAATGAAATCCACCCAACCCAGGCAATCTGTTTGCCAAGGAAGGAGACATTCAAGTATTTTTGATATATTCATGTTCCACTCATCCACCCAGCACCTTCCTTCATCTTGCCCCTGCCTTCACTTGCTTCTTGGCTTCCTGTGTGGATGGCTCTTGTCCCATGGGCCCTCTGGCACTCTAGGTAATGGAATCGAGAGGCAGGTATCGGTTAGACATAGAGGATGTGAGCATCTCCTCTCAGTGTGCCTAAAGAGTCTAATGAGACGTGTCCTCGGCTTCCTGTCAAGTCATAACCTCCACAGTGTCATCATCCTTGAGAGGACACTTTCAGATGGTGGATAAGCTGATAAGGTAATGTCATTACCTATCTCATAATGTTTGGACAAGAATAACACATTCTGCCAATTTAAAGCAGCTGCCAGCTTTTTAATTTTGGGCTGTCAGTTCTGACTCTCAGCAGCACAATTAGGAAACAATTTAATAGTGCAATTAAAATACTGTCAGCGGTTTCCAGTTGTGTGCATTTGAATTCCATAATTGGCAGCTTATAAGACAGTCAGGGCTCATTTGGGATGAGACTCTCCTGTCACAAAGTTTGACAAAACTGGGGTCAAATCATGATAACAGAACAGTGACTTTCCAGCTATAGCACATACCAACTCTAAGGGCACTGCATGTCTTGGATTTCTCTGCATAGTTAAAGCAGTGGATGGCGTGTGTGTGTGTTTTATTTTATTTTATTTTATTTCTTTAGCCTTTTCAAGGCCTACAACACAAACCCCTGTGTAATAGTGGGTTAAACCATGTTTATCAAATATAAAGCTGTAAATGTGCTGATGACTAGCTTACTGCAGTAGTCTAACCCAGTTTTATTTCAGTGTGGATCTCGATTGGTTTTAGGGCATTTTATTAATAAATTAACAAATAATTTGGTTAATCGTAAATCTAATGTTAAAGGTGATATACAGTTTTTTAATATTTGCTCAATATTACCAAAACATAAATTTAGCATCTAAATTTGTGATTTCTGAATGAATAAAGACTGTCAATGTAAATTTTCCTTAAACCTGCATTTTGGAACTTTTGTCCCTCTCTTCTGGCAGTGAAAGGAATCACATAAACACACATGCTTATGACATATGCCTTTCCCTCAATTGATTTCTTTGTTAATCCTTGATCTGAATGCAGAGTTTCTCTATCATCAAGATCAACACCATCGCAAACTTTTCATGAACGCTTTCTAGTTTTTCTCTGCCAGACAGTCCACTACACTCCTAGCTGTTGCAGCATACTCCATCTCGGTCACCGTGATTGCTCGCCTCTTTAGCCATTGCTGATTAATGCATCCTTTTTGGTGTGCCAGTGTGAGGATGTGACCACAGAAAGCAGATTTAAAACTCTGGTATATTGTAAAATACAGAGATTCACCTAGTGATGGGCAGAACCAGCATTGTGTGAACTCTTGCTTTACTATATATATATATATATATATATATATATATATAAGATGTACATTAAAACACAAGATCAATGCTGATTATTCTACATGGATCTACAACTGGTGAGGATGCTAATTTTGTATTTGACACTTAGTTTTAGCTCCAGCTTTTTTAGCACAGTATCAGTGCTACATATACAGTATGTACACTGATCAGCCACAACTTTATGACCACTGACAGGTGAATGAATAACATTGATTATATTGCTACTATGTGCTGTTCTGCTGGAAAACCTTGGATTTTGACATCTGTGTTGAGGAGACTTAGACACCCCCATAAACATGGTCCCGCAACAAGCACACTCCCTCATGCAAATGGAAATCCCAAATGTTTCTGGTCTACCCCCACAGGAAAATGCACCCCACCACATGGCAAAAACATCAAACAATCAGGAACATCTTGAGGATCATGACGATGGACCAACATGTTGATTTGACCTCCAAACTTCCTACACCCCATTCTGATCAAGCATCAACAGGATGCAGTGGAACAAGTTTGATTGACAGAGGTGCCACTGCACAACCCAGAGTACCCAAAGGATCCAGTGCCAACGTCCTGGTTCCAGACCCCATAGGACACCCTGAGAGGTCCTCTTGTCCATGTCCAATGGTTCAGAGCATTTTTGAGCACGTAAGGGGGATCAACACAGTATTAGGCAGGTGGTCATAATGTTATGCCTGATCAGTGTATGTAGCCATTAGGAGCATATTTAAAACCTTTTTACAGGAGTTTTGTCTCAAAATGAGACAGCTGTCAACCCATAGACTGTAGTATGTAAAGATGAATGTAAGAATAAACCTGTATTCTTTCTAACAGCCACTAGGGAGTGACTCTTCTTGCTGCAAAAAGAAGTTTATGAGAAAGTAACCCTACTTCTCACTTGATTTGTTACCTCTGTAAACATTTTCCTAATAATTTAATGGTCACAATCTCTAGTTTCAAATCTTCTTAAATACAGCATGGCGCTCATTGTGTAAATCATTGTCACATTTTGAGTAAAACAGATGATAAAGCAGGGAATATCTGTGGGAGTGACTCCCACAATGAGCTGTCTTTTTAGCCTACAATGGCAATTTTTGCTGGTCAGAAATTAGACGCCTGTGTCAGGGTGTCGAGGAACTGAACCCAAAGTGAAGGCACACAGAACAGGCTCGAAACAACTCAAAGTTAAACAAGGTTTATTTGACAAAATGGAGAACAAATGAAACTGAAACTAACTTAAGCTAAACTAAAAGCCGAATTAAACACAAGCCAGGATAATATTAGAAAACTGAGGAGAACTAAACTAAACTCACAGAGGGGGGGCAGAGTGATGAAGAGAGCCGGCACGCGACTGGAGTCCGGCAGCCCAGGCGGCTCCAGCGGTGGAGGGCTGGTGGTGACGGCGGCCGCAGCGTGCGGAGGGAGAGCCGAGGAAGCCGCGGGCTGGCGGCGGAGAGCGGCAGCGGCGAGGGCCGAACCTCTTCAAGGAGGGGCAGGAATCCGGAGGGAGGGGGGAAAGCCGATCCAGGCGGTCGGTGAGCCGGAGCGGAGCCACGGAACTGCTCCACCGGGAGCAGGCAGGAACTCGACGGGATCGGGGCAGAAACAGCGGCCGATCCGGGCAGCGGAACTACGGCAGAGGAGACACAGGTTAAAACTGGAAACAGGTAATACAACAGAGAATATTCCTCGGCCAGCTACTGACTGCGGGAAGCAGAAACTACGATCTGGCAGGGAGTGGTGAGTTGAACCGGTCTTTATGGCGGTGATGATGAACAGGTGCGGAGACGCGGCTGCCCGGAGTTGTCACTGATGCTGATTGGGAAGTGACTGCAGCCGTTGGAGAGGCTGCAGCCACGCAGAGGGAGGAGGAGGAGGAAGGAGGCCGTCAGGTCGGGGCAGAGGAAGGACCAGGAGAGGGGGCCCTGACAGTACCCCCCCTCCTACGTGCGCCTCCAGGCGCACGTCTGAGACGATCCGGATGGCTGCGGCGGAACTCCGTAATCAGGGTTGGATCCAAGATCTGTCGCCGGGGTACCCAACACCATTCCTCGGGGCCGTAGCCCTCCCAGTCCACCAGATATTGCACACCCCTGCCACGACGACGCACATCCAAAAGTCTCCGGACTGTATAGATGGGGCCGTCCTCCAGGGTCCTGGGTGGTGGTGGGGATGGGGTGGGGGGTGCCAGTGGACTCTCCCGTACAGGCTTCAGCTGGGACACATGAAAAGTGGGATGTACCCGCATGGAACGGGGCAGTTTCAGCCGGACAGCACAAGGATTTATCACTGACTCCACCTCGAAAGGCCCCACAAAACGGGGAGCCAACTTCTTGGACTCGACCCGGAGGGGCAGATCCTTGGCTCGGAGCCACACCCTCTGTCCTGGTGAGTAGACTGGGGCTGCGGAGCGGTGCCGGTTGGCCTGGTCCTGGGATCGCCTGGACGCTCTCAGCAGGGCGGCGCGGGCCTGGCGCCAGGTCCGGGCGCAGCGGCGGAGGTGTGCAGCAACAGAGGGGACAGCAATCTCTCCCTCCTGGTCAGGGAACAATGGTGGCTGGTACCCATGGACACAGTGAAAGGGGGACAGGCCGGAGGAGGCGTTGGGGAGGGTGTTATGTGCATACTCCACCCAGGGGATCTGCGAGCTCCAGGTGGATGGATTCTCTGACGTGATGCAACGTAGGGCTGCCTCCATCTCCTGATTGAGCCGCTCCGTCTGGCCGTTACTCTGCGGATGAAAACCGGAAGTTAGACTAACTGTGGCCCCCAATGCTGAGCAGAATGCCCTCCAAACCTGGGAAGTGAACTGGGGCCCCCGATCCGACACGATGTCCTGTGGGATGCCATGGGGCCTGAACACATGGGCTACCAGGAGGTCGGCCGTTTCTTGGGCGGTTGGGAGCTTGGGCAAGGGCAAGAAGTGGGCCGACTTGGAGAAACGGTCGACAATGGAGAGGATCACCGTGTTGCCATTTGAGGGCGGCAGGCCAGTCACGAAGTCGAGGGCAATGTGGGACCATGGTCGTCTTGGTATGGGCAAAGGATGGAGAAGACCTGCACTAGGTTGGTTGGAGGTCTTGTTACGGGCACAGACGGAGCAGGCAGAGATGTACTCACGAGTGTCATTGTCCATGGAAGGCCACCAGAAACGCCGTCGAATCAAGGAGAGAGTGCGAGATACCCCTGGGTGGCAGGTCAGGTGGCTGGAATGCCCCCATTGGAGGACGGTGGCCCGGACGGAATCCGGAACAAACAGGGTGTCGGGTGGGCCACCTCCTGGGTCCGGTTGTTGCTCCTGGGCCTGGCGAACTGTGGATTCCACCTCCCAAGTAAGGCCAGCCAGGTACGTGGAAGGCAGGATGGGTTCCGGTTCCTCGGGGGGCTCCTCCTTGGCATGGAGACGGGACAGAGCATCCGGCTTCACGTTCCTGGAGCCAGGGCGATAAGACAGGGAGAAATTGAATCGACCAAAGAATAGGGCCCACCTGGCTTGTCGCGAGTTGAGACGCTTGGCGGTCTGGATGTACTCCAAGTTTTTATGGTCGGTCCAAACCAGGAACGGCTGCTCTGCCCCCTCCAGCCAGTGCCTCCACTCCTCCAACGCCAGCTTCACTGCCAGGAGTTCGCGATTGCCGATGTCATAGTTCACCTCTGCTGGAGACAACTTCCTGGAAAAGAAGGCACATGGGTGGAGTTTGTTATCCTCAGGGGACCGTTGAGACAACACTGCTCCCGCCCCAGAGTCAGAGGCATCCACCTCCACCACGAACTGACGGTTGGAATCTGGCTGAACCAGGACCGGGGCTGAAACAAAGCGGGCCTTGAGTTCCAGGAAGGCTCTCTCTGCTTCCGGGTTCCACGAAAACCTCCTGGCCGTGGAGGTAAGTGAGGTGAGGGGTGCGGCGATGCGGCTGTAATTCCTGATGAAGCGGCGGTAGAAGTTTGCGAACCCAAGAAACCGCTGGAGCTGTTTCCGGTTCTCGGGTCGAGGCCATTCTTCTACCGCCGCGACCTTGGCTGGGTCCATGCTGATCTCTCCCGCAGCCACGATGTATCCGAGGAACGACACTTTGGGAACGTGGAACTCGCACTTCTCTGCTTTGACGAAGAGGCGATTCCGAAGCAGGCGTTCCAGGACTTGGCGAACGTGCTGCTTATGTTCCTCCAGGCTGCGGGAGAAGATCAAGATGTCATCTAGATAGACGAACACACACCGGTTGAGGAAGTCCCTGAGCACATCGTTTACAAGGTTTTGGAAGACGGCGGGGGCATTGGTGAGGCCAAAGGGCATTACCAGGTACTCGTAATGCCCTAGGGGGGTGTTAAATGCCGTCTTCCACTCGTCTCCCTCTCGAATGCGGACCAGGTGGTAAGCGTTGCGGAGGTCCAATTTCGAGAACACCGTGGCACCGTGAAGGGGGGCGAAGGCGGAACTGATCAAAGGAAGGGGGTACTTATTTTTCACGGTGATGTTGTTAAGGCCGCGGAAGTCGATGCAGGGTCGGAGTGTCTTATCCTTTTTCCCAACGAAAAAGAACCCGGCTCCGACGGGTGACGAGGAGGGGCGGATCAAACCAGCTGCCAGGGAGTCCTTGATATATGATTCCATGGCAGCGTGTTCTGGCTTGGACAGGTTATACAGCCGACTGCAGGGCAGGGGGGCTCCGGGCAGCAGCTCAATGGCGCAGTCGTACGGCCGATGGGGAGGCAGGGACAGGGCTTGGTCCTTGCTAAAAACCTGGGTCAGGTCGTGGTACTCAACCGGGACCCCTGTGAGGTCGACTGGGGCAGGAGGTGCTACCGGGACAGGAGTGGCTGGAGCTGGGGCTGAACGGAGGCAAGAAGCATGGCAATCCTGGCTCCAGGTCACTATCCTCCCTTGGGCCCAATCAATCTGTGGGTTGTGCTGGAGGAGCCAGGGAAAACCCAGAACCAGGGGGGAACTGAGGGATTTCAGGACACAGAAGGACAGGTGCTCCTGGTGATTGCCAGAAAGGAGGACAGACACCGGGACAGTCCTTCTCTGGACCTGGGCCAAGCGTTGTCCATTGAGGGCTCGGGCATACAGGGGTGAAGGCAGGGGTTCTGTCCTGATGCCTAGCTGGAGAACCAGGTCCTCGTCAATGAAGCTGCCCTCAGCGCCAGAATCGACGAGGGTGGAGACAGTGAGACTCTGGCCCTCACAACTAAGAGTGACAGGGACGCGAAGTTGTTGTTTGGGGGATGAAAGAGAGGTATGGCTCACCAGTAGGCCCCCGGTTACTGATGAGCCCGGCCTTTTCCCTGCTTGGCCGGGCAGGAAGCGGCGTAGTGACCCCCTTCTCCGCAGTACAGGCAGGCATTGGTCCGGCGGCGGCGCTGCCTCTCCTCCTCAGACAACCGCGCCCTCCCGAGCTGCATTGGCTCCACCTCTGGTGTGGTGGCGGCGGCCTGGGCTCCCGAAGGGGAGGGGGTGCGAGGACCTAGGTGAGGTCGTTGGGTAGGAGCGGACTGCTGGGAACGGGCTCCTCTCTCCCGGCGGCGTTCCCGGAGGCGGTTATCCACCCGGATGGCGAGGGACACGAGGTCATCCAGAGAGGACGATTCGTCCCGCGTTGCCAGCTCATCCTTGACCCCCTCACTGAGACCCTGAAGAAAGGCCCCCTGCAGTGCCCTGTCATTCCAGCCGCTCTCCGCCGCGAGGGTACGGAACTCCACCGAGTATTCTGCTGTACTACGGGAGCCCTGGCGGTGGGAGAAGAGTCGGCGACCCGCCTCATGACCCCGGATGGGGTGGTCGAAGACCTTTCGCATCTCCTGGACGAAGGCGGGGTAGGAGTTGCAGAGAGGGGACTGCGCCCCCCAGACTGCCGATCCCCAGTCGCGCGCCGGACCGGTGAGAAGACTGAGGATGTATGCTATGCGGGATCGATCTGAGCTATAGGTGGCTGGCTGCAACTCAAAAACTAAGGAGACCTGCATGAGAAATGCCTGGCAGGTCCCCAGGTCCCCCCCGTAACGCTCAGGGGTTGGTACAAATGGTTCGCGCACTATTGGGGGGCCCTGGCTAGCCCCCGCGGAACCAATAACTGGGGCTGGCTGAGGAGAAACTTCCAGAGCTGGGGCAGGGGGCTGAAGCGGTTGCAAAGCAAACAGTTCAGCCACACGGTCTACAAGGGCGCTCACCTGGGTGAGTATAATCTGATTGGACTCAGCCAGCCCTCTAAGTGCCTGATCATGTTGTCCTAATAGAATTCCCTGGCTGGCTACAGCCTGGTGCAATTGCGGGGGAGAATGAGGGGTTTCTGGGCTGGACTGTGCACCTTCTGGGTTCATATTGGCCAGATCGTACTGTCAGGGTGTCGAGGAACTGAACCCAAAGTGAAGGCACACAGAACAGGCTCGAAACAACTCAAAGTTAAACAAGGTTTATTTGACAAAATGGAGAACAAATGAAACTGAAACTAACTTAAGCTAAACTAAAAGCCGAATTAAACACAAGCCAGGATAATATTAGAAAACTGAGGAGAACTAAACTAAACTCACAGAGGGGGGGCAGAGTGATGAAGAGAGCCGGCACGCGACTGGAGTCCGGCAGCCCAGGCGGCTCCAGCGGTGGAGGGCTGGTGGTGACGGCGGCCGCAGCGTGCGGAGGGAGAGCCGAGGAAGCCGCGGGCTGGCGGCGGAGAGCGGCAGCGGCGAGGGCCGAACCTCTTCAAGGAGGGGCAGGAATCCGGAGGGAGGGGGGAAAGCCGATCCAGGCGGTCGGTGAGCCGGAGCGGAGCCACGGAACTGCTCCACCGGGAGCAGGCAGGAACTCGACGGGATCGGGGCAGAAACAGCGGCCGATCCGGGCAGCGGAACTACGGCAGAGGAGACACAGGTTAAAACTGGAAACAGGTAATACAACAGAGAATATTCCTCGGCCAGCTACTGACTGCGGGAAGCAGAAACTACGATCTGGCAGGGAGTGGTGAGTTGAACCGGTCTTTATGGCGGTGATGATGAACAGGTGCGGAGACGCGGCTGCCCGGAGTTGTCACTGATGCTGATTGGGAAGTGACTGCAGCCGTTGGAGAGGCTGCAGCCACGCAGAGGGAGGAGGAGGAGGAAGGAGGCCGTCAGGTCGGGGCAGAGGAAGGACCAGGAGAGGGGGCCCTGACAGCCTGCTTTTTCTTACTTGTTTGAAATCATAAAAGCAGTTCATTATGAAGTTACCAAGAACTTACAATCATCAATACCCGAAGCATTATGGGCCAAACAAGTATAAAAGTGACAAACTAAAAAGATGAAAAGTTCCTGATTAGCAGTGACATTTGTGAGATTTGTGGACTTTCCAGTTATTAGCTGAAAATCCAACATTTATACTAAAGTAATGGATGGAGCTCAAGTTGCCTGGGAGAGATGGAAAGTCAATGCAGGCTGATAAATATGTGCAAAAAAAAATCTAAAAATACCAAATCTCCACTTGCGAATGTCAGTGCGTGCACACACACACTCATGTTTAGCTTCCTGTGATGCCAGCTGTAGGTCTCAGTGTGTATTTCTGCTGCTGTTTATTCCCCCATCCCTCTCACTTATCTAATGCTTTTCACTGCAGATGGTACAACAAACAAACTGCAACCATTTGAGTCATGTTTCATAAAGGCAAGCCAATTATTGAAAACATATTCTCTCAACCATTTGCTATGAATGACTTAAATTAAAGCGTTTCTGGTGCCTAGTTCTCTCTGCATCATAGAAATTTCTGTCTCAGGGTCCAATTTACAACAGGGTGTGCCGACGGAGGCATTAGGCTTCCTTTCCGCAGTAGGAGGGTGGTATCATGATTAATTTAGGCTTGTTTTGTCAGCGCAGGAAGCCACAAAAAAGCTCATTACAATCAGCTGGGTTTTGTCACAGTCCGGGCTCCCTCTTATCTCCCATAGAGAAGCAGAGCGATACAGCCCCCCTGAATATGCATTGATGATGATTGCATGATTTATGCATGAGCGTCATCGCACCTTAAGACCATCCTGCCCAATAGAAGTCCTTGAAATCCAGAAATTAGAGCTTTTGACACTGTTCTTAAAATGTTTGTTTTAGGCACTCAACGACATCACTCAGGCCATTCTCAAATGTGTGGGAACACAACTGAATAAATGGAAATATAAGATAACAGTGACTTGTTTGTTTTAATATTTACTAAGTGCCTGTACAAAGCCATTAGGAAACAGGGTGTAAGCTGTCATGTTGCCTTGCAGACTACATTGAGTATTCAGTTTGTTGTATGTCTCTGTTTGACTTTGGGCTTTCACTGACATTACCTGCAATTAGGCTGTCATAATTGCATAATTGGCTGTTATAATTGACTTGCCAGCAATAGACTTGAATCGGGACAGTGATTGATGGTTATGTGAGAGTCGCCGGAGTGATGTGTGCGTTGACCTTCCAGGGAGCTCAGCTCATGTGGGTGCTGACCCTTCGATAAACACAGACAAGGCCTCCCAGACAGCCCTGGTGTGTGTGGCTGCTGCAGCGTGCCCTCGAGTTTTCCTGTTAGCGCTGATAGATGATGATGCCGTGGTCTGCTCGCTTGTCCTCCCAAGTTTTCCACACAGTTTCTGCCCTTTACTAACAACACCTGAATGTCGTGTGTGTGTGTGTGTGTGTGTGTGTGTGTGTGTGTGCAACTTGTGTGGAGGGAGTACTCAGACCTTATTTAAAGCAACAATACTGCAATATAAAAATGTTACAATAAAATAAAACTCATGTATTTAATAGTGTATTTGCAAAAAGACATGCTTTAACCATCAAAATTAAAGCACTTGTTATACAAAACTCACAATTTTGAGTTTGATAAACCAAGTAAGTATAATTGCAACACATCCGAATTTTGACTGTGAACATGCTGAAGTTAGCATTTAGCAAGTAAAATGTTGTTTTAGTCTTAGTTAGTAAAATGTTGTGATTACAGTGTTATTACAGTTGTGTTTTTTGTTTTTATTACTGATTCTAAGTAATAAGGTACACTGTAAAACATCATAAAGGAAATCATTTAAATCAACTTATCTTTTCTAGTTTACTTGATGTGACTGAGTTTGCTAATGTTTAGTTAAGTCAACATAAATTAACTAAAAAAAACATAAGTTCTTATGACTTGACGCATTTTGACTGAAATGACGAGTTGATTGCTTGAACAGCTGAAAGTTCACTCAGCTCAGTAATTTAAGTTTATAAGGAACAAAACCAGCATATAAGCAGACTTCCCAGGATGTGTTGTTGGAGAGTTTAAACTCCCCAGAGACAGTTTTTTTTAAGTTTGAGAATACAGACACTGAAAAATATGCTGTGCATCTTTGATAAATTCAGCTATGATTGTCAGAATAATCAGAACAATTCTAACCTTGACAAAGGTTAGTAATGAATTCACCGACAGACTTACAATTTATGAAACTAGGAACAGCCTCAGAGATTGTCTTTGCACTAACTTTGGACAAAAATGGCTTCAACAGCTGTAAGTTCTGCAATTTTAGATAAAAAAGAGAAACTTTAAACTTGGAAAATACATTAAGAAAGTAAGTGTGTAACCACTGTTAATGTGGCTAGTTGATTCAACTTAATATATTAAGTTAACATGTTTTTAACGTCATTTAACTCAGTGAGTTTTTACACTTTCACAACTTATACTTTGAACGAATTAATCATCCAAAGTGCATTTAACTCATATTTTTAAGACAGCTTGGGGAACATTTCTGAGCTTAATGAACTCAAAATGGTTTACAGTGTGGGCCTGACTGTATTAATGCACTCAAATATGTCAAGTTACAGTACACAGCATTTAAGTCTAAGTCAAAACCACATTTTGTGAATTAGGTTTGACTCCAAGTCCAAGTGCCAAGTCTCACATCTCTGGTGAGAGTATCCACCCATTTGTTCCCTGTCCAGCCTCTGTCCATTATATGAATAAACAAGCAGACTCAGGTGGGCAGACACATAAGTCACTGACAGATTACTGGACCTTGATTATTGCGACTGAAAGCTCACTCCCAGCTCAGGATGAGTGATGGAGGGAGGCTTTCCTAACATCTTTTAAAAAGTTCAGCCTCTCAGGTAGCGTTCCCTCCATCCGTAGAGGAGCCTGTGTCAGTTAGCAGATTAGAAGCAACTCACAAAAAAAGAGTACAAACCAATCCTGAGCCTTTGATGTCCGTTTGCATAGGAACTCTCTCGCCTCTCAGTGTAGACTCTTATTTTCTCTTCCACCCATTTATCCCCTCCCACTCTCACTTTGCTCTCCAAACTTTCTTCTCTCTCTCTCTCTCTCTCTTCCTCTCTCATCTCCCTCTGCTGAGCCAGATCTCTCCCATATTCCTTTTGCTCAGGTCCGCAGGCTGGGACAGACTTATTTAACAAGCGCCTGGCAGGCTGGGCGGTGGATGTGGCAGCTGTGGAATAGAGGTTGATGTGGCCCTTTCTACCACAGGAGAGTGAATCCCAGGGAGGGAGCCTCCAGATGGGCTCGGTTTGAAGCGGTTCACCCCTGGTTCCCCTGGATGAACACCATACGGGATAACACTGCATATCTGAATACTAAATGCAGATTGAGTGTAATTAATTACCTGACTGCATTTAGGTCTGTATTTACATAATGAATCAGATTTCTTTTTTTTCCCTCTTCTGAATGTGCAGTATTTAAACTACATTTCTTATCCACACTAAAATGGTTTGGTACATAAATTATGATTTTTTTTGTATATTCATGCACACAAGAAGCTGACCTCTGTCACTGTGCATTCACAATGAGCGACAGATGCTTTGATCTATTCCTGCTTCAACGCTCCTCTCTCCTCTAACTTGTACAGGCTGATGGTATTCTCCCTGCATGCCGCTGTGCTGACACTGCTTTCCTCTGCAACCCATTGATTCAGGAGCCCTGAGTGATAGATGGGTTTAATAAAGCAAGGTGCAGTCCCCCCAAATAAATGAGCAAACGCAGGATTTATTACCAACATCTGCATTTTAAGGGGAGTAAACAGGCCCTAAGCTGGGAAACAGCTTCATGATATAGCCTCAGCCCCAAAGTCTGGGCCACAAATATTTGGGGACTCATCCAGTCATGTTTATGAGCACTCCTGCATTAACATGCCTAATACACACACTCACTGATGCACATACTTCCACTCACTGCCTTTTCCTGTCCCCCCGTCTTTCATTCCATCTGCCGCTTCATTGTCACGTCTTTCGCCATTCATCTTTCCCCTTCAATAAAAGGAGACCTTGGTTCGCCAAAGCTCTCCTTGTCCTTCTTTTCAGCCACACACGTTCTTCAGTCTTTTTTCTTTTGTCTTTGCACCCTCATCCTGACAACCAATCCCTCCTTTTGAAGTTGCAGAGCAGTTTCTCTTTGAACCAAAGTGCTCATCACTAGTTTGTCATCATATATAATGGACTTTTTGTCACAAACAGCGGCACATTTCATTCGCCCTCTCCCGTTTTTTAGGGGTATTTTTTGCTGTTGCAGTGCTACAGGCTGCTTAGTGGTGGTGATTTATCCATGCACAGTGCCAGTGGAGCTAAATCTCTACTCCCCTTGGCACCGGAACAGTAGTGTGCATGGTTTAATTTCGGCTTTGAAAGACTGTCGTGCTGCAGTGATAATGCAGGCCTGTTTGCCAGTGATTGGACTAATTAATAGGCTCACAGATGATCCGCGACTGTCTTAACCAGTCACAGCGGAGGAAGGTGAAAAAAGAGAGGGAAGGGAAAAAAGGAGAGTGCCAAAGCAAAGTGGCTTGACATGTGAACTCCAGAGCCTTTTTAAAAATGATAGGTCCACTCCGGAGCCATAGCCAGGGCAAAATTTTAACTAAGGTCCAGAAGCTTAAGTAGGATAATTTATAGCTGCATATTTTTCAGTTCTAGACATGTGATTTTTTTGGCATCCTGAGGATTTTTAATGCAGTTTAATCATAATGTAACCTACAAGCGAGTTGATATTTAAGACAAATATTAAAAATGTTATGAAAAAAGTAGTAATTATGATTAGGATGTTTGTTTTGTTTGATACATGCATATAGCATGCATACACTGTAAAAAATAGCAATAAAAGTAATTTTAAGTAGGCATTCATTTACTGCAACATCCAATGTGCTTGAGAGCCAATGAAATAAAATGTAGGATAAACAAACTCACTGCTAATGCATTTTGTACCTTCCCTGTAAAAACTCAGCTGGTTCCCTTTTCCTGAGCCGGATGGTTCCGGTTATGGACACGTATTGGTTAAAAATGTTTGTTTATTAAGGACAACTGTGCTGATAATTACAAACACATTTCAGCAGGTCTTCCACAGGGCTGCGTTTCCACTGCGCACTCCCTATTGCTGCTTGCAAATCTGATACCCTGAAAGGTTTGAAGAGGACTACATCCCTCCCTCTCTCCTCTCACTGCAGATGACCCACTAAAGCTTCACTCAGTGAGCGTTACTCTGACAGCTATCCCTCTGTGTAATTACTGACTGAGCTGTGACTAAATGAAAGAAATGGTATGTTTATCACACTTGTCGACTATATATTTCACAATGGGGGTGTGCTATTTGTGCGCAGACTGTTGACAATGATGTATGGCAACAGGGTGCAACAAATGGGCGATTTGTCCCCAAACCTTAATGCAATCTAGAACTTAAGTGCCAGCCTAAATTATATATATACACACATACATTTGGAAACCTTTCACAAACTAAACAGACTTGAGGGTTATTTGTCACAAGTGTCTTACACATGCTCCTGGCCTGGTTTCATATGTGAAGTTCAGTACTTCAAGTGCACAATAAAAAAAGAAATGTATGCACTTCAAAGAATAACTATTTAAACAAAGCCAGCAGTGGGGTGACAGTGTGTTAACAGAGGGCGCCATAATGCAAGCGAGAGATCCTCAAACGTATGCTGCAAAGTGCTTCATGCTCATTTGATTAACTCAGTTTATCCAGTCGAAAGGCGCAGCATGGAGGCCGCGTGTAACAATGCAAGTACAGATGTATTCAATTTAGCCTTGCTTGTGAGACACATGTGAATGTCTGTAGCGGCTGAGGATATTAGTGAATTTGTGTGGATGCTTTTGGTGTTTTTGTTTTTCTTTTTTAGCAAAGCTCTGCATACCTGACATACTGCACAATCAGAGGTGCTGATTGCATTAATCACTACTGACCCTGTTGCCTCATTTTCATGTTTATGCATAATCTGTTTTACAGAAAGCCATCAATGTTTTAAATGCAATCCTCTTCATCCTGCCAGATCCAACTGCCTTTGTCATAGCCACAGTTTTTATAAATGTGCATCTAAAATTGAACCAAAGTCACCCAAAATTTATGTTTAAACCAGTATGAGTAATCAAATAAAAAGTCAAATATACATACTTATGTCCAATGCAGATGTCAAATATGCACCACAAATTTGACAGCTGACATATACGCCGATCAGGCATAACATTATGGGCACTTGCCTAATATTGTCTTGGTTCCCTTTATGTGCTCAAAAATGCTCTGAACCATTGGGCATGGACAAGAGGACCTTTCTGGGTGTCCTATGGGGTCTGGAGCCAGGACGTTGACACTGGATCCTTTGGGTACTCTGGCTTGTGTAGTGGAACCTCTCTCAATCAAACTTGTTCCACTGCATCCTGTTGATGATTGATCAGAATGGGGTGTAGGAAGTTTGGAGGTCAGATAAACATGTTGTGCCATTGTCATGTTCCTCAACATGTTCCTGATTGTTTGATGTTTTTGCCATGTGGTTTTTCCTGCGGGGTAGGTCAGTGACATTTGGGATTTCCATTTGCATGAGGGAGTGTGCTTGCTGTGGGACAATGTTTATTTGGGAGTCTAAGTCTCATCAACACGGATGTTAAAATGCAAGGTTTTCCATCAGAACACCACATAGTACCAATATGATCAATGTTATTCACTTCACCTGTCAGTGGTCATAATGTTGTGGCTGATCAGTGTAGAAGTCATTTTTATTTAAAAGGCAACCCAACAGTGTTACAATAGGCCACATCTAGTAAGTCGATGAACATGTTAACACATTATGAAATGAAAGTATTTATGTATCAGTGCTGTTAAACACATTTGAAGGATACATAATGGGTCCAGATTCCGTATATTAGGAAATTTTGTTGATTAATTGTGCCAATAAAATGTTTGCTTATTATCAGATTTTGCTATATAATACCTGCTCAATATCCAAACACTGGTCTACAGTGCCTTGTTTGTTTTGTTTCAAATTCTGTTTTTTTGACCTCTCCATCCACCCCAACCACCTCCCTGTAATTTCTGTATTGTACACAAATGTTGTACTTCATTTACAGCAGAAAACATATGGAGCATAATCCAGGTAGCAAACATGTTGGCAACCCAGTTTCAAACAGTTCAATTCAGTTCAGTTCAGTTCAGTTCAGTTCAGTTCAGTTTTCATCTTAAGGCACTATATTTAGAAAGGTGAAGGCCTTACAAGAAGCGCAACAAATCCAAACAGTCCCCATCGAGCAAGCACTTGACAACAGAAGAGCAAATTTGTTCAATAAAAAAACCATACAATAAATTGCCTCCAGTTCTCCATGCTTCTGTAATAAAACTCTGGCCGCATCCATGACCTTGTCTTGTCTCCTGTGGTAGATGCCAAATATTGCACCACATAGGAGCGTAGATATCCTGTCACGTCAGAATATAGCCTCGAGGGGCATTGGCATAAAAGACACCTTTGTGGGAATGACAAAAAAGCCACCACTAATCAGAAACTTTTCATATTTCCTGTCTGAAAATGACAAAATCGAACTTTCAGTCACTTTCCCTTAGGGCAAATGTCTGCCATGTGTGACTGTAATTCAAATGAGTCTCCAGAACCAGTGTGCAGGTAAACATGTTAAATACACAATAATGAGGGCCAAACACAAAAGAAAACTCAGTTGTAATATACCACAAAAATAGGAAGGAAGCAAATATCAACCTTCGAACAGGGTTACATGTCTTTCTTTTTATCTCTAACTCTCAGAATGTCTCTGTCCATTTCCTGGGATCACAAAGCACATCTGTAACAAGACCACCAAAGAACTTGGTGCTTGCGTCCGTCCTAAGCAGCCAAGCCTAAACCAGGTCCAGAGCACCATCAGGAGAGGAAGAGTGCAGTCAGCCCTGACCCAGCACTAAGCCCTCCCGGTGGAGTGAAACGTGTGCAATGCTCCCTTAACTACATAACATTGCTTCTCTGCATGAACATCTGGGGTCAAAGTCATTGTGTATTCCTGAGCTGCTGGTTCAGGGTTGCTTCAGGGGGGGAGTCCGAGAGCTCAGCAGCAGCGTTAGCAAGCTGTTGGAGCCCGGCTGTAAATGATTCATATTGTACAAGCAGGCACGTTCATGCTAGTGCCGATTTTAGAGCAGCAGCTGAATGATGTCCTCTAACTCAAGGTCTGGGGTCCCTGAGTGGATATTATGCCTCAGGTTACTCCTATTAATGAGGAAGAAGTGATTTCTCCCCTTTCTTCGCAATGTTGTTCACATATGTTTCAGGAGACTCTTGATGAAATGTGGCATTGGAGGGCCATTAGTCCAGGCATGTTCAAGTCACTGCAAAGCTGATGGTAATCTGCTCTGGGACAATCTGTGCTGGCACCATTCCTCCCAGTGGGAATGTGTCAGTCTAGTAGCAGTGAAATGAACACCTCTCATACTTAACATTCCTCTCTTTCTTTTCTCTATGGGAGTTTCTCATCCTGTCATCTTCTTTCTTCCTTTCTTCCTTTCTTCCTTTCTTTCTTTCTTTCTTTCTTTCTTTCTTTCTTTCTTTCTTTCTTTCTTTCTTTCTTTCTTTCTCTCTTTCTCTCTTTCTTTCTTTCTTTCTTTCCCCATGAGGCACTCCTTTCCCTCCCCGGGCTTGTATTTTACCCCAGTCAATCCTCTAGAAGATGAAGTGGCAAGATAAGGTCGCAGCATCTGTAAAGGCTCTCATTGGAGCTTAATGAATACCATTAATTCAATCGGGGGACTTGTTGGGATGGTCATGGCCTTTGTCCAGTCATGATTAAGCGATGCTATCAGTTATCAATCGTAATGAGCTTTTGTGGCTGTGGGAGACAAGCGGCGGCTGGTGAAATAATAACATCTTGGTCTGATGATAGCAGCTAAGGCCACACACCTATCTCATCCCACCCTAATGACATGACAGCTAGTATGTGGGAGGTATATGGACATACAGTATGTCATAGCTTACCATGAGTCACATACTGTTTGTATTGAGATAGTAAGGAAACTTTTTATGTGACAGACTCTCTTGTAGAATTCATCAAAGAGTTCATTTCCTTGCAGCGGCTATAATCAATGCATTTATATGAACAACGGATCCAGTGAATGTGTGTTTGTGAACGGAATTGCACCTAATGAGAGGAATTATCAACCAAATCTGCAGCTTCCCTCGGCTTTATGGAGCATTACGCCGAGTCTCAGCCCACTGGTAATGTTCTCATGTGCTCTCAACACTCTGGTAGCTTTGTTTTTTTTTTGCCACAGCAGGCAGCTGTTTTCATAAACAAGGCCCTGAAAAAACCCAGTGTTCTCTACCTGCTCAGCACTAAATGGAAGACGGACAAAGTTAGTCACTAGCATTTGGCCGTTGAAGGTTCAGGTATATTTCCCTCTGGAATTGGTGACTGAAAATAGAATCAAAGGAGAATTAATGTTGGACTTATTTTTTACAGGTGGCTGGCAACATGGCTGCAAATGAAGGAAAATGTTGCTTCAGAACTGCTATAACTGCTTAAACGAGTTTTGCTGGTTTTAACCTCCAAATAAGCACCTCAGAGGACTATCCTCTGTTCTAAACTTTTCATCAAGTCTTGAATATTTGGAACAAGGCCATGCTAAATTTGGTTGACAGTTATTGTTTTTTTAAGTTATCACTTTCATCCCCTGAAGAACATCTAAATTTACGGGATGGTTCTTCACATTGTTCGCTTATGTTCTTGGTGACAGGTAATAACATAAAATTAGAGCTTTGACTAAGATTATTTTGTCAATCAATTGATTAATAATTTGCTCTATATAACATCAGAAAACAGCAAGAAATGCCCATCACAGTTTCCCCAATCCCAAGTTGGCATCTTATAATATGTTGTTCTGTCTGATCAGAAGTCCAGAGCCCAAAATATTGGGTGACTTAACTTAAAACTTCCTATTATCAGAATAAAACCAGATCACTCCACAGAGAACTATCTTGAAAATGGTTCCTTAAAGAACATATTTTTGCTAAAGTTCTCTGGAGTCACCTTTGGGTGTTCTTTAAGGACATTATTGCTAAAAGGTTATTAAAATGGATCTTCTATGGCATCACTGCAAAGACCCACTGGCTGGATCCTTTGTTTTTCTGAGTATAAGCAGTCCCAACAGCATTCAATATGTATAGTAGCAGTAGCATTTATTTATTTTTTTTGCCATTAGTTGAGAAGAATGGTGTCACATTCATCTCTGTACAGTAAATATGAAGCTACACCCAGCCGCTAGTTAGCATAGCTTAGCATAGCTGCTGGTTTGAAGGCAGCCAAATCTGTGTACATCACATTTGATGGTAAGTTTTAAAGATGCTGGCAGATACATGGCATGGATTGTTGTCGACATGCGACAGAATCAGGCCAGCTGTTTGCTGTGTGTTCAGTCTTTATGCAAAGCTGTTAGCAGTTACTTCATATTCATTTTTACAAATATGAGAGTGGTGCCAATCTATCCTCAGGTAAAGAAACCAAAATAAATCCACCCACTAACGCTCTAAAGATCATTACCAAATGCAGTTTAGTTTTTTCAACCATACAAAAAACTAAACTGCAGCATAAAAACATGTTGTGATTTTAGATATTTAGATGCTTCTAAAAAACCCAATGTATCCCAGTTTTAACCTAGATATGTAACCTCCCCCTGACTTCTTTTAATCATCAAATCTCGACCAAGTTTCCACCCATTGCTTCTGTAAATGTGGGTTGCTTGTCATATCAGCTGTAATGTCCATTCCCACACACATTCATTGAGAATGCAGCATCCGTAAAGTCTTTGCCCTCCAGATTTAAATAATTCACACAAAGCACAGTCTCCATTCAGTTTTTATGAGCCCCCAGTGGCAGTTCAAGGCATTTCAACCTGTTTATATCACAATATCCTTCATGTGCCATCATCTTAGCCTTTCTTAATTTCGCATTTTGTGGAAGCCTCGTGAAGCCTTAGAACCTCTATGTTCTCTTCTTGTTTTTAATAACAAGCTTCCCACATATTATGAGGATTTTGTAGCCTTTACAAAGATTCACTGTCTTTGTAAACACCCAACACCACTATGACTCATGGCACAGGTTATTTAAGTGCACATATGACTTTTAAGATAAAACCCAAGGGCACATTCCTGGATGGCTTATAGGAAGAATCAAAAACAAACAACCCATCATGCAGAGGCACCAACAGCTACAGGAAGAGCCTATTGTACAGGACGGCTGAGCAGAGCAGCACCAGGCCTGGAGTGATGCACTATTCTCATCTCTCTCATAACGTTATTAAAAGTTTGAGCCTGGAGGCCATGAAGGTTTAGCAGAGGATTATTATTTCAAGCTCCCTGAAAAATAAATCAATCCTTTATCAAAGTCCGCAGTCCCCATGAACTGCGTAATCAAATTGAACACTGTTCTAGGCTAGTATCCTGTTACTGTTCTATTAAACTGAGCTATTGCTGAGGGAGATGGCTCAAAAATAGCCTTGCACATAAGACATGGGTGTTATGTGCAGACAATTGAAAAAACCCCATAAATTTGGCACTGTAACATTTTTCCTAAAGGATTCTTTCTTTGAAGTTTTTCGCTCCTCTCTTCATTACCTTCCGAGTGCAAGGAATGTTTTGTGTCCCATTCGCTGCGGTGCCTGTATGTATTTTTAATAAGACATTTTACCTTAGCTCAGACCTCATTTCTTCAAAACTCCTTTTACCCTTAACTTTGCATGAGGTAACCAAAAAAAATGCCTCTCTGACATTTAGAGAGAATCTATTGACCAGGCCCATTTCTATTGTTCACGTATTCTTGTAATGCAATTTCTGGACAACAATATCTCTCCTACTGCTCCTTCCCTCTCCCGGCCTGTCTGTCCCCCTGATTGGAAGTGGCCTTCCTGCAGCCTCTGCACTTCTATTGAGCCAGTCCCCGTTGAATAGCGGCCGTCAAGCGGCAGAGCAGATGAAGTGTTTTTGCTGTTATGGTCAATGAAGGAAATGACAGTGAATTTGAAAATATGCTGATGACTCCACTTGAAACAGTGATTCCTCTGAATTTAGACGAGGCAGCGTTTCCACCACATCCCCCCATCCCCCACCTCCTGCCTGCTACCCATCCGCTTCTTTTTTTCCGAGGTTTTCCATGATGTTAGCAGGAATTTCACTTTGGAGATGATATGAAATGATTTAGTCCACAGCAATGAACACAATGTGTGACTGAGGCCATGCTATAGCAGGGCTTTTCAAATAGGTCTGCTTTTTAGGATTTTTTTTTACAGAGAGTCCTCCGTATAGCATGGGAATACATAAACATGAGGATGTAAATATTTTACAGCAAGACAACACAATGTTCTTGCATCAGCCACACAAATGTACAGACTGAAGCAATTCCGAGGCTGAGAGAGAATCAAGTCATGCTCATATTCTGGCAAACACTCTTTCCCTGACCTTATGGTTCTTGTGAGATACGAAACTGTAAAGCTTAGACGAGAAGAAAAAACAGCACCTCATTAATTCTCAATTCAAAACCAAAGACATTTTAACATTAAGCAACACCAGCATTCATGCAGAGGCTAAAACAGCTAATTAAAAGACTACTGGAATCCTTGCAATGTCAGTATATAACAGTAGTAAAACAGTATATGTGGAAATTCTTTGTAATCGCCGTTTTTCCTTGTGTATAATGAGATTCATTAGCAGCTTCTGTGTGCACGGGCGTTTGCATGCACAACACTCAGCACGGATGGCATTTGCACTTAATATCTCATCTACTGTAACCTAGCATGTGTGATGAAAAGAGAGTGTAGAAAAGCAGTTTACAGTCAAGCTTTGATATAACTTTTGATGATTTCTCAAAGGTGTTTTGAGGTGCGTCTTCACTACATACATAGACGACAAGTGAGAGCCACTTTGCCTTTTGTGCTCTAATTAGGTTCTAGAGGAGCGACAGTGACAGGAACATCACTTCCTCTTCAAAGACCTGGACCGTGTCGCTCATCCATTGTACGCACACATTTTATTTCCACCAGTAATGAGCTGGGCACATCCGTTCTGTTTGTCTCATGCCGGTTTTGTTTCTTACATCCTCTCATTCAGAGGGTACATTTTATTTATTTGCTCAAGGGCTTGTCAAATTTAAAAAGCACTGCTATTATCTTGTAACTGCTGTCAGTTGTGAATAGAAACATCAAACAAGCTGGAGTGTTACCGCATTTTTGCCTCTACCTGTCACACTTGCTTACAGACACGCAAACACACTGTTTTTCTCCTCTGATGCTCTAGTGAATAAATGAAATTACTTCTCTGACGCTGCTCATCCTTGTTTTTCAAGTAAGGTCTTGGCCCACACCTCGTTTGACTTTGCAGCTGGAGAAGTGGAAGCGTGGTATTTTGAAACAATGATGGGACTTCATACACTGTCAGGCACTGACAGACTCTTTCGCTCTTGATATACTGAGCTTCTAATGGACTGGCACAGTTCTAATATGGAGCAGAGAACCCATATGTGGGAAAATATGTTTTACTAATTAATCAAAATACTGAATAAATACTTTTTCCCTGCAGGATCCAAGTTCAAAATTTGAAACAAGTAGAATTATGATCAATGGCTATAAGCTGAGATGATCTTTAGTAATATAATTCATTTTAACACATTAAACCATAAGAAGTCGCAAAAATGCATTTCTTGCGTCAGACAATTCATTATACAGTACCAGTGAAAAGTTTGGACACACCTTCTCATTCAGGGGTTTTTATTTATTTTAATTTTTTCGACATTGTAGATTAATACTGAAGACATCAAAACTATGAAAGAACACGTATGGAATTATGTAGCAAACAAAAAAGTGTTAAACAAACCAGAATATGTTTTATATTTAGATTCTTTAAAGTGGCACCTCTTTTGCTTTGATAACAGCTTTGCACACTTTTGGCATTCTCTCAGTCAGCTTCATGAGGTCGTCTCCTAGAATGACCCTAACCACACCTCCAGGCTATGTGCTCAGCACCTCTGGGAAGTCCTTCGCACTTGTTGGTTGCTTTTCCTTCACTCTGCGGTCCAACTCATCCTAAACCATCTCAGTTGGGTTTAAGTTGGGTGACTGTGGAGGCCAGGTCATCTGACGGAGCACTCCATCACTTTCCTTCTTGGCTAAATAGCCCTTACATAGCCTGGAGGTGTGTTTGAGAAGATGGTCCCAGTAAGCGCAAACCAGATGGGATGGCATGGCGCTAAAGAATGCTGTGGTAGCCATGCAGGTTAAGTGTGCCTTAAATTTTGAATAAATCACCAACAGTGTCACCAGCAAAGCACCCCCACACCGTCACATCACACCTCCTCCTCCATGCTTCACGTTGGGAACCACACATGCACCAACCATCTGCTCACCTTCTCTGCGTCTCACAAAGACACGGTGGTTGGAACCAAAAATCTAAAATCTGGACTCAGCAGATCGAAATGCAGACTTCCACCGGTTTAATGTCCATTCCTTGTGTTTCTTGCCCCAAACAGTTCTCTTCTTCTTGCTGTTCATCCTCAGTAGTTGCTTCTTTGCAGCAATTCCACCATGAAGGCCTGATTCACGCTGTCTTCTGTGAACAGTTGATATATTGACATTTGTCTGCTACTTGAACTCTATGAAGAATTTATGTGGGCTCTAATCTGAGGTGCTGGTAATTTGTGGTTTCTGAGGCTGGTAGCTCTAATGAACTTATCCTCCGCAGCAGAGGTAACTCTTGATCTTTCTTTCCTGGGGCGGTCCTCATGAGAGCCAGTTTCATCATAGCATTTTTGCGACTGCACTTGATGATACGTTCAAAGTTCTTGAAATTTTCCGGACTGACCGTCATGTCTTAAAGTAATGATGGACTGTCCTTTCTCTTGACTGAGTTGAGTGGGTCTTGCCATACCATGGATTACAACAGTAGTCAAATAGGGCTATTCATGGTGTACTTACCCTGCCTCTGCACAACACAGCTGATGGTTTCAAACACATTAAGAAGGCAAGTAATTCTACAAATTGACTCTTGACAAGGCAGACCTGTTAATTCACAGCCATTCCAGGAGACGACCTCATGAAGCTGATCGAGAGAACTCCAAGAGTGTGCAAAGCTGTTATCAAAGCAAAAGGAGGCGACTTTAAAGAATGTACAACATAAAACATAATCTGGTTTGTTTAACATTCTTTTGTTCACTACCAAATTCCATACATGTTCTTTCATAGTTTTGATGTCGTCAGTAATAATCTACAATGTCGAAAATAATTAAAATAAATAAGACCCATTGAGTGAGAAGGTGTGTCCAAACTTTTCACTGGTACTGTAATTTTGGCAAATGTCCTAGTTTGTATACATGTAGATATTTAGACTGCTTGCAAACACAGTATAGGCAGTAGATGTGTATTTATGTATGTAAAGAGATGTTATTTTACTGTCAAAACAGCACAGCATGGAAATATTTCAGTGTGTTTTTGTTGACAGTTGCTGTCAGTTGTCATGTCACAAAAGGACAAAACCAACCTTGACGCCTGTCTGTGTTGTTACATTCCATTATTTATTTCAAAACTGTAAATTATTCTCTCTAAAAAACATCAGTCTTTAACTCTCAGCAAGAAAATTCAATAAGCATATCTTCCAAAATGTCAGACTATTCCTTCAAGGCTGAGATCATCTCAGTGTGATTGTAAATCCATGTGCTACAATCATTTAAGCTTGAAGAAGCTTTTGGGAGGCATGGCCCAGATCAGTCCCAGATATTACCACAATATGATTCACACAAGAGTCAACAAATAATAAAGTGACCTTTGTATGGGGTGATCTGTTTATTTTTGAATATATGAGAATGTTATCATTCCTCACAGTTTAGTAAAAAAAAAAAAAAAAAAATCAATCATGTAGTGGCCCCCCAAGGACAAAGAGAGTGATTTAGGAAATGTTGTGCAACAGCATGCAGCTGAACTTTCATCAAAAGCCAATCAGTGCTTTCTAGAGGGTTGGACCACAGCTGACTCATATTCCCTTTTGTTATTGCGGGGAATAATCATAACATCATAGAAAAACTATTATGATGTTTGGATTACACATTAGACTGCAAAAGCTGATGCTGAGGACCAGTGACCAACATGACTCAAACAAGCCGGCATTAAGGCGGTTTATTTTCCAAGGAGTAAAACAACTTGCTGCATTGACTTATGATGGTTTCACTTTCATGAGTGTAGACTTAAGTGTGCAATATATCTGGGTCAACATAGATTATAATTGAAAGGGTATATTTTTGCAGTCAGCTGCATGCCAAAGCCATTCCTACAAAGAAGTCTGCTGCCCTTAGCAATAATGAACAAGTGCAGGGTCCAGATGTGAAGTCACACTGAGCTGCTTGTCAGTTCTAATGGAGCTATTAATGAAGCTCTGCAGGCCTTCAGCCCCTCCTACTTTCTTTCTGATCTCTCTGATCCAACGCTGCAAATCCCTCCAGAGCTCCTCGCTCTGTCCTCCACATGTTTAGTGAAAGTACAAAACTACATGCATGAACAAATCAAAGCCGGAGTAAATCATTTCAACACACTCAAACAGCTCGCACACACTTTGCAGGTACCCAGGACTTTTCCTTCACCTCCTGAACAGAGGAATTCATCAAAGCTCTGGATTCAGCGAGATGCTAGAAGTGCTCTGCAGGGATGTAGTTCCATGCTGACTTGCGGCTGTCATGTCGTACCTGCAGATTTTTCATCCATATTGTGAGGATCTTGTTCTCTCTCATCCCAAGGTATTAGGGTTGTGAGCCTGGAAGGACTGCAAAGAATTTAAAGAAGAAGCCACCTCAAGATATAGTGTGTTGTAGTGTGTTGATGAGGAGATCGATCCTTCTCAGTTATCTGTTCATTAAATATGAGGTTACAGCCTGCAGCTGCGTAGCTTAGCTTAGTCTAAGGACTGGAAACAAGGGGAACCGGCTAGCAAAGTCTCACTAATAAACATTCTATATCTTGTTTGTTTATTACGTACAAAAATCGAGGTGTAAAAATCACACTGGTTGCCTGGCAACAAGCAATATCCTGGTACATAACACCCCACAGTGCCATAACGTGTTGTATTTTACATTTCGGTTATGATTTGAAGATTTCATTAGTGAGGTTAAGACGAGCTGGTGGGGGGGATTTTGTTCCCTTTGGACAAAGTTAAGCTAGTTTCTTCCTACAGTTTCAGTCCTGTGTGCTTTGCTAAGCTTACAGACAGACAGATTTACCCTCTAACTTATCTGTGAAAACAAGTATTTTATCTATGTACAGCTGCAACCCCACATGTGAATGATTCGCACCTTTAACACATATGTTATTACATATATTAACAACAGTACTGCGAAATGATTCATTAACTGTTAATGTGTGTCCATAAACACGTGTCCTTCTATCTGCCCAGAGCTGCAATTTCTTGTATTATACTGCTTAAATTGATGAATAGGACGAGACATACGTGCTATCAGTGTTTTTTGTTGTTAACATTTAGGATAAGTAGTAAATTTAGATGATACAACCTCACAGTGCAGTCACAATGGAGTTTAATCAGATAGCAATGTTTAACCGACATTTTTTAGTTTATCGGAAGTACAAATGCTTGTTACACTCATCATTTTGCACTAATATCAATACAGGAGTGTTCATTCTCGGGGAAAAGATACCAATTTCTCCACTGAGCCATAACAATCAATAATATAATGCAGCCGCAAGATATTTTGTGTTTTGAGCAATGGGTTTACATCTCCTATAAAAGCCTCCCTGAACACATCTTTTATTTTTGGATGGTAATGATGGGAATCATGACCGGAGGTATCACTGAGGTACGCCAAGGGAAGTGAAAACAACACTGATGGTATGTTATGGGGATATGGGAGTTACTAGAAGTGGACTTATTCTTTAGTCCATTGTTACATTCCTTTAAAGATTAGTGATGTGGGACTGTCTGTGTGGCAGACTGAGGCACAAAGTCCTCCACTGTTAGCCACTAATCACATAAGGCTCCAGTGTGCACGAGTTAAAATGTTTTTTTTTTTTAACCACCTGCATGTTGCTCCAGAAAGTGGGCTTTTGTTGGACGAGGTGCCTTTTTTATATCCGGCGCTGCTTTTCGCATACATGTGGTCTTCCTTTCAGCTTGATCAACCTTCGCTATTCTTATCTGACCTCTCGCTGTGAGGTGCTTCTGCTGTCGGGTCTCGAGTTGACGGTATGTGTCTTGTATATTGCAGCATTCATTCTCTATTAACTGCAGACCCTGAGTGTGTAATGCACATAACTCCCACGAGGGCAGCTGTCTCTGCAGATGCCGGAGCTGGTACTTCCACTGCCAACGATCACACTGTGTTCAAAGTCGCATCATGGGTCTTGCCTATTCAGGTTTAATCAAACAGTAACAGGATCCCCTACATGGCTTCTATGAGTCACACCTGCATTATTCACTGTCTGGAAAAGTAAGGTTTTGCATAAATGGGAGACATGCCTACAAAAACATGGCAAATGCAAATCTTTTATGTATCAGCTGATGCTACAGAATGAGCCACAGTTCATGGAAATCATTGTCTCTTGTTTGGTGTTGAATAAGAATGTTGCTCATACTCGTGTCAGTGGTGCCCCATGAGGCTCCACATGTGATCTCCATGTGTTATCTCTCAACATCTCTTTTGTCTTTTGCATTCATTAAAATGCCCTTCAAAGAGCTTAATGAAAGCAAACAAGAATTAGGTAATGCTCAAAGAATCACATGTGTGAAAAAGCCGCAAAGAGTAAAGCGCAGAAGTAGCTGCACTTGGAAGAAAATGCCAAAAGTCAAAGCAAAAAAAAAGAAGTTTTATTTATTACAATGACTTTGAACTGTTCTGTTAAATAATAGGGCACATGTTGGGGAAGCTGGTCAGTGTCAGCTGAACTTGTCAAGTGCAGGTCTCTTCAGGTGCACTTGAAGATGGCTGAACAGCTAAAGTGGAGAAAAGAGGGAAATGGAACAACTGAGTTGGAATCTGATTTATTCATTGTGTCCTTGAAGAGAGAGATAGGGTGAAAGACTGCAGTGTGCTGCAAAGTGAGGGAGCTATTGAACCAGAAAGCTTTTTTTCTACAGCAGTAATCAAAGTATCCTCCCCATGACACGTCCTCCTTCAGCCTTTTGAGTTTTCTCTCTCGTTCTTTCTCACGCACACACTCTCTTTCTCTTCTTCTCTCACGCACACACATTTATAACCTTCCTTCCCAGTAGTGACAGAGCCCATGTTAGATCAGATTAACTTTCACAGCCACAGGCCCGAAAAGGCGGCGAGCACGAGCAGCCAACCTCCAGTCACAACAGTTCGACACGTTCAAGAAGTGTGCGATGATGCGGCAGGGGATGGTTAGTTGTCTTCTGGTGGAAGGAAATGTGCTGTCCTGCTCCTGTGATTAGATTAACAGTTCCTTTTCCCCATGTCATTCTCTGAATGAAAGGCCTCGCCCTAATTGCTTGTTACCCCCTTGTTTTTCTCCCACTCTCGCATGACAAACACCGCCACTGTCGGCCTCCTTGATAGGTGAGTAAACTAATTCCAGAAAACAGTCTCATGAGCATCATGTACTGCAGTGCGGTGCCATCCTTGCACACCACTCCCCCACGTTGTCTTATTCCTATTTGGAAGCAGTCCAGGCATAAGAAAAAGAAAAGACAAAACACAACAAAAGGAGAGGCAGTGAAGCAAAGGAAGAACAAAAAAGCAATATCCTTTCATGCTTTGTCAGAAATGGGCTGTTTGGATCGTAGAGTAGCGTTTCACACAGCCCAAGTCTGTTCCACAGGACTGGTGCAGTGAATAAATCCTGAATCATAGTGTCTGCATCCAAAAATGAAGAGAGAGAGAGAAAAAAAACACTGGTGTTTTGCCATGTTTGTTGGATTTGTTATTTGAGCTGTGGCAGGCTGGATCTCTGGAAGGAGGAATTCATTTTACCGCACAATGCAGACCCAGAGACCAGTAAAATGACACAGACTGGGCAGTCTATTGAGCACTGTGCTAGTCGACTGTATATGTGAGAATTTACACT
This sequence comes from Dascyllus trimaculatus, assembly GCA_024666655.1. Lineage (NCBI taxonomy): Eukaryota > Metazoa > Chordata > Actinopteri > Pomacentridae > Dascyllus > Dascyllus trimaculatus. Next base: position 16,155,402 of record CM045457.1, read on the forward strand.
GTGGGAAAAAGCAGGCTTTCAGTGACTAACTGTCCCTTTGCTGGATTTACTGAAACAAATCCTGATGAAAACCTCCCCCTTAAAATGTAGTTTTGAGGCTTCGAACTTGGTGATGGAATTACAAAGGATGCGGCATGTGCGCGCGGTACGCTTTGTAAGCAGTTGGTGGTTATAATAATGCATTATTGATTATGTCACAAAAGATCTCATGAAGAGAGAGAGCGAAAGAAAGATCACATGGCAGATGAAGCTGTCAATGCAGCCCTCAATCAGCGGATGCAAGGCAGGAGAGGCAGAGTGAAGCAGAGGGTGCTCGCTATTGATCCGAAACATGCACACACACTTCCACCGGCTAACGGCTCAATATGGGACTATTATAGGAAAACCTCCTCTCTTTGTGTATCTGTCTGCAGGAGGCTGCTGAGGCCACTGGTCCTCCATCGGCACCATGCTAGAGTTAAAGTACACGTTTAACCTGAGCTTAGCTTTGCTCCTGTTTCCCTCAAAATCCTCCACAGTGCTTCGTACAGGCTCAAACAGTGTCATGAAAGAACATTACCAGAGACACAGGACCCTTTCTGTACATTTTATTTACAAAATGTATTAAAATTCTCTGTACAGCGCCTCACTAATGAGGTTCAGCAAATTATGCATGCATCTTTTGCTCTTTTGTACCCACTACTGTGCCTGGCAATTTTTGTTTTAGCAGAAGGTGAGACGTACAAAAAAGAAAAAAAAAAGTGATTTAAAAACAAAAAAAACAAAAAACAGAATTACCAGGGCTGGAATTTCTAACATTAACCTAAGTTCAGTTTGTGAGTAGCAGAGCTCTTCAAGCATCAGTGGTTTCACATGCAATTTCTTTAGAAAACAAAATAACCAAAAGGGAGGGAAAGGAGAAAAAAAACGATCTTTCATCATGTAACATAAATAATTCTCAGTTATCTAAATGTACACATTTTTCTCGACTTGCTCGTTCTTTTTTTCTTCACATTATCGGTTTATTTTTTTGAAATATAAAACTATCTGCCCATAGTTTCAGGTGATTAGATAAGTATCTTCCTAAATCCTATGGAATCACAGTCTTTTTGAAAGAAAGTAAATTATTACAGCAATATGGAAATGTGCTAAGCTTCAGGTCTCTCCCTGGTATAACCTTGTATAAATCTATTTTCCGTTGTATTCATATATTTTTCATTTTCATTTACTAAGTGAAGTCACCAAACACTGTAATGCTCGTTAAAGAAACTCAAATTAAAAGCAAACCACAGCTCATTGTAAAATGTGCAATTGTTAAAGAAAATGGCAAGGTAATCCAAAATACTACAGTTTAAAAGCCATTACTGTTATCCTTTAATTGGATTGCAGTTAATCTACAATTGAATTACCCTTTTTGTTTGGTTTTACCTTGATGTACAGAAGACTTGAATGACTCTAGACTTCAGGGAAAGACTGTTCAGAGCTGCAGACCTTAGCCAGTCAGTGCTCCTTTGATATTTTACAAACTGTAAATCACAAACAGATTTTCTTTACTCAGGCATGAATACTTTTGCTTTACACACTCGTCCTACAAAACACACTCTTGGCAGTATTGGAAGTGCGAATTATGACCTGGTTCTGTAGTGCGTGAAAGCCAAACCAGATCATCTTCTCATCTTCAGGAGTCCCGTCAAACTTTCAGAAGACAGTGGCAGCAGCACCAGAGTTTAGAGTACAAACAACACACGTCATTGTTTTGGGCTGAATGGCGTTTCACTCCAATAAGGTCAATCTATCTTTTAAAACAGGTAGAAGGTCACTACAAGTGACTTACAGCAGTATAAAAGCTATTGTCTAATAACCAGTGTCTTACAGTGCACTGAGTAGATCTAATAAAATAATTTGAACACATATAACCAGTGAAAATCTGGCAGCAGAAGGATGAAGAGTAACCCGATCATCATATTGATTACAAGAAACCAATTAGACACTTGTCATGTAAGATTTGTCGTCTTTCTGGCACTTCAAAATGTGCTTAGGGTTGCAAATGATGGCTTTAATTCTCTCATTCATGTTAAATCTACTATATATATATGTATATATAAATATATACATATATATATCCTTTCATCATTGCACAATTCTTCTGTTTTGTATGGATTTTCAAGCAAAAGCAATATCATTGTGAATGAGTTGCATTGATAGGACTCAGAGTTCCATAAGGCACTGAGAGGAGGGAACCACGTCGGCTCTTCCCATGACCAGTCCAGTCGTGTCGTCATTGCAGATTATCGTGCTGTGTCTGCCCGAGAGGATTTGGCTTGAAGCTCAATCCCCGTGATCCTGTGCCTTTCATAGATGTTTAGTCACAGTTGTAAGGGACAATGGAAATGTATCCTAAACCTGTATCAACATACAGAGCAGAAGGAAAAGATTGGAAGATTTTTTGGGGATGTAAAGTTTACTCATTTTAAAAATATACAGCTGTTGCTTAAAATTAGCAAATGTTGTCTTTTAATAGCCCCTGAAAGCTTCCTTTAAAAACATTTATAATTTACTCTACAACATTAACTATTTCTGACTAACTTAGGTGTAAAATTTAAAGTTAGCAAAAACCATCCTTATAATATTCATTTAGACTTAAACAATCTCCTTCGTCAGGACTGTGCGGCTGTAGTTTAATCAAAATTGACTGGCGCTGTGGGTAACAATGTCAAACAGCTCCATCTGTCATCAGATTTTGACTACCTGGCATACTGTACATGACGTTGCCGTTATCCAACCAAGTCCTGTAAACGCTACAGAAGTCGCTCGTGTACATAATCAAAATGTTTCTAGTTTGGAGGAAAACTGTGCGCCTTTGGATTCAGTCACTCAAAATAAGAATTGTATTGAGAAAATATGTTTTCAAAGCACTTAAAATCTGTTGACATGTCACCACTTTGTGTTTACAGGGAACACACATGCAATTAATCCTTTCTAATACAAAGCTAACATTTATTGCGTGCATCATTTGCTCAGTGCAGTTCGTTAAAAGTGCTGTACTAATAGAAACTAATATTGTTATTTTGCGACTTCTCACTCGTCTCTAGTGATCTTTTCTACTGATCTTTCTCTGGAAGTGTTTCTTCTGTAAAAACTTAGGTAGAAATAATTCCTATGAAAACAGCTCACAGTTTGTTTTGTGGACTATTAGGAATGACTTTGTTACATGCTATTTTTGGTAAAATAGCATGTAACAAAATTTTTTAAAGCATTCATGATGAGCACAGAGAATTATCACACACCTGGAGATTTCTTTAACTCTACAGGGCATTTTTAGCATGTTTCGGCTTAATTCAATTGGCTTTCCGACTTGCAAATCAATGTTTTCAACCAAAGCATGCAACCATCTTCTGCAAAAACAGCTTCTTGAAAACCATCCACTGTACAAGTCAATCAAGTGAAGACAGCGGACAATTTAGCATTTTTAAAAAAACTGCTTTGTGTCTCAGGAGTTGATGGAGACCAAAACAAAAAGCAAATTCTGACTCATTAAGGCAAAAAACTTGTTTACAGCATGTTCTGCTGCCCTGATAGGTGGCCAAAACAATGTATAAATCAAAGCTGTTGATGTAGTTTTTATGCTGTGAGAAACTCTAATTAGATTTTATTCACTTCAACTGTATTGAAGTGGAAGCTGGAATCTGAGAGGTGGATATCTAAAAAATAAATAAATAAATAAAACATGTTTCTAAAATTTGAGAGAATAAATCCTTTAAATGTCAGATTGCAGCCTCAGTTTTTTCTATTTTAAAGTGATGTACTGTTACACAGCACAAACATATGACAGGTGCTATGTATTCTGTGTTTGCTGCACTAAACAAAGAAAAAAAGCACTCTTTCAACTTACAAGGGCCATGTAGCCTGCGGCATTATCCATGCAGCTATATGTTACAGAGCACAAACAGTGTCTTAGAGTTTTGTATTTGAGTGGGGCATGTGTGTTCTCTTGCGTCCAACATGACAACCATAAACAATTTCACAGTTGCAGCACCGCAGCAAACACACAACTGAATAATTTACCCTCTGTGATATGACAAGAAGCTAAAAGATTCATCCCTCACAGCGCACAGGGACCCCGCGGACGGAGGAAACGGGCGACTTACCTTTAGATCTTAACGCTCTCGGTTCCGTATACGTTGTAGCCTTCTCTGTATGTGGCAAAGTTCTGGGTGTTGGTTGGGGGAGCCGGCTTAAAATTCTGGGCATTCTTGGCCAATTTCAGCCGTTTGGTTTCTTGCCGTGATTTATAACAGAACTCTATCAGAGCCACCATCATGGCCAGCCCCAGCCCTCCAACCAGAATATAGAAGACACCAGCCACATTGCTTAGGCTGAGAGCACTTGTCTTGTCCTGGGGGAAAGTGAATAACACAGTTAAGAGTTTTGCAGTGGAGCAGCAGCACAAAATGCAGCCTGCATCCTTCACACTGAGCCTTCTGTAGCCTTGTCTCGACTCAACAGTAAAACTGATTTACTAGTAAATTATCCTACTCTATCTTACTGCTGCTACTAGTAGAATATTATGGATACTAACAACTACAAGCAACAAAAATTAAACACGTAATGAGGTGCTAAGGCTATAATTTCGACTGAGCTGATTTCCCTGCAAGTGTCATAAATTTATAAGGAACTTCAGACTGCCATAGTCAAACCATTCTCCGCTAAGGAGAAAGAAGCCTTAACTCTTGATGCTCTATCTGCTGGTGAATGCAGAGCTTTTCCTGTCCTGCACTACATGTATGTAAAAATGGCTTCTGCTCTTGACCATGTAAGGAAGCTGGTCAGTATCGCATAGGTCGACAGCTCTGAGAATCCCTGTCTTTTCAATCCTATTAGCGACATGTACGTATAACTCTCATGGCAACACTGTCATACAGTACAGTCAAATTCATAGTAGATGAATGATAGCTCAATTAAAAGTTAAAAAACACTAAATATCAAACCATTTTGCTGCTGCTTACCTACCAAACATATTCATTAAAAATTTGTTCATTAGAGTTTTACTATTTGCAGTTTAACCCTATGAGCATGGAGGTACCATGGAGCTATCTAGCAACCCTAACCTATAATCTGAGCCTTTGACTGTATCTCAGAGGGTTAAATAGTGGGTTTATTACATTCCTCAACTTCTTGTACTGCGCAAACAAAGCCTCTAACCTCATCTCAAAGCAGCCACAAGACTGAAGGACACCCTACGGCGCTCTCGCCGCTTAGAGAAGCTGAATTTGCGTAAATCATCACAAAGAGAGGCTTTGCTTGTTCATCACACCACAGGAGGCCAAAGAATCTAATAGACACATCTCAATGCAAACTAGTAACAACACAAATAAATCAAATTTTCATTAACAGTTTGGTAAATAGAAACAGCAGCATAATGGTCAAAGTATCATGAATGTCAAGAATGAAAATGAGCAAAAATAGCATTTATCAACAACTGTTAACTGCTGTGTTTCAGTTAAAATAGTATATCTGAAAGGCACTTTAGTAATTTCCCCACAGTATTACCATTACAGTCTTCACAAAAAGAGAGAGTTTCTACATTTTATATTGCATCAAAAAGTGTCTCATTTCTACGGCATAAAAGAAAAAAAAGTGAATTTGGGGAATCAGTGCCTTGGGTTAAAGCCACATTTAAACTGCGTTACAGCTTGTGGCAGAAAAACTGAAAAAAAGAAAAATTATGTGTAGCAAATAAACAAAATGCATACTATAGATGTTAGAGAAGTCTTGTCTTGCATATGAACAGTACGTCAAAATGCAATTTGGAATCAGTACAAAAGACCTGCAGCGACTGACCTTACTTCCAGAGTCCTTGGTTCCACATTCACCCTTATCGTACCACCATTTGTTTTTCAGCTTGTCTAAGATGCCTTGTTCACTGAGTTTCAATACTGCAAGGTTTACAGGAGTTCTTCACGTGGGAAATAACATAAATAACATTATATTATGTTATTTTATGTTATTCAACTTTTAAACTACTACATACTTTACAAAGCGATAAAGCAGGGCACCTGGCTATGTCAACATCACAAAGAGCAGGCATTCTACCTATTACCTTTATAACCCCTAGTCTAAAGCCAGGACCTACCCATATCGCTTTGAGTAATCGGCAGACGCTGCTAACAGGGCGACAAGCAGGTACTGAAAGTACGATCTGCAAGTCTCTGAATGTCCAAAAGCATCAGGGTATATTGTTTTTTGGGGGGCAGGTCGTCACAGAGGGTTTTTGTACAGCATTTAACAAGTTCATTCCAATAGGAGCTTTGTCTTAACAAACAGAAAACTCTTCCTTTCCGTGTACAATGTCAGTTTAATCCTGTGATGGCTGAAACTACTGTCACTACACTGACAACAGTCAATTCTGCAGGTATTACAACCAATTTCAGATTCAAGTAACTATGCCCAAAAGTGAAAGCTTAATTAATTCTTACGTGTTCTATCCCGACATATCGCTAAGAGAACCTTATCTTCCAATTACGCCAGATTAGTGTCTTATGATTGTGTCCCAACCAAACTGCACAGAGCTGCAGGACTAAGCTCAAAAGTATCAGCGGAATAATTCATCTCACATTTGCCTGTAGCTGCATAATCTAATATTTGACACAGCTCTCTCTTGCTGTTTGATATCTCTAGAAGTTATATCATGACGTATAATATTGTATGTCAACATAAATTTGCATAATTTTCTATTGCACTAAATTACTGCAAGCAGGAAAACAATTGCAAAGCCAGATGAAGATCACATTTGGTAGTCGTAATATAACAATGGATCATTTGTGGTTTAGGTCAATCTCTGTGTCAAAGCAAAAAGCAAATTGGAAGCAAAGAAAAATAGTGCATCAATAAATAAGTGACCTGACTACTCCCTGGGAACAATGTCCCCCAAGGGGATCCATGCAATGCATAATGCACTGATAGAAGATTACACCACTGTATATTCCTCATAGCCAATCTGGAGAAGCGGACTGTGAAGACCAGACCATTGTCTTGGCTTGGAAAGACATTGATTAACAATGCAATTACCCTGTAACATGCTCTGTGTCTGAAACTCAATCTAGGCTGCACTGTGTTGTGCCCTAGGGCAACAAAGAGCAATGTGAACTGTGTGAGAGTGAATGTGCATGCAGCTGCGCGCATGATTATGCGCATCTCCTGATGTCATTGGAACATGGAGTTGTGAGCAGGACCGGGCCAAGTGATTCACTGTTTGGAACACTGCGCTGCAGGCTGCTTTATTCCACCTAAACAGGCCTTTCCACTGAGTCCCGGAGAGCTGAAACAAGCCAGGAAACAGACAGACGGTACATACCTGTGCATGATAATAGATCGATGGCAGCACAGGAGACAGGTGCTTTCAAATGCTCTGAGTAGCACAGGGAGATCTGTGACTACACAACATAGCAATGTTAACAACACACTGAAAACGTGTCCTTTAAACACCTAAAAATTCTCTTAAGCAATGAAACCCCAGAATTTATTAAGACTTTATTTGATATGTGCCACAGGCAGCCTCTTGTGGAGATGTTTAACTGTTCATTGTGGTCCAGACCACGAGAGTAATGACACAATCTGCAGTCAACGGGAGCTCGCAGATTGTCTGGAATGTAGCCAATTACCTGACATACATCACCACATGTGTGCTGACAGCATCATTTGTCATTACATTGACCTGCATTGTAAAGAATGTATTGCCACTGCCTCATATGTAATTTTGTGAAAATAGCACAATGCTTAATGGCACATAATCTGAGCAGCATTACACCAAGTTGTCATGGTTGAGCGGGGTTTCACACTTTGCACCATTAGCTGCCATAATGGAAAAATCATTCATCATTTAAGCATAGAAAAAGATGGAAAGATCTGACGGTCAGAAGGGTCACAGCTGGGTTAGTAATTTCTGAACTGAGGAAGGAACTGCATGTAGAGAAATCAAACCACAGGTGGTTTATCAGATCACATGTTCAAAAAGAAAACCACAAGTCTTTTGTTTAATTAGAATTCTCACGTTTGCCTGCAATGCTTAGTCCCCTCAAGACGCCGCTGTTCCCCTTGCTTCCCTGTCGGCCTCGGCTGAGCAGCCATTCTCAGGTTTTTTTTTTTGCCATTAAGTAGAATTGGCTTTTAAGCTCATAGGTTCTGGGCCAGTGTCATGGATGTCAGGCAGCTGTGCGGTGAAGTACTGCAAAGCCATATTTTAAAGGATTAGCAAATCTCACCTTCATAATAGAAGTCTGGAGGTTCTGGCCTTTTCAGTGCAATGTCACCGGCAAACTCTCTTTTTGAATTACACCTGTGAGATTTCATCAGCTAGCTTGATAAAAAACCTTAATATCTGAGGCTACGTGATCTGCCCTGCACATGTGTAAGCGTCTGTAAACAGCTCAACCTCTCACAACTGCAGGGCAGACAAATTTAGCTGGTATGTTTTATTGAGACAATGGTCAAACAGAAAAAATCTTCTATCCTGACTCTAATTTGTACTAGTTCTATGTCTATGCACGTTACAGTTAATTTCTACAAGTACATTCTTTCCTGTTGGATAAGCAAGAGCTCCGTAGTTTGATCTGAGATGTCAAACCCTCTGGTCAAACATTCAGTAAATTTGGTAATCTGCCTCGGGGCAGCAGCAGGTTGGTTGGGGCGGACAGTTGGTTTGGTTATGGTTGGGTTGTCGTAACAGCCTTGCCGATTACTCTGCACTATGGTACCCGATTGTGGTGACATCGAGGCTGACCTTGGAGTCACCTCCCCCGCTGCCGCACTCTCCCTTGTCGTACCACCATTTGTTTTTCAATTTGTCCAAGAGGCCTTGCTCATTCAGTTTTAAAACTGCCAGGTTAACAGCATTTCTTGAAACGATAAAACATAACTTGTAAGAAAATGCACAGGTCCGTGAGAAATCTAATGCAAAGTAATACTTGTATAGGCATCATAGTAATAGATAATGGTAGTGAGACTACCACGGTCAAAGCAGGGGCTTATGCACAGAATACTATCTGTTAATCAGAATGGTCTAGGAAAAGGACAAATTGTTTAATAATTTAAGGAATACGGAGAGATAAGAAAAGGCTCATATAAGGTAGAGACAGTGTTAAATCTTGGAAAAGGTGGCATGAAGGGTTACGTAGTTTAGAACTGAAGTGTGCGGGATGGGGACACTTGTCATTGAGAAGAAAAGTAACAACAACAAACATCATGCAATTAACATTCGTCACAAGTGACAGCGCAGCTTTTAAAGGCTAAATTGAAAAACCATTGAACTGTTAAATTAAAAGTGACAACACAACAGTCAGGTAGGACAGCACACGGGACAGAAGGAGAGATCGAAGGAGAGAGAAAAGCAACAGTAAGAGAGACATAAATATGAAATGATTGTTAGCTTTAAACCTTATGATCTGGATTCGATTCCTCAACTATAAAATAGCAACTCTTAACACATTTCTAGAAATACTGGAAAAATATTAGCATTAGTTAACCTTTGTATCCATTGAAAAGCATACCACCGTTACCTCTGTGTCCATTAAAAAAACAAGAAAAGGAAGAGAAGAGAATGACAACAGGGGGACATCAGGGTAGGTGGAATACTATAACAACATGGGGGATATTGTTATATTATTCCACCCACCTTAATGCTGAGCCTTTGGGCGTCGCCACACCGTAGCCTTTCGAGTCGAGGTTCCCTCCCACTTTCATGGTGTCGCACGGCTTCCGCTGCTCGATGTACTCGTTCATGGTGGACTCGAGGAGAAAGGCGAACTTGCCCTTCGACTTTCGTACCCGGGCTACGCCATCGGGTGTGGTCTTAACAAACACTGAGGGTTCAGCGGATTTCATGTATGACCACATCTTCTCATACACTGCTATTTTGGATCGCTGTGCAGAGAAGAAAAGGAGAAGAGAAGCAGTTTAAGGAGACGTCCAAAAAATCGTGTGCTTGCAATGGACTTTGTTGAATTTTTGTGCTTAATGGTCGCACAGTTTAAACTGGCATTGTGAAGTATTTATAGACATCTCGGTTAAGTGGCTGTGTGATATCTTTAAATACTTCGAGGAAATTATAGCTGAGGGACTTTTACGAGATCATGAAGTACAAGAATTTACAAAATCCATTTCTCATCATCAGCATAAATGTACTCCTCAGAAATGTTGCAACTCACTGAACGTTAATGAGGATTGCACATCACCTAAAGTAAGTAATGTATTGGTAGGAAAACTGGTATTTGCAGATCGGATATGCAAAAACATCTCCAATAATTCAACTCTGGTGACAGTGAATTGCAGGTAATGATCATTTTATTTGAACAGCTTGCAGAGGTTTTGGAAGTGGTTGGTTGAAAATTCAGCCTGAGTGAAGTGAGCCTTGGTTTATGGCTCTAATCTAACTTGTATTACAGTCTTTCGCTTCAGCAACACTGTTAATGAAATATCTCAGCTGTGACTTGAAGGCGATGCGCAGAAGAAGCGGGAGAAGTGAACAACAAGGCGACCCATCACAAAGTGACAAAGATGAGCCTCTTCTCAGCGCCTGGGGTCAGGCTTAGCGAGCATGTAAAATCAGGGGGAAGTTGGGCGCTATCTATAATAAGCATCAATTAAATTATTCAATGCCTCTGGATTTATTTTGGCATAGGCATTTCACACATCCTGGTGTGATCCCAGTCCAAGCAGTGATGAGCCATAGTTCCCAAGTGGCACTGTGTGTACTGAAGACTGGGTCCCGCTTTAAAAAATTGCTCTCTTTTAAGTAACGTCCAGAAAAAAGCCAACGGGTTTGGGTCAATTAAAATCTGCTATCAACCAAAAGGTTTATGGGTATAAGTGATGACACAGCAACGTCTGATACGATCCTATGGCGTTTTTTGGATCATAAGGCCCCGAGTCATTAGTTTAGCAAAAGTCAATTAGTTATAATGATGAGTCAATTAATTCAACAAGACTAAGAGTCTACAGGCACAGCGGCTTCAGGAGCTAAAAGACAATGCTAATGTGCAAAGATTTAGCAGGTATATTGAACCATTAGAAACCAACAAAAACCCAAAAAACAAATCTGTTGATGCTTTTTAGCTAAAGGAGTTAAAATACCAAATGCTTCCACCTTCTCCGATGCTTTCTCTTTGGGTTTTCGGGCTGCTAGACAAAAATGTAATGATATTTTTTACCATATCCTGATATTTTAGAGACTAAACATGCTTAATTAAGTGCAAATAATTGCTAGTTGTACTGCTTGTTAAAGGGTCATGCAGATAATTAGGGACGCTACAAGAACAGCAAAGATCATCTGTTGTTAAGCTCTTTATTTAAACTTGAATAACTGCACATACTCAGCTGCGTAGCTTTGTGTGTCCAAACATGGTGATCGGTGCACAGGCACACCACTGCCTCGAATTGGTAAAAGCCCCCTTTAACAAGAGCATATCCATCTCTAATGCATTTCTATTAATAAACAAAAGCATTAACCTTGACCTAACGAAAGTGCTTTTCTGGCTTTATGTAATCATATACAATTTGTTTGCAGGCATCCGTCACAGTGCATCAGGCCAAGGGTGAGGATGAGATGAGACAGCAACATAACACAAATGGAAAAGTCTGCGTGATGAATGTTCCACGCTCAGATGAAAAAAGACCCCCAAGTTGGGATGATAGCCATTCTATTTTTATGTAAATGCCATTGATGGGGGGGCCAATAGTCCGACTTAGATGTGATATTTGTGTTGACAGTCATGTTCAATGTGTTCAGTTTGCATGTGACAGACATCATGAAAAGGACACGGGCTTTGGAGGACATTTCCCCAAAGACACAGGGCTCATCTGCTCGGCAGTGGGAAAGAAGCTCCAGACGGCTCCTCGGATGAAGAGAAAAGAATAGATCTGGGCATTGATTACTGACGACAGAGTGTGCTGCCTCGGTGCTTTATGAAGTCAATTCATCAATATCAGAGCAGGGTAGAAGTGCAACCAAAACCCAAACAGGCCGATTCCACGGCAACTAAAGTCACCAGCAAGATGTTCGCAGCAGACAGGCAGAGAGAGAGAGAGAGAGAGAAAACGAGAAACAGTGAGAAAGCCCAGCATGAAAAGAGAGATATTTGATTATTGACTGCTGGCGCTCAAATGTGCATACTGACAGAAACACAAACACACACGCGTACACAGTATAACCGTATGAACACACCACTGCAAGTCTACTGTCATCTCCTTTAAAATGCAATCATTCACATTCTCATCTATGGCGGTCATTTAAAATTCAATTAAGGAATAATGACTGCAAAAGTCCATCATGAATGAACAGACAATTTGTTGAGCAATTTAATGCTGCCATAAATGCAGCTCTCTACATGTGGCGCTCCTTCACACCATATAATGGCCCTGTTAGAACATACCACAGTATTCTAAACGAGCTGCCTGCCAATTAACAGGGAGTGGCTGCATTTGATATCCATTGTGTAAAGTAAAAAGAAACATTGCTCTGTGTTGGGTAACTTGCAAAATGGAATCACCCTCCTCCTCTAAACGACTTTAGAATTATACTAAAGCAATCACAACGCCGCTCTCTTCATAATGGAGCACCTAAATAGTCCATCTCAGCCAGCCCTCCTACCTATGAGACGCTGGTTACATCATCTGTGTAGGTGTTCCTCTTGCAAGTCTGTCTGAGCTGCCTTCCGTCTTGTAATAGTCATAAAGACAAACTCGGGTCTGTTATTCAAACCTGCCTACCTGACTTAAGGCGAGAAATAAAAAGGAACAGGACTTGCCTTGGGCGAGACGAGGTCAGAGGAAAACTGGTGAAACTGGTGATCCTTTTAGCCCTGTTTCTCCACTAACTCCACGGGGAAATATCTGGCTGGTAACGGTTTTAGGACTGTGTCTGAGGGCATGATGGTATTTCTCCCAGCAGAACTAAAGCACTAATACTTTAACTGTAAGTGCTAATAAATGACTCATAAGCTAATAAATACTCTGTGTTGCACTAAAAGGTTTAATTAACGGGCTCTCCACACATGATAAACAGTGGCCTGCATCATTTATGCTCCAACGGAAGTATTACTGTTGTTGCTGTTGCCTTGGGGAAATCTTTCATGTTTTAGACATCACATATTTGTATTTGTTGGATGCAAAACTTTATGTTATGTTGTGCTAAATCTAAAGAGTGTTTTGACTCACAGGGCAATTGTTTCATTGCCAGTGTGGAGTAGATTATATTTTATACATATTGCTTATTTATATTTTCTATTGTATCCTTATATATTGTAACTTACAGCTGAGCCTCTTCCTCTGGAGGTGCTGATTATAGACAGCTGAAGTGAAACCAGATTTTTTTGGGTTTTGTTCCTGAAGTAAGAAAACCTAATTTAAAAATTCCACTGAGATTTGTATCTAAACTATTGGCACACACACACAAAAAAACTTGGTACAGAGCATTTTCTCAACAGCATGCCCACTTCATATGTTCAGATAACAACTGTGTGTTGTTTTTTTTTTGAGAAAATGTGTAATAATGTTTCATTATTTATGTGTTTAGCTGCTTTTCTATCTCATAAGACATTTTTGGGATAAACATCACAGCTACAGAGAAGAGAATAATACATGAGCAAGCTGGAGGGACGGTGGCTAGTTTAAAACCTGTCAGTAATAACAGCAGGATAGAGAGGACTGAAGGCTGTAGAATTAATTTTTTAAAAAGACTTTACAAGAGAGTGTTTCTTTCTTACAATAGCTGTGCTATCAAAGTAAAAGTTGTTAAATTTTGGTAAAATTATAAATGTTTTGATTTATTATAGCAACGCCTGCAGTGGATGATGTCTTTATTTTCTTAGAACGTGGACAGAAAGCCCCAGGAACACTCTTATTTTTTTTTTTTTGCACAATCCTTGTATGAGATTGCACCGCGTTGCAGAAGCTGGTGGAACAAAGCCTAATTTGGATTTACATCAGTCTTGTATTTATGTTGTTATCTGCAGTGGATTTACAAGAAGTCCCATAAAAGTTTTGATAAAAACTTTAAAAGGAAACCCATTAGCGTTCATCAGCCACCGGCATCTATTTGTCTCCAAGTGCCTTGTAAGATACAAGTATTACCCTCTTTCACTAAAACTGAGTACCCTGTAGGTTTATCTTTGCGGTCTAGAGATAAAATGCTTGTTGGCCTGAAAAAAGTCTCCAAAGTCAAACTGTGACGCAGGAGAGAAAAGACAAGACAAGAGGGGTTTGCATTTCTGTATTTTGTAAGATCGCCGGTGAATCTATCATTTAGAGATTTTGTTGTTCCAGAATCTCCGACAATGTCATTAAAATGTCTGAGAAGAGACAAGTGATTAAAGTCCAAAGTCAAAGAAATTGACCTCTCTATTCTAAATAACCACTTAATCTGTATTGATCCGGAGCTTTGCAGCATTTCCAGACCTCTGTCCACTGCCCTCCGAACTGCAGCCTGTTCTTTATTCTTCCTTTGGCTTCTCGGGCTGCTTTCATTACAGCATCTCCCACATACGATCCACCACTTTTATCTAAAGGCTATCTCCAAACACCCTCCACTACATTTCATTCGACTTTACTTCCCTTCCATTTTGTTTGTAGGCATCGCCACTTTCCCCCAGTATCCTGTATGCCGGGACTACCTGTATCTCAAGTATGCAGAGATGAAAGTTGAGGCTCTGGGGGTGTACTTTGTCATTGAAGTGCCACATGCTACACCCTGAATACCAATTGCTCGTCTTTGATGCTTCTTGCTGGACTCCAATAGTTCCTCTCGCGCCTGCTGTTGCTGCTCATCTAAAGTTCGACGAGGCCCTCTGAGGACAGTGCTTTGCCTCGGAGGTTACGCCTAGCTTGCATTAGTCACTTTTGTCAGCTTTCTCTTTCATGCAAACTGGCTCTAATCTTTATAGGAGCCTCCCCTTTGCTCTGTACTGCATTGAAACACAAAGTGACAAGAGCTCGGGGAGTTGTGTTACAATGTGCTGCATATGATTGCAGGGCAACAGGATTTCTTGTGTAAATCTCCTCGCCAGCTCTTCTTCATGCAACCCTGCCCTAATGCAGGTCTGCTCTGCATAAAAAGCTACTTATTAAACATTGTGTTGGACCATGCTGAAGCTATAGTGTCTGTGCCACGATAGCTGAGACGTGAAATTGATTTTCATGCTCAGTAAAATGCATTGGTGACTGCACTCAAGCTGTTGTTGCCATCTTCACCACACCTGCAGATCAGCAAGATGCATGATGTTTGCTGTTGAGGCTTTGGGGTGATGTATAATCTTTTGAGGAGAACAGAAAACAATGCTGTGGTCTCATTTCTCCATGCAATTATCATTCCTTCATTGCTACGCTGTTAAATGAGGTGCATGAAGGGACAGCCGTGCGGTTGTCTTTGATGGTCTCACCCGGGTCTTTACACGTAATTAAACAGCCACATCAGCTCATTTTATCATCCCGGCCATTATCACGATCCAACCTCTCCTTGGATGTACATTTTCAAAACGTAACCGAGCCAAGTCTTTTGATGGAATAAAACCTCATCAAGAGGATAAACATGGTCTCACTGGTACAACTCATCATTTTCTAATCATCCAAAACACAAATATTCAACTGACTGCATGAAAAGATCCATGACAGGAATTAAAATGATGAAACAAACCACAGCGGTGCAGCGGTGCATGACAGCTGCTATGTTGGGGGAAGAGCAATACAAAGCTTGAAGCTATCCCGCATTGTCTCAAGGTAAAGCAACAGACAGGCTGGAGACAAGGGGAGAAGAAGGTGCCCAAACAAGCAGGGGAGTCTGGGGGATGAGGAGCCAAGATCGGGGTAGAGAGGCGCTGCCAAACGCCTAGAGCCGTGCAGTCTTCTGCTGGGCACGTCAACGGGCTCCCAGGCCAGCTGTCCTAGTTGGTTGTGAGCAACAGAATCAGAGCTTTCTGGGGGGATCTACCCTAACACCACTCTCTTTGAAAATTCCTCCACAGATTCTCCACAGTCCCCCTGCCAAATGAAGATGCACACAGTGATGGGAATATTTTCCCTGTCAGGTAAAAAAGCCGTATGTCTGAATTTATCAGGAGCTCAGAAAAGCTGCGCCACAGGAAAACAAGCTGAAAGTGACTGTTTGGAAGCTCAGTATTACCAGTGACATCAATTTCTCTGTGTATGTTATTATTTTTTGCTTCAGAAAGCAAAAGTTTTTGGCATCGCTAAGTTTGTGGAGAGAGATCTGCAAAATAAACCAGGTGAAATCATGAAAAATTAAAGGCCAGCAGTGTCAGAGATGGTGACATATGTCTTGTTTGAAACGTTGGACTTGATTTAAAATTTCCAGCTGGCTGATGCCGTATGGGTCTAATTAAGCCTGAATGTATTTCCTGAAAACAGATCTGAAATAGAACTTGAACTCCTATTAATCAGTGTGTTTTTTTCCTTGTCAGCCCTCTACAGCTTTAATTAAAAGTCCCCTGGAATAGCAGTTCACACATGTCATTTCCTATTTGAAGACTTAGGGATGCAACTAGGACACTCATTATACAGAATACAGGAAAACCAACCGCTTCTCAGATTGTTCTACCAGCAGACCTTTGGTGGCTCCATTGTCGGGCTGGGAAACCTAATCTGTAATTGGCATCCATCATGTCTGTGACACAAAGGCATCATACTGTATATGCACCTGTGCAGCCTCTCCGATGAAAGGGAAAGTGATGACAGGCTTCACGAGGTGTTCTATGGAGAATGAAGCAATTCTGTCGAGCATGTCATGTGCCATGTTTCCAAGAATATGCTGTGTTATCTTCACAGCATACAGATTTTTATAAGCAGCCGCTGAGAGTTTACAGACTTTAAACAAAAGGACTTTAAAATATCAGGCTCTGCAGACACTATCTTGTCCCTCTTTGTCTGAGAAAACATGGATTTGATTCTGCATTTTGTTGTCGTGAGCAATTCAACCCAGGGGTAATACAAATGAAGTGCTCTTTCTGCCAACAGGCTGCAGCTGTGAAACATATGAATTGTTTCTCTCCTGCTGATGAGTAATGAGGGAGCGTAAGATAAAAGACTGTCATATTGCCTTTTCGTCATCACAGGCAGAGTGCTGTTTCATTAATTCTTTTTCAGCGTCGGACTGCCAATGCAGCCTCGCCACGAGCTCAGACATCTATGGATTTCACAGCAGAAGGTTGATCGCCTTATAGATATGCTGTGCTGCCTGATGCCTGCATACTGAGCATGTGTTTGCCTTGGAGAGACTAATACACTTTCGCTTCAGATTTTACTTAATTTATGACTTAATTGCTGGGTCAGTCCCTCATGCCGACGGACATATTGCTTATTCCATCTAAAATGTCTTTCAGACTGCTCTGTTTGACCTACAGGGCTCTTCTTCATCAGGTCCAATTTGCCAGCCACGGCCAGCTAGCTAATTATACTTCATGAACTGACCCTTCTGAGTTTGAGTCTGATGTGGGTGCTTTGATTAGCCTTCTGTTTTTATCACCTCTGAGTCTTCCATGTTGTTATCACGCTTTCTGCTGACAGCCCCGGTGCCTCAAGGTTGCACACTGCAGTACTGCTGCATAAATTTCACGTTCATGTCATCAGAGTTCAAGAACTGCTTCTCTGTCAACATGCCTCATTTAGAGCAATCTTGTGTGGGTCAAGAGTGCTGTGCTAAAGGTACAAAATGGAAAAGCTGCAAGGAGGAGTTGATCAAGGACA
This sequence comes from Dascyllus trimaculatus, assembly GCA_024666655.1. Lineage (NCBI taxonomy): Eukaryota > Metazoa > Chordata > Actinopteri > Pomacentridae > Dascyllus > Dascyllus trimaculatus. The sequence goes on from CM045457.1 coordinate 16,173,129, forward strand.
TTACACTGAGTAGCTTTTATGATTCAATACACCTGAGTGTTATTTGTGATTTGAGCTGAAAGAAAAGAAGGTAGCTGCTGATCAGACCGCTGAAACCGTTTCCTGACACTACTCACCCTAAAGAACTCTTTTGTGGAGCCTGAGTCCAGAGTGCCGTATGCTATCTCTGTCTGCTTGGCCAGATCTTCGGCACTCTCTATAGGAGAGACCATTCTTTCCACAGTCAAGAAGGCAGCCAGGTTGGCTGTGTAGGAGGAGATGATGATGAGGGTGAAGAACCACCACACACCACCGACGATTCGGCCTGACAAAGACCTGAGAGAGGGGAGGAGGTTGATGACAGGGAAACACAGAATGTAATTACACAGTGACATGTGGCGGCGATCAACCCGCTAAGATCTACCAGTTGTGTTTAATGTACGTAATTGCATCGGTCATCAGAATTTCCTTTTAAATTGCATTGTGTAAATCGTGTGTACTGCATCAGCACTAAAACTGCACGTTTCCAAGGAAAGCGGCACAAGTTGTTTAAAATGTACCCTAGTGCTAGTCTCTAATTGACTGTGAAACAATCAGGGTCAAAGTTTATTTTGCAGCCGGAAGAAAGCATTCATGGAGTCAATTTGGTGGTGATAATTTAGGCGTGTCAATTACAATAATAGCTGCGGTAAATGCAAAATATACTTCACTTGGAATAATGGACACCTAAAGGAGAAGGACAAGAAACAAAGATGCTTGAGTGACCCCGTGTGCTTAGTGAAAAAAAAACACTTCTCATCCCTTGTGGTTAAAATTTCATGTTGTAGTCTATTCTATTTTTTGTGCCTGTTCTGCTCTGCTGTCCACTTCTGGTGTCTACTCGAGCTTACCCACCTGGGGGAGATGTCACAGCCCTGCTGCATGAAGGCGCCCAGAGAGAACCAGAGGGAATTGAAGATGCCAAAGTCATTGGGAGGATCAGGGGGAGTCTGGGGGTCTTTGGTCTCATCCTGTTCCTCGAGGTTCCACTCATAAGGACTGAACCGACTGACCAGGAAGAGGACCACGCTCACCCCAATATAGGCAAACACTATACACATCCAGATTTCATAGGCCAGCGGGTCCAGGAAGGAGAAAACACCGGGCTTGGACTTTTGTGGCTTCTTTATCATAATGGAGATGCCCAAGCTCATAAATGGCTTGGAAAAGTCTATCACCTCCTCTCGAACCAGAGTAATGGTGAGAGGTGCAACGGCTATATCTGCTCTCTGGAAACAGGGACATGCACAGCAAGCATTAGTCATGACCTGCATAAGGAAACAGGTCACTTAAAGTAGATGTGTGAATGACTGGAGCTGTTTTCATCACACATTTATACAGAACATTTTTAGAAATAAGCCGCCAACTGCCACATTTGAAGGCATGCTAGAAAAAAGAAAACACACACACATAGGAAAAGCAGAGTCGCATTTGCTCAGTGTTATGACCTGAGATACTGGCTAATAAAAATGAGAAATTGGAACAGTAATTATACTCTGAAAAGACAGAAGAAAGGAGGAAATGGTTTACAAGAGCAGCAAACATTCTGAGAAAGTTCTGGTAATGTTTTTTTTTAAGCAGGAACTTTAATTTCAGTTCCCAGAAATGTTCTTCTTAAAGGCAGGATAAAGTTCCCTAAAGACACTAAAAATGTTCTGAAAACATTTTCCAAATATTGCATTGAGGATGTCCTTTGTTATCATGTAACGTTGTAGGAACGTTTTATAGAAGAACGTTCTCAACAGCAACATCCTCAGAAGATTGCAGGTAAAATGTTCCACCTGTTAGTATTTTAATACAATTTAATAATTACAGTAACATTTTATAAAAACACATTTAGTTTTTGAGGCCTCGATAACATCTTGAGAACGTTCTTCTTTTATTATCATGTAACACCATCTGACAACATCCTCCAAACATCCTCTGAATGCTAAACCGCTCTGCCACAGTTCACTTTTAACCTCACAGGAAGATAATTTGAAATGTTAAATATCATCAGAACCTTCTTTGAACAATAGATTCAAACGTTTTCTTTTCAAACATTATTAGAACTTGTAGATAATGTTAGCCAATGTTGTGGGAACCTTCCCTGCTTGCTGTGACTGCAACACATTCAGAGAGGCAGCTTGGAAACAATCCACTGAGACAGAAGGGTATTTGAGTCATGTCTGACCAAATGAGGCACTGAGGGAAAAAAGTTTTTGGTTTTTTAAAGCACGAAAAAGTAATGCAGTACAATGCTGAAATAAACTGTTTGCATTAAAACACAAGGAAAGTGTTAAGCGTCTATGTGCCTAATTAAAAGTGTTGAGCTTTAATTTGCAGAATGTAAAGAGGTCGCTGTACTCTTCTTCACATGCCATTCAGTACGCTGGGTTTCCCAAACACAGCTTGTTCTGGCATTAGCTCTTTTTTTTTCCAAGCTGCTTCTCTTTATCTCCCTCCTTTGCTCTGCTGCTTCAATCACATTATGTTATCAAAACACATCCATGGAGGTGGTGCTGCCTTTTTAAGAAATCACAATGGGTTTTTCTGTAAAAGCAGAAGAAAATAATTAATCATGTTAGACAGTGTTACTGCAGCCTGTGTGTGCGTGTGATTAATTAAATAACTGCTCTTTTCAAAGGAGCCACGACGTAAAAGACAATTCTTTGTATTGTGTCGTGTTGTCTTTTTATGTCGAAACTGAGAAAACATTGGATTGAAGCAGCGCGAGGCAGGAAAAAAAAGGCTTTTCTTACAAGGTCAGACGAGGAGCACAAATAGAGCCAATAAACATGACTGTTTTCTTTACCCTGTCAACACAACATTGTGACGGGCTATAACCATTTAATCCTTGTGCAGGCGTAAGCAGCACTCAATCAATGGTGAGGGAAACAAACCAATAAAGAGCAGCCTCGGGCCTAACCTTTAAAAGACAACTAAAATCAAATTAATTTACTGGTCAAAAGGTCAAATGTACGAAACTATTAGTCCCGGCCCACCTGCTGTAAAATTACAGGCCTGGAAAGACTCGACAGTGATGTGATTGTGATATTTTTTTCCCCTTGCATCTGCGGGGAGTGGACTTTTCCCATTTAAAAGATAATTTGGTGGCAATAGCACATCAAACCAGGCAATCTCTCAGGTTGATAGTTAGGAAATTGAACAGATGAGGAAGCCTAACCCTCATGCATTTTGCATTTGGCCCCTGTTCAACTATTGTGGCCTCGGAGAAAGGCGAGCGGGTCGAGAAATGAGGCGGGGAGGAGGGAGGAGGGGGATAATTTTGGAATGTTCGAGGTGTTGCGAGAGCCCGAGCGCTCTGTCAGATGTAAAACACGGCATGACCCTTCGCTAATGTGAGAGGTTCAACCTTTATGGAGCTCCACACATATGGATCTTGTTGTTTCGAACCGCAAACCACCATTTAGCTGTTGATTCTAAAGCAGATTTTCTCAGCTGTGAATTTACAACGTGGCATATTCATCATACACATGAAACATCGAACATAATTACACAATCACTTCAAAGGCATAGAATCTTTCATTCATCAAAGTGATTACAGTGTGTTTGCCATATGGACTCAGTGTTTTCACGTACCTACCTCTGTTTTCAACTGCAAGAGAGAGAGAGAGAGGTTTCTAGGCTAAGCAAGGAGGATTAATTGCAATGAACAGCACTGAGAAATGATTTCATTTTCTCCGTCTCAAGATGATCACCAACTCCCCCAATGCTTGAGGCTGCATTTGACAAATTCACTCACAGCTGAGCTTCCTGAGACAGCATTAGACTTTGAACTGGGCAAAAGCTGATGAGTTCACAACGGGTTGGTGATAACCTTAAGACAGAAAAATGAGATCTCCTCTCATGTTGAAGTTCCTTGCAAACTGTCATGTAATCAGCGAAATCGAGGCTCCCAGTACTCACCCCATAGACCAGTTCACCCACCATCCCGTTCCACGTCTTGGTCTCAGGGTCTCGGGCTCCGTATTTTCCATCCATTACTATAGACAGTTTGTACTTAATTCCAACATGTTTGGCAATCTCAGATGCTAAATCGACGCAGTAGCCTTCATATCTTTCATTCCCCTCCAGATTCATATAATTTTTCTTGTACATCACATAAGGAGCTTCCTGTTGATTCAAACACACGCTGGTTTATTCACTCCCATGCCCTTGCACAGTTAGTTATACAGAAATATGCATACATGCACCCACGTGTCCGTGCACACACTCGCACACACACACACACACACGCACACACGCCCGCACACACAGGTTCATAAATATAACATTATAAGCTGCTATGACCACATCCATGCAGTCGTGCATACACAAATGATGCCCTGCGAATGCACAAATATGCACTGATAACAGCAGAGTGATCATGTGGTCGCACTGCTTTCATCAAGCTGTGGCAGCCAGCAGACACCAAGCCCAATGGAGCCAACCCATTTAGAGCCCAAGGCTGCAACTCTAGCATTATCAAAGAGGGTTAGTGGGGAGGATAGAACACAATTTTCTTCGTTTTAGTAGGAGAAAATAAAAAAGTTTTCCATTTCTGTTGGAGAACACAGTAGGCCAGAATGTGCTTTAATGGGGCTCAGAGTCATTGGTAGGCAAGGTGTGGGTCAGCTCAGAGGTGGGTGGGGATGGGAATGGGGATGGGTTTCATAAGTAAATGCCAGTGACAGGAGAGGGATCAGAGAGTGCCCATAGTATCTCAACATATTCAAGCACATTGCACCAATGCGCAGTTAAAGGCTGTTTCATTCCAAAAAAAAATTAAATTAAATTAAACTGAAAAATAAAGAAAAGGAAATTAAAAAATAAAACAGAATGAGCTGTCATTTGCTGTCCATAAAAATGCAAAAGAAAAATCCTCCATGAAGTAAAATAATTATATCAGGAGAGCAGGAGCGTGCTCGTGTTCCTCTCCTTTTCAAAACGCTGGTGCAGCTCGTCTTTTCTCTTACTGAGCACATCATCATTATCAAACAATAGGACTGCTCAGGAGAGCAGGCATTGTCATTACAGCCACACACAATTAGAGTGCAAGTAGGAGAGCAATGGTTTGTTTGTTCTGTGCTGAACGTATCCCCTCACCTCGGATCCATTGAGTATTTCCCTCTAGTTAACACATGTTTACCTCCTGACTGTATTTCTCATCAAGAGATGTTAAATGTTTCCTCTTGCTATTGAGTGATGCTGGTTTATGGCTGGGAATACAAATGAAAATCTCGCCGTGGATAAAGTTCCAAAGATGCTTATCGCTCTCCAAACATTTTTTTTTATCATTTTAAAATGTTTGTTTGCGGAAAATGAAGTACTGCATCAGGTAATTATACTGTCATTATACAGTCAGTAAAAAGCATTTGCAGTGGAAGGTGTCCAATAAGCCTGAAACACTTAGTCGAGTAAATACAGTAAAAAGAAAATAAATCTAAAATATGTTGTTTGTTTTGTCATGCTTTGGTCTGGGGAAGATGCCTAGAAAGAGATCGTCTTCTAAAGCTCGGACAACAAGTTATGTATACTTCAACACAGAACACATGGAGGAGCAATACAAAATAGATTGGAGAGGCGATAACAAGGAAAAATATCGCACCTTCATATCCCACTCCAATGCTGTTTATTTTGCTTTGCCCGGCTTCAGAAACCATTGCAGTATCATTCTCTAGTCATTCTGCGGCCAGTCTATCCCAAGTGTCATTGAACATTTACTTGATGAGGACAGACAGGTCTACTTACGTATGCGTTTGTATGCTTTTTGTAATTGATGGAGTCAACCATTATCATTTATACCATTATTGTGATGTCACTGCTACGACAGGCCACTGAAGTATGGAAAATCAAAATGCTTTGACACCCACACGGATACAGTTGAAACACTCCCCCGCTTCGGACCGACTGTTTCAACGTGTAGTGAGTGGATGGAAAGCAACACAAAAAAGATGTGGTTCTACCCGCCCAGGACAGAATGTATCACTCATTGGAATCAACACCATGACCTTGAGTGGCAGAATACGTGACACATTTAAAACTGCATGGAAAGTGTACCATAATAGTAGTGACCACAATCGTTCGGTTTTCCACTGAGGAGTCGTTGGAGACCTGCGGGTCCATAATATTTACAAATCGCGTGTACTCGTTCCAGTACCCAATCTGCGAAGAGAAAACAGTGGTTAGTGATGTGTCCCGACTCTGCTGACAACATGTAAGTAAACATATAGAAAGGACACATGCAAGTATTACTGGGAGCTGTAGTGTTGTAGGACTCATTAAAACAATACTGCATTTCCCAGAGGCCTGCTGTCTCTGCTGTGAAGTTCAAGAGTACTAAAACACAGCAGGCAGTCAGAAGTCTCCCAGTAAACCAAGCACAGAGTAGACGCTTTATATTTGTACATGCAGTTAGGCGTCGTGATTGCAAATATATGGTCGGTTTTAATGATCTGCACCAGTTCAAATAGCCAAATGTGCAGGAACTGAATTGCTCCCGTGCGATATACGAGCATATGGCAGACAACTTCAATCCTTCCCACCTTCAGCTTCCCAGGTTTTATGGTAAATAATTGATATTGGGGCCTGTGAACTGCATACACATTTAATAATTTAGCATAATATTCCAGTGGCTCCTCCGTTTCCTCCCCGCACAGTCCTGCCATTGCAGTTGCTCTGTATTCTGCTGTGCAGATGCTCAAGTCAAACCAATGTCAAGTGTTTGTTTGCCCGTCTAAAATAATGGCTGCTCTGGCTCACGATGAAACGTGTTGCATATGTTGTTGCCAATAGTCTAACTGTTGCTGGCGAGGATTTTCCCCTTCACATCTGGTCTGCATTTTTTTCTTTTTTTTTTTTGCCTCAGATCTTTCAGTGTTTGGGACAAACAGGTGTACAGCAGTGCACCAAGTTTAAGCCCCGAGTGGAGGCGCTAGAAAGCAGCAAACCTCTCTAACTGTGGCTTTAGTTGTAGATGTAGTTAGCACACTCGCCGAACAGGGGGAAAGCTTTTAAATGTTCATCGCCTGCTCTCGTCCGATATTGATATTTGAGGAGAGCAGCTCCGGGGACGACACTGCCGGGACCCGTGTCATGGAGTGCTGCTCCGGAGGCAACGTCCTGATCTCACCCCAAGCAGCTGGGACAGATATCAGCCCATACATCACCGGTGACAGCCACAGCTAAGAACCTTCATCCTCTAACTGTCACTGGGGTGACTGGGGCTCCAGGTCCTGACAAAGTGCTGCCCGGCTTGTCTCATCTTCCCCCGCTCCCTCACACACTCTCTCTCTCTCTCTCTCCCTCCCGCTGACCTCCTTTCTCCCACTCACTCTCCATCCCTCTCCCTGCTCTCTCCTCCTCTGTTTGGATGTGCTGTGAGGGCTATGCATTGCTAATTGAAGTGTGGGCTATAGAGGCCTGGGAGGCAGGCAGAATAATCACGCACCACATCAGAATGAGCCCACACTTATCCAGCTAACGAGAAATTCACAGCTGTCTCTGGGAACTCGGTGAGGTTATGAAATAAAACCAGAGGTCATCATATGTTACTGGTTATAATGTGAATGTACCGCTGGGAATTACCATTTTGAAGAGGAGCCAGAGGAATTCTTGGATCCCCTTTACAGTAATTGGTTATTTGAATGGTAATTACTGTCAGGAGAGGACCAAAAATCATATCTGCACTATCCCACGGCAACGAAATAGTCTTTTATCATTCTTCTGATAGGACAGTTTCAGCTATCAGATTGCAGGCTGTGTGTGATTTGTGGGGCTTGTATTGCTTGGCATAGCTCATCAGGGCTGCTACCTAACAGAAAGGCAATCAACATAGCTCTGTGCTGTCCTTTCAGCCCTGCTGGTCCCACATGACTGCAAAAGCCCTGTGGTGATTTAATAAATGGAGGTTTGTCGCTAAAAAGGTTTAAGGCAAAAGTTCTGGGATTCGCAAACATGTGGCCAACATCCGTTTAATTTTGCCCCTTAGCAGACACGATAAAGAAATCATTCAAAATTACTTGTTGGCAGAATTCCACAATTTTGACAAGCAGATTGTGACGCGTGCCACCTGTCAGCTATATCTTGATGAAGACCAGGAGTCTTTTGATCAGGTCTGGATTTGACAGTTGATGGATGAGAGCTGAGAGGGGTCACTGGGCTGCCTTACCTTCCTTGGCCCACCTGTTTTCATCTCATAAACATCTATGGTGTAATTGGTCCTGCGGCCGTAGTTGTCAAACTGGATGTTCCCAGTCATACCCTGCACTTGGACCTGGTGGACAGACGGACAGACAGAAAGTGTAATAGCCATCACTCTGCATACATAGCTGGTATTAAGGTGCTCGTGTCCACGGAGCTGCTGGAGTGCAGGCAGTCTGTTAATCAAATGATGAACTGGATACGCTTTAATAAAAGATGTAGTTTTATGGTAATGAGTGCCTGGATTTGAGTGAGCTCTGTGCAGAGATATCTGGAGGCAGAGGGAGGAGAATGGCTCCGCGCTCTCTTCCCTTCTCTCTGTCACTTTCCATCTTTATCACACTCTCACTTGCTATCTCTGCCGCACTTCTTCCAGCCTTTTCTTTAGTATTTAACTCGCCTCACTCTCCCTCTCTTTCTCTTTCTCTTTTCGCCTCTCTTCCTCCCTCGCCCCCTACCGTTTTGAGAGCTCTCTCGATGTCGATGCCTTGGCTCCAAGGTACAGCGGGATTGGCCAGACAGTCTCCGGCGCTGCCTCGGCGAGAGACATCCACACGTTGGCGCCGCAGGTACCTGAAGGCCTCTGCGATCACCAGGATGGCGTCATGGGTCAGAGCTGAAGTGTACTGAACAACAAAAAACGACAGAACACACTGTGAAGCAGAAACACATAGTGGGAGGCAAAATATATGATCAGACTGCAGGTTTTGCGGGTAAAATGAGATGGTTTATGTGTCGTATTTCAGTGCCTGCAGGTCAGCTAAGTGTGGGCATTGTGTTTGTGAACTCTGACGCCTTGCTTACTGTGAAATTAGTTTGATTAGACAGTACTGATGAGAAAAGTCGAGACTTTTTCAGGGGCCGCAACCTCTTTCAAAACTTTAAGTGCAGAGTTAGGGAGAAAAAAGAAGAGAATTAATGTGTGATTTTATCTCCCACACACTTCCCCTCCAACTTGGCGTGACCTTTCCACCGCTGAGGGTTGAGCCACTTGTTTGTTGACCACCGCACCATGACAAAATCTAATTAAATGCCATTCAAAATCCATTTCTTTCTTGATCATTGTTTAATTAGATGTAAATTAAAGCTGCAATATAACCTTGGCGTGCACCGCCTATCGATATATTGATCGCTCGGAGGGATGCTAAGCAAAGACGTGGGGAAGTGGAGGGATGGGAGGGGGAACGGGAGAATGACAAAAGCAAACAGGATGAGGAGGAGAAGAACTGATAGAGAGCACTTCAGAAGGGATGGGCGTTGTTCTCACAGTGAAAGGCCTTGCAAGCACAGTACCTTCAGAGGAGCGTTTCGGGCTTCTGGGAATTCTCTTTCATCTAGTCGCTCCCAGCGCTGCATAAACTGCTGCACAATCGGGTTCTCAGGGTTGACTATCTGAAACCCTGAAATGTTGGCTCCCCCAGCGAAGACTTTGTCCAGGCTCACATTAGAAAATCCCTGACATGAGGCAAAAGGGGAAGAAAGGGGGGAGGAGGAGGAGGAGACACATGTAACTTGGTTCTTTCTTTGAGGTGTTTTAATATAACCTAGGGCAAAGCACCAGAAAAATATTAGCAGCAAGTCTGGCAGTGCGCAAGTTGCATTTTATTAAGAATCCTATGCTGTATCAGAGAAGCAGCATGTGTTTGCCATTACACTGAAGCAAATGTTTCTCTTTGTGGTGTAACCTGAATTCATTTTCAGATAAACAACCAGCCAGCAGATACTTTGGAGTTTGTATCATATCATGTAACAACAAAATGTTTTGCTTGAACCAGCTGGCCTAATTCCATTCAGAAATGCCATCTTTTAAAAAAAAAACACACACACACAACATTTTTAATGCATTTTTTAAAAACTTGTGCCACACCAGCTGCCTTTAAATTTCCTTTTTCACCCCAGAGCCATGACAGTTGTTTCTTTTTATGGTCAAATTGCTGTTTTTTAAGTGCAGCATTGTGTCATGGTGTGCAAGGACACGTGTCTGACTGCCGCATAATCACATCGTCTAAAGTCGGGGGAAGCAGCAGCAGGAGATCGGCGAGTAAGAGCGGGCTGGCCTTCACTTTAAAACTCTCATGCTAATATCGAGGCTAAATGAACATTTCCTTCCCCCAGAGTGTGGGAAAAGATGGCTGCCCTCCAAACAGAGTTTAAAAAAGGTTAAATGCTGTTTATTTATTGCGTAGGACACTCGTTTCCACTCAAATATGTGTATATTTATTTAAGTAAATATGCAGTGTAGTATGACTGTGAGATTATGATTCATAAAGCATCCAAAAGAAGCCCTATATAGAAAAGATAACACATATATGGGCCTTTTTTTTCGGATTTCATACAAAAGCCTATAATCCACTTATTGTGCATGGACATTTGTGCTCGCGGCTGAGACTAAGTTTCATCACATGCAGCAGACAAAAAAAAAGCAGGTTCCACTTCTTCCCAGGGGAACAGCACGGCCATTACTCACCAGATTGGCCAGAATGTAGTGGTAACCACGACTGTTCTTCCCCAGGGTCACAACCTAAGGGAGAAAAACATACAGTAAACCACCCATGAGATGAGAGCTAAGAGCTAAGTGGCTACAGCGGCCTCTGCAAATTCGGCGGTGTCCTGCGAGCGCACAGGATGCCACCGAATTTCAGATGAAGCAAAGTCCTCTCATGGAACCACGAGAAAGGGGAGCAGTTTGGAGGAAGTGTTCATTTGGCTCGAATGGATAATGAGGGGGAAACAGGAACAACGTGGAACATCCTCGAATATTCTGCTCACTTTGAAGTCATTCAGGCATGTGAGTCCTCAGCAAGTGCTGGACAGAAGGTAGAAATTGGAGGGAAAAAAAAAAAACAGAAGAAATATTTCAAAGGAATTTACAGTGAGACAGTGAGATGTAGATCTCTCTCAGCTTTTGAAAAAAACATCACACCTTTGGAGCATAACAGCATGTTTCAACCCACGCAGCTTGTCTGAAAATAGTAAGTGGTGTTCTAAGCCATTCCATCACTGTGGCACTAACCATATGCTGCTTTTTTTTATTGTAGATTTTCTTCTTCCTTTTGTTCCGGGCCTGCAGATAAATCCAATCGCGCTACTCTAAATTGACCTGGCTTTCTGTGCATTACATGCTGGACAGGGTTTTCGACTGGGCCCTCGTGAGGTCTGTTATTTATGAGCGTACAGGCTGTTGCGGATGGACTTCTGAGTGGCTGCCATACAGAAACCTGTCAAGCATGTCTCGGTTTTCATCTGCCTTCTACAAACACCGCAACACAAGTTTACAGCAAAATCAGCATGTTTGCACATGTTCTGGCTCTGGCTCCGTCACAAAAACAAACTGTCAGTTTATCATCTGTTTGTGTGTGCATGTTAGGCCAGGGAAGCTGGATATTTGTTACTGCGGATCGTTTACGTCGTTCCCGCTGAGTAGGAGAGAGTGATGAAAAGCACTCTCATATCTTCACATCTCAGGGTGCAGAAAGACCTTTGAAGAGCATTTTCAGTTTCACCCGTTTTAACTACAATTACAGCAATCCGTTTAGCGATGCTAATTTTATCTGACCTTTGTGCTCGGTGTGCAGTAGCAGCAAAACAATGAAATCTTTGCTTGGACTGACTCAAAAATTAAATAAACCACTCATGGGCGTCTGAAGGTTGGCCACGAAGGGGGCAGAAGTTGTTGGTATTTTTCAGGGAGGGCTGCACAAACACACAAAGCCCTTCACTCATGCTATCAAGCCTGCTTGGGCGGGTCAGCGTTCTCTGACAGCTCCCCCATCATTAGGGCTTTAAACTTCCAACGCTGCAGGATGTCAGACGGAAGGGAACAAACCAAGAAAGTGAAATAGAAACAAAGAGGAAATGAGCTGATTATAATGCAGACATAGCAGGAGTTGGCTTTTAGAATCCATCAATCCCGATCCTAATGAGTAAGTGACAGAAAGCGTCATGAAAAGAAATCTCTGCAACACTTTTACTGCAGTTATATCACAGCCAGACAGATCGCAGTAATTGCTCACAAGTTGCTGTTTTCCTTTTGGACTTTAAGCACTGCTGCATTTTCTTAAACGAACCCTGCAGCTCTGCACTCCTTCACCGTGTGCTAACCTTGACTCTGGCTCGAAGCCTCCTCACACCTGCCCCGGAGTCGGGCAGAGAAAGACCTCGCCACCTGCCTGCAGCCAGCAGCTCACAGCCGGCCTGGCAACGGCTACAAGCAGCAACCTTGGGATGAAGCGCAGAGAGACACCGATGACACAGAGATGCTCGGTACCTCCGGCCAGTACACGCAAACCTTTCACCCCCAGCTCTTTAATTAGGCAGACGGCAAGACCTGACTCCAGTTGAGACACACAGATTTCATTGTTGCTCGTCGTGATGCCCTCTCCCCATAAAAGCCTGATAACTGCATTGAAATTGTATTCATAAGAAATCATTCTTCACTAAACGTCGCCCTTAAAATCCAATTTATGTGAGTAATAACAGAGTATTATCAGAAACAATATTTGGCCAGATTAAAGACGGGGAAATAAATGTAGGCTTATTTGTGTAGATGAATAAGCAGCTGTTATGGCAAAGCTTTGTGTCTGTTTACTTTCCTTTTCAAAGTGACAAAAAAATCAATGCAGCACCTCGTCTACAAGCCCGGAGTCGAGATGTGACACAACTACCAACGCCCAAAGCTCTTCATTACGTGGTGTCTTGTTTGTATAAAAGATGTCTGATCCCTATAGGTGCTTAAATACATTGTAACAACAAACAAACAAATATGTATTATTCTGACAACTCAGGGGCCAAAAAGTACAAGAAGAATAATAATGATAATGAAAAATAACCATCTCATAGAAAAAATTCCATAGTTAAAATACATTTGTTAGCCTTTTTTTTTAAAAAAAAAAAAACAGCATTTATTGTTAATAATAATAATATATTATTATATTGAGTATAAGGAATTACACAAGATATCTATCATTTACTAAAGAAATGTGTGAAAAATTACAGAACTGATACCTTTATTGGTGTATTAATTAACAATAATTGTGTCTTATTTTAGAAATAATATATATATATATATTGTACTTAAACTTAACAGTCACATCTACTAAATAAAAATACCAATATTGGTTAAATCATGATAGATTTGTGAATATACTTTGAGAGTCTTTTTATTAAAATTTTTTTAAAAATCAGTTAAAAAAATTATTCACAATCCCAGATTTATTTTGTTAGGGTTGGGATCTAATTTTGTCTTAGACATGACAATTCACAGTCTATTTTTGTAAGTTTATTAACATTTTTTGTGTGATTTTAAGAAAAATAGAATCAGTGAAATACAAAGAAAATTATTATTATTATTATTATTATTATTATTAACAGTGTGAGTTAAATGTTATGTATTTACTGTGCAGGACATGCAATTACTTAATTATTTCAAATGTAAATACCTCAAATCAAGGCAATATACAGTGTAGTCGACTGCCTGATGACAGTATTTGTCACTGGAGTCTGGACTTGAGTTCAGTACAGAACAGGAAAAAAATGTTCTTTTCCAGGTTGAACTAAATCCACCTACCAACAGTCTGTGGACAGTTTAAACAAATGATTTACAGTGTATTCATTAGTGAGCTTTGGAGGTGTTAGTAGATGTTTTGTTGTTTCACTTTAGTCCGTCTCGGTCCTGCCTACACCCTTTTGTTAACCTAAGCTAAACACATGAGAGCGATATTCATTTTTCACATTTCACTTCTAGGAATAAATTAAATAAAACGTGCTTCCCTAACGGTTTAACGTTGCTGCTATAATTTTGCTGATCATCTTCAGCCTAAAATGGACATTTGCTGGAGCCATGTGTGGTTTTGCATCCTCGTATTAGCCTCACCCTCCTGTTCTGCACGGAGCCATTTCTGTTGCTGCTGATCGTCTGTCGAGCTCATCCATACAAACACAAGCCCACTAACCAATTATTCTGTTTCACAGTGACAGTGAGGAGAAGAAATGTGTTTACCCCTTCAACAGTGCAGTTCCTGTTTTTCATACAGTCTACCTCTTGCACATCGATCCACTAGCTGGCTCCACCACCTTTTGTTCTGCAGCTGTAGAAGAGGCTGCACTTTGCAGACTGGGGTTTTCTTTAAAGCCTGATGGGGACAGACAACCACAGTGACCTTGGCTTCACCCTCATCCAGCCCGGGCCCCACCAGACAGAGAGCCCGAAATGTAAAACTATAGCTACACATTTTTAATAAACGTTTTCCTCCGAGTCTGACCTTTCTACTGCACAGTTTGCCACAACACAGGAAGAGGCAGAGTGAAAATGATAGGTTCCCCAGAGTTTGTAAATATCATAGCATTCACTGAGGCATATAAAAGACCAGCAAATAATGATGCAATTGTTTTTAGCCTCCATCTGAACTATGAAAACTCAGCAACCGAAACACGATGACTCTAAACAAAGCTGGTAAACTTCGCTTTGTTTGGATTAAGGCTTCATCTAATTCATATGGTTATATTGTGTTTGCTGGTTGATTTTCTTTGAAAATTATGTGACAGAATTTTCTTAATTTTTTCTTTTCTTTTCTTCTTATTTTTCTTCTTTGAATAGCTTCTCTTGCCCATCCAATGCTTCACACACCAGAGATATTATATTTACAATGAAACAAAACAGGAATAAAAAGCATCTAATTTAAGAAGTTGCAACAATCCCTTTGGGTTTTTACCATTTTTCTTTGATAAATGACTTAAAAAAATAAACAATATCGAAATTTTTTAGAATTTTCTGTCAGTCAACTATTCCATCAGTCAGCTATTGATTGCAGCACCAATCGGTGCGACTATAAACCCGTGTTTATCGAGGACGGTCTGAAAAATGGGTCCAGAAAACAGCCCAGTTGTACTTTTCCATATGTGTCAATGCTTTTTCCAAAAGGGAAAACAAACAACGCAGTAAAAACTGTTCATTTGTTGCACAAAGGAATATTACATTGATCAAAAGCAACAGGTTTACTTTTCAATGCACTCAACAAATTAGAATTTTAGTAAATTATAATGAAAAAGAAAGCACACTCAGGGCTGTTTTGCTGACAAATACTTCAATCCATATTAAGATGGAAGCAATCTTCAGTTTTCCTTCAAAAGCCATAATCAGGAGCAGGTAGATGTGTCAAGAAGCAGCAGATCATAAATACTTATTGATCTATTTGCTCACTTCTAGTTATACAACGGCTGCATCACTGTGCCGTACGTATCGTCTAAATTGACTATCACTGCCGGTAAGCTGCTTACAATTAAAGCTAAATTGGTGCATTTGGCAGTTTTCAGTCTCCTTCTTGGCTGCCGAGTTCACATTAGCCAACATTCTGAATTTAGAGAATGAAAGGCTGCTGTTTATTTGGTGATTAAGACACTGATAAAGGTCTGATTGAGGGATTCTGACAATTATCTAGTCACTACTCGTGTTAGATGTTGTTCAGTTTGTTCTTCAGTCCAGGGCTGAAAATGAAGCGCACGGTAAACTAATGCATGATGCACAAAATTTGTAAAAATATGAAATATGTTAATATTTTAAATGCTATTTTTAAACACCAGAGCGGCATTTCACTCAAGCATTGCAACATTTGCAACATGCATAAAGGTAAAACCCAACAGTGTCATTTTAAAGTCGGGAAAACTCACCAACTATATGTTAATGCAACTTTTAAAACGAAATTTTGAGGATGATTGGCCACAATATTGAGGTTGTAGATACAAACTGCATTCTGACTAAAACCTTTTAAAGCAAAAGAACAAAATATATTTTCATGATTAATCAGACTGTTCAAATCAAGCCGAGTCACTTTGGGGCTGCACAGATACCAAAGCGCTCCACTTCACATAAGACGAGACAATAAGGCAAATTTGAGCTATACTTTGATGCAAAAGGACTTTCCTTCTTCTTCAGTCTCCATTTTTACTCCAAGGCTCTTGTAGAAGTGCTTTTGGTGAAGCACTCCCTAATTAACAGCCAGCAGTGGCTGAGCTACTTTTCTTGGCAGCGCTGATATATGCCCCCGAAGAGAGCACAAGTGCTGGCCTTCCCCCAAATGCAGAACATTTTCGAAACACCTGACTCATATTCGGATGATTATGTCTATCATTGCTCTGAGATACGAGAACAATTTGCGACTCGATACCTCGGGAGGAAGGGATATCTCTCTGACAGTGCAGCCGAGACGCCCTCATGTTCGTGTGCCAGAACTTTGAAATGCTAAGACGGCCTGCCCTCTTTTCACTGAAAATGATCGGGGTAATTTTGCGTGACTGATAAGGCGCAAAGAGGTTTGTGGGTTGTGCGCTACGTTGCTACACACTGTATTTTTTATAAAGTTATAACAACACGTAAAAAAAAAAGAAACCCTCACAGTCGCAGCTCACCGGCCTCAGCCTCTCGTTCAGTCACTGAGTCAGCAGGTCACATTCTCTACCCTAATGATAACACTTTAATCCCATTTAATTCTGTAATCGCGGTTAGTAACGCAGCCCTCAATAGCCAAGGTTGGTGGCAGGGATTTGAAAGCGCCACGTATCCCCGGCTTTACGGGAAGGATTCGACTACATTCCTCTCAGCAACCTGGGGCAGTAAAGCTGATGTCGAGATCATAAGTGCCTTTCAGATCAGCAGAGACATTAGCTCACTTGCTTCCCTCATTCCTTCTCTGTCTTTTAGAGCAAATTGAAAGGCATGCCAAGTGGTGTTTCTTGAAAACAGTCAAAGTAATCAAGCAGCTTTGAATGCCTGAGAGGGTTTTATGTGGAAGATTTTTTTGTGCTGTAACTCTGGGAAATCAAAGAGCACCGGAGTACATTTACTTACATTTTATTTCTGTTCTTTACAGTACCTTCCGTTACTTCTATGTACAGAATGCTTCCTCCTTTTTCACTGTGTCATCCACAACATTGATTGAGGAACTTCATTTTATTGGTTTTCATTTTATATTTTTTTCTTCTATTGTCCATTCTCTCTCTCTCTCTCTCTTTCTCTCCCACGACTTCTTATCTCCCATGGTCAGATTTCCTTCCCTTTCTTAAATTTCATATCGCACAAAGATTTCGGATTCTATAATACATCCAACCGTGGATTTTCTCAGATTTCTCCATTCAAGAGCAGAAAGAAGGATATGGACAATCTCCAACTCTCCATGGGGAGGCAATATGGCCACCCTTAATGCCTCTACAGGCGGCAGAATGCTGTTCTAACAAATCCCCAGATGCCCCCCACCCCCCACACCACCACCACACACACACTCACACTCACACACTTCTTATTGTTTTTTTTTTCTTCCCCTCTATGAAAATGCAGCTTTGCGGCTGGCGGAGCGCTCATTGCCTGCCTGTCTTTGAACAGCTTGCTTGCCCTGGGCCTGTCCCAGACGCCGTTCTTTTCTTTTCTTTCCTTTCCTTTTCTTTTTTTTTTTTTTTGTTGCCTGCCTCTCTTTACACTAGTGATGAGCAGGTTGTTGCCTCTGAGCAGACTCCAGCACAGAAATCCTGGGAGGAAACAGGGCCAGCGAGGAGCATAAAGATAGATATGAGCAATCTCGTAGACGGATCAGATTAGACGTGACAACATATATAAATATACGGTCAAGTGCACCCACATACACTCAGTAAATACATGTAGTCACTATTAAAAACCCTGATTATGATGAGTGACGGCGATGCAAAATTGATCGCTTACGCTGTGTTGTAGCTCTTGTTTACTGCCCTTCTTTAATGCCACAAATATTTTCTCGCACATTTTATATCATGAACCGAGATGATTCAATGAAATACATTGATTGGATATGTTTGAGAGTGCAGGGCTGGCAGAGGTTCTCCCATTTTTGTCATAAGGGAAGGACTGCCATAGGGTTAATTTATCTGCAGTGCAGTATTGATGGAGAAGTCCTATAGGTGATAAATCCTGAGTGGTTGTTACAGCATAAAATGATAATGGTCTGGGTGTAGCATTCTCCTCAGCATCCCAGAACAAATTTGTCGGGAGGCTCGCTCTGCTCTCATACGAGTAAACAAAACTCGGCCTGATGCAGCAGTATGCAAATCCTCCTCTTACCGTGTTTTTACATCATGTCAAATGAAAAATGGAGCCACATAAAAGCAACATTTAGCCTGGTGTGCTTTAACACGAGGAGAGGCACATTCAGTGTTTTGTGTGCATCTGAAGAACCCTTCATCCATTGAAAGGAGTTGGGATAAGAAGTGAAAAACTAGTCCATTAATTGATTAGGCTACCAGAAAATTGATGAGCAGCCACTTTAATAATCCTTTAATCATCGTCTTTTAATCAAGGGAAAAATGCTGAATGTTTGCTGCAGCTTTTAATGTGAAAAGGTTTGCTGTTTTCTGTGTCATTATCCTGTTTATATGCTGTGTTATATGTACTTTTATTTTTCATGTCTTAGAAACACCACGCAGAATGGCCTTGTTGCCGAAAGATGCAGATGAAAGATTTTATATAATCAGATAGTTATCCCAAAGAACTAATAAATAATTAAAATCATTTTCCTTGATAAGCTAGTGTCATATGATGAGAAATACACTGCAGAAATGGACCTTAGAAATTCACGTTGAAGTCTTTGCTCTTAAAAGAGACCAATAATCCTGTCTGTTTCTATAGTTAAAGGGTTAATGACAGAACTACTATACAGTTCATGGTATCTGAATGTAGAGTAACTGTGCATACAAAGATATACCAATCAAGCATGACATTATGATCACCTGCCTAATATTGTGTTGGTCCCCCTTATGTGGTCAATAATGCTCTGAACCATTGGGCATGGACAAGAGGACCTCTCAGGGGGTCCTATGGGGTCTGGAACCAGGATGTTGGCAGTGGATCCTTTGGGTACTCTGGCTTGTGCAGTGGGGTCTCTGTCAATCAAACTTGTTCCACTGCATCCTGTTGATGCTTGATCACAATGGGGTGTAGGAATATGGAGGTCAAATCAACATGTTGGGTGACTGTCGTGTTTGTCAAGATGTTGTTCTTTGCCATATGGTGGGGAGCATATTCCTGCAGGGGTAGGCCAGTGACATTTGGGATTTCCATTTGCATGAGGGAGTGTGTTTGTTGTGGGACAATGTTTATTTGGGTGTCTAAGTCTCATCAACATGGATGTTAAAATCCAAGGTTTTCCATCAGAACACCACATAGTACCAATATGATCAATGTTATTCACTTCACCTGTCAGTGGTCATAATCTTGTAACTGATCAGTGTAATTGACTTTTGGAGAAATTTATTTTACACAAGGCTCTGCTCTGTGGTTCATCAAACTATATGTTCTTGAAAGATCATCAAGTATCTTCAGGTTTTAAAATGTTTTTTAGACTTATGAAGGAATTCTCAAGTATAGTGATCCCAACAAGACTGCTGTATTTGAGAATTTTCATAACTTAAAGCTGGGGTAGGCAGTATTTTTTTGGAAAGTTCTTTAGCATATTATAACTTAAGTGGTCGGAGAGGAAACTAGACTTCAACACCTCCTCTTACCTCCATTTTTAAAAGCATCATTAAACACATGATGGGGAATTTTCAGGCAATCACGGGTCTTTTCATCCACATCTGCTGCTGAAACCACAAATGAGTGTTGACCTGTGGCAGGAGGAAGGGTGTATATTTTCTGACTTCTGCCAACTGCAGCTTTAATGATCAATCAGTTAATTGCAAATATGATAAAATAAGATTAATTGATAGTAATATATATGATATCTCCAGTGGTAAAGGAAGATCCTGCTCAGATCCCCAAGTAACGATAGTAGTAGCACATAGTAATAAAACTATATAAAACATTATATAATAAATAGTAAAAAATGTTCCTGGCAAAATATACTTTACTGCATATATCTAAATTAGAGATACTCATTGTGCAGGATAAGCCATTTTAAGGTGTAAAGAATATTCTTGTACTTATTGTGAAAGGTAGGTCCAAGTACAACTAATTTCACGGTTCATTTGTACAGAAAAGAAGTAAACATATAGTTGAATAAATGTTACTGACTAAATAGTAAACCCATCCCTCTATACGGTCTAAGTATAAAGAAGAATACAATAGAAATAGCTCTACATTGTACTTAATTTCAGTGCTTGAGTGGATATGCTGTCTTTTAATGTTCTTTCAGCAATTTAGGGAGATTTCTAAAACACAGAAAAACTTTAACAGTCCAGTAAACTGGCCCCACCAGTCCAGCAGCACCGAAGCACGGGCAGCAACCGGATCAAAAGTGGTGCAAATGAAGAGCTTTTCTTTCTGTGCAACAATTGTACCAAATTGTGCAAGCTTGACGCTCACCTATTCAAGATAACGCCACACTCCATGAACTTCATTGCCTGGTATAAAGACATTCATTCTGCAGTGGGATTACTCAGACTGAAATCATAAAACTAAGCCACTGAGCTGATTCCCATTTCCCCCAGCAATCAGCTAGCTGGATCTGCCTGGCCTCATGATCCTCTCTCAGCAGGCAGTGACCTTGACGGATTGAAGCGACATGTCGACATTACGCCTCGCCGACGCCGGCCAGGGCACACAGGTTCTGTCCAAACCATCCCACCAGTCCATAACAGATGAAACTCTTATCTGTCTACAATCATTGGTTAATAGAACTACAACAGCAGGTAGAAGCAGCGGGTTTCCACATAGCTAACAGCGGGTGCCATTTTTGGTGTGATTGCCCTCATGGGAGCCGGTCCATTCCTTTTTCGGTGTGTAATGGTATGACCCAATAGGGGGCAGCTGCAGAGTGAAGTCCAGCAGTTTCCCTGAATGCCTATGACTCATCCATATTGGCAGCGCTGGCCAGATTATTTCAATTAGCTGCAACAAAAAAGAAAAGAAAAAAAAAGGAAAAATCCCACGCTGAGGTTGTCACTGAAACAAGGGGCAAAACTCAGCACACTGCTGCTTTGAAGGTTAGCTGCTGCAAAAGCTTTATTTTCCCCCATCTGCGATTACACAAAGTTTAGACAGAGAAGTGTGTGATGGTGATAGTAGGGAGGAAAAAGAAATAATTCATTAATGGGAACAAAGACAGGAACAGGAGAACATCAAACAGATTATTGCCCTGCATCCTTATTATTGTTTGCAGGGGGGGAAAAGCAATTAAAGACGCAACTATTTAAATGCCTCACATGTGATTTTTAATGAATATTCTAAGCATTTCTCAAAAGCTGATGCATATTCTTAAACACAAAAAGGAAATAGATTTCAGTATCATCCCTGGATTGTAAAAGGAGGGGGGGGGGTTTCAGCTCAAGAATTAAATTAGACACAGCAAATTAATACTAAAAGCAATTCTGCTTTAAACTATGACTCTGGGATCAAATTAGATTCATAAAAACAAGTGAAACTAACAGTCGTTGAGGGGATATTGTGAGGCAAAGAGAAGCCAGTATCTAAATGAATGTTAACGAGCAGAATCCAATTCGGGAACTGATTGCCTTATAAGCAGGCGGTGGCAAGCAGAGGTGTTGGGTGGAGTGGGGCAGGCGAATGGAGGAGATGCATGGCATAATAGCCACTCATCTATTCATGGTAATTGTGTTTCCCCTACTACAAGGGTTGGTGGACCTTTCATTTCCTCCCCAGGCAATGGACGTGATAGTGGAATGGAGGGGTTTGGGGTTGTTAGGAGAGGATTAAAAAGGCTGCATCATCAGTGGTCTCTCCAAATGGCTGCTCACGCTCAGACCTCTCCACCTTAGGCTCTCGGGCAGCTTCAACGCTCACTGATTTTCAAACAAGACAGCCTGAAACTCGGCAACACCAAACGGAGCTCCTCAGACACGGAAAATTACTGCTGTGTTTCATAAGATTTGAGGCGACTACATGAACTCGGCTTGTACAGGTTTGTTCGGAAATTAGCTCGTTATTAAAACTCACAGATGTGGTAGTTCAGTAGTTCCAGCAATTTAGTGTTTCTCTCTTCACTCTCACTAATTTTATTAGGGTGCTGACTGGGCAGGTAGTGCACAGTCATATTTTGGAGTTTTAATTCTAAGAACAGCTGCCCTTTGCAACCGAAAAAAATAACTGTAATGAGAGTAAAATAAAACAGTACCAAGTAATTAAAACCTCCTGAGTCCAGTGATTATTCTCGGTGGGTTAGCAGCTGTGGGTAACACCTTTTAACACCTACAAAACATACTGATTAGGAAGCTTTAAGTGGGAATGGACTGAAAATAGCAAAACGGATGCTGCAGAGGCTGAGACATCCTGATCTTTAACTCTTATTATGAACCAAGCTCAAAAAATATTTCCCACAATTAAAATCTTTTTTTTTTGTTCTGTCCCATTGACTGTGTATAAAAATGGATAAACCCTCCGTGACAACACCCACAAGACCCCAAGGAGCGATTTTAAAGCTTAGCATCATTGCTCTATTGCCATCGTGGCTGCACCGAGCGTTGCATAGCGAGACTATTCTGCAGCAACTTACTAGCATTCTTCTACAGGGGAAAACATTGCTTTGGCTTGTTTAGATTTCTTCATCCAGTCTTAAGGATTCTCTTAAACTAGCGATCGGTGGAATTGTTTATGCAGGCAGGTGAGCGCTGTCATTAAAAAAGGCTACTTCACCAAAAAAAATGGCAGCACTGCTTTACCATATGATCCAAACCCTCTGCAAAATGTAAAATTTTCAGCATGGTTGCTTGCTTGCCTGCAGGCTGTTGATGTTGTTTCTCACAGTGAAGGGGAGTGAAGGTAACATATACATAGCAGAAGGTTTAGGAGAAATCCACGTGAAATGCACAGCCAGTGCCAGATTTATACCAGGAATCTACACTGGGTATGTTGGACTCTGCAGTGTCTGACTCTGCCTAACTCCTGTCTGATGCAAAAATGAGCAAAAAGATGTAGCATGAGTGGACCTGAGGCAGATCATGCAAACGTCCCTGGACTATGGACTGTCCTACGAAAAGCATCCACCTGTCAGTCAAAGCAGCTTCACCCTTAATTATGTTTAACTTTAACACAATTTAAAAATAAATAATAGTAAATAAATAAAGATCCACTGCATGTACAGCTGTCGTGAATGAAAATATTAGCTATAGAGACAAAAACTGTTCTTGTACCAGGCTGAGAACATGGTTGTTTCCACTGTAAAGTTGGAGGTCTGTGGGTTTTCACTCAATTTTGGAGCCAGCCTCGAGTGGCCATTTGAGGAACTGCAGTTTTTGGCACTTCCGTTTCAGCTTCATTTTTAATCCCCGGAAGTTGAAACTTGTTCGATCCTCTTTGCCTCCTAAATGCCTATGTCGTTCTTACTTCGCATGGCCACTTTCCGTTATACAATTGTAGTGTCAAGGCCCAGGTCTAAGGTAATTCAGGTGATGTAATTAGATTATTCAGATTTTAAAAATTTCCTCTGGAGCGACAGAAGAGAACTCTTTTCCTATGTTGAGTGATATACACAAAATTAGCGCTGGCATATAAAACAGCTGGCTTTAATATCTGTTATTTTCTCAGATAAATTTGCATGGCAATTACGTGACTAAAGCTGGAAGCAAAAAAAAAAAAAAAGAAAAACGGGCTCGATGAACAGTGTAGGTGTTTGGTTATATAATCCACATGCATTACCTCATGCACACTGAGTCTGAGGCTCACCTGTTCTAATATAGTGTTGATCCTGTCCACCTCGCAGTCAATCACGTAGCGCTTCTCCTGCCTCCTGTCCATCTCCTCAATGATGCGCTTGAACTCTGCGGCGTCTGTTGTGCTGCTAACAGAGCGAGCGGTCACCTGCCAGTTGTTAGCTACTGCTGCCTCCATAATAGCCTGCAGTATAGAGAAACCTGTAGAGAGGCGGAGATACAGAGACAGAGAGAGAGAGAATGACCCGGAGGATTTAACACAAAAGCAACGGGCGCACAGTAACAGTTATGCAAGACCTGAGTGGCTACTAATTTATTCTGGAGAGGTTTTTGCTTGAATCCAAAGGTTAAAGGCCATCTCATTACAATCTAAAATAGCATTCTAAAGTCTGCAAGCCCGCTAAAATATTGTCTAGAGTCTAGACTTTGTGTGCCAGTGTGCAAGTGTGTGCGAATTTACATTTGCATATTGAGAAAGCAATATCATAATGAAGCGAAAGGACAGAAATCGTATCTCCATAATATTAAAAGATCAGCGGGTGATGCTATTGGGCTTGGCATCAATTAAATTATGGCATTTAGCTCAGCCACATGTTAACTTTGACAGTGCGGTGATACACATTGCGGCCTGCGTCTCCTTGGAGGATTGTGCCAACTCATTTAAAGATAAAGACAATGAAAGATTCATCCAGGCCAGTGGTAGAAAGAGATCATTATGCTACCAGAAGAATGGAGACTGAGCCTTTTCTAATGATTAATTCACACGTGAAATATTTTCATTTAACAGAGCGCTCAGAAACACTATGGTCAAATCACACACCACAGAATGAATAATGTAGCCCTATTTCTGGAGGGATAGATTGCATGTAGCGCACGCTGACATAAAAATGGCTTAACTCTTCTCCAATGTGCAATGAGTGAGAATGAACATGAAGGTTATTAATGAAAATCAAACACACTGCTGCTATTTCATTAAGCCAAAGACAATGCAACTGCAAATTGTATGTACAATAAGCCTCTTTTGCGTATCTCTATTCATTTTTCATTGTCTGTCATGCGGGTAACTGATACGGAAAAAGAAAAAACAAGGTTGCAACAACAGCAAATTCTGGCACACAAGCAGACATATACAGATTTCATAAGGCGATTATTATAGTTTGATGTGATTGGTATTATGCAAATTGTCTGACAGTCTGAACAGCAGTGAGCAAAGTAAACATTTGTCATATATATATATATATATCTTTTCTTTTTTTTTTTAACACTGTGAGTCATTTCTCTGTACAACCTTATCTCCATGAACCGGCTGCAGACACCCAACAAAGCCAGCACAGAGACCAAAGAAACAACAACAGCTATAACAAGAAAACCACTTTGTGACTCTCTTCAATTCTCTGCTTTTGCATTTCCCTTCTTTCCTATTCCATTTGAATGGTCAAGTAGTCTATTTCTTTTTCCTTTTTTTTTTCTTCTTAACTTGGAAATGCTCAGAGACTTCTGCACCGCGTGAGTCTGTGCTCCCGGTGTGTCGCCCCTACTATTGCGCACAGCCACATCTCCATCAGATGATCTTTTGGCAAACGGCGCAGCAAGTAGTGGAGACCGACACACACTGTGTCATCTGTCCAGAGGAGCAGTGGCATACTGCCTGGAGTCATTGGCCTGCCAGACGTCAAGGTTATGTGGCAACCCGGTTATCAGGTCACATCTCCGAGGAGTTAGCCTATAGTTCATGAATGTAACTTGTAGCACAACACTCGGTGCAGATGATACCTCATGTTGAGATGGTGTAGCAAGTCCCAGTCCCTCTAACGTTTCTGGGTCATCATCCAAAGTACAAGGTTTGAGGCTTTACACTGTATTGGGACAACAACAATATAAAAAGAGGCATAGATGTGACAAAAACGTAAAATCCTCTGAATTTTTCTTGGACAAATATCCCAATTTCCTTTGAAAGTAGAAAAAGAAAGGACTACAAAGTGAAGCAAAAAACATCTGAAGCCTTTCTGAAGTATCATCATTTTTACATGAGCACGGCAGCAGCAGTCTCTCATGTGCTATACCTCCTCACATGTCCTCTACCTGAAGCAAAAAGTTGCAGAATGAAGGTTTGAATAACATGGATGCATTATTCATTTTCCTGAGGCATATGCTCAGAACCTCACCAACCGCAAGCCAGCTGGAAAGCATGGCAGACTTCCCGGCATTAAAAGCTTCTCACATTAAGAGATGTCATGCAGATTAACTGGGTCAAAATGGTCTCTGTTGGTTTGGGAACTGTTGAGAAGGCTGGTAAAGGTAAAAATGCCAATGAACCACTTAACACATGGTAATCACATTGGGCGTACGGTGCGGCGTGCTGGTGGGTTATTTGTTTCAGGGTGGCAGAAATCTATTTGTTTAGTGGAGTGTGATTCCTGCGCTGTTTGAAAAAGCACTGTAATATGTCTCAGTACATTTTAAATGACAGACGAAAGGAATACAAATGCTCAGGAGGGAATTGGGGTTTCATATGTAGTGCTCTGTCTAAATAAAAACAGCCTATTTTCATTTTTGAGGTATGAGGTGCAAGAAAAACACAACTTATGCTAACTCTTATGTGAAGGAGGAGAAACACTGTGCTGTCAGTCAGATTAGAATCACAGAGTGCTTTTATTTTGAAATTGCTGATTTGTGCAGCATTTGTCTCCTCCCTGCCTCCGGCAAACCCTGAACTGTGTGGGAACAATTGGATTCATTTAAGATTCACAGAAGATTCCATGCCTGCCTAGTTTTACATTTGTATGGAAATTAAGAGATGGAATCTAGTGGTGGTAAATAGTCTGTCCAGAAATGGATTACGTTTGCTCCTGTTTTTCCTGAAGTCAGCAGAAAAGTTTATGTTTCATGATTTAGACTTCAAAATCAAAAATGGATGAAATTCTTTTGAGCACAACTTAATCTGACATGAATAACACGACTGATGGTTTCTACTTCCTCTCCTCAGGCAAGTAAAAATAATAAATCATTTTGTTATTACGTGCTTTTCTGCTGTGATTTACATCTGCCACTCACCTTTCCTGGACCAGAGTCCATTTCCAGCTTTAGCCAATCAATGATTGCAACCTTCCAGCAATGGAGACGATCATAAATGCTTAGTGATATTTATTTCCAACATGGAGAAAAGCTATAAATCCCATACATCCCTTCACCAACGTGCACCCCACAGCTGCGTTGCATCTGAAAATGTAATACAGTCAACTACATAAATAATGAAAGACAACAACAAGGTTTCCTTATCACCACCTATAAATCCCAGTGGTACAAATACAGCAGCATGCGGACGCTTCTGCTGATCGTGCTCCTCGGTGCTAATCACGGCATCAAGACAGGAGCCGTTTTACATGCAGTCCATTGTCAGTCACATGATGCACTGTAAGCATAAAACATACAAACAGTGCAGCACAGGACAATGTGTACAGTGCATGTTTGTATGTGTGCTCACATTTGGATTCAAGTTTAGGCACAAGCAAATCACCTGTAATTGTATTTCATGAATAATAACTTACTGTGACATTTAATAGTTTTATACACAGCAGATTTGCACAGTTCATTTGCACATCTACATTTAAATATTTTCAAATATACTACTTTTTATTTTCAAATTTTAACCTGTATCTCTTTTTTCTGTACTAATTTCGATGTATCATCACTTTATTATAATGTCAACTGATTTCAGTCTTCAGTAAAACAGCAGTTTGAGTGAAAAACTGCTATGATGTGATGTGTCCTTCTATTACACATCCGCAAAGAACAAGGCAGTGTCACGCTGTCCACAAGTAATCCTTCAGGTTCTTTTAGCCTGATAAAGACCATCAGTGTTTCTACTAGTGCATGTTGCCAGGATACAGGGCAAAAAACTGGTTAACTCTGACGACTGAAGATTGCACCGAAAAAAGCAAACACACGCTTGAATTCGTCAAGCCCTGAACATGGTTGGACTTGCAGGTGAATGTGCACAGGTGGTGCTTCAGAGATGTTTGTGTGAAACCTCGTCTGTCTGATGTGAGCCTTCACAGAAGCATAATTCCAGCCTCAGTCGGGGAAACTGTGAAAGTGAAGAAAAATTAGACAAAGTATCCCTAAAGGTGGGTAGTTGTGGGGTAACTGTGGGCTCAGGGATAATGTTGCTTGTCCAGGTCTGAGTTCAGTTTTTGAACATACGAACGGGCTGTTTTCAAGCTGAAATGGTGTGTTAAGATCCTCTTTAATCTCAAACACACACTTGAAACAACTGCAATAGTTTGTGGAGCAGCGTATAAAACCCCTGCGATTTGGCAAAAACTCAATTATTTCAGCATTTTTCCCACTATCAAATCCAGACGGAGCCCAAAGACACCCGGTGTGCTTATAACTCAGAGCTGTTGCGAATGAGATGTTGTGGCAGTGTAGCGTACATCGGGCTGAGTGAGAGCTGCAGTCCTCGTCTTCGTCTCTGAACCGGATCTTAACAGGATGAGTTTTGAAGCGTCACCCGTGGCGGCTCAGCAGTAATTGAATTGAGTTGCATCTAATCTCATTGCCCAGCTCCTTTGGTTCCCTGCCTCTCATTAGGGTTCGGTGCAGAGTGTCACAGGCCTCCATCTCTCTCTCTCTCTCTCCCTCACAACACTCTCTCATATCTCACAGCCGATCCGAGCTAACTAGGCAATTCAGGGAAATATTGCAAATTCCTCCACCTCAGCTTTAGCGACAACAGACTGCCAGCTTTAGAGACACGCAGCTATACCACTTGCTCATATCTTGCTGTATACAGAGTATTATCACTGGCATTACAATAATCCACATCTCTCCAAAACCTAATCTACTAATCTAATCAAGTAATGAAATGTAAGCAAATAAGTCACTGTTAACCACACAAGGAGTGAAGGGAGCCACAACCAGCTGAAATTACCAGCAAAGAGGGAGCGATGACTGGCAAAAAAAAAAAACCCAAAAAAAACCTATATCTGAACCCATTTCTGAAGGATCAAAATCTACGGGACACACATGAGAAAGAGGCATTGGCTCCTGAACCAACAGTAAATGTGGCTGCTCTCCCCTCTAACTTGCCAATCCTTTCATAAATGAGGGTCTCTGCGGGCCGAAACGCCTTGATGAGCACTGTCCAGGGTCTCAGGGGGCATCAGAAACAACTGAATTGAAGCCACAAAGATGATATCTTTGATTTATAATTGTGAGGTCGCCTTGATACCGAGTTTAGGACTAAAGATCTACAGAGAGATGGAGAGGCAATTTTACAGATGTCACAGGCGTAACAACATGGTAATATTTCTGTAAAGCGTCTCTCACAGAGAAAAAAAGACGAGGCATATTTGGATGTTTGATTTACTGTATGTATTCCATCTCACTCTGTTGGTATCTGGTAGTTTTGATTTTATTTGTCTGCTTTTATCCAGATTTTTGGATATGTATCTCATGTAGAAGTCATCATATTTAGCTCCATTATAGTGTGGTGAAAAAACCCAATAGGAGGAAACCTGAAAGATGCCGAAAAACTTTCTGCATAGCTGGAAACCACCTTTTTTGTAATTGGGGTATTTCAACACACTGTATAATCTATGCTAATAAGACAGTAAAAGACACTTGAATCGTGCAGCTAAAATGGAAGTTACATACACACCGATCAGTCACAACATTATGACCACTGACAGGTGAAGTGAATAGCATTGATCATATTGGTACTATGTGCTGTTCTGATGGAAAACCTTGGATTTTAACATCCATGTTGATGAGACTTAGACACCCAAATAAACATTGTCCTACAAGCACACTCCCACATGTAAATGGAAATCCCAAACGTTACTGACCTACCCCTGCAGGAAAATGCACCCACCACATGGAAAAAACATCAAATCATCAGGAACATGTTGAGGAACATGACAGTCACCCACCATGTTGATTTGACCTCCAAACTTCCTACACCCCATTGTGAACAAGCATCAACAGGATGCAGTGGAACAAGTTTGATTGACAGAGACCCCACTGAACAAGCCAGAGTACCCAAAGGATTCACTGCCAACATCCTGGTTCCAGACGCCATAGGACACCCTGAGAGGTCCTCTTGTCCATGTCCAATGGTTCAGAGCATTTCTGATGACATAAGGGGGACCAGTGGTCATAATCTTATGTCTGATCAGTGTATATGTATGTCACAGTAGAATCTGTCCTGGGACAAACGGTGATTGTCCTGAATCGCAATTTCTACTGTGTCATATACATACATATTTCTACCACTGAGGTACCGGTACAAGATTAAATCCACCTGTCTAATATTGTTTGCATTCCACAAAGCAATAGAAGTTAAAAAGTGGGGCCTCCATGTTTCAGACTTGTTTTTTCATCACTACCCCAAGATACTTCATTGACATCTTGGGAATTTAGAGGCCAAATCAATGTCTTAAACTGTTCGTCATGTTTCCTAGCCTATCCCTATACTATTTTTGCAGTGTGACAGAGAGCATTATCCTGTGGAAAGAGACGACTGCCACCAGAGAATAATACTGCAACCAAGGGGTGTATATTTTCTGCAGCAATATTTAAGTAGGTGATATGTGTCCAGGAAATACAAACCCAAGAATTCCCAGCAGAATATTGTCCAGAGCATCACCGATGGCCTACTTTCTTCCCATGGGACATCTGGATACCGTACCTTCCCCTGGTAAATGATGCACTTACAAAACATGATTCATCCACGGTCCAGCTCTGAAGCTCATATTACCCAGGTACTGTTGGTGGTGGATGGGGGTCAATATGGGAAGTCTGACCAGTCTGCCCCATACACATTATTAAGGTTTTCAGTAATTTGTGCTACAGTAGTGCTTTCCTGGGGTCAAACCACACAACTCTGCCAACGCACATCAGTGAGCCTTGGGCAACCACAACAGTGTTGCTGGTTTGTCCGTCCTTGGACAACCTCTGGTAGGTTTTAACTACTACATACCAGGAAAATCCCAACACACCTGCTGTTATGGAGATGCTCTGACCCAGTCCTCAACTTGGTCCTTGTTAAAGTCACTCATATCCTTACACTTGCTGCCTCCAAACACATCAGCTTCAAGGACTAACTGTTCATTTGCTGTCTAATGTATCCCACCCTTTGACAGGTGCCCTTGTAACGAGATAATCAATGCTAATCACATCACCTGTCAGTGCTCTTAATGCTGTGGCTG
The DNA here is from genome assembly GCA_024666655.1 of Dascyllus trimaculatus. Taxonomy (NCBI): domain Eukaryota; kingdom Metazoa; phylum Chordata; class Actinopteri; family Pomacentridae; genus Dascyllus; species Dascyllus trimaculatus. The sequence continues at coordinate 16,204,163 of CM045457.1, forward strand.
ATCTGTGTCTGTAACATGTTGTATACATACATACTTATTTGCAAATAACTTCACTCATATAATATGTATGCTAAAGTTATGTTTATATTTGCTACTATTTCCTTGTGTGCTGGATACAGGTTCATCTGTTTTCATTATTAAATGGCCTTGGAGCAAGTTGAGAGGCCATGAAAAGATAGTGGAGAGCTGCCTTCACCGTGATGACACTACAAATATCTCTTTACAATTCTCCAGCTGTCAGAATCTCACTCTTCATTAGCTGCGCCTCCACGACGGTTCTAAATTATAAATATTCCCAGAGATGCTTTGTCTCGGTCGTCTTTCGAGGAAGCCAGAATAAATACTTACAATATTTAGGGCCTGGTGAGTGTTTGCCTGTGGGCTAGGCATGCTCACAGGGCTCTGAGGATCCCTCCAGTGTTTGTGCAGTGGAGATCAGAATCTTGGGCTTAGGAGGGAGGCTTCATATCTCTTCCCATTAGTATTATCTAGAATAGGCTCACAACTTCTATAAAATGGGCTGCGGTTTGCTGGCATTTTATGACCTGTAGTCCACCAGCAAAATATATACAGCAAACACCAAACAGGGGGAGTGAAATCGATGTCCGATGTTTGTGTGCAGAAGGAATTTGTAGCAGCTGTAAAGACATGGAAACAGCAGCACCTTTGAGGGCGGATTTAAACTCCTGACAATTAAAAGTGAGAAAAAATAGACTTACAAACAGGTCGATTCAACACTATGTAATTTAAGGTAAAATGTTATAGAGAAAATGTTATAGATGATGTGAAATCAACAACAGTATGACCTCCTCCACTTCTCCCTGCCCACGGGAGAAGAATGCCTCACAGCAGCGGTGGAAACATAATATTTGCCGTGGAGAGAATGCGAAAGTAGCCCAAAACTGTGTCGCCGAGGCTTTGATGTGGTATTTACAGTAGGCCTATATCCAAAACAGCTTCGCTGCCAAGTGTTGTCCTAATCAAAAAGACAGCACATGTCAAATCAAACAGAAGCAGCATGCCGTCTGTATCTTTAGAAGTGCATACATGCAGGAGGGAGGAGAGTAGTTGCTTTTCCACTGTGAAAATCCACCCACAGACTTTTCAGAGCTCCTCCATCTCTCCCTGTCAGTCTTTGTTCCCTGTCTCTCGCACTACATACAGTGACATATCAGGGCATACTGTATACAACGCACACACACTGAGGTATGTGTGTGTCTAAAAGGATGGATCAAGCGCTGCACCAAAGTCTCTGGGCAGCTTTGGCTAATCAGGTGAAACAGAAAGAAAATTGACAAAGCGAGAGCCGTACCTTTCATGAAAAAGTTCAAATATTATTCCACCATTGTGTTTACTCTAGAAGACGGCATATAATTTTTTTTTATTTGTTGTTTCAAGCAAACAAATTGGTTCTGTGACATAGAGTAACATCAAAGCAATCTACCTTTACTATGGCTGCTTGAAGCAAAGGCCAGGACATTTTGTTATAATGAAAAAAAGAAGAAGCTCCCAGCAGTAATTTCATGGCTACTGAAGCTAGCAGTGGGTAGGTGGTAAAATGGCTTTATTCCAGGTTCAGTTAAGAGGACACAGAGAGAGCAGAGGGGTTTATTGTGTGCTTATTGTGACAGACGATGGCTCTCATATCACGCTTTTTAAGGTACAGGTGCTTGACTTGTAGTTTTTCAAGGGGCTGCTGAATTACAGAGGTTGCTGCTGCTGGTTGGACTATCTGTATATTGGGATGTCACTTTGGCAGTGATACCAGTTTATGTGTGCAAAATAATAAAAAAGAAAGAAAGAATGCCAGTGATGCATAGCTTCATCCATATTTCTTTAATATTATTTTTCTTGTGCATTTTATGGCTTCTCTGATGTGCCCTTTCTTGTCAGCGTGTCCAAGCTGATTTATTCTCCTGATGCATGCATAATTTAGTTGTTATGAAGCTGCCGTGAAGGAGAGGGCCACTAAAGCACAAGAGGCATATGTGTGTGTGTATAAAGTCTCAGCTGGGTGCAGCTGATGTGCCATTATAATGGCTGTGATGAGACCACAAAGCCGGGGAAACAAACTGCAGCCTATGATATAGACATGGCTGCAGCAGGGAGCTGGCATTCACACTTATTATCTCACATTGTGCGCAGAGAGTATAAATCAACAATTGTGGGTGACAAAATTGCACTTGACTAGACATTATTCGTGTGAAATGTGTCAGAGTGGCATAAAAATTACTTGTATAACAAATTGAAGGGCGAAACAGCAGCTGATGGTTTGTAGTCTTACATGCAAAATATTGCTTTGGTTTTCTAAACATCTGCAAACCAGCGGCGGTTGAAGATGAAATGCAAATCAAAGAGCGTGCATGCATTTAAACCACACCTTCTTAACTAGCTACGCAGGAGGGAAAAGCAGCAGTATTTCATGTCTTTTATGTGTTGAATCCCTTTAGTTTGGACCATCCTTAGTGCGCTCGGTGATGTATCACATCTCTTAATTTGTTGTGTTGTTTACAACAGCAAGAGCAATGCCAAAACCACTACAATCAAATTAAAGGACAGACTTGATTTGGTTTGCCATCAAAGGCGTCCAAGAGAGCGGCGGGAGGCGTTTATTGTTTGACTTTTTCACGGAACAAAGGCAACTGTCTCTAGATAGCCAATTAGAGGGATTGCTGAAGAATAGAGAGCAAAGTTCGCTTTGGTTACAGTACATCTGACTCCGCCTGATTGCCCCCCTCCCCTCCATGTGAGTCTTTCTGTCTTTCTATCTACTTTAGCTTGGCAGGAGCTAGGAGAGATGAGGCTAACTGTGTGGTCATCCTCCCATTCACAAGCCTCCTGGACCTTTGGCACATTGCTCCGCCAGTTGTGCCAGACCAGGAGTTATCTTGTCAGCCTGTTTAACAGCGCCTGTGGTGGGTTATGGGGGTTTCATACAAAGCCAAGTGGGTTTTGATCGATCTGAGGGGAAAATATCATGAGCCTGACAGATTTAGCATGCTTGCAAATAATTTAATACTGACGTTAGCAACCATGTTAGAGGTAATAAACAAGAGTACACAGACTGCAAAATTTCTGAGACTTTATTCTGGTCTGCACTCCCCATCAAATACGCATTGTTTGAAAGTACCAAAGCTATTTCACATATAAATGTCAACTGTGCCTGGACACAGACAAGAAGCACATATTCATTAACCGGTGAGAGTGAAATATCAAGCACAGGAAGGCAATTTGTCTGTAAAAATGAAATGAAATGAGAGACTAAATATTGTACTCTGTTGCGTCCAGTACCTGATAAATAGGAATAAGAATTCAGCACACTTGAATGAGAGGGTCAGGACTGCACTGAGTGATTCCTGTTAGCGGAAGATTAGACTTTGAAAATAGTAATGAAGTGTTCTACTGTAACTATCAGTCAGAACGTGCCGAAAAACTCAAATCTGTTCTGCTCTTGGAGACTGAGGCTGTTCTGGTACTGTGCAAAGTTCTACACATTGCACAAGCAGCATGTCAGCAGTGTGACTGTGTCCTCTGTCAGTGTCACACTTGTTCCACTCAGTCATTTTTGTCACATGGAGTCAGCATCTTCAGACTGAGACGGCAGGCCAACAATAACCCTCAGTGTCTTATGGTAAAACTAAACCTTAATGAAAACTTTGAACTTGCCTGTTAGGTTTGTACCGAACAGGATTAAAATTTAACATTTTAACAATTGCAACAAGCCACTAGTTACCAGTCAATATGCTTCACATTGCATTTCCAAGCTAAAGCTAAAACAAATTACATTTCAGTACAATTGTTCCCCACCACAGCACCCTTTCAATGCATAAAACTGACTGCTACTATTTGACTTCCATTTACACTTCACAGGTTACTCAGTCTCATTTGTTTTTTTTAAAAAATCCATTTAACCCTACAGTTTTGCAGTTTTCTAGTGACAAGTCTGGGTTGAGTTGATCTGGAGCACAATTAAAATAAAAAAAAATTAAAACTGAGCTCCTAATAAAACAACTGAGCTCCATATTTTCATGATTTAATTTCCCTATATCAAGACATTTTTTTCTTCCATCAAATCATTTGTGTTTAAAAACAACAGAAACTAATCATTGCTCCTGCTCTGGGAATCCCAGATTGGCTTGTTTGATCTGGGTTTAGGTTCAGACTGTTGTCTGGGAGACAGCTGCCTAAGCGATAATGAAAGAGCGAGTAACTTTTTTTTAGAAAGTAAATATATTTCTCTTGAGGACGGCTAGGGTGTAGTTCAGCTTCTTCCTGTATTACATACCGCTGTAAGGGCTTAGCTGTGATATATCCTACTTTTCCGCCAGAAGCAGTTCAGTTTTAATTTAATATTGGAAGCTGTAACCAATTCAAATAAGCACCGTATAAATGCCTGCATATACTTCGGAGACCATATAGCAGATCAGAATTTGCACATATTTGCATGTTTTGAGACATCCTATTCCCACTGTGGTTGCATATACGGCAACAACCACTGATGATCAATACAGAACATGCACCTTATTGTTCCAGATAAGTTTGCCGAATTGACTCAGCAGCCGTTGGGGTCACTGAAAGTATTGACAGAGTAAATGAAAGACATGCCCTGGAGATATTTTACGACTGAATGCTGGAATACAACTTTCACCTGGCAGTTTTTTGCTCAAATAACATTTGACTTCCTGGTGTTATAATGAGGCTTTGACATCAAACACTATTTCAACTGTAGTTCCAACTGTCAGCGGTTAAATGATAAAAGTAAATAGCTCCATGCTTTCTGTGCAGCAGTGTCGTGTTGGATCGTTTTCCTCGTAACTGTATCACATTCAGAATATTGACTGGTGGAGGAAATGATGGAAAGAGACGTCAGGAGGCCCAGTATTGTTCTTAATATGTCATCAATGCCTTAGTGTGGCGATGGATATTGTGAGACAAGCTAAAATCCTTTGTCTCACAACACAGTGATAGATTTAAAGAGGTGGCAGCTCCAGGTCTTAGCACAAAATATCACTGGAATTGCTTGCAGCAGATTGGTATTCATAAAATGTCAATGAAAGGTATAAGAGCTTTCACACTGTCAGAAGACTCAATCAGTCATATTTACATCTTCATAAGGTTCTTCTTGTCTTGTTGCTCAGTTCAAGGTGAACCAGAGACTCTCAAGACTAACAAATATAAATAAAGCAAAGAAGCAGAGCTGAGATTTAAAGACTGACGAAGCACATCGAAGGAAGGATAGACATTCAATTGACCTTTTGCTAAACCCTCCACTAAACAAATTGATTAGTCCTAAGTTAGCAACAGTAACTAGGCACAGCAGGCTCGTCAAGCTTTGGATTTAAAGCTACATGCTGCATTTAAAATGTACTTTTAAAAAAAAAAAGACAGACATAAATGAGTTTTCTGCTCTAATACAAGCTGCAATTGTTAGCATGCCTAGCTAAAAATCTTAGAGCATTAGAGCTAATGTCAGTAACAATTTGGGCACCTGATTTTGATTTAGTTTTAAATTTGACGAAAATATGTTTTAGTTTTCGGCAAAGTTTAGTAATTTAATTATTATTTGGCAAGTTTTAGTCAAATGTTTGTAAACAAAAAATAACCATATTTTCATCAATTTTTTGTTTTATATGTTTATTTGGGTACATACGTTATCATTTCCAAACTGTTTGTCCTGCAGTAACATTAATGTTACAGCAACTCTCCACTGAAAAGTAACACCTCATTTATTGTCTAGGTTGAGTTTGAGAAGAGGCAATAGGAGAATAATAATACAGTTATCTGTTACCATTAATGATGCAAAACATTACTGAATTTAAGGAGTGACTTAAAAAACTGCAATACAAGTCAAGAGAAATTTGGAGCTGAAGAGGAAACTTTGGGATCTGCAGTGTTTGATACTGCAGTTTACTGAATAGCACCGTGTATTGAAGCTCCCCGTCTTGAAATTTTGTTTTTGTTGATGAAATTGACAATGGCTAATGTCCATGTAAATCATAGACTGTACATAAAAAACTGATATAACTTTAAAGTTAAGCAAATGTCTTACACCTGCATTCAGCCAGCAGAGGGCAACTCTTCTGGTTGCAAATATAAGTCAGATTATTAAAGTCTATGAGAAAATGATCCCAATTAAGGTCTCTATTGCTAGTTTCAAGACTGCACAGCATGACGCCCATTTTGTAAATTAAGATCCCATCTAGAGTGAAACACATGATAGAAGCAGGATAGGTTTTAGGGTGAGGCAACCTGATTTGCAGGCTGCTACTGCATTGCATTGCTGTGCGATGCGTCCTTGAGTTCCCCACCTTTTGCTCGTCACATCTGGTTTCAAAAGAGCAAGATGACGACGACGATATGCCGAATGCTTCGAAGCTTCAAAGCAGTCGTCCACAGCCTAATGGGTGACGTCACTGTTGCTGCATTTATCTTTTACATGATCTAAACACAACCTTATTTTGGTAGGTTGTAGATTACATTTTTAAAAATGCTCATCTCACATATAGTACATCCACTGTGTTGTATTAACTCATCCAGGAACCTAGAAAAGTTTCCACTCCAGCCTTAGCTACACTCATTATAAAGGAGGTCAGCAGACAGATGTGTAAGAGAAGCAGCCAAGCATGGTTGTCTCAGCATTTATTGGAATCGTTATCATATGTATAGTACCATGACTCTACACAGCAAAGCTCAGTGCCATCTATGCTGCTGTTAAGTTATTCTTGAAGGCCCCTTTTACTGGGTTTTAAGATGAGTCAGCTGAAAACATCAAAAATCCAGCCTCACAGAGCTAGCAGCAACAACTGACAAAAGTTGCCAGAGACGACTGCCAGCAAAGTCGCTAGTCATCAGGAATAATGAGAAATCTGCTTTTGTATACCTCTGTTTGAAATCAAGGACCAGTTGTTTGAAAAATGACTAAGAGCATGGCAGCACTGACATTCTAGCTAAGTGATCTTGAAAGTTCTAATTAGTCTTCCGCTGTCAAACACGCAACAAATGTTCTAACCACTTGTGGTTTGTTTCCCCATTTCATCTTTTCTTGACCACTTTGCTGCATTTGAGGAGGGAAGCGTCGCAGCAACAGTCGCAGTGAGCTCAAGGATAGACACTCGGGAGGGAAGGGACATGTGAGGAAGCTAAAAGCATGTAAAGAAGAGATATAGAGGGAAGTGAGAAAGAGAGAAAGAGTGACTCATAAATCAAGCAGAGGTGAGATTGCTGAATCAGGGTTGATTGTGCCTGGGAGAGACAATAAAGCCTGTAATCATCTGTCTCTGCTGCACAGACCTGGCAATTATCTGCCCATACCTGACCGCCAGAACAGAAAGGGCAAGATCCATCTACCTTCACCCTATCACCCTATACAGCTCCGGTTTTTAAGGGGAAATTCGTGTGCTGATGCAAACAGAAAAGGTGGAGGTACGAATTGGGAAAACAGATGATATGGTGTATAGGAATGTTGCAGGCTATCTTCCGGTTAGTCAGATGTGATGTTTGGAGGTTAAAAGAAAGTTTGGATCTGTCATTTTCCTCTACCCACACATATTTTAACACACACACACACACACACACAGAAGGTAGGCTGTCGATATATTACTGCAGATAAGAGGAGTAGCCACTCATTAAGCTGGTATAACACTGCCTACGGAGGCTCCATTTGCTTCCAGTGCAGCTCCTTCATCATAACGTCTGCTTTCAAACAGCTGTCTGATATTGGCATTTAGGGTACAAATTTACCTCCATTTCCCTCCAATACATCTGAGCCTGAAGCATATGGACCATCACTCTCCGACTGAAAGCACTGCACTGAGGCCTAAAAGCATTTTTTGCCGGTCCAATAACGGAGCCAAATGAATAGTGTGGCTGTAATTAATCTTTTTCTATTGACTGAATAAAACCTCTTGGTGGAACTCGGCGATGTGAATGTTTTTTTTTTTCTCATCCTGCAGAGCTGTGTTTTTCCTCCCTAATAGGAGAATTTAGAGAATAATTGCAAAGTTGCTTCCAGTGTTGTGGATGATCAGTGCTTTTATCAAACAGAAATTAAAAGGCAAAAAAAAGGCACTCAAGAAAATAATACATTACAACAGGTGCTATGTGGGGCACATCGTGAGCAGAGGGTCATTTGTAATTTGGGCTGATTTGTTTATTCCACTGTCTGCCGCAGAATCACAAATCTGTCACAGCCACCTGCAGAAAAACAGGCCGGTGTTGTTTTATAAATTGGATTTTTCCCACTTGCTTAGGTGAACAATATTCAAACGTAAAACGGGAGATCACTGCTCTCTTTCAGACAACTGGGGGGAGATAGGAGCCACGTACATTTGCTTTTTATTGACTTTTCTTCTGATTTCAATTATACTCAGCCGCATGTTCTCGCACACAGGCTTTTTATCTAATTTTAATATGGATTTTATCACAGTATGTCGGCTCACTGACGCCCTAATGAACAGATCCCAGTGGGTTCGGGTTAATGGAACCCACTGCATCCCTGCAGAGCTGTGTGCTTTAACAATTTCTATTCATTTTTACATACAAACGAGAATCAGAGCAGTCATAGATTAAGATTTGTCCTTAAGTATGCCAATGTGTGCCGTCTATGTGATGTGGAACAAGTTCTCAGTCCAGTTCTCGATGAATTTGTTAACTGGTACAATCAGTCTTACCCCCAAAAATGGTTTCTAAGACCAAAGAAATGTTTATTGATTTTCAGAGCAGGCTCTTCATCTCTGCCCTGCACCAAGTGTGATTAAGGATGAACTGAAGGGAGCAATGCAGCAAAATAACTGTTTGGGCTCTGCTTTGTGAGAGTAGCTTAATTTTGCTGCAAATGCAGATGCTGTATGTAAAAATGCAAATTAGCGGATGTTTCTTTTAAGGAAGTTGTGATGCTTTAATGTGGACATGAAGCTGATTTAAAAAGTTTTATTCCTCTTTTTCTTTCTTTTTCAGTCTTAGTCCTACAAATAGGAGCAAACTCAGAAAAAAATGTCAAGCTGCGCTGTTAGATTTCTGGCTTTAATGATCTTCTGCATCAGTATGAAGCAAGTGTCATCTCAAAGGCACAAAATATTGTTCTGGACCCTAAACATCCTTTACATGTTGAGCTCCAGATGCCTCCAGCAGGGCGGATGTTTAGTTCCCTGTAGGTAGCACTAATAGATGCAGATTGTCCTTTGTCCCATCTGCCATTAGCTGTTATAAACAAACTATAGCCTCAAATATTGTCACGTCTCTCTTTGTTTTTCCAGTGATTTATAGTGACACTGTGGGGGATATAGGTCATGCAGTGTTTGTGCATGATGTATTGTAGGTATCTGAGTTGGACTGGACTATCTGTAAAGCAAACTGCACCACAAATATGTTAAAATTCTATAACCAAAACAGTGTTTTCATGAGTGAGCAAAGAACAAGCATGAAAAAATTGTGACAGAGCACAAATAGTTTTTAAAATTATGATTTAACCTTTAAAAATACCCACACATTTCAAAACAAAGAGGCACAAATCTAAAAATCTGTGTGTTTCTGACTGATAATAAAGCTATTGTCACAATATAACCAGAAAGCCACCAGCTACATGTGGCTAAAAGCACAACATCCCTCCCACTGATAGGAGCCAGCTGTACATCAGTGCACGAAAAATAGTTTGTGAGTGAAAGTTGAATTAGTTTGCTAAAAGTAATGTTAAATTTAAGTTTAAATATAGAAATATAGAAAACACTTATAAAAGGTAATTGATAAATAGCAATAAGTATTGATAAAAAGTTATCATAATTAGCCAAAAATAATGGAAAATCAGCTGAAATTATTTGTTAAAATGTACCTAAGCACTGATAATTCAGTCTAATTCAGACTTTGAAGTGAAATAAATGGATTTGTAAACCCAGTGGGGGATGATGAAGGGGTCCAGCTCATCAGACTATGTTGTGGGGAGCCACATTAGACAAACCAGTTTGAGAACACCGAAACAGATAAAATAACTCACAGTAATACAAATGAAGGGAGTTCTCTGTCAAATTTCCTTTAGCTACAGAGTGAGAGGGTAAATAAATGTACACCCTCGACAACTTTTCTTTCCCCTCCTCAGTCCTCCTGGTTTAGCCAGCAGTCGGTGTCCATATTGCCAGGGGAGCTGCACTACCTGATAAGCGGAGGTAGAGGCTCTCTGACACATCTGTCTGCTTGATGAGCCAAGTGTCAAAGCCCCCCAAAGTGCTGGATGGAGTGCATCAATAAACGACTTTAATCCCCTCCTGGGGCCAATGTCCTCCCACTAATAAGGGATCGTCTTACACCACTGGCAGTAAGGAGAGAGGCAAAAGTGGCTTGGCATGGGCCTCAGCACGGGGAAGCACTGTACGCTGGGAATTGTCTGTACACAGGTAACAGGCTGTAAATCACATGCGCCTGCTGTTGCCTTAATTGCCACACTGAATTGGTGTTTTGTTTCCTCCTCCTTCTCATCTTCCCACCCTTTTTTGCCCTCTGTCACCCTTTTTTTCTCTCCCCCGAAAGTATATGTCTGTTTGTCATCACTGTCTCTTGTCTCTCTAACACCTCCTCTGTTTTCGTGTCTCCGGCTATTTTCCCCACCTCCGCTATGCATCCAACTCTGCCCCAGACAGTCTCACTTGCCAGACAGAAGTGGAAAAGCAGAAGGATGGGGGCCGGAGCAGTATTGGTTGTGCTGAAGGACGTGTGGGTTGCTAGCATCCGCAGGGAAGATCCAATGAGTGTCCTAGTCAGAGTGACCCTAATTAACCACATATTATCTGCAGGCTGTGTGGAGGATTAAGGCCCTCAGCTCTGGACCCTACAGGCCTGGAGACCCACAGACAGAGGACTCTGCTAAAGCACACTTCATATTCTGCCTCTAAGCAAGATACAGAGAGAGAGGTTGGTGTGAAGCTGGACCTTAAAAAAAGAATCCAACAAGAAAGCAGAGAGCATGCAGCAGGGAAGACAGGTGGCTTGAAGCATATCTGCAGGTCAGGACCTTTCTATAATGAGCAAGTAAACAAAGTAAATGCAAACTGCAGTGTGCAGTGCAGGAGGAATACGTAGTCACCGTTTCTGGCAACTCACAAAGAGGAAAACATAATTTGGCTTTGTCTGTCACATCATGAACGTATCCTTTGCCTCCTGCCCAGGTGCTGTTTGAACAAATTGAAGTTTCTGTAGGAGGAGGGGATCATTATTCTATTGAAAGATAATGAGCTCATTTTCTCGTCTGACATTAGAAATCCCAGAAATGAACACTTCGCCGTGTTGACAGGTTGTCATATACACGGCGTCAACAAGGCAATGCAATCTGGGAAATACACAGAACCGGCATTGACGCCGCACAATAAGCAGCCCCCACAGGCAGGCAGAGACTCCGATTTCTGTAGAAAACATTTTAGTGGCAGCTGTGACATACCTCATTTCAGATGAAAGACGAGCCAATATCAACAACACGATTAAACAGAAGATTAACTGACACCAACCAGCCAACTGTTAGAGGAATCTAAAGGTTATAGCTCATAGAGCATGCCGTTTGTTTAAGTGTAATGCGTTATTACAAGTGTTACGAGCTGCTGTTTAATATATTTCACATTTACATACCTCCCAACTACTATATAAAATAGTGCAGTGTTAACAGTTCAAGCATTTCTACGGCTTTCATGAAGCATTGCAGGGTAAATCTATCCTTTACTAACCACTGAGTCACTGTAACGTGGTTCCTTGCTGTAATTCAAGCTCTGTGTCCTGACTCAAGGCTTGCGCTGTCACCTACCTCGGTCGGTGTCGTAGAGGTAGACAAACTTCTGCCATTTGTAGTGGGAGAGCAGGCTGAGGACAGCACCCCTGAGGGCGGGCCGCATCTGGATGACAAACTGCACCTCATTATCGGTGGGGTAACTGGGTGTGACAAAGGAGGTGTGCAGAGCGCCGCAGAACGAGGTCAAGGTGTTCATGGACTTCTTGTCGTAGAATCCGAAGATGGCGTACACCCCGCGGGAGAACTGAGAGCAAACTGCAGAGACAAGGGAGGAGGACAAGTTGTTAGCACGGTCGTCAGCAGTGTGTGCACTTTCACAAATGTGTGCCTCATCACTTTAGGCAGTAATGGTTCATGTGGGCGGTTTGACCCATCACTAAGAGCCAATCAAGAGTTCACATGACTCCAAATGACCCCAGTGCACTCGACAAATCATTTACAGCACATCCAGGCAAATAAAACACATAGAAAGCTAAACAGTCAGATTTGTAAGTTGGGTTTCTTGTTCTTTCATCCTATACTGTAGTTTCTGGTTTCAAAAACAAAAGAAAGCCAACTCAGGTCATATGTGGCTGCAACAAAATGGTTTTCAGTCAGATCAAACAATAATGTCTTTCTATCTTGCATGTTTGGCTCGATCTACAACATCACCAATACTGTATGACAAAATACTATCAATTTTCCTTCTAAAAGGTTATTTTCAGAAATGTAAAGAGCTTTTTATATGTTTGTAAGACAGTGATCACCCTCAGTAGTGTTTCACAATAACCTGTATTGAAGTAGGCTGACCTTAAATTCTTCGTAAAGCTTTTTTTTTATAATACAAATTTCTTTACCTTCATTGTTTTGTCGGTCTTGTTTTGTACGCACAGTATATGTCTATGCTGGGAAAACAACATAAGAAACGTGGATTTAATGTGACCATATGCGGTGTCAGTTGCTCTCTTGATATGTTTTATTTTTTTCTGTTTGAAGAAAATACAATTCAAAAAAGGAAAACAAATAGTGTTTCAGATGATCTTTTAAATAGTCTTTAAGCATAAATGACAAATAAAACAAGCAATATGACACCATCACTTTGGACTCAAGGGATGTGTGATGGGCTTTTTCTGTTATTTTTCCACTACTTTATAGACCGAACATTCCACATTTCTATAAGAAAAAAGAACTCTAACCTTATCAGGGTTACTGTAGTTTGTGTTTGGACAATGTTATAAATTATAACAGAAATTGTGTCACAAATAACCAGATAGAAAAAGTCTGATTAAAGATGAGGTGTCTGATGTTCTGCAGACTCATGGGTTTGGTGTGTATAAGTCAAAGGTCAATGTAAACATTTGACTCTACATATCAAGTGTGTTTTTTGCCCTTTGCCCTTTCTGACATGTACCATATATCCTGTCTTTGTTTCTTGAAAACAACTCCCCTTTATAAGCCATTAGGAAAGGTTATTTGGTGTGCTGATTCTATCTGGTTGTGAATCTCACTCAGGCAGACCTTGGTGCCTGAAGACGCTGTACTTGTTTTAATAAACCTTTTTTTATATATAAATAAGACAGTATCGATGGAGAATTTTTTCATCATCGCTACGCAATTAACCACAAAGACTCTAAAGCCTCTGTGGCCACAATTACTACCATTCTTTAAAATCGGTCTCTTGTGAGTTTCCAACACTTTGGTGCCCCTTTCGTGCAGAAAAAAATCTGCAAAGTAATCAGTAATGAAAATAATGTCTTGTTGTGCCCCAAACTGATACCCATCGCTTATGATCACGGTACAAATCCTGTTCACACCCAGTTCCAGTTGTTTCTAGAAGCTTGCCAAAGTTCTTGGCAACGCTATGACCAAAATGGACGTAGCATTGTTGAGCTTCATTTCTGTTTCATCAAATGTGGTGGAGTTGCACAGAATTTTTAGAACAAGTTCAACAGCATCAATGTGTAATCACTCATTCTTAAACTCTAATTTACAGATTTTATCAAGCAGTGATAAAAATATCAATTTCAAGTCTCACTCTGGGCTGGTGATGGGGACAAGAAGCCGGATTGTATTTCGAATTCTTCACAAGTGTCACTTCTCCACGGAGCCCACGGTTTTTCATTTTGGCCACACAGCTGTGGAGCTGTTACTGGCTGAAATTGTTTTTTTTTTTTTCTTAAGTGGAAATTTCAGAAAACAACCGCGGTCTTAAGGGTTTAACACTCATTCTCCTGCATCCATATAAGAGAAATGTATCTTAATGCGCCGTGCGCAACAAAACACCACGCATGAGAAGGTGAATAGATCTCAGAAATGCCAGCAGTGCAGTTTGTTGTGCTTGCGCTGGTAGGAAAGTGGCAGCCAAAGGATGGAAACTCATTCACCGAAGGTCTCCAGCTCCCACTAGGAGCTCCCACCAGTTATCGCTCTGCTCCCTCATCCACAGTGAACGGCTCGCTGCAGCATTCGCAGCGGCTGTGAGCGCTACTGCTGCCTGTCGCCGTTTCTGTTGCCTCCCACGAAAGAGCTGAGAAAGACCACTCTTTTCCGCCTCGAGTGAAAAGTGAATACAGATTCATTTTCGATGACCTTATACCCACGTTTGTTTGTCTTAGGTTTTTTTGTTGATGCCACAGTGTCGGTTCCAGCTGCTGTCTTTTCATGGCTTGAATGACAAATGAGATCTAATGAGAGCAAAGTCTGAACAAAAAGGCAAAAATTGTGTTTACATATACAAACAGATCTGACATTTTAACACTCGAACCAAGATTGTTAGCTTCAGAGGAAAAGAAAAACAACAAACACTTTAACTAGTTCCGCAAAAAACGAGGTGAAATTGCAAACTGAGGTGATCAAAGGCTAAAAAAGAAGATAAGCAGTTACACAATCATTTTTCATAAATCTCTAGCAACCACTTCAGGGAAAGGAAATCTCCTGAGCAGTTTTTCTATCAGCATGTGCATCAGATATTTCTGAAAGACAAAAAAATTGTTTCTATAATCATCATGCCATCTAGAGGGATGGTGTAAATTGTTAGGAATGGGTGACTTGCATTCAGTCAGAAGCCATTAATGCGTAAACTAATATTCCGAGCTACAGGTGTGTTTTGCTTTTCCTATCCTATCATGAATGGCTGCTCACTTCCTCTGATTGACTCTCAAGTGTCCCCGCTGGGTAATCAAGCATTCTTAACATCCGTAAACACTTTATACCAGTAAACACAATATTCCAGTGCAGCATGGCGCGGAGGAAGGCTTTACCTCGTCGTATGTAACGCCCATGTTGAACATTAGTTCCTGATTGAATGATGGATTCAAGTCATATGGAGAGTTTAAATGCTACTTTAAGGTAATATGCTTTGAGGTGGAAACAATCCATCACCAACATGACAATTTATATTCTGTGCTTCCG
Organism: Dascyllus trimaculatus; assembly: GCA_024666655.1. NCBI lineage: Eukaryota > Metazoa > Chordata > Actinopteri > Pomacentridae > Dascyllus > Dascyllus trimaculatus. The sequence continues at coordinate 16,219,317 of CM045457.1, forward strand.
TCCTAATCAAGCAGAAGACGCGGACACATATTAACTGTTTTTTCTCTTTCTTGCTCGTGGGAATTCGTCTTCGTTTGCGAAGAAACATACCACAGTATTTGCAACACCTCTCCGATGCTGAGAGGCCAACACGATGGCGCTCGCGTATTCGGCTCTTAAGCACAATTGCTGTGAGAATGAGAAGATCTAGTCACTGGTGGGATTTGCCTCATCCTTTTTAATTCTATTCCCTCCCTATCTGTCCTGGTACAGACACCTCTTCCAAGGTATAAGCATCCATTCTCAGTCACTCACACACACACACACACAGAGGCTGCCGCACACAGGATGCAGACATACAACCGCACACACACACACACACACACACACACACATATACACACACACACAACAACTCAGCTTCATGATAAGTGAATCAACAGATGGACAGCAGTATTGTGGGTAAGTGCTGCAGGGTGAGTGGTGCAATCTTCCATACTGAATGGGAGCCAGTAGGAGTTCCAGCCCTTGTCGAGGCCCAGTTTCCTCTGCACTCTCTCTTAATTTGGGCCAGTACTGACACAGAACCTATCCTAGGAGACCAGATCTGGCAGCCTCTTTCTCTCTGCTCAGCTGTCCTCTGCTTATTAGGTTGAGCTTTGAGCAAGCCCGAGCTTCAATAACAGATATGTCCACACCATCTCCTCTTGCTCTCCTCACCCGATTCTTCTTTTTCCGCTCTCATCTTCCCTTGTTAGCGATACTCTGCCTTTGTGCGGCACCATTTTGATGTTCACCACCTTATTGTAGTGGAAATGTGTTGGGGCAATCCTATGAGCAACCCCTCTGAGCTCCAGGTAGGCTCTCGCTTGGCGGCGAGGTTTGTAAAGATGTTCTACACGACGTGTTCTGTTTAGGGGGCATGAAAACTGCACCGGATCTGCCAGCATCCTGCAACTCTGTCCCTCGAACACAAGAACGCTTTTGCCTCAAGAACTGCACGCTCCTTCCTCCACCTTCTCCAGCGTCAGCACTCATGAGCATCATTTTCTACAGGTTCTAAGGCTCTGTAGTGCTGGCTCTCGCAGCCACATGTATGCATTACCATAAAGACCCAACCACGATTAGTGGAAGACTACATACAATTAATGGATGCAGCGTTATTGATTTTCAGCAGAGTGCCATAAGCTGAGCTGTGCAGAAACCTCTTGTTTTCTCACTCTTAATCACCACTGGCACATTTCCATGGTTGGAGGCCAAGCAGAAATGCCACATCTTGAGGCTTTGTGGATTCACAGGATGTTGATATACTGTAGCCTGGAGGTGATAGTATATCTGAGCCGCAGAACCTTCCAGCTAAGCTACAGTAATGCCGCAGATCACGATTGATTAAAGAAATGTGTCTCCCCATGAGTAAAAATGACCCTCCGTTCAGCACGCAGGTGCAACCATCATTTTTACAAAGTGCTGCGAGAAAATAGTGGAGACCAATTTGCTGTTTCACTCAGTGCTGGTGGAGGAGAAAAACAGAAAGACGTGTTGGCTCTTATCACCAACAGCAGAAAACACCTGTGAGGAATGAGCAAGTCATTTTTTTCAAATCACACATCTTTGTTTTAACTTTCAAATTAATTTACAAATTATTTGCAAGCTGAACCCATTTGCTACCTCACCAATTGGCGCATTACTTGAGCTTTTAAATCAGTGTTTCTTAACGTAGTTGGAGGTACGGAATCCCACAAGTTTCCTATGTGCATTCATCGAACCCTTCGGTCTTTGGGGGGGCCTCATGACAATGCAGTTGAGCCGAGGTGGCGGCGACGGCGGCTGAGGGGGTGCGCATGAGTATTCGGATCTTGAAATTTATTACCCGGATACCACCACAATGACCGAATATTCGGATATTCGGGTCCAGCCCTAGTGTCTTGACCTCCGCCGAACCCCTGAGATTGACTCACCGAACCCCTGGGGTTCAATCCAACCCAGGTTAAGAACCACTGTTTTAAATAAAATAAAATAAAAACCTTACTTTTAAGGTTAAATAAAAAGACAGCAGAACAAATGAGCTGAGCATATAAGCGGGGAAGTTTCTTTAAATTAAATCGGAAAGAAGAAGCGCTTGGTAAAAAAGTTGCTCAAGTTGAATTGAATTTCTGAAATCCTCCACATATGGAAGATTCTGGATTACCCTACAGCAGCTCAAAAGTACCATACTCTGTATGTGTATGCATCCTCTCACTCATTTTTTCCCTCAGAAATGTCTCTCCATGCAGTACTGATCCCCTCTCTCCTTCAACACCTCTCCTCTTCTTTATCCTCACCACTCTATTTGACCTCTTCTTTTGTTGCCTGTTTTTTTGCCTCAGCCATCTGGTCATCCCCCAAAGCACACATCCTCTTCAAGCATGGCAGTATCTCTCTCCACCTGAGTGCCTCTCTCTTTCCCCTCTCAGATTGTTTCTTCCATAATATCGCCCCGCTCCATCAGTGGAGCAAAGATTGAACTTTGAAAAAAAGAAAAAAAAAAACAGAAGAGCTGCATGGTAAAGTCGTGTTACAAAGTTGCTGTGGAGAAAGGCCCTGTCGCCTAACTTCAATTTTCTCTGTAATTAAATAAAAACGAAACAAATGTTGTGCTCCACATGGAAATAAGCTGGTCCAACTTGTCACCAACTGTGAAGAAATAACACATCAGTTAATATAATTCAATGATTCTGTGAGTGTCACCTTGAATTTCAATAATGTTAATTTACTCACACAACCAGAGAGTCATTAGAGGAGCTTGTGTGAGGACGGAGCGGTAAACAACACAACTTAGATAACCCTCTCTCATCTGCTCTTTCTCTTTTCCTTCTTCTCTAATCTCATTTGCCCTTTTTTTCTTCCTCTGCAGCTAACCATGCCTCCTCCTCCCCGTACTCCTCCTCCTCCTCCTCCACCTTCCTGCTGCAGGGAACCATGCATCCCATCTCCAGTTCACTGGTCAAACACACACAGTGTGCCGCCCTCATTCCCTTCTATAATCAGGACACTCGGCAGTGCTACAGGGATGTTACATTTCTGATGCATCACTTGAGATGGCTGGCCTGGAATGCTAGTTCAGAGGGATATGTGGTATCCTGGAGGCACACTGAGGCTAATTCATAAGAAAACCTTTTCATGCACTCAGAGTATTTAGACTTCCATGCTCCACTGTGGCCCACGAGCCAGAGCCTTGCGCAGCCCTGGGAAGCGGGCCGGGAACAGTAAATGTCAATGATGATTGTATCTCTTTAGCTGTTTTCCTCGTCCTTTCACAAAAGCCGCGTTCTCGCTTTCCCTCTTTGGCTCAGTTGTTTCTCCTCTCAGCCACTTGTCCTCCATTTCCTGCCTGTGTCTCGGTCTCCTTTTCCCTCTGGTCCTTGTAGCTCCTCTTGCTGGTACCCACCACCACCCCCGACCCACCCACCATCCTCCATGCCTACCCCCGCCCGCCCGCCTGCCTGCTTGCATACTCCCCCCCGCCTGCCTCCCTACATCGGGACCAGCCAGTCCTGCACCGAAGAAGGGATGCTGTCACAGGGAGATAGCTTGTAAGTGCCCTGGGGGATTGCATCAGCTCTTGTCATATAGAGATGTGAAGTGCTTCAAACTGTTAACTCAAATGGTAGACCCAGATTCAAGAACTACTCAACTGCAGTGGTGCCATGAAACGTTGAAAGGAAGCTGTTACTAGTCCTGCTGAATCAACTTCTGCAATCTATTTATACTTTAAAATATCTGCTGGGTTAAATGACACCACACTGTGAAACAAGAACAGAGACACACATTTACTACAATAAACGCATCCAGTGTTTAGAGCGGGGCTACAGTTTAACATTACTGTTAACTGACTTCCAATGGGATAATGTGATTGAATGATTCATTCATTAAGAATCGTTATTCTTTAACAGGATTCGGTTTTGTGCGGTGGCCCTGAGAGCTCAACGCAATGCAGCTCGAGAAAAAACATGCAAATAGACAAAACACAAGCAAATTAGGAAAACATCCTCTCCACAGGAGCAGCATTTAGACTGGAAAAAAAGATGCAAACACAGAAAAAAGAACCAAATACAGAAACAGGCTCCGGCTTTATTGATAGCATGCCTTTATAAAATGTGGGAAAAAAAAGTTGTTTAAAGGGATGTGATCCACAAACGTGCGAGTGGTTTCATACAATCAAGAGTGGCACAAACAAAACACAACAATGTGAAAGCAGAATACAAGGAAACAAAACGGCTTCTAGAAAGCATACAGCACAGGTTTCAAGATGTAAAAGAACCAGCTTTGCAAATGTTTTATCAGACAGTAAATAAAATCAACATGTTTGATAGTCTTCCAGGATACACATAATGAGTTTTGGTAAGAAACGCTGAATGTAAACAGTAATACTGTTTGCTTTTTTTGTAACAGAAAGACTTCACAGAGTACCTTTGGAAATATATATTTAATGTAAACCAAAGCAGCTCTTTTGCGGGCGATAACATCTAAAATACACTTAATTCTGTGGAGCAGTGTTGTTTTAGTGAACTCTGAATGTCTCACCTGGCCCTGTGTTCACCTTAAGAGGCCGGGGATTCTCTTCTCACAGCTAAATGCCTCATCTGTTGTTTGGGATAGACAAAAGAGGTTCAAGCAGTCTGGGGAGTTCAGGGGTGCATCTGTGTGTGTGTGTGTGTGTGTCTTTATCCATGTACATGAGAGTTTGACTGATGGAGCACATGATGGATGATGGAGGTGTAAAGAGCATAACCTGAGGATGCTCCGTCACCAAGGATGGTTGGCCTGGAGATCAGCCTTACATTGTTTGGAGGACACATTTCTTGACTTCATATTTGTATCTAGTATTAAAAATTTAGATCTTTTTTTGAGTAGCTGAATAAAAACATGTCTTTTAAATGCATGTACTATTCTATAAACTTCTAATATTAGGCTTTCATAACACAGCATTAATAACAGAAATTTATTGTATAAGTTCTATTGTCTTTATACTGTGTGCAGTTGCAAACTGCAAGCAACAAATATATTCTCTCCTTCTCTAGAAACATTACTAAAAGTCACACGTAAAAAAGGTTACTGCCCTGTAACTTTAATGGTTCGAATTAGTGTGTCTGTCAAAGCAAGGTCTGAATGGAGAAAGAAAAAGGCACATAAATCTGTTTCTCCAGCACGTACACGGACTAAGAATATAAGGGATATTAGCTTATTCCAGTGTGGCAACACATAGGAATAGTGAGAATCAGATCCAAATGTATTTTGAGCAACAGAAGCTTATTTTGTGCATGTGTATGTTATTTTTTGGCACCCCTGCTGCTCGTACGAAACAGTAAGCCCACTATGGAGGAAATAACTCTGAAATATAACAGGAGTAATTTATTAAAAATAATAAATGATGGCCCAGTTATTCAAATGCACAGAGATTATATTAATATACTTAATTAAACCCAGGTTCAAGCATTTACTTTGGTGTAGGTCAGTTGTATATTCCACTCTTAGAGCTGTTAAATAGCAGATTAAATGTCCTAATGAAAACAACATATTGAGATAGTTAATGATAATTAATGGTAATTTTCTGTGAAATTATAATAATGATAAAATCTAAATTTCATTTTAGGTTTTTTTTGTGTGTGTGTCTGAGCTCAGTGCAGAATAGTGCATCCAAATGAGAACAGCATTATGGAAATCTGTATGAAAGCATAAAATTCAAACCCTAGTTAGCATTATTTATATTGCCAAGCTTCAAAAAATGAACTTGAAAGGCATCCATAGAGAAAAAAAATCACCAAAACCTTATCCTTTATCATACTGTGTGACAGCAATCTGATGGAACATCCATACACAACCTAAAACATGAGTAAGTCCAAACAGGGCAGACCTGAGCTTTGTAAGCAACACAGACAGAATTGAAATATGAGAAATCACATCCTAATTAACTGATATGATTCTGTTTTTCTATAATAATAATATAATAATATAATATTTTCAAGTCAGGGACTAATACTTATACGACATAGAATTGTTTGCTTTATAAACTGGTTAAACATTCCACTTAACAACTTGGAGATGTGAGGGAATTATAATAGCAGTGATATTATTAGCAGCGTCTCCTCACAGCTAGAAGATCCCCAGTTCGTGTCTAGGTTAGGACGCCTGGGATCATTCTGTGTGGAGTTTGCATGTTCTCCCTGTGCACTGTGGGTTTTCGCCGGGTACTCTGGCTTCCTCCCACAGTCCAAAAACATGCTGAGGTTAACTGATTATTCTAAATTGTCCGTAGGTGTGAATATGAGTGTGCTAGGTTGTCTGTCTATATGTGTGGCCCTGCGATAGGCTGGCAGCCTGTCCAGGGTGTCCCCTGGCTGGGATAGGCTCCAACCCCCCTGCGACCCTACAGAGGATTAAGCGTTGTGTAGATAATGGATGGATATGACATGACTCTTAAAATGGCATCAAACACTAATGATAAATTATTCTAAAATATGAATACTAAACTGTAATTTATGATATATTCAAAGTAATATTTTTATCAATTGAGATGATTTGAGGCTTAAAGTTTTATAATTCTGGGCCCAACAGAATTTCTTTCCTTTCCTTCTTACATACATAAATTCCTAGAATTAAGTACCATCCGTGATCTGCATTCAAAACCTTTGTGTCATCATTAGTAATTACTGACGCATCAAAGGTTTCACTGCAGCAAATCACTATAAAAAATCTTATGCTGTACATGTGAAACTGACCCGAGGACCAGAGTAACCGGGGTCAGATGTGGTGCACATGCCTCCCTATCACAGAGTTCATTTACTATTCTCTTTCCTCTCTTGCTTTCTTCTGCAGCCCTTCAACCATCAGCTCCCTCTCCTCTCCACCTGCCATTTTGATGATATAGTCCTGTACTCGTGAGAGTGGCCGGTGAGCAATCCTCAAGCGACTCAATGGCTCTCAACTCCATCTCCTTCTGACAGATATTTTCACCTTCAAGGTCCTGCCATCATGCTTTTGTTTGAACACTGAGCAACACACTGGGGTGGAAAGTATTGTGCAGGGCAAACAGACCTACACTGCGTGGAGGACTCGCACAAGCAGTGATGTCTTCATTATCGCGGGAAAGCCATCTGTTCATTATCGTGCAAAGAGCAAAAGAGCAAGAGGTTTGAACAAGAATGCTGTCCAAACGTTCAATATGTTGGCCAATCCAAAAGTTCAGATAAGGATGTTGTGATGCAGCTGTGAGTTCGGATGATTTGCTGAGTAACTCTGGGGAAAATCGGTTTGATAGGACTCAACCGATACATGCAAGAAAAAATCTCACTTTGCATGCCCCCTGTACGCCACATGTCATTTCCTTGACACATGCAATTACAGGCTATCTATGTGAGCTGATAACGGACCTAAACCCTTTGGCCCTGTCTTCACCTCGACAGCCAGCCGCTGAGATCCCGTCCCATTACATTGAACAAATAACAATCCTTTCTTCGAGGGGCTCATGCAGTCCACCATTTGCTGCAATGCAGAGGCAAGAGGAGCGCTACAGGACTTGTCTTATCCTTTCAAAGATGATCACTCCTCTCACCTTGAGCAGGATGTCACCACAGTACACAGCAAGTACAGCTGCTAAACACTGACCCTTTGAATATAGCTGTGTGCATTTTTAAGGAGGATTCAGCAAAGTATGAAACATGTAAGGCTTATGATATTCTGTAATTGGATTTCCCAGAAAGCTGGTGACAAAGTCCCTCACACACCACTAATCCTCCCAATCAGCACTGCAGGCCTAAAGCATGCTCTTCTTTGCAGATGAATATGGAAGAAGAAGCAGGACCGTGCACGGAAGTGAGGAAGAGTGAACGGGATGAAGACAGAGGATTGCGCCACAACCTCATAAGCATGGACGGCTGCTTAAGGTGTACTGACGGGTGCTGGCATACAGTCTGATCACCGGGAGTTAGAGGAGGTAAAGTGTCAAGGACAGTTACGAGAAAGGAAAGCAGAGTTCAAAATGTCAGATCACAGCAGCACACATTCAAACTGTTGCTGTCAGTCTTTGTCTCTGCCTTCACAACAAACAGGGAACACTGGCTCTGCTGAATCACAGGAAACAGTTCACCTTGCCTTCAAGAAAAGAAGACACAAGGGAAAATTCTCAGCTCCATCAAAAAAGATTAAAGGAATAGTTTAAGAAGATGCCTCTAAATTATTCGACTTGACAACAGGAGAGCTGGGCTTCGCCTGGGTAAAGATTTGTGGTGATATTTCAGGTATAGAGCGGCGCACACAACTGACTTGTTTTGAATTCAATTCTACACAGCAGGGAAAATACCTGGCAGCTGAAAACCTCTCCTGTTCCTGTTCTCATTTGGATGATTGAAGAAAAAAAAAGCAGAGTAAACTTTGTGGGTGTCTGGCAGGCACATATATTTTTCCATCAATGTCAAAATGCTGGATTGTTTTCCTGCCCTCTTGTATACATCAAGTCTATCTGTACCTCATAAACCGGTTTGTGATTGTTGTTCTCTCTTTTTTCCTCATGTGCAAGACAGGACTGCGAGAAATCTTGAAATTTCCATATATTCCTGATAGAGTGCACACCATCTGAGTTTAATGCTTCCTGACTGGTTGCTTCTGTCCTTTAGGGGGATTTCAGATCCCTGTGTCTCATGCATGGCTTATGTGCACATGGAAAGCCAAGAGGGTGCCGCACAGGGACACCAAGAGGGTATGACTATCTGACAATCTTATTAGGTCGTCTCCCTGCGCATGTAAACTAAGCCTTTGCCGCCGGTGTTGCTAATCAAATTACATATCGCAATTCATATCCTATGGCAACAAACCAAGCCAAGCCAATGAAGGATTTCCATTGTGGAACTTGATTGCAGGGCTGAATTTTAAAACAGCACCTCTGCTGATCCGTCTCTCCGAGCCCTTTGTCTTTCTGTGAAGAATAATAGAATAAGTCAATGAGGACGGGAGATGGGACCAGTTGTTTAACCTTGAAGACATCACTTAAAGACTTCCCTCTCCTTCTCAGCCACTATGCAGGCATGGTTAAGTATGTAGAGTCCAGCGCCACTTTTCATCTTATTAGTGCCCTTGCTGAGACGGTGCTCTGTCCCTGAATGATAATGCTGGCGGAGGTAGTAGAGAGACTGAGATGGAAAACAGAGAGCTATGACAGTGAGTGAATTGTAATCCTTTTATATTCCAGGGCCTCAGCATGCAGGCCCTTAAAATACGCCTTACTTGCCTCACATTTCTAAAACAAATTTTTCCCGAGAAAACCAATAAAGATTTTCAGCAAGGGGCTTCTCTTTAGAGCCGCTGCATATAGTCACTTCAAAAGAAGAAAGCAAAAAGTTTTCTCACGATAAATGAAAAGATGTGGAACACTTTATTCATGGTGGATCTTTGATTGTCTGGATATGTGCAGGGCGCTAACGACAATGAAAAGATTTGGTGGCAGTCGGATATCTTGTCTGATGCCATGTCACCATGTTTCAACAGGCTTTTCAATTCCTGGTTTTTGCAATACAAAGCTTTACTGTAATGGATGCAATCTAGGTGGCTAACCGATGAAAAAATGAAAATACTATTCATGACACCCTAAAACATAATGCAATACAAATTAACCTCTAAGGCTAAATTTATAAAGCTGTCATAAAATGTGTTCTTGCTTAAAGGGCCAGTTCACTGAACTCAGAGGGAGGCATAACTTACCTCTAAAGGCATATAAGCCAAGATATTTTGGCTTTATTTACCCATAATTTTGAGATTTCTCCCATAATATCCACATATAACAGACACAAACAGAATTCTGTTTGGGATGACCAATGTGCTAAAGATGCACTTTTTCCAGGAACAATTTCTTGGTTCCCCCATGAAAAATCTGCACACCTTGCTGTGAACCAGGGGTGTCCAGTCCTGGTCCTCGAGGGCCACTATCCTGCATGTTTTAGATGTTTCCCTCTTCCAACACACCTGATTCAAATGATCAGCTCATCATCGAGCTCTGCAGAAGCCTGATAACGATCCTGATCATTTGAATCAGGTGTGTTGGAAGAGGGAAACATCTAAAACATGCAGGATAGGGGCCCTCGAGGACCAGGACTGGACACCCCTGCTGTAAACAGTCATTATTGCAATTCCTCTCCACCAAATCTATAGTTCCTATAAAATGGTGAAAGGGAGACCATGGTTTATCGTAAAGTGGGTTTTATTTTCATTTTATTTTTTGCTTCTGGCCATTGGCTCAATGTAATAGCTGATATTCCCAGAGCATGGAGTCAAATTTGAACTGTGAAGTTGGGCAAAGCTGTGTTTGATGGCATTTAATTAATGAAAACTTCATGACCAAAATAGTTTTACACAAATTTTCAATCAATGCTTGCTTCAAGTATTAATGACAGACGTTGGCACATGGTAAAATTAACATGTCTGGTACTAGTGTTGAGCAACTGGACAAATATATCAGCAATTAGCTGAGTCCATTGTCCAACTTTTGTTATTTTATTTTGCTGATTTATCAGTCTGCCTCTAGGAGAAATTGACTCTGTAAATAATTAGTTTAAAAAACTATTTAAAGCATGCACTCATAGGAACTGGCAGTTGGAGTTCGTCCATATAATGAACATTCATGTTGTACTGTTTTCCATCTTTCACACAACCTGGGGGTGACTAAAAGACAATTAAAGTGTCTTTAATGGTTGTTCTCCAGTTGAGTTTCGCTGAAACACAACATCAACTTATAAATCATATTTGAAGAACTGAAGCAAAAGCTGTATGTGGTTGTGCACCCTAATTTATCTTCATCATTTAACAGCACGTTGTCCCACCCACTCGTGAGCCTCATGATGCTTTCTAAGCTTTAACCAATTCTATCCAAAATGCTGGACAGGGGACTAGCAGGACGACAGAAGCCGTTCCAAGTATGGGAAGAAAGTTACGAGCACAGGGTGAAATTTCAAGGAAACTGGGCAGATAACTTTCAATTTGTCCTCTACTGATCCAAACTTGTGTGTTTAATATGCAAATAAACTCAGCTCTGGTTTCAAGTAAAGTAAGTTGGAGCACTATTTCACAAGAACACATTCAAAAACCAATGAAAACCTATTCTCCGGTGAGGAAAGTCAATGAAAAATGAGTCAGTCCTCATAGAACCCCAATGTTAAAATGTCTAACTTTACCACCAACATGTTTACAAAAAGTAGTTCTAGTTTTAATAGCTGATTTCTCTGTACATAACAATTGTTTGGGGTGGGGTTTTATATAACTAACCTGTTTAAATTGTTTTAAGGCTTAAAGTTCTGCTTAATTAAGGGCGTAGCTGTTTTGAGTGGCAGTCCTTGGCCTAAAACTCCCCTCACGCTCCACCTCTTTGCTTGTGGATTAGCCGGGAGTTAGGAATGGTTAGGCTCTGCCAAGGCGGTGATGGTCGGAGCCATCACACTGAGCCTCAAAACCGCTCATCCATCTTTATATACAGCCTATGATTTACGGGCTGCATGCTGAGGCGTCCTTCATTTGACTCTTTTTCAAATGGTGTAAGACAACTGTTCAGAGTGGGAAGTGAGGACTCCTCCACTCCGCCCCCCCTTCACACACACACCTCCGAAAATACTGTTGGCAGCCACCAGTTTGTTGAATTGACAGTGGCAAGTTTGGAAATTTTAATTTATTGCCCAACCCCAGCTGCGGCACAACTTCTACAACAGGAAACTCCTCATGCAACAAGAGTCTTCATTACCTCTTAATATTTAATTCAGTTACAGGGTGTCCTATGGCTATAAAGCTTTACTCAGAGACAAACCCCTGAAATTGGGAGTGAAATGTTCACTGACTTTTCGCAAACTTCGGCCACTTGAGAGCAATTTCCAAACTTAAGCTTCTTTATGCATAAAAGACCCAAAGTTTATCCCCTTACAGCTTAGGGACGGCACTTGTACAGTAGCAGCAGCAGCAGCAGTAGCAGCACTACAATGGACAGGAGGAAAATACGTTGCACAGAGTCTGGAGAAGAGAGCTAGAAAACATAAAGCAAGTCTGATGAGACTTTTCTGTGCCCTTGACATACATAAGAACGGTATGTTCAGTCTCGCCGTCCATTTGCGCAAGAAGGCGCAAAGTGTCTTTTTGCATTAACCATTCAAAGATATTGTACATTCCGTCTTGGGAAGTTCATTTCAAAGTGCTGCTTCTGGCTTTGTGCCTTTGTGGTTTTGCTGTCGGAGGTTTGGAGCTCATCTGCAGAGGCATATGAAACCTCACACGTCGCCTGACAGCAAATTCTGGACATTGGACTTCAGTGCAAAAGACAGGTATGCTGCAAGACTAACTTAAAATCCAGTTCACATCACACACATGCATGCACAAACGCAGTAGCTGGTCACTTCATCTCTCCATATTTAGTGCTGCGCCTCTCTCCTCCCCGATCCCCCTCCTTTTATAAACATAGCTAAGCCACTGAACTCGTTCATGTCCTTTTTCATCATATTCTAGCACTGTCGGGACTGCAAAGGGCACCGGCATCTGAGAGAAGCTTTCCATTGAGGCCTTCGGAATGGATTCACTCCAAACGCCCTTTTCATTCTGCAGCTGCGATGGATTAGCTCTGTCATGGGTCCAGATGAGGTTTGCCTTCCTGATCTGCACGCCACGCTGCGGAAAATAAAGCCACACTACCGAGATAAAGGAAGGCTGAAAAATAAAATTAAGCGACGGGAATGGCGCTGAAGGCTAGCCATTGGTTGATGATGGAATGATAGAATGCTTCAATATTTCATCACACAGTCATGCATGGACACACAAACACGGACAGTGGCCTGGGAGCAACCGCCCACAGGTTTTACGTAGCCATGTGTGAAATGGCAAGAGCCCACACAACAGCACTCTCCGAATTAACCATTGGAGGGAGAAACAGAGGAGGGTCATGGATGAAAGAGCACATCATGTTCACTTAATTCTCACTCATGAGGATAGTGAGCGCTAAGGACAGGAGAACATCGGTAAGGAACATGTAAAGCAAGACCACACCACTGCGTCTCATTTAAGCATTTCTCTTTTTGCACCGCATACTTGATATAAAGTTGGACAAACACCTTCTTGATGGCCACGTCAAGACACCAATGGAGCTTTACAGTCTTTTCAAAGCATCTGATTACCATTCTGCTCTTCACAGCATTCATGCAAATTACATTAAATTCATAATTCTGTCTGGATCAGCGACCAATCCGAGCTATATTGGCGCTTGTTATGGTGACAACTAAAGTGATCTGAGTGGCTCGGGTTTTTGTTCCTCAGCCTTGCCAGAAGATATTGCAGTTTCATTGTCATTATGAGTTTATTTCATCACATCAACAGGCCCCCTCTCTGACACTGCTGGGGCCTTGTTCTTCAACCGCAATCAGTTGCAGTAATTGTCTATAAATTCACCCCATCTCCAGAGGTGTTGGTCCGCATTATGTCTTTCATTATATAAGATATGTTTAATATTAACCACACAGGCTATTCATGGCACGACATGTCTTATTTGCATCTTTGTAACACTGCAAGGAATATGCTAATATTTTTCCCCCTTCCTCCTCTCCTTCAGCCTGTATGCTAGAGTGCCCATCCACTAGTTTCACAAGGTTATGATGCTTCAGTGGCCCGGCGACTGTGAACTGTCACAAGCAATCAGTTATGATGGAGCCCTTGTTTCTACACAGACATGCTGCTTTGGCAGGGCTCTGCTAGCGACTGCCTCTTTTGAAACAGGCCAGAAACGTGCAGATCAATCTGCTCAGTCGGCAGACAGAGAGCTGGAAGCTGGAAGCCCTGTCGCACTGTGATCCAATATTTACTAGTTGGGAGAGTACATCGTGACAGTCCCTGTTGGTGCTTTGTATTCATCACAACACAGCCCTGATGCCCTCCTCATTTTTGACTGTCTTTAGCACCAAAATTGCACTCCACCACCCACATACAGAGGGAGAGCAAACAATAAACAGCTGATAATGTAATCCAAGTGGTCGGACAAGATTAGACTCCACATAGGTGCCAATTAATGCCTTTCCCTGAGTTCTTCCAAAACAATTAAAGTGTTTTTTTCTCTTTCCAGGAGCTGTCTGACCTTGGTTAGGACAATGCAGTCAGCAGCTCTTATTGAGGAAGACTACAGAGTTCTCTCTTTTTCTTTAGGACCCAGTGAAGCTAGACCAATGCAGCAACTTCCGATGAGGCACGATGCGGATGTGCTATTCCAGCTCAAGTAGGGGATTACTGATTCAGTGATTACGGGTATTGTAGGGGAGTCTAGTGAATGGCCAATAGCTAGCTGAGTGTGACGGCAATGGCTGCGGGAACATAGCTGTAATGGGCTTTGTGGGAGAGATTAAATATATATAAAGAAGAGGAGATAGAAATGAGAAAGACAGAGATGGGGAGAAAAGTAAAAAAAAAATGCTGACTGCAATGTCAGAGATCTTTGCAAGTGACAAGTTTTGAAAATGCTGTTCTTTTCTTCTTCCTTTACCTACTCTCTCCCTGTCTTTTCACAAGTGGTGCGTGAGGGTAAATGACATTTTGAAATGAAAAATAATCTCTGCCACAAACAACGTAGCCCACTTTCCTTGAGAGGTTTTGCTCACTGAGAAAACAAAATAGAGAGAAGTCATCACATGGAGCTGGACTGCTGGCATAAATATCCCTGATGCACCTGAAAGGAATGGTTCACAATAGCAGCTTGTCCCCTGTTCATTTTACTTAAAATGCACCACATGTAGACCCCTTTTTTTCTTATCAGAAACTGTTTTTTTTTTCTTCTGGCACAGAGCACAGCAGCAAATATGCTTAATGCACCACTACGATTTTGTGTGTCTCCTCCTGTGTGGTCCCTCGTAGTGTTTATCGCTGCTTTTTTATATGGTCAGCCAGCTCCTCTTGTTCATCACAAGCCAGTGTTGATATCATCTTCAATAAGGGTACACAGACTTAGCCTGTCATTGTTGACTTATAGTTCAGAAACCGCCCCATTATTTGAACAGTGGTGAGCAGATGTGCAGAGCATAGATGGCCTGTCATGTTGCATCATGTCTGCAGACGGAAAAAAGGGGGACTTGATCTACGCCTTGCATTCAAGGCTTTGCCGTAAACCTAACATATGGTTGAGCGTTCCACAAATTATACTGAAACCTATTCTTGGTAGGATGGTAAATGGTAACATCAGGGTTTCAGCTGTGACATAAATAGTTTTTATAGATGCAGAAATCTATTAGTGTTAAAGCAACGCATATGTGCGTGGCTGTGTTTTTCCTGGTTCAGAATATGAGGCAATACGTTTGTTCTACCCTTTTTGACAAAAACTATTAATTTTCCTGTTTTATTCTGACCTCTTGATTACCAGTTGTCTATTGTGTTTGAGTAAAAGAAACTCAAATTAACAAATACATTTCTTATTTTCAGTTGTTATCATTTTGATGCTGTGAAGGGATGCCAAAAAAAAATCCTCTATAAAAAAAAACTCTGCCCTGTGCATTTAAAGCTGGGGTAGGCAACATTGTTTTAGCATCATTGGCAAAAAAAAAAAAAAAATCCACACTAATCATTGAGCATATTGTAATTCAAGTAGTCTGAAAGGAAACTAGACTTCTGCAACTCCTCTTGGCTCCATTTTCAGGCTTTAGAAAAGAGTATAAAGAGCAGCAAAGTCCAAGGTTGGTGTTGGATATGGTGCCACAATGGGTTAGACAGAAGACCTTCACTAGGGACAGCAGCATTCAATCATTTGAAGCCTCAAGTAAATATTGACTTTTAGCTGGACTATCTTTGTGTTGATCTGGTGGGATGGGCTTAGAACAGAGGCCAACTGTATTTCAAAATCTAGCATTTGTTTGTTTTTGCCTTTTGTAGATTTATGCCTACTGTAGCTTTAAAGTTTTTTTTATAATATGTATTATATAAAAGTACAAGTTATCGTATTAATACAATAAAAAGGGATTCTGGGTTTCTGTTTTTTAAGCTGCTAGCTGTAGGGTGACAATATCTTCAGGGTGCCTGACATTCATCCACAATCATTTCTCCTTAATCCCTTCTCTCACCTCCAATTTATGATATTTGCCCTAGATAACTGAGCAGATAGATAAAGGAAATCAATAGGAAATCCAAAGACCCCAAGCCAACATCCCAACAGAAGGTCTGAACACACCACAAAAAATAGATAACTGCCGGGGTTAGATAAATCTTTGCAAGTGCCAATGTTAATCCATGATGTAATGATGCGATTTACTCATGTTCCAAATCAAAAATCTTTTCTTACAGTATGTGCTTGCCATGCTGCACAGCTGTTGAAAAAAACGGCCAAATGCCCAGTGTTTATGAAAGATATATGGAGATTTGAAGCCACCACAGTAACAAGGGAGTAAATCTGTTGTTTTACCAAACAACATCTGCCAGCGTCATTGATTCCAAGACAAATAGCGCTCCGACGGCAGCACTTCTCCTCAGGTTGGGTTTAAGAGGATCTTTTGATATTCTGATTAAAAATTCATTGTGTTGAATCTGCCTGCAAGTGTGTTCTGTGTTTTGTATTTTGAATCTCATTACCGCTTCAGCTATGTGCCTGACTTTAAAATAAATAAATAAATAAATATATATATATACAGCTACAGCGGAGGGCATCTCATGGCCAGTAAATTAGGTCAAAATAATGTTCCCTTTGGAGGTTTGGCCTTTGGAATTTTCCAAGTGTTTTATGTGTTTGCTGTATGACAAAGCTTTTGCTCATACGACCATAACAAACAATACCAGTGACTGTAACCATGCCAGCAATACTTCGAGAAAATTGTAGGAAATTTAGAGTTAGTCATTAGTACTTCATCTTTACTAAACTTCAGCAACACATGCAGTATGTTGCTGTAATGTAATTACTGTAGCACTTGTTTTAACAATTAATACCGGCTTAATGGAATTTTATGACACTTCAGTAGTACTTCCAAGTAACTTACCATAAAAAAGCAATTAAAACATGTGTCTGTGCCCGACTCAGTCACCACCCTTTCTGTGCGTCATCCTTCTCTGTCTGAACTGTGCTGTCAGTCATCCACTTTCCTGCTGACGTGCTGCTCCTTTCTCAGAGGCCTCGTAGCTCCCAGAGCATGTAACCCCATCCCAGACCGCTTCTGTACCACTCATTTGACTGAGGCCCATATCGAACCACCTCAACAGTCCTCTGAGAGTGCCTGGCCTGCTGGCCTCAAAATCGCACCATTGCATTGCTGTGCTGTGGCTCATGTTTCTCTCGGAGGCTTCTGCACTGTCATGGTGTTCATCAAATACACTTTCTGCTTCACATTTCGCATAGTTTGTTTTTCACATGAATCCTGTTCTGCATATATATTGAAAATGGTATTTTCTAAAGTTGTGCTGTTTGCACAGAGACACACAGGGTGAGCCTGCGATATTTGCACCATGACCTTTACTTTGGATGAATGATGAAGTGTGTCGTGGGACATTCAGTACGAAACGCTGAGATTTACTCAGTAACAAATGTGAGGAGGTGGAGAAGACGTGTCCATCTCTGCATGTGTGACTGGATACACCTATATGTGTATGTCTGTAAGTGGGTGTGTGCGTATCTCTGTGCATATGTGCACACATGTGTCCATATGCACATGCCTGTGCAGCCATAAACAAGCCTCCATCTGTGCTTCCTACACAGCTGGACTATGATGGCATGTCCTGGTACAACCCCCCATAGCCTGGAGAAGTCTCTCTCTCTCTCTTTCTCTCCCTCTCACCCATGCACACACATACTCTAAGAAACCTTTAAAAAGTATCCTTACTCAAATTGTTTTTCTCCTTTCTTTTTCTTACTGCAGTCTCTATCCTCCCACCCTTCCCTCCCTTTCCCAGCTTCCCCTGCCATGTTTCCCTCGTCACACCTTTCAAGCTGAGTTACAGCCTGCAAGAACAAGAACTGTGGCACCACTACAATCACCTGAGGAGCTTCTCTCGACCATAGCCTGTCTCTGTCAGGACAAGCACTGCAAAAACATGTCTCCCTGTCGCTTTGTTTACCATCCATTCACACACCACCACAACAACAACGGCCCCAAAAGCTATACTCAACAATACACACGAAGACTTTGTAAGGGCCCTTTCGTCTGTGCTTCACAGCATATGCCATTTGCCACATGTGCTCAGTCATAGTGTAGGCCGCCGGTGCAAAGAGACTGTTGGTGTATCTCAGCAACATGTGCAGAGCTAGCAATCTGGGTGGGCGTAAAGGTCAGCTAATATGATGTTTGTAAGAAAAGCGTCTAGACAAAAATTAGGCTTGAGCACTTTGTTCTTGAGTGGTTCTGATAATCCTAATCAATGCTGTTTATTTCCTTCATCCGTATAAATACAAGCATCTGTTGGTGTCTTCTCCCTGACTGTTAAATGAAACGTCTTAATGGGTTCCACACCCTTACTGATCCTCGACGACACTGCTCACAAATTATCACTAGAGATCATCCTGTGTTATGTACAATATAACATTGAGTCAGAGTCCAACGCACAAACAGTGTGCGATGACAGCAATTAATTTCTTAACTGACAATATTAATGCTGCAGTATGGAATTTCTAGCATCACATAAGTCAACAGCTATTCCCTTCTGCCAAACGGCGAGAAGAAAAGATTTATATCATCCTTGTGTTGTAGCTGGAGCCAGCAGCCAGTTAGCCCAGCTTGGCACATAGGCTGTAAACAGGGAGAAACAACTAGCCCAGCTGTGCCCAAAGGTAACAACATCCACCTTCCTATACCTCTAACTCATACAAAAACCAAAGTCTGAAATTGCACTTTCTTTCGTGGACTTATGTTTTGGACCGTTTCTTGGCTGGGACCAGTAAATTCTTGCAGTCTCAGCTGGGTGGTGCCCGATAAATAATCCAGTGCAGTCTTTATGCTAAGCTAAGCTACCTGGCCGCTTATTCCAGCTTCCCACAGATGTGAGTATCAGTCTTGTCCTCTAACTCTTGAATATAGAAACCTATTACCAAAGTCTCATACTATTTCTTTACCCTCCGTACAGTAAGACACATTGCACCTCAGAGTTTTTCTACTTTTCTTTCTTGTCCCTTTCCCCTTCCTTGCCATTGGGAAAGACAAATGCAGGCACCCTGTCTTGTTTTATCCTGTGCTCTTTTCCAATCCCTTGGAGTGAAGCAGCTTTTTTCTACAGCACAACAACGGTGGGAGAAGGGTGTCGAACAGTGTAGCCAAAGAAGCATCTGCTACTGCCAGAGTTTAAGAACCTGGAGGATTCAATAAAAGAGGGGTAGGCACATGTAAAAAGGCTGGCAGAGGGGACACAGACCATTAGCTTAATGACAGAATGAGGAATGAGGAATAGTGAGATGAGATTCAAAAGCCAAGCAGTGCAAAATTTGCCTTTAACAGGAATCAAGGCGAGTAATCTAATAAATAGCGTGGCAAGGGAAGGCAGAGGGGGGCTTGATGTTTTTTTCGCCTCAGGTAAAGGAAGAAGAAGAAGAAGAAGGGTAAACAGGAGAGAAAAGGATGATAGTGTCATTAAGTCGGCTAGCCGTGACCATCAGGAACATTAATGCTGTCTGCTCTGCTCTCTTCAAACTGGTACCCTTTGCTTTGAACTACTCCTGCCTTCTCGGTGAGTATACCTGACTCCTAGCTTCCATAGCTATTATGGACCCTGCACTGGTAATTACACATTTCACGATTTCTGATGTCACTTCAAAGCAACAACAGTCTTGCCACCAAAGCACATACCATGCTGCTGCACTACAAAGCCAAGCCTTAAGGATTACTGAAGCCATGCATTGTTTTCCTGACGGTCACTAATTCAATTAATAGCATGCGGCTTTAAACTGACTTAAAAGAAATTGTTCCAGCACAAGACTGTGCATTCATTATGCTGGAGGTTTTCCACATTTTGTTTCTAAAAAGCTAAATAAACTAAAGTTTATTTGACTGTATGCACGCTTTTGATTGTTCTCTCCCAGTATTATATATTTAAAGGATATACAAATGAGGGGGAGTGATCTTTATGATGAGTCACAGCAGAGGGCTTTCGCACTAGCTGTCCCAGAGCAAAGACACAATGCACACTGAAGCAGTATAACACACAAAAGAACAAGCCAGATCTCATCTTAATCAAAGCAGTGAAGGTTGTCTTAAAATAGATGTACCCCCAAAACTCACATAAATGCCACTTTTGTGAAACCGTGTCCAACCATAAAGTAGACGTGTGCTGTTGCTGACAAAGGTCTGAGTCATTCACATGAGGCTATTGATGACACAGGGAATTTGAATGTCCACTAAATAATTGTGACAGCTTGCAGAACAAACAACAGCGCTGACAAATGTAAAACTCAGAGTACAGGAGGTCTTGGCTCACAGGAGGCAAAGTCTCAGAGGCCTGGAAGTCAGCAGATAAGTGATTTTTAATAACCGTCATCTCTATTTTGCTCACTACATTGGTAGAGACAATAGGAGGTGCTTGTGGACTGTTGTGGGCTCAGCAGGAGCTGTCTGCTGTTTGCGGGCTCAGCTTGACAGCAGTCTCAGGGCACTCACTTGACAAAAGTCTAAGATCATACATTTGACAAATCAGATTCAAATGAAAGCTGCATCTCAGTCTGATTTAAGAACAGCTCAAAGTTTGTTGATTATCTTACAATTATGAAGGAGACCTTTATTGTGTCAAGTGTAAAACTTCTTTTTGTGCAACCATTCCACCAGAGCAGCTGCTTAATATGCACATCAGAGCACCAACATTGCAATGACACTTGACGATCACACTCCCATTTTATATAAGTTTCTCTGCATCATTAAAGGCGCATAGTTTTCCTATTTGAAGTTTATTGCAGTATTGAGACAGTACTCATGATGGAGATGCTGAGACATGGCAGCCAGAAACAAGAAACGGGGTCATGCCTCCCAGAGGAACCACTTCTTTTTGCTAAAGCTCTGTCTGCCCCTGAATTTAATTAGATTCTGATATCAAGCCTCTTTCTCCTATGCTTCCCTTCCTCTTCAACATGCGTGAAATTGCACGGCGCTATCTATTATTTATTCACTCTCATTTGCTTATTGTTTCTTATGGATGCCTTCGTTAAGGCACTTGCAGCTCTGCTGCTTTGATATGATGCTCTGCTTCATCTCCCTCACTGCTCAGACCCACCTCCTCTGCAGGTCTGAGCCCAGCTCATCTGGCGTTGGTTGGGGAGCTATGGATTTTTTTTCCCCCTTTCACCCAATGACAGCACGGTGAGGTGCTATGAGGGCTGAGTGCTAATGAGCTGACTCTGCAATGCTGGGGGAGATGCTCTGTAACACAGGGGGAGTCAGAGGACGGAGCAGGCGGAGACGCTCTGGCACATGGAGAATCAGAGGGGCCATTATGACCACGCCACACAGGGGTTAGAGGGACTCGGCCACCCCAGTCACACAGAGCTGTGAGCCTACAAAGTTGACCATTCAGCCAAACTGAACTCATCATTTAAAATGACATCACAAAATGGCACTCTCGAGTCCATTTCTTCCCATTTTGTCCATTTTTGTTCTCTGTTTCTGCTGATTTTTAGGAAACTGCAGCCAAGAGGAGTATAGAAAAAAATGGGGGTTTTTGCAACATCAGCTACCAAGCAAAGTTACACCAGTTGCACCATGATGAACAAAACCACATCATTCACGAAAGCATGGAAAATAACGCACACCATAAATGATCATTTTGTGTAATTTCTTCTTGATTAGTGAATCACTTGTGTGACGAAATGAAAGATATTTACTAAACATATATTCAGTCTGAAATTTTCCAGCCTGCATAGATGTTATGTTGCAGACCCCAACAGGCTGTATGAACTATTCCAGCGCTGGGTGCTTGACTCCGGGTTTGTGTAATTGGTTGCATGTTTGCTGCATGTTGGCAAGGGAAATGTGGAATTCATGTATCTGCAAAATACCACCTCTGTAACACCAGTGCTGTAAGTGTTGTTACAGCAGTGTGGTTCTTGACTATATCTGCTGCCTGCAAAATGTTTAATATGATTTATACATTTTGAGTGAATATCTAGGATGACTTGTGGGAAAAAAAACACTGCATACATTAGAGAAAAATGTGTTGCTTCTTTAATTCCCTTTGAGACTTCATGTAACAGAGTGAAGTGAGAACTTGTCCGCCTCCCCCTGCATTGAGCTGCAGCTTCTATAAGCTCCATATGAGTTGGACATAAATAATTCTTGCTCATTCTTGGTGGACAGAAGTAGTGTGGGACCTGGACGCGACTGACAAAGAAGCACACTTACATGCATGGGTGACCGAGAAGCTGTTGGACGACTCGAGGTTGTCGACATTGTAGTTGAGGTGGAAAGGCTTTTCAGTGGTGTTTTGGTTGGTGTTGTAGAGTTGGACAGCGAACCTGAACGCACTGTGCTCCTGCACCGTGGAACGCATGAACAGTCCCCCTTGAAGAGATGGAAACCAAGATCAGACAGCGCTCTCACAGTCGCAACCAGTCTAGTGCCAGCTTTAGCTCTTATTTCATTCAGTGAGGAAGAACTCTGTAGTGATGTGGATCAGCTAGATGTTATTTTAAAAGGATAACTATCATGCATTTATGTCCGGCGCGCATATATGTAACTCCTCGGATCGAGCGGGGGAACTGACCGTCTCCCGTCCTCCTTATAAAGAAACGACACTTATTTTCATGCAGGGATCACAGTGACACAGTTAACAGTGGATGTAGGTTTAATTTAGTTCTCAGTAATCAGACGCTTTGGGCTGGCAGCGTTTGGAAAAATCAAGTTAGTCTCTATCGTTGCGCAGAGCTCCGCGCGCCGTATCCGCTATAAAAAAAAATTGCAATCTTGCATTTCGTTTGTCCTCACAAAACCCAAATCTGCAGTCGGTCAACACAGCAAACACACTTACCGATGTTAATCTGGTTGGGAAATCCTGCGAACGAGCGGTCAAAGAGCCACAGGAGGAGGAAAACCACGCGCTGTGCCATTTTCTCCGACCTATCTGTTCAACTCCTCAAAAGGGTCTGTCTAAGCAAATTCATATGTTCTGGATGGAAGCCGGGTGCAATGGAAATCCAGTGGAGAGATGATGGTCGCTCACAGTGCACCAATTCATTCATTGAGGTGCAGCCCAGCTGCAGAGCATTTTTTGCAACTAAGAAAGAGAGATAGATGGAGAGAGAGAGAGAGAGAGAGAGAGAGAGAGAGAGAGAGAAGGGAGGGAGGGAGGGAGAGAGAGAGGGACAGAGAGAGAGAGAGATGGGGGCTGGTGGGAGAAGAGGGAGCTGATCTGAACTCCGATTGGACCCGTCGCGGCGGGCCAATCTTGGTCAAACTTGATCTGACGTTAAATTAAAAAGCCTCAACTCGCCGGATTACGACAGCTTGGAATAAGCGCAGCACTTGTCAATATTAGCCACTGTTGACCGAATCAATAAAAACGCTGCAATCTCAGGTGGCCAATGATTCTGAATGGCTCGGCCACTTCCAGCTGTGGCTGCTGCTGCTGCGTTTCGAGGATTCTCGGAGGAGCTGCAACATAGTTTAGTTTTTTGCTCAGGAGCATCCATGTTGTGTGTTCTTCCTCAGTTCTTCAGTGTTTTATCTGTTTCAAGGCTTGAATGCAGGAAAAAAAAAAACAATGAATGATGAAATCTTTAATTACACAGAAAAGCACACAGAAGGACCCAGAGCCAACAGAACTGTCCATGGTCCTGAAAATGATCCTTAAAAAGCTGAAAGAAAACAAAACTAATTGAAATACTAATAATAAATGAATAAATTACACATTTTTGAGGTTTAGTGATAATAAACTCAGTAAACTCTGCATGTGATTTTATTTACTTGAAGTTTTACCCCTCCTCTAATGAAACATCTATCATTCCTGTGATTCTGCTTAAGAGAGAACAATTAAGGGATTACTGGCCCATTTATCACCCTCACCAAAGCGCTTTGAAAATTGAGTTTTTAATTGCATTGCAAATGGCTGAGGCTTCAGCTATTGATATTGCAATGCACTGAATTCCCATTAACATAGGCTGTGTGTCCTGTTTTCAACTTTTTGGCATTAAAAGGCAGCAACACCGTGTAATCTGATGTTAAAGGAAAAAACAAATGACTCAGGGCTCTGCTAGTGATGAAAGCCCCACCAGCAAATAAACAATCCAGCAGTAGATGCAAACATGGATGTACAGTGTAAGTACAGTCATATGAAATGATAATGGTACGACCTGAGAAATTAGGATGATGGATGAGTCTGATCATTCTTCACACTGACATTTCAAATCTGAATTAGACAGGTCTGACTGGGTTTGTGCGTTTGAATAATCAACCGTGTCAATCAAGTAATGATGTGCTATGACCTCGTCATCACAGGGGGAGATTTCCTTTCCAAACAGGGTCATAGTTGATACCTATTCCCACAACTCACTGGCTGTCTGGGGATGAATCTGCGATGACATCACATTGATTCTCTGGTCACCACAGCCCCCAAGTCAGAGTCATGGGATGTTGGCTGCTTGACCTCAGTGGCTGAAGTCATAATGAGTAATGTCAAGCTATGACCTGCTGACTTCTCTGGTCTGCTATTTCCACAAACTCTCATCATATCACACCCTGATCTGAAATGCTGATGATAGTTTGAGTGGAAATGATGGGCTAGCTGTGAGGTTTGTTTGCTTAAATACAATATAAAACGGTTAATTGAAAGAATACCAAAGGAGCCAGTTAATTGATCATTTACAGTGCATGCTGATTCTCTGCGTGAACTAAGCTAATAATGCATCATTTCAAACAAAAGCCACGAAGAAAAAAAACATTATTCACTACAAGGGGAGCCTAAGCAGTTGAGATAAGGCCTTGATATAATTGATATTAAATGATGATGATTGCGCTGCATTATTTTCAATTAGGACATTTTGGCCACGCTGCATTATCCTCTAGGCTCAGCCTCTGCAGGAACTCCAGTCTGTTACAAGTGTAAAAATTCACAGATATGATCTATATGAAAACAAATAATGATATGCCTTTTAGATTTTTAAACCCACTCACAGGAGTGTTGCTGAGTTGCAGGAGTAATGAAAAGACTGAAAAACAGAGGAAGAGTTGTTGCCTTTTATCTCATGATGATGATGATTCATAGCCTATAGCTCAGAGCAGTGCAAGCCTCACCAGCAAGAGTTATTCATTCGCTTCCTGACTTCTCCTAGCAACACAGCAGGAAGAAAACTTTCACTTCTTGGAGGATACACAAGCAAATAAGTCAGAAAATATAACTTTTATTAATATATGCAAAGGGGTCGTGTTGTGTCATGATCACAAAATAATCTTGACACGTGATCATGTGTACTGTGATAATCATCAATAATCAGCAGCTGGGAGGATTTTTGTTTTTTATTTTTCAGCAACAGATTGCCTCATGTCAGGAATTCCCAGAGGTTTTGGACTTGTGACTACAGCCTGACTGATACTGGCGTTTTGAGGCAGGTTCCATTATCTTTACTTGACTGTTGAACTTATTCAGTAAAGGCCTATAATTACTTTTATATAGAACCAAAACATTTTTGATAACAATTCCTTGAATTTGGTTATTAAAGAATCAAGACCACAATCAGTCCTGACATTTTACAGTTGAAAATTGCCCTTGTTCTCTGTTACACAAGGCAAGTAAAGATGCCACTGTTTTTAAACTACCTTGGTCATATATGTTTTTGCATTTTGCATTGTCATCTATGCCAGTATCATCAATCAGTACCAACAATATGCTGGTACTGTGGGATTCTGTGCTTTTAAAGCAATAATGTGCTTTGGTAGAACATTTTTCTTTTCCACTGGACACAAATCTGTAGGAGGTCAGTCCAGATCATCCAGTTTAAACACGTTACACAGAGGCTGCTGCTCTTCAGAGCGGCCAGTGTTGGAGGATGGCGACTGAAAATATTCCTCTACAGTAACTTAAAGCAGTGGGATTTCAACACTGACATACTAGTTTCAGCACTATTGTGACCCTTTAAAATAAAGCAGTGACCAAATATGCACCAAAATCAGAGGTTTTTGGTATTAACATGAACATGAGAGTGTCCCAGTGGCCTAACTCTTGCAATACAAGA
Source organism: Dascyllus trimaculatus (assembly GCA_024666655.1). Lineage (NCBI taxonomy): Eukaryota > Metazoa > Chordata > Actinopteri > Pomacentridae > Dascyllus > Dascyllus trimaculatus. Next base: position 16,245,442 of record CM045457.1, read on the forward strand.
CCTTTGTTGTATGTTATACCTATCTCACTCCTGTTTTTCACATTGTGACTGTCAAATACCCCGCCAAACCGACAAAATGACTAAATAATAATAACAACTAGTAGTAATTAATTCCCTTCATGTAGATAAATCTTTGAGCTAAAGATGCGATCAAGTCTTTCATAAGAGAAAAAGCAAGTATTGGTGAAGCATTCTATTCTAAAGCCAAATAAATAATGTTTCTGTGGGACTGTTTCAACTGACTGATACCTCTGTGCCTACGGAAAAGTTAATTTTTTCTGGATTAGGCTTTAGGTTCTGTTTTTCTTAGTTTAATAAAGTTTTAAAAAATGTTCCTTGTAAAGCAAAAAGCCCATATTCCTGTCTGAATTTAACAATGGTCAGCATCTGGGTCGTGTAAAATACCCCATATTCAGGTTTAATCTGTGGCTCCAGCTCCATAAAACTCCTTTGGCAGAGTCCCCCGTACCTGCGCCGGTGACTCCTACTGGTTGATGAGTGCATCTGTGTAGAGATGTGTGCATCCGCAGGAGATACTCTGAACCTCTGCATGTGCTGTGAATCTCCTCGCTGTTGGGTCAAAAGAAGCAGCTGGCGACTCCATGTGTATCGGAGGCTGCACATGGCTGCCTACACCCTCCCCAGGTGAGCAGTGGGAGCTGGCTCAGCATGTCCTGGGCTACATGGGGATGTGGCCTTTACAAACTGGGGGAAGGAGGGGAGAAAATGGCCAAAAGAAAAGCAACAAATAAAAACAAAAATGCTGCAGGTCTTGTCACAAAGGAAATCCATTTTAGTCGTCATGTTATGAAATAATCCTTTCCCCATCCCAAGAAAACAAAGCTTGTTGTGCGGCGATAATGCAGTAATTCTCCTGTGAACAAGAGAAAACAAAATGTGACCGTAATTGATTGGCCCATCGTGCTCATGTCGTGCTGTTGTGACAGAAACAAAACTGGCTCAGTATGTGACACATCTGCTCAAACCCTCCTCCTGTATGATCAGAGGCTTGGCACCCAGTGACTTGCAGATACTGAACCAGGTGTTTGGATAAATTCTTAAATCTGGTGCAGATTACCTTGGAGCTCTAATCTAATTGGTTGCAATGCATCAAGGCCATACGTTTTAAATCAGCAATGATGACTTCAATTTAGCAACACTCATTTCCCTGCAAAAATGGTTTGGATTTCAGAGAAAATTGCCTTTCATGTCAGAGATTTAAACACTTAACAGCTTGCAAATTCAATGTTTTTCTGACTTGTAATGTATAATCACGGCTGGTCACAGCATATTTCAGTCCTTTTGCTCACATGTGACTTAACTCACCTTTCAATCTCTCTTTTTTCCTACACTTTAGTATACTGCCTCACATCAATCCTACCCTGCTGAGGAACTAATTTCAGTAATCATAGAAATGGGTTCCTCTGGTGAAAGACACATAATGAGAGGGGGTGAATTAGTATTGTAGGAAGGATGCAGTTAAACAAGCATTATGCAGCTCAAACTCAATGATATTTGAAGAGCTATTCAAGAGCCCATCAGTCTTGGCCAGATGTTGGAGGCTGATAAGAGAGTCTGCTCTCAAGGAGCTCTTCTTTATTCTGTCAGTGCCACTTTCCATGAAAGAAACTGTGGGAAGGCAATGGCCTAAGGAGATAGAGAAGCACTTGCCATTGTGGTAAAGCGTCACACAGATGTAAAGAAACAACAAATCTAGTTGAACAAAACATTCTGTGCAAACACTGTACAATGTGGTTAACAAAGTGTATAAAAAGAATCTCCACTGGGATAAAACTCGGTGTATGTCAAGTGGCACAACATTCTGATGGAAAAGATGTTCAGGCATAATCGCTGTGAGCTCCCCATGAGGAAAATGAAAACACATCATGTGGCATAAAATAAATGACGTGACACAGTTCAAGGGATGAGGAAAAAGTGCCCACCCCAATTTCGCTATTTGAATGCTACTGCGTGCTGCGTCACAAACCCATCACTCGCTTTGGCTCCCCAGCAAACACTCTTTGGCCTGAGTGTGACAGAGGCAGTGTTATCAGCTGCACAGGCTGACACACTTCACTCTCTTGCCTCGGGCTTTGCACAGTCAGAACCATGCGACCGCAGCAGTCAGCGCAGTGTGGCAGGAAGACATCTTCACCACATGAGGTTTGAGCTACATGGAATAGGCTGTCTGCACACAGAGGAGCAACCCCCTCCCACCCACACCCTACCCCCCAACCCACACCCCACCCCAACCCCAACCCCACTCCTACCCCGACTTCACAGACAAATATGCGCAGAATAACAGGATAAACATGTTTATGCACGTTATGCATGTGTGTACAATGTAAATCAAAGGGCAGTCTGAGTAATTATGCTAATATTGCATATGCCTGTGCAGTCAAAAGAATATGTGTGACATACCTATTTTATTACGAAATTAGTCGGTCAAAATATAATTGAACACTAAAATAATGACACAGTCCCCTCAAAAAAGATGTTTAAAAAAATGCCAGTTTTGTTTTCCCACAAAGCTAGTTTTAACTGAATAAATAAATAAATAAATAAAAATGCTAATGCTAGAGCCTGTTAGCTACTAAAAGTCTGGTTTTGACTGTGTTTTTAAATGTTTCTTTAAAAAATGTTCCTTTTAACTACAAAACAAATAAGAAATTCTACAATTAGCAAAACATTCTTGATTGAAGTATAAAAACTGGAGTTGTATTTTCCAACAAAGCTATCTTTTAGCTAAATGCTAATGCTGTATTAACTAGTTCACAAAAAAATATAGTTTTGGCTAGAAATACTGGTTTAAGCATCTAAAATGTTTTAAAACATGCTGGTTTTGTATCCAAAGTGCTAACAATGCCAGCCTTGCCAGCTAATTCCACACTTGTTTAAAATCTAAAATTACTAGTTTGAAGTCTAAACATGCTAGTTTTATTTTTCAACAATGTTTTTTTTAGGTAAAATTACAGAATTGTATTCGCTCATTAATTAAAATGTTAGTTTTAGCTAGAAATACTGGTTTAGCATCTAAAATGTTTAAAAACATGCTGATTTAAAGTCCAAAGTACCAACAATGCAATTTCAAAATTGTACATTTTGCTAAACATTATTGTGTCAAGTGTAAAATGCTAGTTTGTAGTCTAAATATGCTAGTTTTATTTTCCAACAATGCTTTTTTTAAGCTAAAAGGCTGGTACTTAACTGTCCACTGAAATTCTGATTTTATAACATTCTTGTTTTACCAGCTTTGTCTGCAAAACATGGTACTTTGAGCTAAACATGCTTGTCTGAAGTTTAAAAATGTATGTTTAATGTCTAAAAATTATAGTAATTTAATAATAATAGTTTTTTTTTCCCAACACTGCTAGCTTTAGCTGAAATTGCTAATACTGTATCAGCTACTGTAATTCAGATTTTGGCTGAAAACACTAGTTTTACCTTCTAAAATTTTAAACATGCTAATTTTAGCATCCAAAATGCTAACAATGCCAGCTTTGGCTTCAAAACACTTTTGGGCTTTTAGATACAAAACTTCCTCTTCTTCTTCTTCTTCTTCTTCTTAATATTATTATTTACATCAAGCTAAACAAGCTTGTTTGAAGTCTAAAAAGGCTTGCTTTAGTCTAAAAACGTTATTTTTTTCCACCAACACTACAGAAAAAGTTTTAGCATCTCTCATGTTCAACATGTGAGTTTTAGTCGTCAAAGCGCTGATGATTCTAGCTTTGTTTTCAAAACATGCTTCTTTTAGCAACAAAACATTTTTTAAATTCTATATTGCACAAAACATGCTTGTCGTCCTTCACTGTATCGCGGTTCACTTTTCATGGTCTCACTGTATTGTGGATTTTTAAATTGTATACATCTAATTTTGTAGTACGGATTAAGAAGAATTTTAAATCAAAATAAAATGACACCAAACCTAAGCATAGGGAATTGTTTATAAAGCCTTAAGATATATATAAATAATAAAAGAAATATAAAGTCGCTACTTCACGGATTTTCGCCTATCGCAGGGGGTTTTGGAACCTAACCTCTGCGATATACGAAGGACCACTGTATACAAAGCCTAGCCTGAAGTCTAAAATGCTACGGGTTAGCAACATATAAAAGGTTAGTTAGCTTCTAAAAGTCTGTATTTGCTGTTGTCAGACTAAAGGGTACGCTATTTTTTCTCCTCTTTATATTATTATAAATTCAAAAACTTTTGGGCTTTGACCAGTTGATTATAAAAGAAAATCTATGTGTCTACGAGATGTGTAAAACTTTGAGCATTTCTTGACAATTTGAAACATATTTATATGCCTGTAGACTCAATCATGAAAGGCTGGAGCAGGAAAGGCCTACACAGGCCCTGTGTGTGTTCATGTAAATGAACCTGAAATGTCTGCTCAATGTCAAAATAACAACTAGAGCAATCTATAAGGTAATAGCCAACCAATCTAACAAATCCATTTTTCCAACTCAATGTACAGAACGAAAAGGTTAAAAAAAATCAAAAAGGAATACAAATTCAAAATGGAAAATAAAATGAAGGTAAAAAAGGACATCATGACTCTGACTCAGGTCAAGCCTCAGACCAGGGAAAGGAAGTGGCAAAGGTTTAATGGTGGAGCAAGTTATGCTGCAGAGAATAAAGAAATGAAATGCAGCCAAGAAAATGCTCAAAACAATCCCTCAGTGGCAGCAGCAGCGGCAGTAACAACAGCAGCCTGTTATTTTCCCTTCCCCCATGGCCTCTGTTGCCATATCCCAGTAATAGGAGATGGGTGTTGTTCACTGCCTGCGTGCCTAATTGAGAGGAAAACAAACTGGTTGCTACAGATAATGGGAAAGGTAAGGTAAAATACCATTAATAGGCAGCGATCCTTTTTAAATAATTACCAGTGTCCACTGTGCCACTTTACCAGCACTGTTTCCGTGATTGATGTTCCAGCCATTATGGGCGTTAAGATAAATGTGTTAATGTAAAGAGAAATAAATCTTACATATGTGATAGATTTCCTATGTGAGTAAATAATACCGTTTAAGGTGATTTAACAACACTGTTACATAAGTTTTTGTGTAGGCTGAACAGCAAATATGACGGGCAGCTCTAAATATACATGTTCATAAATTGTGTGCAAAAATTGATAACCACGGGCATATTAGGAATACAAGAAAAATATTTATCTTTATATAATAGACAGACGTATTTTCAGGCACATTCGGTACATGATATTAACCTAATGGTACTCCCTCATGCTTTCAGTTCCAATGTACCAGGGTGACTGAAAGGAGAATTCAAGGTCAAGCATTTCATAGGAAAACACGTTAAAGCCAATGGCACATAATAAATTCTAAACATTCTGTAGATAGTCTGCACCATACTTCTTAATAATGCACTCGACGTCTCTGTAGTTATAATGAAACATTCAGTAGCTGGGAGAATTAATAATGCATGTCATTAATGGATCAAAGAATTAAGCGGTCAGGAGCCAATGTATGTTTTTTTTCAGTGTGAGTGTCGGTGTATGTCCACTGTGGTGTGTTTTGCATTTCTATGTGTGTGTTCCAGTGTTGTTTGTCTGGTGGGAGGCTCCTGCTGTAATGCTTCAGTTATCCCATTGTTAGCTGGTTCTACTGTACCTGCAATTAAATTTCCAAAGTCAGAGGAGCTTAACTAATTACTCCCAGCAAATGCCCCATCTTTCCAATGCAAATAACATTGCAATGCACTCTAATAGTGCAGGGAGCCATAACATGGGCTTGGTGAATCACACACTGTCAATCAATACAAAATTGGATTTGCAACATAATGTTATGTCAGCTATTTCTGTGCATTCATTTGACAGATAAAACTGTAATCAGGCTAATGCAATGCTCTCACCAGAACAGTTTAGCAGTGCAAGTTAAAATGACACCACTTTTTCCATTTTTTTTTGTCCAAGCTTACTGCAACTCCACTGCAATATTTCTCATGTATGATACTGACAAGTGCTTGACAAGGCCACGACCAGGCAGCTTGTCTGCACACGAATGAGAACGAAGCACATTTCAAATCACAAATCACCCTAGAAACAGCACCTTGGAATATGAAGTCTAATGTAAATTTTCTCCATTTTGAGGCGTATTTGCATATCCTCATGTAGCGTGCTGTCAGTGGCAGCAGCGGGTGGCACCGGAGCACAGAGAGGCATCAGTGTTCAGTTCAGCATCCAACCACTGCTATAATTATATTAGAAAATCTGCAAGGCCACCATCAGCCTATAAACATCACCTGCAAAACACAAGGTCTTCGAAACTATCTCTGCAAAATTGTGTGACTCTGAAATACTGTAGCTGAGTCCGAGCTGGAGTCATCTCAGGAAGGCTACACTGGTGGTGACTCATACAAGATAAAGGAATGTGAAAGAGAAAGTAACAACCCAGACAAAAGCAGCAAATTCGTGCTATAAATGTGTGACAGTACATTTAACTTTTTTCTTAGATGTTATGCAAAGATAGATTGGTTAATGGAGGTGAGTGGCAAAGATGATGATAATAGTGCTCTCGACAAAACGCAAAACAAACTAGCAAGCTGGAAGAATCTGAAGACTAAATAAAGGTCAGCAGCAACATATTGTGTTTGGTTTATGGTGTCCTCATCTATTGCGTGAATGGCATAAGGGTTGCTTCACTGCATACGTTGTGTGAATTATATATTAGGTCAGGCTGCAGATGCACAGAAGTGCATTATTTACTGATGCCAGCAGAGGAAACACAGATGCTCGATTATATGTCCAGAACATGCAGTAGGCTGCAGCCGACAGCTGGAGGGGCTACTCTGTTCATAAGAACACTGCTTGCTTTTCAACTGATAACCACAGAGCTGTCATGCAAAGAAAGTGTGCATGTTGTGGTGTGCAGAAAAAAAATGTTTTACTTGCAATCCTGAGTTATTATTAAAGCGAGGGAAATGAAACTGAAAGCACAAATATAAACCACTGACCACGCTGAAACAAGATTTTTAGCCACAGTTTCTGTTTTATTTTTAACATCCTGTGCTTGTGACATTTTTTTGAACATGCTGCAGTTTATCACATCGCTTTTCCTGAACACCGCATTCCTCTTAGAGTCATTAAAATTTCACATATTTTTTCTTCCTTTTTTTTCCCAGGTAAAGTGCACTAGATGTGTCATCCATGTGATCCAATTCGTTCTGACAGAAGCCTTTATTGCTCAGCCACGTTTCCTCTACGTGTACGTATGTCCTTGCAAAATAACCCTTATTCATTTCCATTTATTTTGACCAGTGGTGGAGCCACTGCAAGACTGGCAATAAAACACCTCATTTATTTGACATGAAAGCTGATGATTGCTAAGGACAGCTAGAGTGGTGACAACAAAGGCAGAGGAAATCCAAAGAAGATAGAGTTAGATTGATCTGCCTCGGATCAAACAAATGGCCCTGTCACCGAGGGGAATAGCTATCGTCTATCGCCCGTATAGTAAACCAGACTTTTGTTTAATGTTATGTAGGAATAAAGCATCCAAACTCAGCACAAACCTAATATGACAAATCTCCTAAGTTCTTAAAAAGTCTGGACAGGTGGCCGTTATGCAAGCCCCCAGATGGGTCAGTTCAGCTGAGTGGGAGTTCTGCTTTAAAAGGGATTTCAAGGAACATATCTGAACTATAACAAATTGCTGTGGGCTGTGAGATTCATCACTGTCAGACCTTCTTTTTGCCACACTTCTATAGGTCATCATGAGGCCCCTAAAACAGGGATTTTCTGAGAATATGGCACACTTATTTTAAAACCTCTTTACCTGACATTTTAAAAGGTTAAGCTCCAAGGAAAGGGCAAGCTAATTAAATAAATTTTTCTCAAAGAGAGAAAAACTATCAGCTAATCACTGCAGGGATGTATCTCACAAATATCAGATCATCATTTAGGAGCACTTTTGAGAAAGCATGTTAGTGTGTCAGATTGAACTTTATAATTTTTTTATTCTTTTTTTTCTGCGCTTTACCTCATAAGAAACTGAACTGTTTTTGTATCAGTTAATCAGGTGACAATGACAGCATTTCAAAGCTCCACAATTTGCTAAAGTTTCTCTCCCGAACAGCAATTGTCTTATTATAGCTTAGCTACTATAAGCAGACACACGTTTATACATGAATGGAACTGCAAGAGAGACCATCTGCATAAAAAAGTAGTCTGACAATATCTTTTTTTAACCCTCTTGTTGCAATAATTGAATATAACTTCTACAATTTTTGCTTAGATTTTTCAAATAAAAATGCAAGTAACTTTAAATAAAAATTTCCTCCGTCATTATTTTGCAGAAGATTACCTGTGCTGCTACTATGTCAGAGCTAAAGTTAGCAGCAGATCAGATTTAAGGGAATTTTACACTCAAGCAACAGCAGCCAAAGTCATTATCCAAGATAGCTACATTTGTCAAATACAGTACGCTGGTTATTTGTCATCCTATTGACTTTTTTCTTTATTACATTAAAAGTGAAACATACTGTTTGAAATTTCAAATCCTACAGCACAAATCTGACCTTTGTCCTACATTTCCAAGTGTATAAGATGATATATACATTTTCCTTTATCATGTACTTGGACTATCTAGGTCTACTTTGCATTACAAGAGCAACGCGGTTTCTTTATCTTCAATTGGATTATGAACTGATAAGGAGGCAGCGCCTTATGTTTTAGCATGATATCATATATGCAGCCATAAAGCATATATTAAAAATCCCACTGCTGGGTTTTTAGGTCAAGTTGAAACATTAGAAAGTCAGCTGGAGGTGGTATTTTCAACTAACTAATGGAGTCAACAGTAGATTAATTAGCTGGGTGGCTTGCAGTTGATGAAATCTGATAGCAACAGCTATTCTTTCAGCCATAGTCAATAGCTGGGAGTGTTTGTTCGTTTTGATAATGAATAGTTTAGAGTGGTAAATCTATAACTGTAATAATTACAAACTATGTAGAGCATGTACTGTAAAGGTTGACAGTGTACACAAGTAAAAATATCCTTTCCTTAAGATTTGGTTCTGTCATCCCAGCAGCTCCAGATGATCTTGTTTTATACATTAGCTCTTAATAAAATGAAAAAAAAAGTCAAAATACATGTAACAATACACTGATCAGGCATAACATTATGACCACCTGCTTAATATTGTGTTGGTCCCACTTATGTGCTCAAAAATGCTCTGAACCACTGGGCATGGACAAGAGGACCTCTCAGGGTGTCCTATGGGGTCTGGAACCAGGACGTTGGCAGTGTATCCTTTGGGTACTCTGGCTTGTGCAGTGGGGCCTCTGTCAATCAAACTTGTTCCACTGCATCCTGTTGATGCTTGATCACAATGGGCTGTAGGAAGTTTGGAGGTCAAATCAACATGTTGGGCCATTGTCATGTTCCTCCACATGTTCCTGATTGTTTGATGTTGTTTTCATGTGGTGGGGTGCATTTTCCTGTGGGGGTAGGCCAGTGACATTTGGGATTTCCATTTGCATGAGGGAGTGTGCTTGTTGTGGGACCATGTTTATTTGGTTGTCTAAGCCTCATCAAAATGGATGCCAAAATCCAAGGTTTTCCAGCACCACATAGTACCAAAATTATCAACATTATTCACTTCACCTGTCAGTGGTCATAATGTTGTGGCTGATTGGTGTATGTGCATATGTACTCTACTCTGGCACCCATGAAGAACAAACTCCACCAATCAGGTCACTGTACTTACTCTAACATCATCTTTAACTGTCACACATGCAAAAACATTACAGTAAAGTGTTTTTCCTGTTTCATATGTCCATGCCATTTCTTTCTTGGTCAGTCAGGAGGAAAGCAAGACCTTTTCCACTTGCGCAATTCTTCTAGTCAGTTTCATATAAATTGTAATTTCCAGGACTGGGCCTCATCTTGCTGCCTGAACATGAGCAACACCGGCCAGCTGCAAGATGTAACAGTTTACCAGTATCCTCATGTATGACCGTCATCTTCACCAAGACATTATGTCCAACCCTTTGCATAAAAGAATGCATTAGCGTGATTAGGATCGGAGCAGGGGCGATAATGCTCTGTGCAGTCTGTGTGATTTTAGATTTGACACAGTGGGTTATGATAAAAGACTGTATCCTATCAGACAGGATGGAATGGATGGACGAGCCGGCTGGACTAATGCAGAGTGACATTCGTTCTCTCTGCGACTCCCCTAATGGCCCACAGATAGACATACAAAACTGGGTGGCGTGAAGGGCACAAGGTTACAATTTTATTCAACCACTTTCCTATCGAGTCAAATGTGTTCTATTATTGTAGCGTTAGTTTTTAGATACCGCGAATGCAAGTTCCTATTCAGAATATTCTTTAAGGGCAAGCTTTTATTTTTATCCTTCTTGTTTGGTGTGTGACGATCCTGGGGAAGGTTAGGCTTTGTTTGAGGAAGAAACATCTGTGTGCTATTTTGAGAGCGGAAAACAGCAGCGACAACAAAACAAAACATCGAACTACGGTACATAACTGTAATAAAAGTGCAAGGAGGTGTTTAGCCGAGTGACAGTATTCATTTGTCACCTTGCAGACTTCTGCTTGATTGTTCGGAGCACAGGGCTGGAGGTTTTGTGTGGTCGCTTGTGTGTGTTTCCAGGAAATAAAAGTGCTGGTGGCAAGGAGGTTGCAAACAAGAACACGCTTCAGCCGGAACGCTCAGTGATCAGAAAAGGAGAAAAGAAGGCTTTTACCAGTGACCCTGACCTGCAGCCGCCTATAGTAAACATCAGCAATAGCAGGCTTCCTCTCGTTTTGCAGTTCATTACATTCAAAGGTCTGCATAGGAGAGAAATCACATACATTTAGTGGAATATTACTGCATGCACAATGGCATCTTGCTTGTTTTGAAATTTCCGATGTCCCGTGTTTGTCCGGCTTTTTATTAGTTATCCTTCTGTCTCCACATCAGCAGGTAAACAGACACCATCACTGAGACACTTCATCTGCCTTGCTGTACAGTATTAAGATGTTATATAATCTGCCCATGCAGTGGCTCTGAGCACCACTGAGGCTGCTGTTACAACTTCAGAGTGGGCACCTGCCTGCAGAAAATGTCCAGAAACTGAAAGAGGAGAGTTTTCGCTCAGCCTAGTCTTTCGATGTTGCTGATAGGCTGTGGGCTGCCTTGAGCCATTAGTGAATCAGTTTGCATCCAGTAAGAATATTTATGTTTATGAGTTTTAAAGTGTTGTTTACATGTTTCGGTGACTTTTTTTTGACTTAATAAACAATAAAGTTATAAATTATTAAATCATTTTCTCTCATTTTTTGAATTAGTTGTGCCTCCACACACATTGTGTTTTCAGTTTTGTGTGTATGCAGGGTTTTTAATGGCTCACAATGGGCCCTCTGGGGGTAACATTGCATGACAGGAAACATGACTGGTCCATGTACGGCAAAAACAATGAGGCTGTTTACCTTTGTTGAACAGAACTCTATACATTTTCAAACTACATTTGGCCTTTCGATGAACAGAAATGTCTATTATGCTTGAGTAAATGATACCCCAATTAGCAAAACTGATTAAAAAATTAAATTGCTATTTTTATTCTCAGTTCTCATCATTTTAATTTTTCCCTTGGTGCTGGCTAACACCTCTTTGAAGATCCGTCCTTCCAATTCTTGTGAGCTTTTGGAGGGCATTTGTTTAAAGTTCTCAAAGGATGAATTGATTAGATTTTGGTGGTCAGAGGTCACTGTGACCTCCCACGATGAATTCATAACTCAAGAATTCATAGGCTAATTATGACAAAATGTCTCACAAATGTCTAATAAAATGATGAAGTGATGACATTTTAAATCTAAAAGGTCAAAGGTCAAGTCTGGACTGGCTCATGGATTAATGGAAATTGATGCTTGACTAGTAGGCGGAGGCATGCAGCCACAAAGCGGTATTCTCTTTGTTTCAATATTATTCTGGATGGATTTTCTGTGTATTCCCACCAACGCACTCACAGATCAACGTAGCAGTGAAAGAACATAGACTCTGCTGAGACACGATGGCTCGACTCTTTTAAACAAGCCCATCATTTTCGATAAATATATGATGACAGTGCTGTGAATTTGGGATAAACGTTAAAATCTTTTGTTCATAAATGCATGAAAAAGCATGAGGTTGTAAAGTGTCACCATGAATCAAATCGCATTATGTTTTCATGTCATATCGCAGATGTCTTAGATATATATCAGGTCAAATGTGTGTTAAAATGCACCTTGAAGCTTTATTTTAAGATATAAATTGATGTCTACTGGGGATATCTGAGAACTTTTCCTTCTTTTATAGGGCCCATAAATCAAGCACTTCCTTAACACGTGAGATAAAGTTTAAATGCCGTCTATTAAGCTACATACTTTATTTGGGCCTGTAAAACTAGTCTGTGCTTTTGCTTTAGAGTGTTGACTAAGCCTATTTTCCCTTTAAATAAACAGCTCTCCACAGAGGTTCTGTCTATCTAGATGAAATCCAAACCAGCAGAATACATCCCTGTTTACTGTATCCCAGCGAGACAGATGACACTATACAGTATATGCAGTCTATGATACTGTATTGAACCTAACCAGGGCAAATCCAAAATGTGTGAAGATCCTTGGTCTGGTCAGACTTCATATAAGTGTATATTCAAGTTGAGCCTGTAGGTTGATTTTCTAGACCAAGACACACCTTTTTCTACATTACAACCCAGCTGACCTGTTTTATCCCCTACAAACAAGATAATGTACATTGTAAACATGGACTGTGGTGTTCAAGTCAGGCCAACCAGTGGATCACCTCTGATGTTCAAAGTTAAAAAAGCTTATACTTCTTTTGTAAACTGCTGTGTGGATGAATAATAGAAAGAAAGAGGGCAGGCGAGTGCATTTCTCTTTTACACAAAAAGCCACATTAGAGCTGTCAGTGGGTGATGAGATACATGAAACTATGTGTTCCTGCTTCAGACTCCGTCAGTTTGCAGCCACTACTCCTGACAAACCCAGACAACAGAGTATAACCACCAATACATTCATGTCACTGTTTAAATGTTGCTGTCATGTACATGGTTCTCTTTGCTTTAAAGCAAATTATAAAGAGATATAAGAAAGTGAAAAGTTAAATAATTTGCAGAAATAATTGACTGTGTCTCTGCTGAATGTTTTGTCTAAAAACGGAACCTGCATTATAATACAGGCTTTAGCCTCATGTGGTAACTTGTCAGGCAGCTACGATAATTAGTAATGGGATTTTCACAGAGCTCCAAAGGCAGAGTCAAACCTTAGATGTGCTGTAAAGTGATTTATTTCTACGTGGAGTCAAAATTTTAACACCCTTGTTATTCCACAGAATGACACAAGCCACCCACAGCTCATACCTGAAATAATAAACTATTCTAAAGATTTAAAGCTCCTCAATCAGTAGGTGAAAAGTTCTTTTTTTTTCTAGAAAAGAGTGGAAAGAAGACAAATTCTAGTGTTTTTAAATTGTTTATATATTAGCTGTGATATCACTACAGAGCTCTGTCCTTATTTAAAAAGGGGAAAATGTTGTCATCTGAGGCTTAGGAATAGAGAGTATTCCCATCTAAATACTATTATGCACAGTGGGAGGACGTGCTGTTTGCATAACAACAAAAGGGAAGAAAAATGCCTGCCTCAAAAATAAAATAGTGTCGTTTTTTCCCCCACAACAACAAGGATTATAGAAAAAGCACACGGGGCTGAACATGTTGATTAATTTGTAGGTTATTAAAACAGTGTTAGATGGGAGAGTTAAGAGCTTTGCACAAAATATCCTCCAAATTAAATAATAAAATATAAATCATTCATTTGATGAAGCTTTTGATGTAACAACAGAATGGCTAAGCTCTGATAGCTGATATTGATACTTGATAATAAAGTATCAATATCAAATGATTCCTTTGTTGTTTGTTTGTCAGGTTTTGTGTTTTTACATAATTTAACATTTTGGAAAATATACTCACTATCTTGGACAGATGTGTTTTTGTCACGATGACTTTTTTCAATTTAGTACATTTTACATTCATATTTTTCTATTACATTTCTGTTTCTATTATATTTTACATTTTTCTATTGTGGTGGTGGTCATCTTACTTTTTCTGCTTGCTGCTGTAATAGCAGAATTTCCCTTTGAGAATCAATAAAGTATTTCTATTCTATTGTATTCTATTCTATTTATATAGCGCATATTTACAACATATGTCATCACATAACCCTTAACATTGTAAGGAAGAACAGAAAACAGGAAACAGAAAACCCAACAATCCAAAGTAGCTTTTGGATTCCCTACCAGCAAGCAATCAGTGATGATGGGAAGGAACCAAAAACTCCCTATGATAGGGAAGGGGGGAAAAAACCTCAGACAGAACCAAGCCATCTGCCTCGACCGGTTGGACAATTCTATTCTATTCTATTCTATTCTATTCTATTCTATTCTATTCTATTCTATTCTATTCGATTCTATTCGATTCGATTCTACTGAGTTGTGTTTGGAGAAATTCCACAAATTAGGACACTATTAGTGAATATAATGATATATCTCCTCTGACCAAAAATGAGATGTTCTATAAAATGTATTTAACAAATTTTGATTTAAAACTGATGCCACCTGAGTTAAAACCCCAGTCCGATCATAAATTAAAATTACATGAAAATTCATTGTCTGGTCACATGATCCAGTCATTAGTAGATAAGCATAAGGCTCCAGTGAAAACAGGCGAGTTTGTGCTCCTTCCATGAAATCTTACTGAAAGAGGTGATTGGCAGTGCAGCACATTCATCATCAGGCCGGCAGCCCACTGAGGCTTCACGCGGCTGAAACTGTGTCCAGTGGGGCTGTAGTGTCTTTAGGAGATCACAGTTCATTGACATAAGTGTGTCTGAAACGAACAGCTTTCGTTCCCTGGGCACTGATCCCTGTTCACGCAACGCTCCTCCGTGTGTTCTGCTCTGTTTGGGTTTGTCACCCAAAGCTGCTGTGAACAAGGTGAATGAGCAAAGACAAGGCAACAGCACAAAACCATTTCACCCCGGAATACAGAATACACTGGGTTTTTGGGTCAAAGAAATGTTGAAATCACATTTCATTTTTTGCAATATGGACAGTCCCATCCGATTAGTTTACTATTATAAAATGCTATATTACATAAACAGTGTGACTTAAAGAGAAAAGGAGACAGTTTGTTTCCAGCGGATCTCCAGTTTCTTAATGATTTGTGATGTTCAAAGAACCTGAAGGTGAACTTTTACACTGTCATTAGCTGAGAAATGAGCATTCAAATTGTCTTCCCTTTCTGGCCGCATTATCCTCCTGTGTTTGGATTGTTATTCAGTATTTTTCTTATTATTGCTCCTGAAAGTTTCCTTCCTGATTGAGCAGAAGTAGTCATTTGGCTCAGAGAGGAAACCATGGCCTGTTATTGTTGAACTTGACTATTGTTCCTGTTTATCTTGCAGAAAACAAATGTGTCTGCAAAGGTTTCTGTCAAACTTTCTGGTCATGTTCTAAGAAACACTGCACTCAGTTGAATGAAGGCATTCTTAAAATACTGGAGCTGCACCAGCCTACAGAATTAGAAACCTTACAGACTTTAGCCTGTGTGAGGAGTGATAAGATAAACTACTGAATGACCAAAGCCTCCGCTGGTTTCATGTGAATGGTCCAAATATTGTCAGATGCATTTAGTGGTTTGTTTTATTGTTTATGTTGTTGTTGGCCTTCCTCTTTAGGAAAAAAAAGCTGCAAATGAAACCTGAAAATCCACATAACCAAACTCTCTCATCTATTTGCAAGTCACTATTGTCCATATACCAAAATAAAAAAAGGATAGAAAGTTCTGGGAAAGGAGGAAGTCGTGGAGTTTATGGTACTCAGGAGAGTGGTAACACTGCTACAGCAATATTGATTAAAGCAGAAATAAACTTTGTTTTCCAAACACTCAGCATATGCTGGATACAAGTTGGACATATGGAGCTTATAGGTGTGTGGTGAATGTTGTTTCACATAAACATAATTAATTCCGGTATATATAGAACTTAATTAAATGTGTTGTCAATGTTAAAGAAAAACAAAGCTATGGCAGCTTTATTGTAATTCAGTGGAATGTAATTGAATCACTCCAGATAAAACTGTACCTACCATGTAAAGTTACAGAAGAGAACAACATGTATATTTTCCAAATGCCATGTCATTCTCTACGTTTGTCACATTAATTAGGCCTGCACAATATGATGAACATCTGTGAAGAGTGATGAAATTATTCGTGGTCTGCACTTGGGAAATGTGCCTTTTACATTCAGTAATGTGAAGATGATGCACCTTGTAATACATTACCAAATACTGAAATGTGCATATTAGCTATTAGCAATGTAAGGAACTGTACCTGATCTGTGTCGATTCCCACCCACAGGTCAGCATGCCTGTGAACTGTTAATTGTAAAGCTTAACCATCATACAGTAAAATGCAGTTTTCCTGCAGCTGTTACTTTTTAAAGACATCTGAGTGTCTTTGATGCATTCCGACGTCAATGCCCTGTTTGGAATTTTTAAAGAAAGTGGTATGGATTTGCACCAAAATTTAAATGGTCATGCTCCAAATTTACACTGTTTCATGAAATCTGGCTAGGTAGCTAGACAAACAAAAAACAGACAGCAGTCACAATATGCCTTTGCCTTTACCTAAATCTTGATACAAGATATAAAACAGTTAAGCATGGTGCAAGTTAAAAGAGTTGACAGTGACAGTTTTTCTTATTTTTGATCTGAAAAAGATCCAATCAATGATACAACCCCAACAATGAGTTTTGCGATCTGTTATACTCCTATTGGCTGTATTGTTCCTGTGTCTTGTACACTAATACAGGCTCAAAACACTGAATAGCTTATTCCCACTGTATAAAGAAACTAAATAAATTATCTCAAGCATACTTTAAACAGAATGATAAATGTATTATAACAGTATAACCATCTCCCCCTTGAACTGCTACCTTATCGTGGTGGGGGAGTTTGAGTGCCTGAATGATCCTAGGATGTTGTCCGTTGTCTGGGGCTTTATGCCCCTGGTAGGATCTCCCAAGGCAAACAGGTCATAGGTGACTGGTCAGACCAAGAGCAGTTTGAAAACCATTATGATTAGTACAAGATTGAGTATCGTGATGTCGCCTAGTATGGCACAGCCGAGACCCCACCGTGGAGCCAGGTCTGGGGCTGGGGCTTGCATGCAAGCGCCTGGTGGCCGGGCCTTTGCCCATGGGACCCGGCCAAGCTCAGCCCAAACGGACAACGTGGGCCCGACCTCCTGTAGGCCCACCACCTGCAGAGGGAACCATAGGGGCTGGTTGCATTGTGGATCGGGCGGCAGTAGACGGCGGGGGCCTCGGTGACCCGATCCCCAGACACAGCTTTTGGCTGTTGGGACAATGGATGCATTATAGCCATAACAATCAGTCTGTTTATTGCCTATGTTTATATCGCAGTCATGATAAAAAATGTATCGATCAGCACGAATATGAATCCTTTTTAATCACTCCAAAATGAGTTTAATTTCAAGCTGGCTGAAACTGATGATTGACCAATGAGACACAAACCATGTAAACACTGTAAATATGTTTTTAATTTGACAATCATGGCAAATTCATCACTAAAGACAGAATAGTGTGCCTTTACTTTTACTGCTTCTTGCATTGCAGATTTTTGCTGCATTCCAATGTAGCACAGTGCTGCAACACCATCCTTCATAAGTGAACTGTATGTTTTTTGAAAATGGTTTGTTCCATATGTGTTTTTGCATGACAGAGTTTCAGAGGACATAAAACATAGCTTCGCTAAAATACACAATTAACCTCTGCCAATGAATTGATTGCACATTGAGAAAATGCATTTATGAAAAGACCAGACGGCATTTTGGTTAGTTATAAAAACAGCAGCACAAAACGATGGTGCTTCCTTTTTGCAAAGCTGTCTTTAACATGTCTGTTTACAACAGAAGTAACAGCAGATTAGGGTGTTTCTATGTCAAAATCCACCCATTAAACAGACAGCCATTTTTTTTTATCCCTGTCCACAGATTTTAAACCACTTACTGTACAGTAGGAATTTAAACGCCTCTGTTAAAAGGATTCACTTTCTAATTCCTGTTTGAAATGGAAAATAGTGACTCTATCAACATAGGCACCGAAATGTGTGCTGCAAATTTACATTTCCTGGATGTGCAACATGAAAAAAACAATCAAAGTGCTCAGCAGCATGCTGTATCTTCCTGCTGGTTGCTGCGAGTGCTTCAGTATGAATTTTGTGATGTGTTATGTCTTCTCTGCACTTAACATTTTAGGTTTCCAGCAAGTTAAAGTAGAGAGCAAATATGTCGAACGGTGATTAAGACAAAGAGAGGCCATCTCTCATTCTGCCACTATTTGTTGTAGCACTAGTGTGACTAACAGCAGGGCTGAATGTATTTTGTCAGTAAATGAGAGTTTAATACGTTGCACCATGGAGATGGGACGTAGAGTGTGTGGCCCCTGCTGTTTCCTTCATCAGTGCCTTGCCTTGTCACAGTCTGCACCGCATGAATCCACTCTCATCTGCAGCGACAGGAGTCTGAAAGAGCACAAACCTGAGACCTTTGTAACAGCTTCCTGAATGGCTTTCTGGTGTACATTCATCAAGACTACTGGACTCAAAGTTACCTAAAGGTATAAATCTCCATTAATATTCTTACAGATGGGAAAGGTCGTTTGTCTTTTTTCCATTAAGGGAAAGTAACTGACCTCAAAAATGAATGATTTATAATTATTCCCAGCTGTTTTTGTGTTATGAAAGCACCAGTTCACAGAGCCGGTTTGGTTTTAGAAGATTTGGTAAGAATATGGTTTGTTATTGGTTTGACTTTAGAGTCCCTGTAAATCAGTGAAACTTTAATCTTTTCAGACTCAGCTAAATGTCAAAAATAATATAAGCTAAACTTTAAACTGTGCCTGCTTTGTTTACTAGTTTTGATTTTCCGAGAGAAATACAACTTGAACTGCACAGTGGTTCCTCCCAGATATTGAATGATTTTAATTCACATCATCAGTGTCAGTTTGTTTCAAAAGGGAAAGAAAAATGTTCTGTAATTTTCCTAGAATTCACAGACCGTGACACACTTTGGTCAATGTGCACAATGGAAATGAACAGCCAGACATCTAGGAAGGAAAATGCCCCTTAGAGGCTTGAAGCTTAGATCCTGTTTTGACAAATCTACCTACAAAAGTTTTTACATATTCACTAAATGCAAAAATATAATAAACTCATTCCTTTAAAAAAAAAATAGACCAAGTACAAGTATTTGCTTTTATGGGTTTTGCATCCGTCATGTATAAAGTAGGAGAGGAGTTTGTGTTCCCCTTTCTCCAGAATTTGATTCATTTTTCCGTAGAAAGTATTACATGACTCGCACTTCTCCAGCTTGGGGATGTCAGCATGACATTTGCTCTATTAAATCATCAGTGCAAGAGATTATGACGTGAAAATATCAAATTGTTTGATTTTAAAATAAGAGACAAACTATAATTCCCATAATGCAAGAGGGATCCACTGACAAAGCTTAATACGCTGTTACATGCCAGTAATGGCAGTTAGAACCTAAAGATGACAGTGTTGAGAAAATGTCAAACACTGTTACACTTTGCAATTATACTTGGAGTATAATTAATTACAATTAAGTACACTGATTAGCTACATTATGACCACTGACAGGCGAAGTGAATAATGTTGATAATTTTGGTACTATGTGGTGTTCTGATGGAAAACCTTGGACTTTGTCATCCATGTTGATGAGACTTAGACACCCAAATAAACATGGTCCCACAACAAACACACTCCCTCATGCAAATGGAAATCCCAAATGTCACTGACCTACCCCCGCAGGAAAATTCACCCCACCACATGGAAAAAACATCAAACAATCAGGAACATGTTGAGGAACATGACAATGGCCCAATATGTTGATTTGACCTCCAAACTTCCTACACCCCATTCTGATCAAGCATCAACAGGATGCAGTGGAACAAGTTTGACTGACAGAGGCCCCACTGCACAAGCCAGAGCACACAAAGGATCCACTCCCAACATCCTGGTTCCAGACCCCATAGGACACCCTGAGAGGTCCTCTTGTCCATGCCCAATGGTTCAGAGCATTTTTGAGCACAGTGGGGCCAACACAATATTAGGCAGGTGGTCATAGTGTTATTTCTGATCGATGTAAGTCAGTGAGCTTGTCTAATGGCATTTTATAAAAAAGTAGCTCTCAAAAAGTCTTCATGTTAAAACAAGTTAATGTCCTAGAGTTTTGTAGACCTTTGCAGAAGGTATGATTCCATCAATTTGTAATTTACCCAGTAATGGAAAGTCCTCTGGTCCATGCCCAATGGTTGAGAGCATTTTTGAGCACATAAGTGGGACCAACACAATATTAGGCAGGTGGTCATCATGTTATGCTTGATCGGTGTAAATCAGTAACTCACCTGTTGATGCTAGTGTAGAAAAAAAGTCTAATATCACCCTTTTTTAAAATATAGCCATAACTTCTAGAATCTCATATAATCTTTTTTCCTCCTTGGTAAAGATTTTGTATTTTGACCAAGCACAGCAGAATTAGTACAATTAACAGACACCATCTCACCAGTAATCATTTAAAATCTGAAATAAATGCCAGTGTTCCCCTTTTGTTGCCTCTTGCAGCGTTGAGCCTGTTTATACTTCACTGCCCTTGTGAAAAGAACAGTTCCAGATAAGGTGAATTTTATTTGTTTAAAACAGCACAATAGCTTGGACGGGGGGAAACTGTTATGAGAAAAGAACCTTAAGTGAGCTGCAGTGTCATTATCACTCAAGTGAGTTTTACATAGCTTTAAAGCCTCTTACAAAGTGAGCCATCAGATAAAGTGGAAGACGTATCAAGCAGGGCTTCTTTGAACTAAATGGTGAAAGGTCTTAGAAGAGTCACATTTTCTTTGATGGATTATATAATGATAATTATAGATGTCAGGGTTTATTATGAACGCCCATAGTTTATAATCACAGATTAAACACTTGGCACATTACAATGTCCATGGATACCAGGGGGCATATATGGTACTTTGTATCTTGTCAGAAAATTGCTCTTTGATCATTTGTAAAACTCTGCACCAGACTGAAAGGAGGCAGAACATGAAACAAAGATCTTACATAAAGGTCAAACTACATGCAAATACTGGTGTCATCATAAACTGTATATGTAACTAAGTGGTTATAGATATAAACAGGAAAATATACCAATTAACACATGTTTAGTTTCAAATCTAACAACCCAGTTACACTGTATACATGTTTATGTGCATTTTCTGACACATAAGTTTGCACTGTGTCCAAACTCTTTACTTATCTTCTAAATGGAATCTCTATGAACAAATCTTATGTTTATATCTGGGTACTTTCTGACTATGTCTTCCAAGTAAGCTGTCTTTGTCGTTGAACCCATGCAATGCTCACCTAAAATAAAGAAATCCTTCACCGTGCCCAGAAAGTGACATCACTTTTGAATGCGAACCAACTTTGAGCTGGTCCAACTTCTGAAATGTATTCTTGCCATTTCCTTAGGGATGTGGAACACAAAAGGCCCCCATGAAGAAAATTAACATTTTCCACAGTTCGTTGAGCTCATTTAAATGAATCAAAAGATGCAACTGACTCATTTTCATATAATGTGGCAAAGCTGATGCCAAGCACTGTGCCGCATTAGGCTCTACTGTATTTACGTTGTTATGAAAAATGTGGTTTCAGTGAGAGCTGGCTTCAGATTCCAGTCTGGTTTGCTTACTTTAAACATTGGTGCATTATAAATACCACATTGTTCATGCATGATGTATGATCCTGGTGATGTGTTAGATTTACAGTGACTGCTATCAGACAATTGTAGGATTACCTAGATTTAAGTAAATATTATAACTACCCATACACTGTATATTCAAGGCGTCGGTTTCTCTTTTAATATTAAGTCTGTTTTCAGCTTGTCTGCCGTCCAAAATATGTCTTCTTTGCCCTCTTTGGAGCACATTCCTCTTAAATTAGCAGTAACAGTTGCAAGATTCTGCCAAAAACCCCAAGAACAACATGAATGCCAACAAACTATTAACAATGTCGCAAAAAAACATGTGCTCTGTGTAATATTTGTTTGTTGTTTACTTCAAAAATCCGTAATCTAAAGTTCTTTGAAAGCAGTGGGAAAGAAGCAGCTTGTTTAATTCTCTTTGGAACTTGACGCTGGTGTTTGATTTACAGCATATTTGGACTATTTTGCATAGTCTCGGAATATTACCACCAAACCAATCCCATGAAAAGTTATTTTCCTTGGAGGACCATTTATTTAGTCAAGGCCAGAGTAGTTTAGCGGGATGGCTTTCATTTCACGGTTCATACTCTCAATGTGATTAATAAGTAAAATGCTGTTCAAGAGAGAGAAAAGCCGTCATTCAATCCTATCATCCTGGAATGGTCGGAGGACGGAATATCCTGGAGCATTGGGGAACTGTTGTCAATCACGGCACGGAAAATCAAGTGTATGTGCATCTGCTCTGACAAGTCCTCATCTGGTTGGGCTTCTTCCACAGCTAGCTAGAATTAGATAGGAAATACAAGAACTAGTAGTTACCATGTGAGTACATCAGTTCAGTGCAAGAGGATGTATAGGATTATTATTTTGTGGATGAATTAATTTGATCTGTGTGTATGTGTGGCATTGGTTAATTGACTTGATAATAAGCCACTGAGTCTTCTGAGAGCTAATTTGGTTAGCAAGTTTCTTCCAGTTTCTGTTTAACCTTGGGAGCTGTGGGGCTAAAAGGGCAAGATTTTGCATTATCATTCATCATGCCTTATGACTTTCTTAAATCATACACAGAGATTGTGTGTAATGCTTTCTTATACATAAGAAATGCACCACTTTTTTATGAATTGCTATGCATTCACAGTTAATTTATGAGGATAAGGGAACATAGGGAAACATAGAGCTACAATTCACCTCAGATTTTATGTTTCTTTTTCTTAAATGGAATCAGACTAAAGCTGATGGTTGAACTGATCAAATTTTGTCCGTCACAGTCAGCACAGGTTCCAACTGGGGAAACATTGCTTGTTTGCTTCACACATAAAAGCAGTGCATCATGCGTTACAATACCAGTTAAGATTTATGCTGCAGCACTTCTGCGTCACAGCATATTGTTTTTGGTGTTGGTTATCAGTGCAAATGTGTTGCTGTGATTGAGGAGCATGGATATTAACTAAAACTGTTCCAAATGTGCATTAAAAAACATAGTCTCTCATCTCAGTGGTTATGTTTCTCTCATAAATGCATTTCTTAATTTGATAATAGTTTTGAAATATCTTTCTGATGAGTCAGAGCAAGATCTCCCACATTTGTTTGAGATCTGGTTGCTGTGAAGGTCATAGCAGATGATTCACATCTTTTCCTAAACCATCAAATCATTCAGTGGCACCTCATAACCTGTATAGAACCATCTGCTTCCATTAAACTTCTATAGCCATTTTTTCAGCTGTATGTCGAGCATTTTAAACACATCAAGTTGCACACTCGGGGGGCGACCCGATGGCTGAATGGTTAGGGTTAGAATGCCCTCAGCAGCCGAGTCCCCAGTTTGACTTCCGGCTGGCTGGACCCCTGCTGCATGTCATACCTCTGCTCTTTCCCCCCACATTTCCTGTGCGTCTTGTGATAGCACCTATCCATCCATCCATCCATCCATTATCTATAAACCGCTTAATCCTCTGTAGGGGTCACGGGGGGACTGGAGCCTATCCCAGTCGACTCAGGGCAAAGGCAGGGGACACCCTGAACAGGTCGCCAGACTATCACAGGGCTACACAGAGACAGACAACAAGGCACACTCTCATTCACACCTAAGGACAATTTAGAATAATCAGTTAACCTCAGCATGTTTTTGGACTGTGGGAGGAAGCCAGTACCTGGTGAAAACCCACGCATGCACAGGGAGAACATGCAAACTCCACACGGAAAGATCCTGGGCGTCCTAACCGCGACGCGAACCGGGGATCTTCTAGCTGTGAGGCGACGCTGCTAACCACTGAGCCACTGTGCAGCCTAGCACCTATCCAATAAAGGCAAAAATAATAACCTCATATTCTTCAATAATATTCTTGTCTTTAAATGTCCTTAAATGAATACACTCATCTTTTAACACATGGACACACAGTATACTAACACTGTCCATGTAAACTGCTGTGACAAAGAAAAGCACCTGATTTACACAATGCAGGCTAATGTTAGCTCCTTCAAAGTTAGTTTCACACATAGAGACAATCAGTAATTAGAGAAAGTGTGTCAGAGCTTGTTGATATATTTCATCCGTATAGAACACAATAGGGATTTACTGGGTGACTTTCTGCTGTTCTTCAATCAGCCTTTTCAAACATCTCTTTTAAGGGCACGTTCACTGTTGAGCTAAACTTACAATAAAACTCCATGGCAAAACCACATGAGCCCCAGCAAACCAAAGTCAAGTGATTTTTTTACTATGTGAGGCAATAATGATCTCATGTAAGGTGCTGAAATGCTGCAATGTGATGAAATGAATTTACGAAGTGTGAGGAAGAATATTAAAATCATTTTATTGACTGAAATCTGAACAAATCCTAACACACATCGAGGTTCATGTTAGAACTCATTCGTCACATAGATATGCCTTAATCATCAGCTGATGAATGAAGACGGGAGTCTACCAATCAAGACACACTGTCTGCACTCACTGATGAAGGTTGGCAAGTTTTAAAATACTGGCGTAGCAATTCATGAAAAAATCATAGGTGCATTTACTATGTACATGAAAGCGCTGCACACAACCTATGTGTATGATACTAGCAGTAGCAACACCACCAATGATAATACAAAAGACAACAGAATAATGTCTCTTTGTAGTTTCACTTAATTGCCAGAATGATCCAGGATTGCATCACATCTCTCAATAAAAACCTTTTTTAAACATTGCCAAGTAGAGTATTTCCGCTTATGAGCAATCAAAAACAAATACTTAGAAAGGCCTCAGTGGAAACTCAATACGACAAAAGTAAATACTGAAACAAATCTGAGTACACATGTGCCTTCCAATTAGCCTAATTGCATGAGCACAGCAATAAAATGTATAATAAACTGGTATAAAATGTGAACTATGTGACCTGTGTGTCTATGTGTATGACTGCATCATGGCTCTATATTGAAAAGAATAGCCAGAAGACCTGAAAAATCCAATTGTGAAACTTTACAAAGATGAAAAAGGATACAAAAGATCAGTGACCACGTAGAAGTCAGCTGAAACACAGTTGCAGCAGTACTTAGGAGGCATAGAATGAACCATAGTAGCACTAATAAGGAGTCGCAGTGGCTGCCATCCTGAAATTACATCATCAACAGTGCACTACACTTACACAATCGAGCTCTGAAAAACTAACGGACAAAAGAATCAGACTTGGCACGGCGGGCATTAATGCATATCAGCGTTTGTGTGACAGCTCAGACGGGGTGAAGGATTTTGCGCAACACTAACCTCTGTGGATGAAATTCAAGAAATATATTAGTTCTTTCTTTTCTGCATAACATACATTCTTTGGCCAGATTAGACCAAGAAAAATTGCTTCCCTCAGATCGGTCCAGTATGTTTGGCATGCACCCTTTCAGGACTACCACAGTGAACGCACAGACCTTCCAGTGAAACACTGAAGTGAGAGTGTGACAATATGTTGCTTCATGAGTGTAAAGGGTGTTGGGGAGACGACATTTATGTGGTGTTTATGTGACACCATCAATGACTGTGGATATACCAAAATACTGACCACATAATGACCACCATTTTGCATAAAAGGAATATTCCAGGATGATAATAATCCGAAGCACTCTGCCTGATGATAAAATGATACAAGAGTTTCTCAAGCAGAAAAAGTAGAAATTAAGAATGACCTGACTTGGAGCCAATAGAACACTTGTGGGATATTTTAAAGAGAGGATTAAGCAACACGACCCCTCCAGCAAAGAGCATAAATAAAATAAAGGGAGCTGAGTTTTTAATCAGAAATAAAGCATAAGTACCGCAAAAGTGAAATCCACCCATTCATTATCTAGGCTGGAGCCTATCCCAGCCGACTTGGGCGAAGGCAGGGGGCACCCTGGACAGGTCGCCAGCCTATAGCAGGGCTGCAGGTAGAGACAGACAACCAAGCACACTCACATTTACACCTACGGACAATTTCAAATAATCAGTTAACCTCAGTGGGTTTTTGGACTGTGGGAGGAAGCTGGTACCTGGTGAACACCTACGCTGCACAGAGGAGAACATGCAAACTCCACACAGAAAGATCCCAGGCGTCCTTACCGGGACGCGAACTGGGGATCTTATAGCTGTGAGGTGGCGCTGCTAACCACTGAGCCACCGTGCAGCCCGCAAAAGTAAAATATTTATCAATAATAAAATGTGAAATGACTTTTCTTGGCATAATGTACTACTACAGATACCCTACTATTCAACTTAAAAGTCATACAAATACTTTAATACAGTAGTAAAAGATTGAATCATCTGACATATAAGTGATATTGCACAGACTTATTTTCACTAATGCTGTGTACTCTTTATATTAATATTAATATTAATAATAATATTTTTTTTTTCCAGAAAGACACTTCAACCACCTGTGTAGTTAACCAATAAATGTATGTTTCTGGAACAATGTCATCACACATGTTGTGCTCCTACCGGTTTATTTTTGGTATGTAATTCTTAGCAGTATCAGTTGTTTTTATCCATTATGCAACAGTACATCACATGAATACGCATTTTTAAATCCGTGCTTGATGATAACTGAACAACTGCACCGCTTCTATGATTATGCAGACTTCCCTGCATGTTGCACCTCTGGCCAAGTGAAGTGTTTATCAGCAGGGAGATGCAGAGTTTAGCTCAAAAATCCATACACTCCCTGTGGGAATGTATGCATGATTAATACTGCTTATGTGTATACAGTGCACTCACCATGTAACTAGTGTCTACCATGACTCATGCAGCCGCTGGCAGGTGGGACAATATCCATCTAATTTCTGAGGAGTGTGTTGCTGCCATCCTCTGCTTTGTCGTTTTTAACGGTGTACGATCACCTGTCATTTTGATTAAGTAAGCTCTTGAATCTTCTCTGGTGTTATTAACTTCAATTTCCATTTCCCCATACATACAGTGGCTAGATAGAAAAGAAGGAAAAAAACCTGTGACCCCCTTTGAAGTTTAATAACATGTCTCTTTCTGGGTGCTCAGCAATGTTTGAAATATTTTTGTCAACATCACACACTTTCATGGTTCAGTGATTAATGAGTGCTGGGAGAAAATACCTAATGACAAGCAGCAACAATGGAGTACAGTAATATTGGTAATGCATTTAAAAATATAATGCAGCTGACCAATTTTAGATTTTATTCTTGCATGACTGTGTTTTTGTGTGAGAGAGAGAGATGGAGAGAGAGGGAGAGAGACTGTGGCCGAACACCAATGTTGGATTCAGGGACTTTGTGAAAATGTCAGCAGGCCTCCCAGCACCTCCCAAGCAGTCTAACTGGAAATGGCACTGAGACACTGCTGACCATATGGCTCTTGTAATTAATCGTGCCGATTAATTTTTGGCTCGCCCTTAATGTTTGCACAGTCACTTATGTAACACCAGAACCCTATGAGCAAGCACTTCCACTAGCCTTTCATTGTGAATGTTAGAATATGAACAGAAGGTCATGCGGTGCTACAGTTAACTCCACAGCAGAGTGCCTGGTTTCAAACGTAAAAGTAATTTAGATCTGTTCAATTTTTATTCATTACCTGAATAGTGAAAAAAATAATTCCCATTTTTTTAACATTCAAAGCAAATTTAATTAGCAGTTGATGATTTTACAATGTTACATGTAAAGATGTAACCAAAAATGACTGCTATATTTAACATATTTAATAGCTGAGACACTTTACTATCAATTCTCTGTGTAATATATTATTTCAAACAATGCAAAAACAAATTGGCATGGACTAGCACACCCTTCTCTACAAAAAATCACGCACATTTTAATGAAACTTCTGCTCTACTCACCTGGTAGGCTGACCCACTATCTTTGAGCAAACTGTTCCAGCTCTCTTGGGTTTTCATTCCTTAGTTCTTTTTCCAACATGTCAACTTTCTTTCAGTTCAGTCTGGCATCAATTTTTTTGTTTTGTGAATAAGTCAAGGAAGGCTGATTGCTTCAGCTTACTAATTAGAAAGTCCAATTCCATTTGATCAGAGGATTCTCACACAGGTGAAAAAAAATACTGCGATCCATCTCATTTTCTGTACTCTGAGCATCAGCTGTCAGGCAGACGGTAGAGTTCAGTGGTGCAAATTGAATCGGTTTAAGAACCCCTTTGTGCCTGTGTCAGTCGAAATTTAAACAGTAGCCTAAAATAAGTGGAGGTTACAGAGGTTGTGCTGCAGGATGAAACCACAAAAAGACAGCTGTCTCAAGGTTGTGGATTTGTTTATTTATTTTTAATTCTATCTATCTATCTATCTATCTATCTATCTATCTATCTATCTATCTATCTATCTATCTATCTATCTATCTATCTATCTATCTATCTATCTATCTATCTATCTATCTATCTATCTATCTATCTATATTTTTTTATCTTATATTTTAAGGTCACTAGGAAAGCAAGGGCCAATTGTCCACTCTTCTATGATATTTGATCTTGCAACCCACTCTAAAATGTAACAGATGTGTGTTGTTGGTTCTTGCGCAGTCCTGCTGACAGACAAACCAACGGCAGTGAAACAAAACCTCCGTGGACGAGGTAATCACGTTACTATTTCTTGATGAAGATATCATGTGTTTTTATCATCAAACTCCAATTCAGCGTAAATTCTGTTTATCCTCCGCTACATTCCGAGGCGTGGAGTTTGCAAGAACTGAGCTCACCAGACCTTTGTAAATCTGCTCCTCATCTCTGTTTGAGGTTTTGGCCGCTTGAGGCTACACTAGTAATATAACACACCTGAATCTCCAGCTGATGTTTGCAGTTGAGTTTGATTGTGGAAAATGTAGGTTCCAGAATAATTCATGGAACTGAAAGCAATCTTTTTTTTTAAATGTTCACTGTGTGTCTGGCAGTGCAGAACTAAACTCCTAAAGGCCCAGCAGCAGGAGGTCATGGGGTCACATGATCAACAGTATACAACATGGCTGAGTATTTCAGTGGTATGGCAAAGTCTCCTGCCCTTGGTCGAGTCACCATGGTTTTCTTTAGATGAACTCGACAACATGATCACCCTTGCAGCATTAAGTGTGGGAAGACATTGTGAAGAATCTCCACCTTTGGTTTTTTTCATGCTATCTTGCAGAAACCTTCAGTGAGAGTTTCTGGCTTTCTTTAGTCAGATTACAGCAGCAGCACCAGGATTATCTAACCAATGTCTGCTCTTGCCATTTTATCTTCCTCTGGAAAATAATTTGTCAGGGAAGAAAATGATACTGTAGCTATTTTCATTTAACCTGGTGTACATTACTCTTTAGTTAAAAAGAAAGGAGAAACTGCAGAGTAAATTAAATACAGGGATACTTAGTTGCCTTGGTTCACTGTCATCCCACATAGCTTACGACAAGCAACAATTGCAAGAACACATGGCCTCGATATAGGCCAAAACACTTCAGAGTACAAGAGTTATCTATTATGCATTGTTTACCGCTCAGCTAAGGTAATGTATCCACATGAAAGGTGAAGAACAGCCTCGGGGCATTTACCAGATGCTCATTTATAAAACAAAATATATTCACTTTAAATGCCCCGCTCGTTTCAGCACACTTCTACTGAATTTTTTAACAGTTCACTGTGACTGTGAACAATATGCAGTGCTGTGATACGCATGATAGTATCTTTGAGATAACCTAAGGATGTCATATACTGAGGACAATGATGCATGTCTGTGTCACACTCCCTGAGTCTCTTTTTGTATCTTATTATAATGCTTCTCTCTGTTTTCACTGGGCATATTTTGCTCTTTTTAATTACTTTATTTATCTTGAGCACAGAGATTTGAGGTCACCTATAATTGAGGCTTACAGATTGTCTTGCTTGTACACAAAAAACCCTAATTTTTATGCACAGAGCCATCAGCTGTCTGAGTCACCTGCTGTGTCGTAGGGCACCATGCTAATTGTCCTTGGATGACTCAAGAGCTGGGATTATGCCACTGCCCCCCTCCCCCCTTGTTTTCTTACAGGATGACAAAGGTCGGCCCTTCAGAATATTAGCTGGTCTATCTGCATGCAGGGAGTCAGAGGGTGTTGCTGAGGGAGTCTGAAAGGCTCATTCTAGTCAGTTTTCAAGTTTCATCCTTCTACTGCTCTCTCACTTTAGCTCTGGGATTGATAAAACTTCTGCTCCTGCAGCTGTGCTGCTCTGGAGCATTGCACAGTGATAACAGACCAGCGAGACGTCAAGCTGTTATCTCCTTGATGCTGACATTCACCTCATATACTTGGTAACATGTGCCCAAAAGGTACAGAGCTCTCACTGAGAAAGCTGCAGGGAACCAAGGAGGCAAACCACAGCGGTGCAGGACTGCTTACAATTGAACATGGAATACAATGACAAACAGAGAAACAATTTCCACCGACTGAAACACATATATGTTTTTAACTGAGCCATTTTGCTATTAGCCCAATTATTATTTATTAGCTTTAGGGGGTGTGCCAAAAAGAAGAAATGCCAGTGTAAGAAGAGGTTTTATAATGACTATTCTGAGGAGAAGCAGCTCAGGTAACTCAGGGTGACCAAAGTAGTTTCAGGACACACCATATGTAACTTGTTCTTTAGGATATTTTGACGACATTAATCTTCGAATCATTTGAATTAAATGCTATTTGACAAAGTTCTAACAAAACAATTCCATAGAAACCGCCCATGTAATTCAGAAACTATCTCTAGTCAGAAAATGAGAAAAAGACACAATACAGGCTTTGAAGCCATCATTCCTTTTTGTTTCAAACATGACACAAGTTGGACAGAACCTGCTGAGAGACAATGTATTTTGAGACACTTTGTTCTTCTGAATTAAATTAAGTTTTACATTAAAAAAGAGGTTTGTACTTCATAAGCGCTGGCAATAAAAGGGAAGGATGTACCTTATCTCTGCCTGTACTCTCACTTGCTTTTATTACAGAGGTAATTTGCATTTTAATTTGGAGCTTGAACCTGTGCTTAATAGAATTAAACTGAGAGACACATTGACATGGTTTCCTGACCCCTTCAAGCCCTGCCAGTTCAGAAGGAGCAAAATCACTCAAATTGTAACGAGGCACAGGGCTGACCCCAGCCGAGATAAGTCTTAAACGTAAACATTGGCTCCTTAAATGCCAATTATTACCATCATTTTCAACAAACTGCCTGCAGATGCGTGAATTAACCTGTAAAACTGTCCGTTATTGAGAAAACCTAAATCAGCTACATATTTTGATGAAGCTCTTCCCATAAAATGTTGATTCGCTGGTGTCCAAGACTGGAAGACCTTGCACTGAAAGTCAAGCAGTATTGTCTTTTTCTATTTAATGCACAGCAGTTTATTTTACCATAATAACTCCCAGGCTTGTATCTGTGAAAATTGGAAGTGGGCTTGTCAGACATGGGAATGTTTACAGCAGCTTTGAATTTCCTATTCCAGTCAATATTAGGTTAGGCTAAGGGGGAAAAACCTTGAGAGGGAGAAGTGCTATGAAGCATGAACAGCCTAGCTGTCGACCTTCGTATGAAAAAAAGAGAACCAGACAGAATGAAGTTTGGCATTTTATAATTAGAGATGAGAGTCCGGAGCAGCAAACAAAGCATTTCAACTGGCATGCATCAGTGTCTTCTACTGTAAATAGAATAGCAGAAGTGAGATGTAGCATGAGATACCTGCCTTGAATAATATCAACACGACTCCTTGAATGCAGGTGCTTGTTCATTTTACTATACAATTACTTTCACTGCTTTTAAGACTTCAGACTCAGACTTTATTGTCTCATATAGTGATGCTTGTTAGCTTTCCTTCGAATGTGTTCCTCCTTCTGTAACAGTGTGAGTCATCCAGTCACACAAGTCTAAACACTGTGTTCTTACAATTGCAGTCAGCTTTGACCTATGAGGTGGTTTTAATAGAGATTTAATTGAAACTGATAGTTGTGACAGAAATACAAAATGCTAGAAAATGTATAAATGAAATGCTGTGGCACACAGAGCACAGTCAGCTATGCTCTGCAGGGTTTCCATCAGCGTATTACCAGTCCATCGGAATACTTGGCTTAAGTTGACCCCCGCTAGGCGTAGGCATTGGGGAAGATGTTTCTTAGACTAGTTCCACTTGGGTGTCTTGGTTGGGAACCAATAAAATGGCTGGAAAGCTCACCACTGACATCAAACATCCACCAAGTCAACAATGCTAGCTCAGCGTCGGGTCAACAGAGCACCTCTTTCTTGATGAGCCAAGCACCTCGATCTGGGTAGATTCTAACAGAAAATGTTGAATCCTACCTTAATGCTGACATCAGTATTAATAAGCTAACTAAGTTAACTAATTATCACCTGCAGATTTTATTCAGTGTCCATGCCTGTCACAGGTACTGCTTAGGGACAGGCAGACTCGGAGAACTGTGCATCCTGTGCATGTCAGTCATTGGCAGAGCCTGTCAGTCCCACCTAACCCGGTAAATCAGACGAGTGACTTTTCTGAAAAGGTTAAGAGCAAATGCCCCTGCCTCGAGGATCCCAGCATTTTTTTTAACAGACCATCTGTTTAAAGGTTCAGACTAGAGCAGTGAGGCAACACTGCCAGAAATCATGTAACTCACAAGCTCGCAACTGTGTGGACAGATCTCGGAAAAGTGAGTGTTGTAAACTCAGCTCTGAAAGAACAGTCTGCAGTGTCAGTGCTAACCCTAACCCTTTTTTACCAGTGGCTGCTGTCAGTAACAGAACTAGCTACCATCAGAGTCAGCTAAATCACGACCTTGCCAATGTCACAGCAACGTTTTAATAAAAAACTGTCCTTCACCATTGTTGTCAATATTGCCACATTTGTCTGATTCTTTTTTTCTAATTATAAAAGCAAAATGCCAGTTCTGTACAACAGATCCTGAGATTCACACCTTTTAAATGAGCACAGTTCTAAAAGCAAAAACAAGGAATTCAACCTCAGAAGAGCTGTATTATACAAAACACAGTTTTTCATTGCTTTAGAGCATGATTCTGAGTTTTCTGACTGACTAGAGTCCCATGAAATATAAGCATCAAAAATTCCCCAAAATTCCAGTGATTTTTCCCTTCCTCCATGGATCAGAAAGTGTGCTTTTAAATGACCAATTCAAGTGTGCAGCTTGTTGAGATGTCGCGACGCGATAGGCATTGCCCCTAGCTGGCTCCTCCATCTCCTTCTCTCTGCCACTCACTGTAAATAGTAGATTCAGACAGGTGTGCTTGCGGCCCTCTTCTTGATAGAGCTGTGGGCAGTGGCAGATACTGATACATCCCTTTGGAACTGAACTAAACCGAAGGTATTATAGCCACAGTAGAATGAATGATCCGTGGAGTACTTTGAGCTGAAACTTGAAATACACACTCTGGGAATATGTGACATTGCTTTGACTTGTTAAAGGGGTATGATATTGAACTTTTAAAGGAGGAGGCTGAGTTGATTTGTAGATTGTAGAAATCTTCGTGGGTGGGCTGGACTGAAATTGTGAACAATTGGACAGAAAATTGGCTTGAGCGCCTGTCTGAACTATCATGCAGTTCCATTTCAGATAGAACACTTTGTCACATTTAACAATCTATTTCAGATTGGCATGCATTTGTGTTGGTGGTGACGCTGCCTCGATTGATGCTCTGAAACCATCTAGGCAAGCCTGACAAAAAAATGTCCCTGAAATCACAAACTTGCACACCTGAAGGGAGCATATGAGCTGAGTCACCTGCTAGTGAAATGGAATTTAGTGGAGTTAGCCTATGTGTAGTTACAAGCGTGTCACCTTTTCTTTGATTTCATGCAAGCCTGCATGACCTTCTCATCTGGATGAACATAATCAGCAGGTTGCTGAATGCAAACAGATGAACTTCTGGCATGACAAGATTACGGTGACTTGACCCAAAAGGAAACTTACTATGTGAGTAATGACACTAAGCATGGCGTCAAGATTGATGCAAGCGTGTCACCTTTTCTTTGAATTCATGCAAGTAAGCATGACCTTCTCATCTGGATGCAGCAGATCAGCGGCATGCTGAATGCAAACAGATGAACATTTAACAAAATACATTAATGACTCGTGTCTTGATACAAGGAAACGATTTGGCGCATAGAAAGAGTTAGGGAATCAGCATGAAGCCTTGTACCAATTATATGGAAGGATGCAAGGCTTTTGAGATGACAATATTTGTTGGCAGTCAGGGAGATGAGTCATTCATATTCCCCAGAGGACTAGCAACCTGTGGATTTGGAAGTATTGTAGTTGCTGCTAGTGCTGAAAGAATGAGTAATTTTGAACTAAGGTTATGATCCTACAAAATACACATAAAAAACTTTACAACTTCAAGGATCCCCCAAAACCTTGAGTTTTTTTTCAGAGCATTCAAAATTGAGTTTGAATGCAGAGCACTTTGGAGAGAATTGTAAAATCTATTACTAAAGTCATCTATTAGATGCAAACAAATGGCATGAAACAAATTGCTGATATTCAACAAAATTTAACGTAGCTTCAGAAAGAGTTTGGCAAAAGTAAGTCTGACTGTAAAATGCAGCTTCTCTTTAAACTGAACTCTGAACTGATTCCACTGAGAGAGATGCATTTTGAAAACATTTATGATGTCTGCTTATCCCAAGTAAGCATGTCTAGTTTTTCTTTACTCTAAAGACATGATCTACTGTCGCGTGCTAGACAGTAGGTGGACACAGAGGAATGGAACTGATGATGCTTTGAGCCTCCTGGCCACGAGAAGCTGATAAACCATGTATATGTTACATGATAACTAAAGCTTCCTTCTAAATACATAGAGTAGCTGTGGGGTTATTATGGTAAGTGTGGAAGGAAGCTATGAAATAAAGCCACACTTGAATATCACTGAAATGCTGACAATCTGAGATCAACATTTTATTTCCAAGCCATTATCGACCATCATCTGGAGGCAGAGATTAGGCCACATGGAGGTGAAGGGCCAGGCCGGCAGGGGGCGCCGGAGCTGCAGGAGTCAGACTTCTCCAGTGGCTCAACTGTGACGTCACTGTGGTGGGCGGAGACTGAGGGCTCGAACCCGGAAGCAGGACGGCAGGTAACGGGAGTTGAATCGGTCAGCGTGGGATGGATTTTCCCCGCGAAATGGCGCTCTGGCGGAAAGTTTGGAATGGAGGAAATTTCAGTCGGCCTCTGCAAAAGGCTGACCGGCTTTGGTATCAAGGATGCCGAGATAGGAGGCAAAAGGTAAGAAAGAATTCCCAAATACGAGTTTAATAACATACGTCAGGGATCGCTTAAGAGGAGATGAATTGTATAACTGCAGAGGTTAGTGTATGACGGAAGTGATGAACACCGAACCGAGGAATGAATGAACGCTGCTCAGTTATAAAGCCCGCTAAGTGGGTGGACTAGTTGAAGTACTGAATGATTTGACAGAAAAAGGACTCCTGAATAGTGACTGTGTTTACTAGTGCATCTATTTACTAGTGCATCTAAAAAATATTTCTCCTTTCACCAGTATATTTTATTTATTTTTTGTGTGTTCTTGCCTACTTTGTAAAGTGTCTTTTAGTGTCTTGAAAAGCTCTGTATCAGTGTTATGTATTCTTATTTTTTTTATTTATTTAATTCAAGAAGGTAAGCTTTTATATACTCAGTATTAATTACATGTAAAATGAAATATTTCAAACCTCGTTTTTTGTTTTCATTTGGATGATTATGGCTTATAGCTCATGAAAATCAGAAATCCACTCTCTCAGATTACAAGAATATTTCCTAAGATTAATCAAACTGAAAGCATTTACGACACAAAAATGTCCAACTTCTCAAAAGTATGTTCATTTACACTCTCAAAGTTAGTCTTGGGCTCCTTTACTGTGAATTACTACATCAGTGTGGTGTAGCATGGAGGCATGTGGCTTTAGCCTGTGGCACTGCTGAGGGGTTTTTGAAGCCCACGTTGCTTTGATAGCGGCCTTCCGCTCATCTGTATTTTTGAGGTCGGGTGTTTCTCATCTTCCTCTTGACAAAACTCCACATGGAGTTCGATGGGGTTCTGGTCAGGGGAGCTGGCTAGAACATCAAGCACAGTAATGTGATGGTCGGCAAACCATTTGGTAGTTTTGGTGCTTTGGGCAGGTGTTTTGGAAAAGGAAGTCAGCATCTGGAAATCAGCAGTCTTCTCCATGAATGTGGTTGCATGTGCAATGAACTGTTTCATACTGTCTAAATAGTAATTTACTCAAACTTGAAATTAAATGTTCTAATATTTTGAAGTATTTTGAGATAGCTGCAAGCCATAATTATCAAAATTAAAAACAAGAAAGAAATATTTCACTTTACATCTAATGAGTCAATGACTAATCACTTTCCTCAGTTTTCTTCAATAACTAATGGAAAATATTAAACTTTTTTTTTACAATGTTCTATTTTTTAATGCACTAGTGTATATATATATATATATATATATATATATATATATATATATATATATATATGTGTGTGTGTGTGTGTGTGTGTGCGCATGCAGCACGCCAATGCATGGTTGGAGTCTTGAGGCCGTTGCTACTAGAAAGATTAGTCATAGCAGTGGTATTGCAGTGCTGTGCTTCTGGCATCACTCGGGAGATCCACAATGTAATGCCTATTAATTGAGAAGACAAACTGTGCAGTTCATTTGATCTCCTCTTTACTTCATGAAATGAAGTGCTGCATGTGGTTGCGTTGTTTGCTTGAAACCCTCGGGTCTCGAGTTCATCCTGCTTTGCTTTGTTATCTTTTTTGCTTCCAGGCCCATTTGTTAATGTATAGTAAAGCATTTAATCTGTACCGACATTTACATTAGATGTGTTTTTTTTCCTAATTTACCAAATGAGCTGCTTGAGAGCATTATAACCTAGTGAAACACTACTCCCTTCATATGTTTAAAGGTGGAGATTTAATTGAAGTGATACTGTAAGTTCTTTAGGCCTTCTTCATAATGCAAACAGACACATCCCCTGAGAGTTTAGTTGTTGCAATTGCTGCAAGTATGAACAAGAAAAAGACACTATTCAGGCGTTTCTTGTAGTGTATCGATAAATACGGTTAAAAAATGTATTTTATTCAGAGTGACTGATGGTGTAGAAAATGTATAGCCAGTCTTTAGTGGCTATCAGATGTATACACATTGCACACTGGGATTGTCCACCACATTTACTCTGTTACCCAATCATGCTTCTAGTAAACACTGCTATTTTTTTAATCACAGAACTGTCCCTCAAAGGAGACATCTCATTAAGAATTGAAAAATACATTTATTTTGTGCAACAGTCTCATTTCTGCTTGCAGACCACAGTCGACCAAGATCAGTCTGTGCCACAAGAAAATGCTGTATGCCCACCCAGAACTAATTAAGGTGAAACAAGGTACAACAACAAGTAAATCAATGAAGGCGCATTTCAGATACATGGACAAATAATGCATATGCTGCATAATAAATGAATGTAATAAAATGCTGTTTTGCTTGGAGAGTTGGGGGGATGACACCAAAGCAGAACCTCAGATTGTAAGATTTTTGTTCTCTCGCTTGATAATTAATGGCAGGAAGTGAATGTGTATGCCTTGAAAAGAATAATCATAAGTCTACAACAGTGATCATGTACCCTCCTTTTCTCCTCCAGACAATTTGTCTCCCTAGAATATGCACCAGGGGTGATGCTATACATTAACAGCTGGACATTTTTACACTGAGCATCAAGAAGTGCCTGCATTTTAAAGGGAAAAAGCTCAGTAAGATGAGTAGACCTTCCAAAGAAACTTTTGCAAGTTGAAGGATGGTCTTCTGAATGTCGTCGCAACTCAGCTTAATGTCCAGTAAATATTTTCTTTTATACCACAGTAATATATGAAATTTCCCACCATTGCATGTACTGTATTTTGTAAAAACTCAAGCTTCACTGTCTGTGGTGCTGGGTGGATGCTGCACAGACACAGATGACGATTGGATGTTGGTGTTTGATTTCGATGTGTGTTCAGTAACATGGTCGGATTTGGTCTTCATTTCCTTTGACTGCCTGGTGATCTGGTTGCTGCTCTTGGGTTGGGTTGCACCAACAAGAATTGAATTAAGTTTAGCAAAATCAGGTTTAAAATAAGTAAATCCAGATTCAAAATCAACCAGAGTTCTGTTGCACAATTAAAACCTCATCACCATTTGGTAAATCCAGGTCATTTGATGAAAAATAAAATTGAACAGAGTGTTAATCCATTAGGAGATGCTTCTGTACCCAAATTAAAATAAATAACAAATAAATGTGCATGCTGTTACGACCTAGTGTGTGTAGAAGAGGGGTAAGACCCTGTTAGAGAGAACTGATAAAATGGTAAATGGTCTGCACTGATATGATACTGTTTAACCTTCTACAAAGCTCTACACGATGTGTTTTTTATACACCTATTCACAGACACAAAGCAATGGCAGTGGTGCTTTACTGCCATCACGAGCAACTGGGGGTTAAGTGTTTAGGCCAAGGGCACTTTGAGCCGTAGAAAGGACCACCGGTTCTACCACCTGAGCTACAAGTAGACAGATGGTGGACTTTTGCAGGTTAGGCAGATCCACATCTATGCTCATCCGGTGGCATGAAATCTTAGTGCCACCATTTCTTCCACTATGCTTTATTTGACAGGAGGTCAGACAGTTTTAGTTTTTGCTAAACTGGGATCTTGAAAACAATTCAGTAGCATCATAAAACTCAACTGGATTGAGTTTGTCTCTTAGCTTGCTTCGAGGACAAATTCTTTCGCCCAGTCCATCTCAAAAAGACAGCAATGCTAGAAGTTAAAGAGAACCTTTTTAATTTCTAGTTAGTTTTAAACTTTGATACAATGTCATTTAAAGTTAAACCATATCTAACCAGATTTAGAAATGTATCCTTTTTGGTGCAGCTCACCATTAAAACAAAAAACTCTTGATGCTGCATACTTGTCTTTGTATGTGGAAAGCTCAGTGTCAGATTTGTCTTGTTCACTTTTAACTGAATGCTAATCATGGTGCAATTAAGACACAATGAAACAAGTAATAACTGATAGAAAAAGTACTGCCAACAATTTTTACATTTTGTAAATCGTTCAACAAGAAAAACTACTAAGTATTTGCTACTTTGATCTTCTTTAATGTGAATATTGCCTCTGATTTTTATTTGTATAATGAATATCTCAGACAAAACAAGTAATAAAGATGTCACCACCAAGTTTGAATCACAATTTTATAGGCCAATTAGGAAAAAGAAACAATCAACTGATAATCACTGTTGGAAAAAATGTTCAGCAGCGCCGCTTGACACATACATTACTTAAAATGCATGGGTGAACTTATGAAGGACAGGACGGAGATATTCCAGTTCAAACAAAACCAGCTCATTCATTGTACCCGAGAGATCTCGACAGCATACAATATATTTCAAATTAAATAAGCTCCCTCTACACCAATATGCCAGCGCTGTGTCACAAAGATGACTGTGAGAGTTTGTACAGAAAATATGTAAGTACAGAAATAAGCCAGATAATAGTAATAAAGTGTTATTCTGCATTTCTGTTATTTTGAAGACTCGCCCTGTCTGAGAATAGATGAATCAGGCAACATATCTATATTTACTCTGATTTTTCAAGCATTACAAACATGTTATTAACATCAAAGCCTTCAAACATCTTGCTCTTAAAATAATCCTTTTTTTAAAAAACAGAATTCATATGTCTGAGCAAACAGATGGCAGTTTCACACAGTTATTCACTTTGAAGCTGCATCATTGCAGAGAGCTTCTCTCTCTCCGATGCCGGGGAGCTCTGGGTAAAACTATCTTCCAGCTAGAACACACTGACACCATTTCAAATAGTCCTTCTCTCTTGCTCTCTCACTGGCTGCTGGTGTCCTCACCGCAAGCAGTTTAGAATGTGAATGCGTTTCTGTGTTTGTTTTGCTGAGGGAGAAAATGCATGCACTCCAGAGTATGATCTGAAGGAAAGTAGATTGAGACAGGCACAGCCCAGATCTATAATTGGAATCTGTTCTTGGATGTGAAGAGTTTCGAATGCCTATTCTCCAAAACCCTTTCTCTTCCTAATGGGAAAGGAGCGCATGGACACATCTTTGTAGATTTCAGCTTCTGTTTGGCATTCTCAATAGGAGACAGTGCTAAATAATAATGCTGCAGTGCACAATTTCTCTTGGCAATGCCACAGAAGGCTTCCATTGTCATGGGTGAAGATTTGCATTTTAAATGACATTAATTACACACATGTCCTATGCCACACATGTGTGCTCAAGGCTCTCTTACATATTTAAAGACATGCAGCCCCACTCATTGTCCAAGAGTCATGGTTGGACATCATTAATGCTGATGGTTCCTTGTTTTTGTGCCACAGAGGCCTCAATCCTGTGTTTGCACTGATTGGCCCATTACAGGAGACACCAACATGATGCAGCCTGTGGTGCTAATGGCACAGTTCCCTATTCATGCCGACACTGAGAAATACTAAACCATTACAACATGCAGCTCCTCAGCATTGCCCGTCATTGCGGCCGCTCATCGGACATCCATCCTCAGCAGCAGACCCATGATTATTGTTGAGGGGAAATGATAGGGCATGTTAATGTTAAAAAACAGTGTTTGGAAGAAGCCCCATGTCAGGTGTTAGCTATTTTGAAAACTAGCTGTGATAAATATCTCAAATATTGTTACAAACTTCTGTGAATGAAGAAGTGTAATGGAATTCCCCACTGCAGTGTATATCATTGTCAAGACCAAGGCTGGCATTTATTACGTGAGAGAGAGAGTAAGAAGTTGGGATCTCTAAGGCCATTCTTCTTCTATAATCTATTTGGATTTCCACAGATCCCTGAGCTTTGACTGACTTCGCTCAACAAGGTCTCAGAAGTGCCAAGGAAGCAAAAGCAGTGGAGTGAAAGGAGTACAAAGAGGACAAGGAAGGAGGGGACCAGTAAATGACATGATAATGATAACGGCAGAGCATCATCCGAACAGGTAAGGCAGGGGAACCGGTCATTTCTTCTTAGATGGAAATATTTCCCAGAATTCACTTTTTGGCCTTATCTAGAATCAAAAGTTGAGAAAAGTGTTCAGCTTCATGGTTCACAGATAAAACTTTCAAGCTTTAAACAACCTAATCACTTTGTCACTGACAGTCTTTACTTAGATGTTTGACCTTCACTGTGCAACATAATGGATGTGTAGAGTTTGACACTGGATGGATGATTTCGCATTAATCTGCTGACGGGAGGAAAGTTTATCGCCTGTAGTCTGAGTTCAAGATGTTTATGTACCAGCAGAATCACAAAAGCTTGTTAATGGTCCAGGATGCCACATAGGAATGATTATGGAAACCTTCAGTACTCATACACTGCCAAATGACTTAGGAATCTGGTTTTCTATAGTTCATATATGCAGAGATTCTGTTTTTTTCACTGACAAGTAGTTGATGTGCTTTAAGGAGGATTTGTGTTACTGTTTTTTGGTAGAAAAACCATATGAGATGCAAATTGTTCTTCTAAGCAGAGTTTTTTTAATGTCTGCCAAGAATTAATGCTCTTAAACATCACACAGAATGACTGTTGAATAGGTTTTGGCTTTTTTGTGGAGGATATTTATTTTTTCTGTCATGAGGAAATTTCAAAAATGCAACTACAACTGCACCAGTGCTTATTTTTTTAGGCCAGCAATGGTCTCAATATTTGAGGATTTAAAATAATCTGCTAAAAATGTATCGACAGCTATTTATATTTTAAATCAGGTGAAGTCACTGTCATCTACACTGATCAGGCATAACATTATGACCACCTGCCTAATATTGTGTTGGTCCCCCTTATGTGCTCAAAATGCTCTGAACCATTGGGCATGGACAAGAGGACCTCTCAGGGTGTCCTATGAGGTCTGGCACCAGGGCGTTGGCACTGGATCCTTTGAGTACTCTGGCTTGTGCAGTGGGGCCTCTGTCAATCAAACTTGTTCCACTGCATCCTGTTGATGCTTGATCAGAATGGGGTGTAGGAAGTTTGGAGGTCAAATCAACATGTTGGGCCATTGTCATGTTCCTCAACATGTTCCTGGTTGTTTGATGTTGTTTCCATGTGGTGGGGTGCATTTTCCTGCGGGGGTAGGCCAGTGACATTTGGGATTTCCATTTGCATGAGGGAGTGTGTTTGTTGTGGGACAATGTTTATTTGGGTGTCTAAGTCTCATCAACATGGATGACAAAATCCAAGGTTTTCCAGCACCACATAGTACCAAAATTATCAATGTTATTCACTTCAACTGTCAGTGGTCATAATGTTGTGGCTGACTGGTGTATGGAGCATATTTAAGACAATGGTGCTTTCCAGTAGAAAAATATGACGAACATTACAAATTAACCTTGAAAGGTTGAACATTAAGGTTAAGAACAATAACACATTGCATAATATCATAAACACAATATAAACACAAAATTTAGCTTATTTTGTTGTTAATGAATGGTTACCATGAGACGTGTCCATGCCTTCTGGAGGACACTTTATGTAATGAGTGATTCTGTTTCTTCGTCCTGTACCAAAACCTTTTGTTTGTTTTTGTCCAGCGACATAGTTTGCACATTATTTTACCACACTGTGAGATGACTTCTAGGCATATGTAAGATTTGTTCATCACCACCTGGGTTAGGTACAGCAATCTGTTAATGAACGTGAGTAGCGCAGACAGAACACAGGCCGACCTTCCTCACAAATGAAAAGTGAGAGCGACGTGCCTCCTTGTCCCTATGTCCGTTTGCTGTTGTGCTGTATAAAGTCAGAGTGGCCAGTGACAGCGATGGAAAAGATAGACGATAAAGGCACAAACCCTCTTCTGCAACACTATTTATAGCTGAGCCATGCAAATGTCAATAATTTATGCTGACACGTGTAAACACTGCTGTCACATTAATAATTGTGTTGCTAAAATAGTCACGGAAACAGCATGCAGAGCAAACCGTAGACGGCAGTGAACATGATTTTTGTAAGTGTAAATCATACAGTGTTATGATGGTCAATATAAGAATATGATCCATGAAAAGCAGCCACATTTCAGATTAATGGACTCGAAACTTCTGACTTTGGTGAGCTCATGTAATTGCAAATTATAGGCAGGGCACATGCTTTGTATTAACGTCAAATTCTTCTAAAGAAATTTAGATGCCACAGCAGATACCTAATCCATCTGTTCTATAGCTGTTCGGTGCACTACGTGTCCCGTTTTACAATGGGCACATGAAAAAAGCATAGCAATCAATATTTCCTGCACTAATTGAAGTGCTTTTTATCTGGTTGGGCTTGCAGTGTAGTGTGTGTTTGTTTGTGTGTGCACGCGCGTTTGTTTATTGTGCACTTGTATATTCATCTGCATTGCTGTCCACTCTCTCTTTGTCTGGTCTGTCCTACCTTTAAACTCTGTCAGCCGGTGGAAGCGCCGGCCTCTTTTATCAATATTTATGCCAGACAGCACTCTGGACTCAGGTCACGAGGCTCTGCACTACTTACAGTCAACCGACTGCAAGTGCACCTCGTAGGTGCAATCATAAATATATGCTTAAGCCTGCAGTTAGTTTAACAACCCACCTAGTTATTCCAATAATTATTATAATAACTTCTAGTGATCATTTCTTTCTGACCCTTTTTTGAATGCCTTTAGAGGGATGTATGTTTTGTGCAGCATTATGTATCGTGATA
Source organism: Dascyllus trimaculatus (assembly GCA_024666655.1). Taxonomy (NCBI): domain Eukaryota; kingdom Metazoa; phylum Chordata; class Actinopteri; family Pomacentridae; genus Dascyllus; species Dascyllus trimaculatus. The sequence goes on from CM045457.1 coordinate 16,289,512, forward strand.
ATGATTCCTGAAACAATCAGAAGTTGGTAAATTTAAATCTCAGATGACTCAGAGATGGTTTGATCTTCGCAGTCAGAGACTCAATCTAGCACAGTGCCTCAAAACAAAATTCAAAAATCAATACAGGGAGACGCTGCAAATGGATATAGCTGCTTTGACAGTCTAATTCCTTTATCATGAGAGAGAGCAGGCCCGAGTCTTGACAATTAATTTAACAAACAAGGCCTCGAGAGATTTGTAGAATCTCGCTGGTTTTGAAGAACTGTCTGTGGTGAAGCAAGGGATAAAGAAACAGATAGGAAAACTGTTATTTTATTCCACCGTCATTATCTGCCGAGGTGTCCACTCCAGAATGACATTCCAAGTAAAGTGAGGACATTAACATTTAAAACTTTACCCATCCTCCTTCTCCCTGAGTCTAGGTAAGGCAAATAGCGTGGCTGTGAATGTCCACTATAAATTCAAATAAGTCCACAGTATGTGAGGGGAACTCCACACAAATGTCTCCGCAGATGTTCTGTCCAACAATCATAACTTTCTTTTGCTAAATCTTCAAAACCTTCAAGGCAATTGCATAGCAAATATTAAGTTTGCCAACCGGGAAATTTTGTCCGAGGCTATGCTTATGTGTGGTAATCTTCCAGGCTTTCAAGTGCAATCATTCTCCGCTGGAAAGTTCTGCTCTTCATTTGACACGGGGTGTTACACTGGACCAACAGCTAATTATGCCGGGCCGATGATTAACATTTGAAGGAAACACTATCTTCTACAGTCTGGGCAATACTTGCATCACAATGGAGCTTAAGGGGTTGCTGGATTTTTTACATTTTTTTTTTTTTGTGACATCCTTTTTTTTTCTTTTTTGATGTATAGCTGTGTGTGTGTCTTGATGATGTGTAGCTGTTCTGAAACCCACAAATCATGTTAGGTTACCAGGATCCAAAAACACAGCAAGAAATGTTTACCTTTTCTGAGAAGAGCTGATCTTTGCTACCATTGAATTATTTCTGCACTAACAGCTTTTTAAAACATAGAAAAATGCATTAATGATGTATCATTTCTTCAGTGCCTTGTGAGGAAATGCTACTCTATGCTGCAAAGATGAGATATCAGGAAAAGTCTGAACTCCAGCTTTAATTGTAAACATTTATTCCAGTGTTTAGATACAGCAGTGTTTCCATTCAGTCTACATAAACCAGCTTTTCAATTGAATACAAGCTTCAATAAGCCAATTATACAACTTGTGTGTTGGTAGGTTTCGTTTTAAAACCTAGATATCAGTTTGTCTCCTTCTTTTAAAAACTTTCCTACAAAGGGCAGTAAACACATGAGTTAAATGTATATTTTCTGGACTGCCCATGCTTTCTTATCAAAACTTGGCTTCTCTTTATTTTTGTTTCTCACCTGTAATCTGAGTTAAAGATGTGCGTGAACCAACAGAATCAGTATGCCACATAAGAATGATACGGAAACCTGCAGTACACATACACTGCCCATAGAGTTAGTTAAGTAGGAATCTAGTTTTCACTAGTTCATATATTAAGAGATTTAGGAATTTTCAATGACAAGTAGCTGATGTGCTTTAAGGAAAAAAAACCCATATGAGATGCAAATTGTTTTTTATGTCTGCCAAGAAGCTCTTTTTTGGAATAAATGTATACATTTTTGGTGGAAAACCCATATCAGATGCAAATCGTTCTTCTGAACAGAGTGTTTTTTTCTGCATGTCAAACAATGAATGGTCTTTAACTTCCAACTATGCACAGTTTTAAAAGGTATTTGGCAGGTAGGTTCCTCCAAGCGTCTTGAAGAACTTGCCAAGCTTTGTTTCATTTGCTTCTGTCTCTTCATGTAATCTCAGATTGACTGTATACTGTTGAGATCAGGACTGTGTGGAGCTCACACCATCTGCTGCAGGCTCCTTTGTCCTTGTTGCTGGTCTTTATGACTCTGACTGTATGTTTGAGGTTGATTAGGTGCCTCCCTTATGGTATTGCATAATGGCTAAGGATCTGAACATCTAAATTTTTATAAACTTTTAGATAGTACTGTGCACGTAAACTGTAATGCAGACATTACACTCTAAGGTAAATATTAGTTTTTTTTTTCCATTTAGCTTGACGTATGCATCACATCTTTGCACAGTTTTAGTTGCACAATAATAATAATACATCATGACGTCATTTCAGATTTGTCCTGTCTGATGATCTCATACTGATTTGCCCAGTCTATTTTTGCCACCGTATTACAAGGGTGCAAGGACAGACGCACATAAGCACCACACACTGAGTTTGTCATTGTGAATCAGTATGGAGCTAATGAGGACTGTCAAGATAAAGGACATTGTCACAATAACATAATCGCCATAGTTCACAAGTAATTATTCTGTGTAATAAAAATATCCCAGTGTTTAGGAAGTGGCAAAAAATCAACATTGCATTTTAAACAGGCTCATATGGCATAATCAGGGCTTGACGAGACAGCATACAATTACAAGCACAAATTACAGGCCGCAGCATAGTTTAATGTTTAGCTGCTGTGCTAAATCTGTTGTTTTCCAGAGTTATAATGGCACTCACAGTTTAAAGTAAAGATTCATAAGATGCTAATTCGCAATATCTTTTTTTTGCCTCTACAGTGCAGCTCTGTCACCTCATATCCCCTTTCGTTACTATCAATAACAAGAATCACAACTGTAGATTCATGAAGTTTTTAAATTTGTCAACAGGTTAATACAGGGATAATGCACGTTGAGGATACACGGACTGAACAACAAAGTATCAAAAATATTCTATAAAAAATCAGCTCTGCAGAAGTTAAAAAAAAAAATCAAGAATTGGATGCATTCGTTTCAAGGCAGCTCAGTGATGCATGAAATAATGTCCTGTGGCATATTGCTAAGACCCATCCCCAATGGGAAGCAGCACTGAAATAGCCACCGAGCTCCAGTATTCAGCCCCTCGTCAGTTCTGAGACTGGACAAGCTAGTTCCAACTCACGCTCTGTGTTTCTTCATCTCACGCCATTATACAACGTCTTTCAAGCAGCCCTCTTATGTTTATACAACACATCTGTGCGGTGTTTTACACTTTGCTACAGTGCCGCTGCTCAGTTTAACATTTAGCCTGCTCCCTTTGCTTCACTATTCGTCTTCGACCACCATAAACCCGCATGCTGTCTGTTTTTAATTGCTGATGTTTGAGCAGGTTGGGAGGTCAGAGTGAGAAATATTGTTCTGCGCTATTAGGCAGACCCAACTGTCACGAGGTGACACATTTAATTTGACACAGGTACAAACATTCATATTATACATGGTCTACAAATGCCCACTCGCGACTGTTACATTCTGCACTTTGATGTACTGCTATTTATACATTGCTGGATGTGGTCTGCAGGATAATATATGGCCTTATGATGAAATCTAAGCCCACCAGTTTCATATCAGACATAACAAAAAGCTCAAATGTTTCTGTGTACTGACTGTTTCGTGTGAGACAAAGGAATAGCTTAAACATCACTGCGTGAACCTCACACTTAATTCATTGACATATGCTCAGGTACTTATAATCTGTGGGACAGTTCATGTCACTATAATTGAAAGGAACTTATTCAGCCGATGAAAAGGAAGCATAACCACACATTAAGCCTAAGTGTACCATAGCCTTGCAATCATTTGTGGCAGTTGTGTATGTCAGATACACTTAACTGTAAATTAGCATGGTGAATTTTGGGTGGAGTGAAGCTTGTAGTTTGATTGAACTTCTCAATTCCACATATATTGTTACCTCAAAGAGAATTTTTTTAGAGTGATGATGGATTAATACTAACATATTTTAATTGTGACACCCAAAGTAATTATATAGGAGCAAATTCTGGCTCTTTTTGTTTGCTGGGATTCAAATAAAGCCTCCAAAAACAACTTTAACAAAATAGTAGTCAGCCTGCTCTGTGTTTGTTTGTCTTATGTGAGCTGCTTTTCTTTGATAAAAGTGTGACAGGTCAGATTGTAGATTGGAACTGAATATTTGACTTTGCTCTTGACTGTTTAGATGGAAAGTTCCCAGACAGAAACGGGTTGCCGCAGCACCTGCATTTTCCATGGTTTCTATGGAAACAATAATTGGAGAAGGGGACCTGTCCATTGAGATCCCTTTTGATATCTCTTAGCTAGAGAAGATGAGCCCTAGGCAGCAATTAAATTGTAAACTTAGCTTGGCCTGGGAGCAACAAGACTGAGTACACAGTTTGAACTCTACACCAACAATTGACATGTGAGAGATGAGTATGTTTAAACAAATTTAAACCCAACTGACAGCATTTCAAAACATTTCTGTCCATGCTTTACTTCATCACCTCAGGCATGTGCATGTTAGCTACTGGATGGAGGTCAGGTAGCGTTTGAATTCATCTCTTGGAGCGAGTGGAACGGTGAGGCACACCAATGAGGGGTCCGCCTGCTGAAAGAGAAAAGGGCTCCTATACATATTAAACACAGCCCTGAAGAACACTGTGTTAATGTCAGGTGTTCCCTACGGCGCAGCTGTGTCAGGAGCATCTGGCTCATTTCAAGGAAGGGGGGGAACATTTTTCTTAACATGCAGTGTGGCACAATAGCACAAATTAAAGCGGGGACATCTGCATTTTTACCTCAGGTATGAAAGGGAGAGAGGATGACACTAGTTCTTTGGCACAAGTCTACGATGATATGGATCTTGATGAGTAGCAGAAATTGGAAAGCAAAAACGGTCCACATCGAGGGCAAAGAATTGTCATGATCGTGCACTTCATGTGAATTTTTATCCGTTTTTTTGTCGCGCTGTTAAATTCAATCAATGCTTGTTTCAGCTAAAGCTCTGAACTGTAGAGCCGGTGCAGTTTGATAGATGACATGATGGAAATAAGCTTCAGGGTGCTGAATTTCTTGAATGGACCCCAGAGATAGTTATTTGTATTCAACTAAGCTGTCAATTATTTTCCTAACTATTAGTTAAATAAATTCAGTGTTGTGTTTGTAAAGCATCCTAAAAGCCAAATAAGAGAAAAAAGAGTAATTTGAAGGAATTTTCCTTTTTCATATTTTTTTTAAACACACAAAAAAAATAAACAGAATTTTAAAAAATAGCCTGAACTTAAACATCTAATGTGAAATAATATTCTAAAAAACCTGTCACTTAGCATTTTAATTTTATAAAGAAAATAAAATTCTTTTGACATTAAAAGACTGTTAAAATACATTTGCAAATTTAGCACAATTTGCCATAAATTTAGTTTTTACATAGGAAACTGTTTAATTCATACTGGTTATTAATTCGTTCATTTATTCATTCAAATTACGTACTTAATCTATATGTAAATATTTTACATCAATCATTAAGAGGCCAAAAAATACACTTGATCTCATTTTAAGTTAAGGCTAGAAAATGTATTTTGACTTTGATTTTTAGGATGTAGTTTTTCCCCCATTATTGACAGTATTTTCTATTTATTTTTTGGCACTTCAGTTGGGGGTATATTTCTATTCTTCCTTTCAAGTGTTTTTTTTTTATCTGACTAACAGTCCAAATCCAAAAAATACGTACATATGCCATATTTATTGTCATACAGCTGGAACCACAGGATATTTGCACTTTTTTTTGCTTGGAAAATTAATTAAATAATTCAGCTAAATAAGAAATATTTGGAGGCTGTGTTGACAAATGCTACAGTACAAAATAATTCACATCGTTACCACCTGGTCTACACAATAATAGGATGCTGTGAAGACATGGGATGATTGAGGCACAAGCTTAAAATGATGGAGGTTAAAATGGTTTTGCTAAATCTATGCAAATCAGAATCTTCAGGGCTTTGTCAGCCCCCATTAAGAGGTTAGTAAGTGCTGAAAGACTGAACACTGCAGCCATCTTATGAAAACACATGGAAAATCCTTCGAAAACTCACACGGTTGTCTTCATCTGACAACTTCCTCGATCAATCAACTGATAAGGACGTGGCAAAATGACAGTGACATGATGAAATTGCGCAAGGTTTTTATCAAAAAGGGTTTTGAAAGAATCTTTATTTTTCTTGATTACAGCCGCAGTCAGCAATCCCCAGCTTGGAGACGAAACAAAGCGATTCTTAATTTCCAGCAGTTACAAATGCCAGAACCCAAGGCGCATGGAGGAGGCAGATAAAGTTGTTATTGGCAAATGTCCTTGGTGTAAGCAGAGTGAGCGCTCAGTAATCCTACTGTGTTATTAGTCTCCCAGGACCCTGGGACTCTGCGTTACTATCACAGGCTGGTCCCATGTAGATAACACCAGCTCCATTCACCCTCACATCTACTCATAGCTAAATTGTCTGCAATTATCACGACTGGGGAGCTTATTATTGCCCTCTTTTATTTACACACGCACGCACACGAGCCCTAAAGTTTTTTTTTCTTTTTTATGGCGGTAGATGTTGGACGTTTCATAACAAGTCTTAATTCTCTACTATATCCTCTGGAAGAACAACATTGATCTCATCTGCTTTCCCCTAAGCCTTAATTGACCATGAAGTAATCAGGTATTGTATAGTGTGCATTTTCATTTTGTTGTTGACCCATCGAGAAAGTTACTCAGACAAACTTTAGGTCAATTCAGATCTGCTTCAGTGTTAAACATGTGGTAATATGCTTCACTGTTTTATTAAAAAATCTAAATTTATCAGTAGGTTTTGCTTCTGATATTTACACCAACACCATCTACTTTTTATTCAGTGTTAAGAGTTTCCTTAACTCTGCCAACTGCTTTAAAAACAAACAAGTAAGGGCCAGTGGCCTCAGTGTCAGCTGTCATGTGCACGAGACATAGTGTAAAAATAAACAAAAAAAACCATGGTTTGCTCCTGAAAAATGCATGCTGTCAAGTGGCGGGGAAACAGGTGAGACCATGACCCTCTCTATCAAAGGAATGTCACCTGTGGTCATCTGCTATTGGTGCTGGCTGTAACCTTGCTCGAGTTCAAAATCTAGAAATATGAAGTGGTCTGTCAGTGATCTGAAGTCTAGGAGGACACCAGAAAGACTGGAAGGGAAAAATATTAAAACTTATCATTTCTGACACGGCATGTGTCGAAGCATTTTCAGTCTCATTTGTATTCAGACTTCCCAGAGGCTTTCCTTTCCATTCATCCAAGCATGCCAGCTGAAAGGCTAAATAAAAATGAGGCTTATCCATATGGGTAAACTGACATAGCATTGGACCTAAAGCAAAATACACTGGAAAATATTTTCTTCAAGAAATGGTAAACATCAATATTCTCAGGGGCAAAGAACTTAGTGCACTGTAAAAAGTAAGTAATGCATTCATAGTGTTGCTTTAATTTAAATATATATATAAAGATTATCACCATCCCGTCATGCTGACTCGCAGTAACTGCAGTTTTAGACAGTCATCTATTATATCAAAGAGAAACAGGCATATATTATGTATGAGCTTTATCGTGAATTAGTGACTGTCGAACTTTTGTATGCAAGAGCATCACAAAGCGTGGAGTTATAGCTGATAATGCTGAAACGGCTCCAGAGTGCCGTCGCTATTTTCTGGGAGCAGCATGACTGTGGGGTGCAATCGGTGTCAAAGCCGCTCAGATGAAAAATGGGTCCTGAATAGTTTCACTCTGAATTCTGGCCAAAAACAGTCCAAACGCTGACATTTTATTTGCACAAAAGGGTTACCTCAGTAATGGGATATTCATCAAAGACATCGCTGAATTGGGATACATTTTGATGAAACGGCATACATTCATACATTATTGAACATAGACTCTCCTGAAAGGTGTGCCGCAAGTTTTCCTTGGGCTGTGTTATTCCAGCTGACCTTTTCAAAATTTAATCTCTGATTGCTTTGAATGGAAAAAAATATGAAAAACAGTGTATAGGTCTCATCTGCAGCTCACATTTTTAACTCACAGTTTTACATGTGCTGTACGGAAATGTGAAATACTGTGTTTCTCATTCCCCATGTTGCTGTTTTGGTCAAATAAGCAATTTAAAAACAAGTCTGACGGTCTGATCTTCTACTGTACTGACCTTTTGAGAATTGGAATCTATGAGTGGTCCACTTGCTGCAGCGTATGCATGAATGTGTGTCTTTGTTTCTTTGGGTTCTGTTTCATAGTTTGAATAGAGAAACGGGAATAAATGTTAACTCCATTCATTCAGTTGGAATAGCATGAGTCACTGATACTGGGGGAAATAGAGCTATTGATTTGTCTTATACAAGCTCTACATAAAACAAAGATTGCACAAGTATTGCATAAAATTGTGTGTTAAAATGAATTATTCAGCTGGGTATCTAAAAACTTGCGATCTTGCTGATACATGTAAATGGACTTGCAGAAACTGTTGAAATATTCATGCAATTAAACACTACATGCCGAGTGCAGGGTTGAGACGAGGTTAAGTCTCATATGCATCAGTCAAACTCAGAAATCTTCCTATAGAAGCTGCGACGCACCGCCGACTGCATTTCTTAGCGTGGCACGTGGACGTTGTGTATTTTTAATAAAACTAAATGCTCAGTCATTGCCGCAGGCATACAGGGGCTGTTAATTGCCCAGTATGAGTATAAATTGGACCATTCTGATATCCAAGAGATTCTCCCCATAGGTGTAATTAGATGTGCAGCTGCCAAAGCATCCCCTATAGAGAACCTGCCATGGGTAACATTTCCTCCCAGTGGATGCTCGAAGAAAGATAATTGGTGTAATGTTCATGCCCAGTGTTGTGAGCTAATTAAAGCCAGGAGCATTGGCTATCAGATCCTACAAACTTTATAGCTGATGTCCACTGGTCTACAAAATATTATAAATTAAGTCTTTTTTATTAGGATTTTAATAGGGCTTCCTTTCATTTACAAAGTATGATTAATTCTTTCTAGCAGTCTCTTGGGGGGATACTTAAGATCAGGGTGATTTAGCAGTTTCACCGAGTATGAATGGGATAATGTTTGTTGAATATTATAACTGGTTTTAGGTGGAATTCCATTTTGTAAAGTCAGCAAGCAATGTTATACTATAATTGGTAGGTGATCATTGTGGTTCATTCTGCTTTTATTGAACTCTAAATTTAAAATTAAACATATTTATGTTTTTTACAATGTGGGGGATCTTAATCCTATCATGCCATTGGATTTGTTTTCTGAGCTCAGTGCTAAAATGATGCAGTTAAAATGACATCAGTGTTTAAATGGTGCCTGAACTGATACTTAAAAAAAGTCAACGCAAGTGTTTACTGACCCTCCTAATCCCAGATTGACTGGTTAAAAACAACACCCAGGGGCCAGTTGTTCAAAGGTAATCCGATCGGATTTTGGTAATCGGATTGGATCAAATCTTGAAAATGGGTTGTTCAAAAGGGAAAGAAGGATTCTGAAATCGGATTGGATCACGTAATCCAATCCTAGTTTGAATCTGGATCAAACCTTCAGTTTGTGTTGTTCAAAACATTTCAGTAGGATTTGGATAACTTTGATCCAAAAAAACAGGATTATCCTGATCCCAACAGAGGGCAGGATTTCAAGGTGGATTTCAGGATTTCAAGGTGGATTTCAGGAAGAAAATGTAGCAAAACTGTAAAATTGGACAAATAATCAATTCGTATCATTTTGTGTTTAAGCTTTTATTTATATTTTGCACTTGATTTGTTCAGCTGTTACAGTGATGAAATAGATAAAGTAGACACTGGCTCTGAGCCTTTCAGAATAGTAAAGTAAAAATAGAATTAAAAAAAAAGATCTTGTCCCCATGACAATAAACCCCCAAACAGATTTGAATAACGAACTAAAATTATATATTCAATATTTCTGTGATTCATCACTGTATATCAATTTAAAGAAAACAATCATCAAAGATGAACCTGTCAAAAATAATTTTTAACAATTGCATCCCTTACTACACGTCCAGTCAGTCCCTCATCCTGACAGAATGCAACAGGTTGGTCTTGTTCTTCAACAGGCTCAGGTACATCATAAACATCATCACAGAGAGGGACATTGCGCCTGGTAGCGATGTTGTGTAGGACAATAGAGGCAAGTATTATGTTGCATGCTCCCTGTGGTTCCACTCGCAAGTAGTTAAGGCATGCAAAGCGTCTCTTCAGAACTCCATTTAAACGCTCAATTGCACATCTTGTTTTGCAATGAGCAGTGTTGAAGCGTTCCTGCGCAGGTGTGGTTGCTGCAAGAAAAGGAGTAATTAGCCATGGTAGGAGTGGATAGGCACTGTCTCCTAATATTATGCCATCCGGTCTGTTGGTTTGAAGCTCTCTGTATAAAGCACTCTCTCTCAGGATACGTGCATCATGAACAGACCCAGGCCACTTCACGACGCAGTTTGTGATGATGAGGTCAGCATCGCCCACAAGCTGGATGTTGATGCTGCGCCTCCCCTTTCGGTTGATGTACTCCCAATCCCTCTCATGTGGTGCTTGGATATGCACATGAGTGCAGTCAATAACCCCAATAGTATTGGGCATATTCCCCAAAAGAAAAAACTTGTGCTTGGTCTGGGCAATCTGGTCATCCTTTGGAAGCGAAACAAACTGATTTACCAGACTGGCCAATGCAATTGACACAACTTTCACAACATCACTTACAGTTGATTTGTCCACTCCAATATTGTCACCAACTACCTGGTAGAAAGTCCCAGATGCATAGAATCGCAGAGCAATGAGGACCTGTTCTTCCACAGACAGACTGTGACTCCTGTGGGTTCTCCGCTGAAGTTTTGGCCTGACAAGGTCTGCAATGTACTTAATATCAGCATTCCCAAACCGAAAGCGAGCGTACAGTTCTTCAGTGGTGTATTGCTCCAGAGGTTTTGCACGTTCAACATACACCCTTCGACGGTATCCTCTTCCACCAAAACCGTGGTAGCGATGGACAATACCTGCCATGTCAGTGCCTCTCTGTTAGTCCTCTGAGAAAGGCTTAATATAAGATGGTTGTCAAATCCTGCCCACTCATCAGCTGATGTGTTTTGGCTTGTGTTCAATTAAGTCAATCATGCCCAAGGCCTATAAATACTATGCTCACTACAACAGATGAGGTGGAACCATGGATGCAAAAGGACCGAATTTCACTGCTGCAGAAACCCATGCACTGCTGGAGGGTGTGAAGTGCAATTATGCTTCAATAGTTGGAAATTCTGTTGCAGGTGGAATGGTGACCAACAAAAAGAAAAAAGACATTTGGTTTGACATCACCCAGAATGTAAATGCAATGGGGTCTGGGCAGAAGAGGACCTTGGAGCAGGTGAAATTCCGATGGAAGAATCTGCGGGCCAGAGCTACAAAGGACCTTGCTGAGGCAAAAAACACCAAAACGGGCAACAAACCTTTTAAGAAAGGTGACTACACAGATGTGGTTCTGGACATTGTTGGCGGTGAGAACTCTAAAGCTCTGCATGGCATTCAAGGTGTTGTTGGGGATGGTGAGTCTACAGTTGCAGAAGAATGTGAGCCAGTTCCTCCTGATGCAGAGGAAATATTTGTTCTGGATCTCAGCCCTGTTACTGAAGAACAACCTGGATCCTCACTGGTAGAGCCACCAGTCACAGGAGCTCAGAAAAGAAGCTTGAAGCGCCCTTTGCCAAGTGATGCCTATGAATTACTTCTTAAACGAGAAACTGAAAGAGCAGAAGCACAGATACTCCTGGCAGAGGAACAAATGAAGCTGGCCAAACTGCAGCAAACCAGGGCAAAACTTCAAATCCGCCTCCTAAAAGCAGGGCTTGAAAATGCTGGTCTCTCCTACTCGGATGAAGAACCCTGATTATTCTTTATTTTGTTAACTATTGGACATTTAGCCTTTTTTTTTTTTTTTTAATTCAGACTTTTTCAAAATATCCACAATTATTATTTATTTATGTATATTTGTTTTTTGTTGTGGCTCAAATGTGTGGTGATAAAAGAAATCATAAATAGTTATGTTATTTTTGTGTTTTGTCTCAAAATAAAAAACACTTAAAGTGACCATGTTGGCTCTTCTACCTGTTGTTCTTTACATTGCTGGTAGCCCACATTGTGATATGCACTGGTAATCCGGATTTGGTAATCTTGAAAACTGTGTATCTGGATCAGGGTGATCCAATCCAATGTTGCTTTGAAAAACCGGCATAAAAGTAAGACGGATTACGTGATCCTGGATAGCAAAAAATGGGATTTCCAAATCCGGATCAAAATGATCCGGATTACATTTTTTGAACAACTGGCCCAATATTACAGCATTGATCAGAGGCAGACACTTTAAAAACAGAACAAAACATTGTGTTTTCAAGTTTCTTACAGTCCTTGAAGTAATCATGTTCAATTAAAATGTGATATTTTTACCAAATTACTTACACGTACATATGTAATTCAGGAAGTTTCCAAAAATATAGCACTTGCAGTAAAGGACAGCCTTTAGAACCTGTAAAAAACCAAAACATTCTGCGCTGCTTAGCACGATTAAGAAGCCATGTGACTCTGCTCCCTTCCTTCCAAAGAAACCACATGCCATCACATGTGGTTTTTCTGCAAGAGCTGAGAATTGAGAGGAAAATGAAACACACGTGTCAATAAAATAAATGCAGCATGGCTCAAAAACAGTATACAGAAAGCTGTCAAAAAGTTGCAGGAAGATACATTTAGCACAGTGAAACATCTTTCTAGAGTCGATGTGCAGAGCAGCATTAGAAACGAATTGTTAGTGGAGGTTGTGAACATGTAACTTGTTAAATATTCGTAGTATGTTATATTGGTAACACCTGGTAGCACTTGGAAAAATGTTGTACATGTTGAATTTGTTTTTCTTTTTTATGATTTTTGGCATTATCACTGTGTAATAAAAACGCCTTTGAGAACTTTGAGCAGTGGTTGTGCTGGTGCAAGACCTTATACTACAGTGAAAATGAGCCTTCAGTGAGTAAAACTGTGACAGAAGCAGGAGTTCAGATGTTTGAAGTATACAGTGATACGTCAGCCCGCGAACGCCCCTCGTCACGAACAAATCGACCCACAAACACAATTTCCGAGCAAATTTTGACACAAAATTGGGTGCACAAACAAACAAACAAACTGGATTGTTTTCTTGTGCAAACACCAGCCACCGGACCACTTCCCAGGATTGAAACACGAGAAAAAACACCAGAAATACTGACACAGTTGCCTGACGTTGCTATAGAATGGGACTCTCCTTCGAAGGAGCAGTCTCCTTCTTCCTCATCTTCTCCTCCACCATTAATTGGATTTACATTAATTTCAATGGGAAAAATCGTATCAGTTCGCCAACATTTCGGTTCACGAATGGAGTCAAAGCACAAATTAAGTCTGTGACCCGAGTTACAACTGTACCTTAATATACAAATTACCTAACAAATTGACATGACAGTTAAACCTAGCCCAACTTCAGGTTCAACTTGCGGTACTAAAAACAGCAAAAAAAAAAAATAAATAAATTCTGAGTTGGTATTGTATGTTATTCTACAAAGTCCAACTTCAGGCTTCAGCAACTATTTTGAAGAAATGTCATATTTTCTCTCCCTGGCAAAATATGACATCTCCACTGACTAACTGTCCAGCAGGAGGAAACGATACCAGACGGTGTCGATGATGCCTGTACACAGGTTAGTGTCTCAAAGTGCAGAGTATATGGGGAGACTGTTTGGCTTCTCTCACTACCAACTGCAGGATCTTGTCCTGACGGGATTGATGACAGACTTCTGTGCCTCTCAGTCTCTTCCTGGACCACTTCAGCGGTGTTTTTCAGTGGTCATTGCCCAGAGAAGCTCTTGTTCCTCTGGGGTTGACTCCTCGGCACGCTTCTTGTGAGTAGGAAGCTGAAAAATATAAATAATAGATATTCCTTGATTTTGAACTTAAACGGTCCTCTGCCTTGTCTTTCTCATCGTTACTCCTTCCTCGGTGTGCTAAAAGCCATCCTTTTGAATCTGTACACACCATTTTGCATATTTAAATAGCAAAACTTCATCGTAGAAACTGTAACATTGCACACAAGATACCAGCTCTGCCGGCCTCTCCCTGGCATCAGCAGCGGCACATACAAAGATCCGTCAAAGTGGCCTACTCCTCAATCCTGTAATGAAAACATGACAAACTATTTAGTATTTAACAGTGAAGAATATGTGGTTTGTAAGCATTGGCTCTGAATGGAAGTGGAAAATACTGGATATTAAATTCCCAGATCTCCCCTGATGTTTTTTTTTTCACAGCACTGCAGTTTATTTTTCAGCCTCCGTAAAATGGATCTTCAGTTTCATCAGGATGGACATAATTTGGCCACATGCGGGGGATCTATTACTGTGTTGAGGTGTACAACAAACTTCAGGATTTTAACAAACTCTTTTGGTTTCTGGAAGTTGTCATCTGTGAGATTTTTCCATTCTGGAGAAAAAATGATGACAGTAAGAATAAAATATTAACTGTTGTTGTAATTGCTTAACAACTGATCTTGTTTTCCATCACCTGCATTTCTCCATTGACTTTCTGCGTCATTGGTGAAGCAATGCAACCCGGAAGGCCTGGTGCTGCTTTGAAAATCTTTCCACCATCTGGAAAAGGGTGTTCCACTGTGTTCTGACCTCCAGATTATCATGCGTTCTGGCAGATCTGAAACACAAAAACACACTTTGAATTACAATCAACATTGCTAAAGATGTTTGAAACAAACACAGCTTTTGGAAATTTACAAGACTTACTGAGAAATCACTGTGTCTCCTGCAGGACAGTTCTCCACCGCAACAGCTGAAACTCTGGCATGCCACTTCGTAATGGCACGGATGCTGTAAAGCTTCTGTGCTGCCAGTTTTAGTTTTATGAATGAAGCACAGCACCTGTAAAAAAAAAAAAAAAATTAGATTCTTCAGTGCAACATTCATATTTCTGGCATTGTCCACTGTGGCAGCTGCAGCTTTACTGTTTATCTGGAATTCCTCCAGAATGCTATTCATCTTTTTTGCCAACGTCACCTGGCCTGTCTGTGACTCATGCACGGCTTTGGTATTAAGCACTTTCTGCTTATTGTGGCCAAGTCTGGTGGTCCTGTGCCACACTGGTCCAACCATCACATGTATCAGCAGCCACAATCTTTTACATGAACTTCTGACAAACAGTATTTGAAGATGATCACTGGGCAGTAGAAAGTGGTCTTCTCTCCGTGTTAAAAACATTTGAAGATATTTGTAGTCTTTTTGTCTCTTTTTCCAAATGGCACAGATTTCGTAAAATAAAATGTATTTAATGAAAATTAAAATATTGTTTCCACATCACTTTTATAGTTTTTTTCCCCCCATCATGAAGAACAATTTTCTAAAATAATGCAGTCTGTTGTCTACAAATTTGGTCAAAGCCATGTGGAATTCTTTTTTGTGAAATTAGCCTACTTTGCCAAGGTTAATGGGGTTGCTGTTGTGCAACACAGCCAAAAATATAATGTTCATTATTTTACAGATTTCATCATTTGTTAGATTTGCAATCAACATTACATTACCAACCTATGAAAAGGATACTATCATCCTCATTATCAATGGTCCCCAAAGTGTGAGCGTTGGGATCAGTGAGTGTCTCTCCACAGCCCCAGCCAGTGATGCCCACACTGCTGACTTAGTATGGGGTCATGCAAGCAGTCAACCATGTTGCATCCTTCTGCTTGTAAGTGTATCTCATGCGTTGCCAGATGCTTTAATAAAATTGATGAGCCCCCAAGCAACTGTTTTTAAACTGTTTTTTGCACATGTCAGTGTTGGAATCCTTTCATGTGAAACACAGCCACACTTGAGACGGTTTAACTTTTTTATACTCCTGCCATCAGAGCAAGTGTCACGTTGATCAGTGATGACAATTGCCACGATGCTTCTGAGTGCCAAAGAGCAGATTTTTAAAATCAAAATCATGCGTCGCTGTTGAGTAGATACCGTGGCATGAAAAAGTTTGGTCAAAATTTATTTGACTTAATTAGTTAAGTGGGTGGAAGATGATGTGATCCTTAAAAGACATCAAGTTAAAGATGAAATATTCATTTTAGTTTTAAGCCAGTGTCTCATTATTGTTTTGTACAGTTTTAGAGTAAAAAACAAGATAAATCATGCAAAGTTCAGGCACTCTCAGAGGTCTGAGTTCTCAGATAACTTTTACCAAGGTCTCAGACCTTAATTAGCTTGTTAGGGCTGGAGCTTCTTCAGGTTCGTCTTTAGGAAAGGCCAGATGATGCAAATTTCAAAGCTTTATAAATACTCTTACTCCTTAAACCTTGTCCGAACTATCAGCGGCCATGGGCTCCTCTAAACAACTGCTTAGCATTTTGAAAATTTAAATAATTTATGCCTACAAAGTAGAAGAATGCTATAAAGAGATAGAAAAGTATTTTCAGTTAACTGTTTTCCTCAAGTCTCCAACTGTTAAACAGCTGTGCTTTGGGCTTGTGTTGCAGTCGGTGGCTGGCAGAGACAAGAATGGATTCAATTGAAGACCAGCAATTTCTGAAAACAAGCATAACACCAACGGTAAAAAAAGCTGAAGATGAAAAGAGGATGGCGTATACAGGATAATGATTCTAAACACCCCCCTAAAATACACAACAGACTACCTGAGTAGGTGCAAGCTGAGGGTTGTGCCAGCCTTCATAGTCCCTTAACCTAAACATCCCTGAAAATCTGTAGATAGACATGAAAAGAGCAGTGCATGCAAGACAACCCAAGATTTTCACAGAACTAGAAGCTTTTTACAGAAAGAATGGTTGAAAATTTCTCCCAAAAATAATTTAAAGAGTCATAGCGTGTGCAGAATGTGTTCATATTTTGCCAAGGGGGATGTTACTAACTACTGACCAAGCATGGTGCCCAAACATTTCCTAGCTTGATGCCTTTTGGAAATCAGTTATCTTTTACTCACTTAGATATTCATGGTAACAAGATATTTTGACCAAGGATGCTTGAAGTTTTGCATTCCACTGCAGTGGTCCTATGGAAACTGGTGTCGTATTTCATTTTGTGTTTCAGTATCCAACCTGTTTGCTGACCCACTGTGAGTGTTTTGCCACTGCACTGCACAGAAAGATAAAGCAGTTTACCTGAACTGATAATGAAGCTCTACTGACTCTGTAATAAACAATATTTTTCCAGGGACTTCTTCACAAAAAACATCCCTTAGTGTACCGAGGGAACACTTTTATCGTGGCACATGAAATGTTTAGGTTTAAATCAGTGGAACTATATCAGCTTCTGATGTGGCTGAAGTGGAACAGTAAAGCGACATCTGAATGTACAAACAGGGACACAGGAGTGAAACTAAACTCCAAACCACAGACAATTAGGTAGATGTTACAAAACTGCTGAGAGCTGAGCATAAGGAGACTTTACAAGCAGAGATTGTTCTTGTAGTTTCCAGTGCAGTTTAGGTGCTGAAGACAGGACTTGGTTGCCCTGGTACCAAGCAGGACCACAGCAGTGTAGCTCCCCACCGCTGTCCCCTGCTGAGAGGCTGCTGCCAACCCGGGCTCATGGAGAAACCCTGTTATATGTGATTACAACTGATGGTCGACAGTACTACCCCGCTGGGTCGCTTTTGGATGGTTTACACAGGGGGCCACATTTTGGAAAATGTATCAAAGTTGAAAATATCACAAGAAGATATGTTTACAGACTGAAAAAGAAACGGTGAAGAGAAAATGAGGAAAGTACACGTTGCAATATCACATCCAAAAAAAAATTAAAAAGTGGCATCGTCCGTGTTTTAACACCACATTGCTGTGTTGTTCATTTCAAATGTTGTTCATTTCAAAAAAATACTCAAAGCAGCAGTGTGGGCAAAAACCATTATAGACTGTTTGGTGTGTGCAACCTACAGATCAATCTGCAGCAAATGGACTCAATCTGGCTCCACCCTTAAAACCTAACAATACCTCTAGTAAAGCCTATTTTTGTTCACTAATTCTGTATGTCATTGCATGAGAAAGCGATCAGCAATGGGTCTGCTTAATGACACTATAACCTCAATAATTTGCTCACAAACTGCCTTCTATGCAAAACACAGATGCATACAAAACATGCAACTTTGAGCAGTTACATATCGTATCATATTCTTTCCATTGCAGCAATCAGTGACTCTTGAAGTATGCATTGTTTTTTACCTAATTAGACAAAATATTGTTAAAGTTATTTCATTTTGCAGTCTTCTAATGGCAACTCTTGTGCCACTGACCCTGTTTGGATTGTAAATGCCATTAACTGCAATCACGTGTGCATGTTTTCCTACTTCATTCAGATTTTCGGGAGGGGATACATCTCCAGTGCCTCTTCTTTTTTTTCTTTTTTTTAAACTGATTTGTGTTGCAAAGTGTTTATAGCGTTTGCATAATGAGCTGTGTCTGTGGAGTTTGATTAAAGTCAGTTAATGCTTTAGTTCACCCATTTAAAAATGATCCACCTTCCTCTTGCAGATAATTGAATATTCATGATGAATAAAAACAATAGGAAGGGTAAATGTCCAGTTTAACCTCCGTGGCAAATTTAGGAGTCCATTCAGGAGAACCGGGTGCTGGGCTGTAATTGCTTGCGAGTGATTATAGCTTTTATTTTGAAGCTTTTCACAGAGAATGAAAATGAAACGCCATTAGCTAGGCCGGATTGGACTCCTCTTGTCATCAACCGGATAATTGTCCACAAGTTCATGATCTCGCTACAGTGCTGACTGAATTGATTCTGGAAATGAAAATCGCTGCACCTCCCACATAGCACTAGCCAACCGAACCACCTCAGCATTAATTCTGAGTTGGAGATCTCCTACCAAAGCAGCATTTCTGGCAACGTCTATTCATCATTTTGAGGCTTCCAGATAAATACAACAGCTTATTGTGTGGTATGATTCACATTGTTCACACTTGTATTTCTCTTGCAACTTGAATGTCTTATCATACTTGTTCTGTAAATCACGTTGCTTGTTCTTTTTCTATAAGCAGATCGTTTCATTTACACAATTCTTAAATCTTTCTTTGAGGAAATAGTGTGGAATTAGTGTCAACACCTGAAAAGACGTACATTTCTATTTCTGTTTGTACTTTTAAGGACAAATATTGTCCACTTCTTTTTTTTTCTGTGTGGGAAAGTAGAGGATCAGTGGGTTCAAGGGGACAAAGCAGTAGGTCTAGGGCTGATATGGGATGGGGGTCCACTCTCAGGAGCCCGGGCCTGATAGCAGAACTGATGAGGACAGCAGGCTGAGTACTGCAGCAATCTGACCTCATCCAGATGGAGCTCCATGGACATCAGCAATGAGATCTCCATTACTCTGTTAAACTGTGTCTGAGAACGCAACCTCACTATTATGTCAATGTCAGGGGCTTAATGCTGATTCATACAGCCTCACAAATCCCAGATTAACCTCCAAGTCGGAAGACCTCTTTCAGCAGCAAACTGCACGGGCAACTTTGTGTCTCGACGGAGAAGCTATGTGATTTTGTTTTGATTGCCAAGACAGATATATCCAGATGCCGATATTGACAGATGGACAACCGCGCAGACTGGCAGTTACAGAAGCATACAACAGCTTGTCTCTTTTGGTATTTGAGTGAAGTCGCCGTTATTGAGGAAAATGTAAAATATGCCAAGATGTAATACAAATATCATTTATCATGTGGGCTAAATTATTATTTAATGTTCAGTGCTACAGAGTTTCCATATACTGTCCAATGTCGAATAAAAGACCTGAAACTAAATCATCCTTCCTCAAAGATAATATAAGGAAATCTGAGTCACTATTGTTGAAGCCAGCCTTCTGTGCTGCAGTGCACCCCCACCCTGGGCTGGCTTGTTGGGCACTAAGAGCTGCAGTGTTCCTGTAAGAATGAGTATTAAGTCATTGGGGGTGTGGAGCACTGGCAGTGGGGGGAGCATTCAGCTGCAAGCCCTTGTGTGCCGCCCAGTGGTGTCAGTCTCCTTTTACAAAAATAAACCAGGCAAAAATGGTCAGTTCTGTTTTGGGGGAATTAACAGGCATAAACATGAAGTGTATTTGTCGGGCCTCTTTTGCAGGAGCCTTCTTACATGAAAATGCTTTACCATTCAGAATGAAAATATAAATTTAAGGTTGCTGTGATACGCATAATGCACATTTTAGGGTGACAGATAGAATGACAAGGCTTTTTGGTTACTACAGTCATGCAGTTTTAACAACATGCCAGAGCAGGCATGCAAAGTGACGCTGTACATTTTGGCTCTTCTCTTGGTTGCAGAACTAGTTCGGCAGGTTTTTGCAGCTGTAGCCCACGAAACACGCTGAGGCATGGTGCAGGAAATTGCATCATATCTTGTGTGAATCAACAGCCTGCAATCTTGCTGAATGAATGTGTGTGTGTGTGGAAATGGGTTTGTGGTGGGAGAAGTGCAATACAGTAATCACAAACACGAAGGCACGAGATGAAAGATTCTCTCTGGACAATGGCTAGGAGGGTTTATTTGAAGAAATTGCAGTTTGGTGAATGAAGGGTTCTCCTTGAAAGACTTGGCTTCTTCATCACAACAGCCACTTCCTCTTACCCAAGGCATGGGATAAGCATCAAACATTGAAATGTGATTTAGCTTTTGGGATTCATTATAAATCCATGATATGGACTCTGGGTGGCCCAGTCGCTGAGCAGTTCATGTATCATCAACCACTGCCACTGCCCGTCTGCCCTCAGGGATTTCTGAAAGGTTATATTTTCACCTTCTGGTCTGCGTGGGTCTGTCTTGTTTGATGGAGATCACATCCATCTTCTTTCGCAACTATTTTTTCATCTGTGTTTTGAAGAGCCCAGGTTTTGAACACTGACAGCATTGTGACAATCCCAGCGGCACAAAATACAAACAGATGTAGCACAAATATGTGCGATAAACATCTGAGACTTGACTGATTGTATTTCCATTGTTTTTTTTTGTTTATAGTGTTGGTTTATTTTAAGTAAAATGCTCTTTTTGTTTTGTTCACAATGGAAATCAAGGTGAACCTGCTGTGAATAAATTGGCCAACCAAATTAGCAAAGTTACTTAAAACTTCAGATGCCAAGGCTGGCCTGAAAGGACGATTCAAGTCATTATTAAGACCTACTTCTCACAAATTTTTCCATCACAGTTGTGTTCTGAATTGCACCAATTTAATGCAGCTCCAGCCTGCCAGGTGCACTGCTCTCAAATACATACTCACAGCTGAGGCAATCTTCAAACACTGACCCATAAAGTAATTAAAGCGTGTTCTTCCAGCACAATGAAACACTTACATCAGAGTTCCACATCTTTTGAATGGCTGTGATTGAACTGTTATCACAGTTAAATTATGTTGTTGAAGTGCTGCACATCAACCTAATTGTCTCCTTCGACAACCTGCTTTCTGACACATTCATATCATACAAGAATGAGACTTTATTGTTTCATTTTAAAAGCATGGGAACAAGCACATCAAAAATCTTGATGTGTATTCTATTAAATATCAAAGTTATCAATCATAGTGAACATAACTGATTGCTCAGATTCCACTACCATCATCCACAAAGTGCTGGTAACATGAATGCTACACTATTGGAAGTGGCCGTGCTGTCGTTCAATATGTAACTGTTGGGCTGTTAGCATGCTAACATTAGCTTTTAATTGTTACCATGGAGAGGCTGTATCCAAGGCATTTTCCCCATGCAGCAGTACACATTTAATTAAGAATATCATCAGACATGAGTACAGCCTACGGACCATTTGTTCCCTTAATCCTTGATTAGACTCTTTTGAGGTTGTTGTTTTTATTATGCTGTTTTCTAGTCCGCTTGGAGGACGCAGGCATTTATGTGGTCAAAACAAATCGGAGGGCACACAGACTCACCGATGATGAAATTAAATCACTCAAATGCTGGCAGACTCTTCCGTTCTTGCAAATGTGAAAACTATAACAATACTTTAGAGAGAAGGCTTATGTTCAGTATGTTGTGATGGGACATTTCTGTTCTGATAGGAATGGTCTCTTTCAGGATGGCAACAAACCCAGTCATTTGGTCACTGAATGGTTTAATGAGTACGAAAATGATGCAAATCATATACAGTGGCCTTCGTCACCAAATCTCAATCCAATTGAACACCTGTGGGGAGATTTTGGACCAGTGTATTTGACAGCACTTTCCACCACAATGATCAAAACACCAAATGCGGGAATATTAGAGTTCCAGAAATTTGGAGAATCCATGCCAAGGTGCACCGAAGCTGCTCCATGGCCTGACACGTCACTAGGATGCTTCATCTCAGTTTTTTCTAAGTTTATCACCTGCCTGTATATTGTTGTGTCCTTTCACCAGAGAGCAGAGGGTTGTGTTTTGAAACAAGATTAATGGATTAGAGAGGTATGTTAGGTCTAAGGTCTGAGCTTTCAGTGTCACAAAGGTGGCCCTCTTTTAACGTACTACATCACCATGGTAACTGATGCTGCACAGCTAACATGCTCTGGAGATTGGGATTTGAATTTGCTGTGAGAAGCGCTGCCCTTTCACCATTTCTTTTCCTGACAATATGCTCTACGAGCAATATACTAGTAGATTCTCACCTGAGGGAATACATTATACCTGCAAACCTGTTGAGCTATATGTTAATAATAATCCCACTGAGCGAAGCTGTGGAGTTAGAGTCAGCAAACTGTATTTGTCGCATTGCTGCAGAATTATATGTGCATTCAGTTGGTGCTTCAGAAAATACATGAAAAAAAATGAATGTTTGGTCCTGATTCGCTGCCCAGTAGTCTGTTTTGCACTGCTGGCGCTGCAACTGATAGAACCCAGATTAGAAAATTGACTGGTCTATTGGTACATATCACAGAGAATATTAAATCAATAACATTAACTTCATTTGGACTGGCCTAAAATCTAAGGTGATTTCCACATATCCAGTATGAGACAGCATCAGACCTAAATGCTCTTACTGAGTATCCAGTTTAAATGTATGAAGTTTAAAGTTTAGGAGCTGCCAGGTTAGAAATAATCAGAGTGCACAGAATAATAAAATAAATAAGGGACCTGACACTAATAACAGTTTTCTACCACCATTTCTTCCCTGTATCATTTGAAATAACTGTGCTTTTCACTGTAACAAATTTTTTATATTCTTAACGGCTTCTCTTCATTACTACCTGTTCAACTTGATGAATGATTGGTCCATTTTCTATGGAAAAAGAGTCAATGATGCATAAAATGCCCCCTTATATGTGAGTGCACACAGAGCCTGGTGAAGAACACCTGTGTTTAAAAAAAGAAAGTTGACAACCACCACAATGATACCCATTTTCTGCTTGGGGTTTAGGTTTTGTTAAGCCAGCCTACACAAAGAAATCCTGGCTATGCTGAACCTGCTTCACAGTACGCCCCTCAGAGCTGCAAGTAAACTGATGTTTTTTCCTTAACGATGAAGGAACAGAACACTATTCTTCTAACTGCCCCTTTTGCTATAACCCTTAAAATACCTCAAATCTCTATATCAATCAAATAGAGTTGCTAACAATACCCTAATAATGGCAGTAATCTGTACTGAGCACGGAGTACTGCTGTCAGTCTTTCTTGTGCTGGTGATGATGTTTTAATTCCATTTTTCTCCACACCAAGTATCACACTCCCTTAGAGTTTACTTCATTGATCTCACATCTATTACACTGTGTCTGTCAGATGCTTTACTTTCTCTCTGTGCACCCGCTGGTCTCTGGACACACAAGTCACTTCATACTTAATATTCATCCCTATAAATCCAGCATAAATTTAAACCAAGGTTGGATACACTGTGGGAATACCAATCCTCACTTAGCATGACTTAATTTCTTAACAGGTAGCACCGAAGTGTGTAATTTCATTGAAATGAATTTCTGATTTTCTATGACACCCTCTTCCTGATAAGAGTTCAAGAACATGGTGTTAAATTCTTGCATGTTAGTCTATTATTGATGTCTATCTTCAAAGCTCAGATTGCAGAATCCAAGACAATGAGAGATGGCCTCCCTTGATAATGTGGGACGTGAGTTGAACTAATCTGCTTTGACAAAAAAGATTGTTAATATTTTCTGACATGTATGTTGGCATGCACATTTTTATCTGCTTTGCATTTCCAAGTCAGATTAATGAGCGCTAAGCCACTGTCGTTTGATTTATCGGGCTGACTTTGAGTTTCAACTTGAAGCGACAACCATGTTGCTTTTATTAAAGAGAGAAAAAAAGGAAAAACATCTTGTCTGCAGTGCATAAGAGTAGCAGCGGAGCTCAGCAAGCACAATTGGCACTAAGACATGGTATATTAAAGGTCATGGAGGTTGTAGTCTTAGCATAAGAAAACTAAAGAGACCACAAGAAACATCCACACACAAAATTGAATTGGCAGTGATTCCAATAGAGTGGAGAAAACAGTAAGATGTGCCAAAACAGCTTCCTAAGATAAGCAGGGACAATGTGTAAGTGGGGAGGAGTGAAAACAAGGATGTGTAGTTAGAAAAAGATGTGATTTTTTGGAAAAAACTCAAATTCATTGCTATTGTTCTTCAAATAATAGCATGCTCCAAACCCCAGATGTACTTTGTGCAGGCTCAACCTACTGTGTCAATGCATGGTCATAATACCAAAGCAGCTTTTCTCAAAGCAGCAGTCTATTGAAACATTGTGCAGCCTTCCTGATGCAATAGTTTTTTGACTTTTTCCTCTATAGTGACTTTCTATGCTGCTGAGCAGGTCACTTTATGCAAAATACTCCCTCAGCCTCCGTTAATTCTGTTTTTGAACTACTGAATGGCTATTTTTTTCAGAACGAGCCATCTGTTCCATTAATGTGTGATTGGCAGTAAAATAGTGTTTATGAAGTTCTGAGTTCAAGCCAGGAGGGTCAGCTGACGTATTAAACTATAATTGCCGGTTCACTACAGTGGAGTTTCTGAACTGCTGAATGGCAAGTTTAAAAACAGCAGGGTCGGCCGTTTTATTGGCTGTTGGAGGTGAGACTGACATTGTGTTTGGAAATGTGAGTCACTGTCCTGTGGCCTGAGTAAGTCCGGCTATAGATGGAGTGAACTGGAAACGCTGTAATTAATGGTTTGATCAGTGATGAGCGGGTGAATAATCTGTAGTAGTTATGTGAGATTTTAAGTATTTAATGCTGAGTCTTCTGAACATGCCTGGTCTTCCTTTTCTAACTAAATCCAACTTTATATGCAAGTTTCTTATGCTTGAATAAAGAGACAAGGGATGGTACAGAGAACAGTAGTTGTTTTTAAGTGCATTCTCTACAATATTACTGCAGGTCCACAGATAATATTCAGCCCCATTTGCTGCAGTGTTTCTTCTTGTTCATTGTTCTATAGGGACCCCTCGGTATAGGCAAAGAAAGTCTGTAATTACTTATTGATGTGACTACATTTGTTTTAACACTGACCATAATGGGAGACAGGCCACTGAAAAATGAATTCAGGCTACATAGAAATTCATGAGATTTTATATCTGCTTTTCAAGCCTCGCTGCTGTTTATTGCAAAGAGGACTAAACATACAGTACATGCGGAAGCTTCTGACTGAGCTCATTCTGCCAACATCAGCAGATGATAATATGAAATCCCTCTGTTAAATATGATTTCCAGTGCACATTCTGTTGCTGCACCATAACATCTTCCACTAGGCTGGAAATTAAATGTTTGATATGTTGAAATACAGTGCGGATTACAACGCCGAGGATTAGGCTTAACCAGCTAAGCTTGCCTAATCACTGCGTGTTAAACATGATTGGTGAGTGTGCTCAGGTGTTTATTAACATCCGTTTCAACCTCCACCTCCCCAAAAAATATACGGAAAACCCACAGCAACTCCGGTGTGTGTGTGTGTGTGTGTGTATGTGTGTGAGCGAGCTTCATCTGATGAGAGACGGGAACACTGGGATTCAGCAGAGTCCAGCCATTTATCACTTGCCATAGGACCGTTGTGCTGTGTCACCAGCGAGATTGCTAGAAGACTTTGGGAATGGATGTGCAGAATTTGGGTTTTAGTTAATAAAAGGCAAAGGGGTTACAATAAGCACCGAGCAGCCCTTCTTGTTCTCCTGTCTCTGGATGGTTTGTTTTGTGCATTTGCTGCGGTGGACAGAATGATAATACAGAAAAATGACATGTGGGGGCTCTTGGCTGTTTGTTGCAGCTTATCAGATGGCTGGCTGTAAACCCTGGGTTAAAAAAAAGTGTTGCGGGAAAGACACACTTGGCTGCGTTGTTTTACTCTGTTATTCTAGCTATGTGTACATAAATGATAAAACTGATCAAAATGAAAGATAAAATGCCCGTTTTGCCCAGCATAGTGGTAAAAAAGGATAATGGCCAGTGTAATCACCAGCAGTGTGTTGTGAGGCATGAGATCTGCTCATGACTGCACTGGTCTGATAGAGAATCACATTGTTGTGCTTATGCTGATTAGATTTAATCAATTATGTCAGTTTTACCAAAGCTTCTCATTTGAATAAAAAGTTACATATTTTTGACATCATTTTAACAATAACTGTTGCACTACACATCATACTACAGCTACTTGCACCAATTATTATAAGAGCAATGATTACACAGATTCCATAAGATGGAGAAAGGTTGCAGATTCAATAAATAGATGAGAGTTTAGTGCCCCAAATGTTTTATAGCGTTGATCCATTAACTTTTACATATCCCCTTTGGTGACGGAAGGGTGCATAATGCCTTGTGACAGCTATGAAATAAAGTAAAGCCAACCCTGCTGTGAGCAAGTATTTATCTCTAAAGCCTTACATTTTGATGGCACAAACATTCAAAAATGATGACAAGCGCTCTCCTTTTTCATCTCAAACAAAATATAATTTCATGCTGGATTAACTACATATTGACCAGAAGTAAGGAAGAATAATCTACGGGCACAATTGAAGCCCCTGGGCTTGGAGATCTTCATCAATTCACTGTGTTTCAACACATTACTGAAAAAAGAAAAGAGAGAGACAGAGAGATGCACGAAGGCTGAAATGAGTGAGTAAGATTTTGACTTGTGACCTGAGGGCTGTCGCATGCTTAATCTAGAGACATTACTTCTGACATTGCAGGCTACATTGCCCCACACATCTATGATTAAATTCCACTATTTTACATTTTAATTGCTTTATTACCATGATAGTTCAGCCTGTAGGAAAGGCTTATATGTCTACGACAGTAAGACATCACTGCATAAGCTCTGTTATAAAAGCACAGATATCGGGCACTTTTGAGTCAACTTTTTTTTTTGACTGTAACACTTAATTTACGCGACACTTGACTTGCCCAGAAACTTGGCTAAAATCTCAAAGACAAAAAAAAGTCGATCAGATCGGGTCACTTGGAACAGTAAATATTAAAAAAGTGTTGCATACGCAGTTTTATCATTATGATTGGCACAGAAAAAATTGATATAGGAATGGGGACAGACATGCCAGTATCTCCGAACTCTAAAAATAAATGGTTCCATGTGCACCAGCTGGCATCAGCTCTAAATTCAGATTAGAGAAATTAGCCTATCGCTACAGAATTAATTACATAAAATGAGTAGTTTAATAGTTTTCTTTTCTTATATGCAGAAGATGTATGTTACTCGCTGCTGAGTCTGATTCACAGATTTCTTTTTATTTGTGTGGTATTTCTGCTTTGTTTGCCTCCTAATTATGGTTTGTGGCTTTAATAAATAAAATTAATTCCTTTTCGCTTGTACACTTGTGCTGCACATTGTATTAAGATTAGGTGAACAATATGGATGAAACCTGGAGAGACCGTACAGGTATGTCCACCTATATAATAAACAGGAAGTCGAATTATCATATTTTTGACAGTGTTAAATTCATGGCAGAGCTGTTGCATCATCATATTTTAACAGACGTGCTTAATAGTGAGGCTGAAATAATCTGTATTTATATTGATTAAACTAAAACGTTTTTTGCCAGAGCTGCTGATGCCTCACACCATCAAGGCTTACAAATATTAATGTATTACTTTTCCCGTCCAGCTCCGGCCGGTCCAGCTCTGTCAGTGCGTGGTATCGAGCTGGAAGTGAACCATGACATTAATATGCCTACATGTTCTGTGGGGCTGGACGGGTTTGGTGTTTGCTTATTTTTAAGGGGCTGCAGAACAGATAAGACAGGGACGTGTTGGAGTGTAGAACGGTGAGCGTCGACAACAACACGTTGCTGCTTTCCAAACAGACAGAAACACACCATGGGGCTTTTTGGACCATTAAACATATTTAAACATTTGCTTCCAGTGTGCTGAGAAAATTACTTCACAAATAGAAAAATACATCCATTCATCACTCGCAACGTGGTGGTATCAAACACCACTGTTAACTCCAAAAATGAAGTATTTGATTTTGTGCAACAAAAAAAAATGAAAAGTCAACATCAATAGACATTTAAGGCTTGTTTTTACTGATAATGAATACTCAAGACTTTATTTGTTGTGTTGCTTGCCTTTAGGTTTGCTTTGGGGTTGGTTGGATAGAACTGGAAACTGCTCTGATATATCATCTGCCAAACACTTTTTTGCACTGTGATTTTGGCAGGTCTATGGCAGCTGCCATGCGGGGTGGCCATATTTGGAGCTTTCTGTCTCTGTTGTGTCTGGAGAGCTTTGGCTCCGGGCCCAGAGATGTTCAGGGGCTTGTTGGGTGAGTGGTGATGGTGGTGGTGGGCGGTTTAGTTGACTGATTGAGCACAGATTGTATTTATACTCAACAGCACAACTTGCACTGGAGCGGATGTTTCGGCAACTTCAGGTGGCGGACAAAATTAGAACATTCATTACTGAAACTTAACAACCAGCACCACGTTTCCCGTAACGAGAAATCAATTTCGGTGACAATTTTTTTAAGACCTGCATAACAGACAGAGATGGTTCTTTGAAATGTAACATCTGTACTTCTACTTGAGCAGTTTTGAATTATTCATGTTCAAATTTGAGGTCATGCAGGCAGAGAGCTGTCTGTTAGCTGACTGCAAAATCCTCCCACTCTGATTTAGTTTGCAATCTTCGAGTATTGTTGATTTTATTAAAAGTAAAAAAAGAAAAAAAAAGAAAAAAACAATACAATTGGAGGGGGGGATAAATCAATAAATTCTCAGCTTGAACATTACTTATGTTTTTCTTTTTCTCAGTGCAGCAAGCCTTCTACTCAGGACACAATGCAGGTTCAATACCAAATGTTTTCTTGCTAAACTTGGTTAAAGAACGACTGCAAACAGCAACTGTCAGCGTTTGTCTTCAGAATAATGTGACAATATAGCATAGCACAGATCCTTCGTTAATGCAAAAGAAAACACTAGCCTCTGCTAAATGACTGCGAGACCCAATCAGACTGATTGCAGAGCTGCAGTCATGCTACGCTGTTTTTCAAGCAATCTCGACTTCATAATTGCTCCACTATGAAATCTGAATTCATCACTGCGTCATTGACATGTTCTGTTATGCTTCTCTTTATTCCTCTGCATCTGTGTTCACACAAAACGATGCTGATGGCTCGAAAGCTACAGGCGTCACGCACGGTAACCGATCATGACTGGTGATGGCACCGCAAGAAGAGGAAAAATATGGGCAATTAGCATACCTCCACCATCACGGCAAACAATTTCCATGATCACCAGCTGCTGCCTGCTAGCGCGTACACCTGTCTAGCTAAAAGTCACACGCATGGTGTAAGCCGCAGTGGCAGTCCGTGGCTCCGTGCCCTCTGATTGCTCCTAGTTATCCCCAGGTTTCTGCTGAGCTGACAGGCAAGACACACAGGCCAGATGGTCAGGGCCCAGAATCTGGGCTTAGAGTTTACAAGGCCACTACAAGAGCTCCCATACAATGATAATAAAATGGATGATTTATTAGAAGCTGTCCGCATTGCATCAATTAACGTCCAAACACTTGAGCAAAATTGGATGTTATGACCTTAATATCATTAACATTATATACACCTATATTAATAGTGTTATAAAATTAAAGATTTTCCTTTATTGATCAGTTGTAACAGGCTTCAGTGCAGCAGCATGCTATCAGATACATTTTTATGGACAATAACATAAATATAGTTAGCTGTTGTTACTATCAGGTTGAGCTGTTATTGTGGTAGTCACACTGCAGTTGTTCTTTAATAGACCGTAACAAGTAAAGATGGTTGTCCAGTCAGAATTATGAGAGCATTATGTGGAGGTCATGACAGAGTTCAAGTTATAGCCAGGTCATTAAAAGGCAGTTAAAGGCTGAGATGTCTTTCAAATTTACTCCTTTTCTCTCTCCACAAAAAACATCACACAGCTCAGCCCAGGGTATGTCCCATAGAAAAACTATCACAATTTCTCTTTCAACATTTTTAACTTAGTTGATGGCTCATATCTTTTATTTACTTTAATTCTTTTGCAAAAAAAGTGGAAGGTGCTCTGCAGTCATGGTATTGATGGAGCCATAAGTTATTCATTGAATTTCAAGTGAGCATAATTTGGCAAACTTCACCTCACCATACAAGCTCGAAAACAGAATTTTCCTCTTAGATGTATTAATAATGGAGGAACTATACAGCAACTCTCTCTCCCGACTCCAGAGACTTGAGGCTGCTTTCCCTGAGAAATGAAGGAAATCATTGGCATCTACCAGCCCCGGGTCAAACTCATCAACACGTCCTACATTGATGAAGGGGGAGCCGAATGCTAATGAAGGTGTCCTTGACTCACTCACATCCAGTTAGGTTATCTGTCCTAAGATCATTTAAGAGCAGCTTGACAGCCCAGTTGTCAGTCCAATGCAGCTGCCTTTGTAAAGCAATTTCACTGTTTTTTTAAACTTCTTCTGCTACATTTGCACCAGTTTTCCTGCTCATTTTCTGCTATGTTGCTCAGTGATCAAAGCTAAAATCTTAAGTTTTAGCCACAAAATTGCATTGCCATATTCAGTTTCACATAACACATGGAAAAAGCAGCTTCATATGTGTTCAGACTGGACTGTATCTGAGTATAGAGTACTTTTTTGCCACACTGGGGGCCCTATATGACAATATCAGTCACACAGTTGATCATCAAAACATATTAAAAACTATTCTAAGGATTGCCATACAGTTTTGTGCAGATATGCATGGTTTCCTGGGAATTAACAATAATGCATTTTGGTGACTTTTTCTCCAATGCATCATGAGGTTTTTGGGTTGTAGTCAGTTGTATACACAGTTCTTGGGTGGTTTTTCCATTGCAGGGCATTTCTAGACCACCTCTTGCACCACCACTAGAGTCAAAACTTTAATATATTCCATTTGAATATATTGATATAGTGCTATGCTACATAGATCAACACAAAATATTCTGTAGACATTCATGGTTCCTGTGAGGATTCCTTAAGCACAAGCAGGAGCTGGAGATTTATGGCTCAGAATGGCATGTATTAGCAACTGGATTTACAATGATGGAATTTGTTACAGATATTCCCTTTGCTCTTGTGAGAACTTTAGTAATAAGGTCAAAATGTCAGTTCTTGGTGGGTTTTTTAACTACTTATATTGCAGACCTGCTAGACATGATGCTGTCATTGTGAAACTGCTAGCGTTTAGCTCTACTGTCGACTCTCTGCAGTTCTTTCAAAGCTCCTGATACAAACGCTATTTCAGCTCTTCAGCATATTCAAGATATGCGCAAAATGTTTCAAGGCCTCTTCACAGATGTGTGTTTACAGCCTTCCTATTAGTCGCCTCTTCACACGTCTCATGAACTGCACTCAGGCACACTCAACTTGTTCCCCTCCAACGCCATATGATGCCCCTCATCTGGGTTGCTTTTCCTGTGCGTCTGTAAGGAATGCCCATCTCTGAAGAGCCACTCAGATGAATTCTTTGTGGAGGAGGTCAGCGGAGCGTGTGATATCTCCCTGAGGTGCTTTGTCAGAGAGCTATTAATAGGTTCAAGGGACATCCTCCATCCCCCCAGCCCCTCCAACACTCCCACCAACCCACACCCCCCTTTCGCGACCGTCCACAGATGGGTGCACCTCTCTGTTGGCGTGCCTGGTGAAAGAGGCGATGGGCAGTCAGCCATGATGCTGTGTTTAGATGAAAAAAGCCCAGCGTGGTGAGAGACGCAATGCTTGTTCCCTACAGGCAATGGGGCTTTTATTTCCTCTTTAGAATTTCAAGAGGCTGTTCGCCATGCGGCAGGGAGATATCACAGCACTTTATAATGCAGCTGAAGAATTATCCCTGCTTTAATTGTAACCATTTCACTGTGATTTACTGAATTTCTCTCAAACAGCAAGTCACAAATTTATTGAACACTAGTGGATCAAGCGTTATCAGTCAGGCGCACTATGATTTTTATTTTTGTACATTCTTACAGTGTGGAGTGATATATCTGATGCATGTGTGATTTACGTCTGTTATGTGTTACGAATACAGCGTCTATATGTTTAACATCTGTTTGGTGTTTTTTTTTCTTCTTACGCCACAAGTAGCCAAAGGCGAAGCTTCACATGTGTGGGTCATAAATTTTTCCAAAGTCTACTGATACAACCATGTTATTAAGTGAGTAAGTTATTTCCATTCTTCCTATTTACCCACAACAGCTGCTTGACTGAGCCCGATTAGTTTATATTTGTCTTTAATTATCAGTGTACAGACAACCACAGAATATAGGACGACTAAGATGCCTTTTGAATAGCGTCTAGATAGGCGTGATGATGATGAAGGTTGTTTTTAGAAGTCCCTTCTCCCTTCTATACAAACTAATTCTTCTTGTAGTCAGAAAATTTTTGAAGCATGATACATTTTTTAAAACATTGTCAAAATTACTCCGTCAGAAAACATGAGAAAGAATGAATCTGCAAAGGGAAAAGAGAGACAAAGACGGAAAGTGAGCGAGGAGCAAGGATTAATCACTGTTGCCCTGCAGCCTTTTCTCCAAACTGCGCAGTTTACTCTCCCGCCTGCGTCTTCCTGGACTCAAGCCAAGAGCACTCTGTTTGCATTTCACCTACGAAAAACCCACGCAACATCACTAACTCCAGCCTAAAGCACATCAAGGTCAGTCTATGTAAAGGCTTTTAGCGTCTCCTCGACATCTTCCTTATATCTAAGTAAAGCAAAAAGTGACCTTCAGTGAGACTATATTAAGTGCTGGTAAGTATCATTAGCTGTGCCATCAGAGCCGTCTGAGGTGGATGTTTCTTCAGTAACACAACAAATGTCACCCTGTGGCATCTTTTTACAAAGTAAATTTATTGAACTGAACATCTCTGTTCTGTAAATGTCTTTTGTGCTTTGTGAGAAAAGTCTTTCATTAAACCAGAGTTGATTGGATGTTGCTTCTTTTACCACCTGGCCTTTTAGTTCTCAGTAGACACAAGTCTGATAATCTATAAAGTGTTATTCAGCTGTTCTATACTCTTCTCTGTCTGTCTCAGGCATATGTCTAACTCAACAGAAAAGGACTGCTAATGCAGGTTTTTCTTTTCGATTAAATCAGTTTTTGCATTTTAATACCCTTGCTTTGCCTTTTCGTATTTACTTATGTGTATCAAATCTGACATACAAGTAAAGTAAACAATAAATCACTTTCCTATCAGCCATAGGCTGTGTACTCCAAAGTACAGTAGGTTGAAATTGTCAGGTGGTCCATTAAACTGCAGATGAAGAGGGACTGTAGGAGCTGAAGGGTTTAGTCATCACTCAGTTTTTTACACAAGGGCTGTATATTACTTGAAGTGCATGAACATATGTTGGGTTACTGTGATTTTAGTCTTGCCTGCAGGCCTCGGTAAATCTGTGCCAACTTAAGTCCTTGAACTGCCTTCGCCCGGATCTAAATTTAATTGAGCAAATTCTGGCCCCCTTTCACGTGAAATCGTGCCGTCTCACACGGTACACACTATTGTTTATGTCGGTGCCAAAAACAGTTAACGCCTCTTTTCAAAGGCAAACATTTTCTTTATCAAAAAAAAAAATCATAAAATGACTTGCAGAGCTCCAGGCTGACCTGTTACAGTGGTTGTCTAACTTTTTCCTTTAGGTGCACCCAAAATTTTTCTGCTCGCCTTTTGGCACC
Source organism: Dascyllus trimaculatus (assembly GCA_024666655.1). Classification (NCBI taxonomy): domain Eukaryota; kingdom Metazoa; phylum Chordata; class Actinopteri; family Pomacentridae; genus Dascyllus; species Dascyllus trimaculatus. The sequence continues at coordinate 16,323,591 of CM045457.1, forward strand.
ATTTAATACATATTAAGTGTTACCACTTTGGTCAGTTCCCATACAAATGATTCTAAACCATGTAAAAAGGTGCCACTAAATGCTTTGTACAGTTGACTTGTTTTTAATATAAATATTCTGAGACTTAAATTTAGAAAACAGATAGTTCTTCTTCTTCTTACATTTCATTGTCACTTCCAACTCCTCACTTCTTCAGTTGCTGCGGGGGAGGGAGGCTGCTCTGCCAGCCACGGACTTGTCATGTCATTGGAGACATGGTACTTTTTTAACATTTCAGTCGGCTGTTTTTTTTTCATATCTCAGTGTTCCCCACAGATTGAGAATTTACTTGTGGTGGTGGATGGTGTGGCGTGACCGATGTGCATGCAGACTCGTATAGTTTGGAGAGGGAGACTGTAACACAGGTTCTCCAAGGAGCTTCAGTTAAAAAGCAACTGTGCTTCTCTTTTAGATTCAGAAAGACATTTCACCTCTTATTCAAGAGGCTTCTTTAGTTCTAAATGACTGATGGGGAGGATCAGATGTGTAAAGTCATGCCCAACTCACATGTTGTTGTTTCTTTTTCTTTATTGGAGATTGTTTATTTTGTTTGTCTATTTTATTTTATTTTTTATGTATAGGGTATGTTGTGTGTTGTTTTCTGCTTTTCCTCTGCTGCTGTAACGAGGAAATTTCCCCGTTGTGGGATTAATAAAGTATAATCTAATCTAATCTAATGGCTAATGCACCGATCAGCCACAACATTATGACGAGGTGAAGTGAATAACATTGATCATATGATCATATTGGTACTTTGTGCTGTTCTGCTGGAAAACCTTGGATTTTGACATCTGTGTTGATGAGACTTAGACACCTAAATAAACATTGTCCCAGAACAAGCACACTCCCTCATGCAAATGGCAGTCAAACAATCAGGAACATGTTGATGAACATGACGATGGCCCAACATGTTGATTTGACCTCCAAACTTCCTACACTCCATTGTGATCAAGCATCAACAGGATGCAGTGGAACAAGTTTGATTGACAGAGGCCCGACTGCACAAGCCAGAGTACCCAAAGGATCCAGTACCAACGTCCTGGTTCCAGACCCCATAGGACACCCTGAGAGGTCCTCTTGTCCATGCCCAATGGTTCAGAGCATTTTTGAGCACATAAGGGGGACCACTACAATTTTAGGCAGGTGGTCATAATGTTATGCGTGATCAGTGTATGTACAACTGAATCTTCTCATAAGTTCAGTTAAGTTCAGTTGCTTTTTAACCAAAGCTTCTAGGATTACCATGACCTGGAGAGTCTACACTCACATGTGACCCAGGTTGTTTTCTGAAGCTACTATTTGCAAATGTTCCTTAGACACCTCACAAGTGCAGGAGAAGCTTCTAGTCTCCCCTCATACTGCAACTCAGTTGTGTGGCCAAAAATGTGTTCGTTGAAAAGAGTGAAATAAGGAATTCCAGTTTACCCAAGTGGAAATTCAGTAAGTTTTCTACATAGGTGGAGATACACACAGACAGACCAGCTAAATTTCAGGCATAAGAGTCCAACCAACTAAAATTTTTAGTTGCGCTATGCCAGGGTTTTGGCCACATGAACAGTCAAAACGGTTGCACAGTGGAGTCCTCAGTCAATTTATGCGAGCATATGAAGTAATATTAATATGTATTTCCTTGAACAATTTACATAAGTGGATATTATCTGAATACTAATAATACATTATGGTAAGCCCAGGGAGCAAAATTGAAAATGTCTCCTTGGCAAGGTCAGTCCACATGATGAAAACCTGTGAATCAATAATTAAGTATATCATTAACACGATAAATCTAGAAATATAATTAAGTGAGTCTATTGGAATGTAACTATCAGTTGATCATTGCATAGGCTAAGGTTAGCCTAATTTGTCAGCAGGAATCTGTCAGTAATGACAATTCTAACCTTGATGTGCTCTTCTTGAAGTTCAATTAAGTCTGTGTGATTGCTCATATTGTTACTGCATGTAAATCAGTCTCTGCTCTCTCGGCTTCCATTTTTCATACTCTGCTTGGCGGGTAAAGGACATTGTAATTGCAATCACACTGTATTGCATTACAATTGGGTTTCATTACAAAACATAATTTCTGAATCATTTTTTACGCATTGCAGACTTTGCCTCAATGATTGTTGGCGTATTTATGTGCAGTAGCTCTGGTAGAGAAATTTCTAAATGATATCATATATAAAACATTAGGTGGTGGGATACTCCTTAACCTTGCCACTGCACTGTGTTGTTTTCTTTATTGTTTTCGCAGGCCTTGACTTCTTTCCTGAATCATACTGTTAATTGCCATGGCAACATAATGACGTAATAGGCCATAATCTCTGTGCATAATTCTCCTTAGAGAGAAGTGGTTGCTGTCTGCCAATCAATCTGTGGCCCTGTAATTATAAATCAATCACACGTCTTGAGAAATTGCAGTGTCACAGCAGCCACTTCGCATAAATAATGAAAACAAAACAAAACAAAAAACAACAATTTAAAGTAAAGTATAAAATAAACAAAATGACACCAATGTAGAATGGAGATGTAACAAACTGAGGGCCATACTGGACTAAATATCTACTGTACAATGATAGTAATACAGTATGATACAGTGTGTATTAGTTAAGTCAGGTGGATATTCTGGAAAAAAAAACATGTACAGTGAAAGTGCAGGAATGTCCATGGATGTAAAATACAATTAACTGTGCGTTGAAGTTATGCATGATAATATACACCGATCATCCACAACATTCTGACCACTGACAGGTGAAGTGAATAACATTGATCATATTGGTACTATGTGGTGTTCTGATGGAAAACCTTGGATTTTAACATCTGTGTTGATGACAGTTAGACACCCAAATAAACATGGTCCCACAACAAACATACTCCCTCATGCAAATGGAAATCCCAAATGTCACTGGCCTGCCCCCACAGGAAAATGCACCCCACCACATGGAAAAAACATCAATCAATCAGGAACATGTTGAGGAACATGACAATGATTCAACATGTTGATTTGACCTCCAAACTTCCTACACCCCATTGTGATCAAACATCAACAGGATGCAGTGGAACAAGTTTGATTGACAGAGGACCCACTGCACAAGTGTATGAATAGTTAACTTATTATTTGCTTGCATCCCTTTTGTATTAATGACAACGGCAGTCGATCTGCATGGATTCCACCAGTTTGTGAAAAACCTGATCAGCCATGTTACTCAAGCATGATCTGACACAGTTCCAGGAATATTTGTTTTTCTTCAAGTGGCCCAATAATTATTCGGAAGTGTTGAGGTCAGGTGACTGTAGAGGAAAATCCATCATAGTGTTTGGGTTTCTTTGGTCTGCAAGGGTTTTTTGCAAAAGTGTGAAGTGTATTATAGTCCTACTGCAATATGAGTTGTACTTTTCCTTGGTCAGGGTGGAGTCAATTTGGTGCAGGTGTCCATTTCCTGGTTCGTGTCTTACACTGCTGTATCATTCTCTCCACTGTCTGTGTCCTCCTATACCGCCCATACAAATAAATGTCGAACTTGGATTAATAAGGAAACAGGATTGTTTTTTTACACTTATCCACTGTGAAATGGTCGTTTGTCCTGACCCACCTCCAACACTTTTTTGTTGTTTCTGCCCCCCTGAGAAGTGCTGTTTGTTAGTACTGGTCCTCCTACCGTCTCCTTTGGTCTGGTCTACAGTCAGCAGGTCTCTTTACTACTGTCCATCACAGCACACTCCACAACTGCAGAGTCATCTGAAAACCTCTGCAGATGACAGGACTTGCAGTGAAAGTCAGGGTTCAGGGTAAAGAAGGAAAATAGATGTAAAGAAAAGTCCCCTGCAGTCCTCCTCTGCAATGATAAGATCCTTTTGCAGGCATTAGCTCACCTGGCAGGGGGCACGTACTGCATGTCGAGGCTGAGTCCTCACCTGCAGTGCCCTCGGTTTGGTTCCCTTCGGCCCTTTTGCTGCATATAACCTACTTTCTCTCCCTTCCCATATCTGTCTTTCCTATTTAACAGTTCATTTAATAATAGGAAAAAAGATGCCCCCAGAAAAGATGCCTCCACTACATAATACCGCATCATGTGGAGCAGAGTTAAACCAGCACTAAACTTTAAAGTTGACAGATTAAAAAATCAAAAGAAAAAAAAGAATGGTCAAAATTGAATCCGGAGAAGCTGCACAAAGCACAAATGCCCATGATGCAGCTTGATAGCATCTTCTCATTCCCTGGCTGGTGAACGTCTGGGTTTTTTAGAAACTGCACACTCTGAAATTCTAATACAAAATATCTGTCATAATTTGTAACCTCCAAGCTGTTGACATTATCAGTGTTATATTCTCAGACATCATCAAGTTCCTCCAGTGCCACAAATTACATTATACTACAGTTTTCTTAGGTTTCCTTTATAGCAATGACAGGTTAACTGATATTTACATGTAAAATTGGTGAAATCCCCTCTTTAAATACATATTTTAACATAATACACATCATGTGGTGGGTTATACTAGTCGGAGGCAGTTTTCAGTAAAAGGGCACAGCTTTGTTTTTGACCATATAGAAGGAAATTGTCATGTCTTCTATTATCACTGTTCTCCAGCTCAGAGTCTGTGCGTGACCTACAATAAAGATACAGTACAGCTGAATAGCACACACCAGATTTCAGAGCTGTGACAATCTCAATGACTTCTCTTTGTAATCCAATGAGAGGGAAGCACTCTATCAAGGAGAAAATGAAAGGCAAGTACGAGTCAAAAATGGTGAAATTGCGGAAAGGGCCTGACGAATAACAGGGTTGACAACGGGGGCATCCATTTCGGAATAGGCCCCGTTATTTTCATTAATGCCTAAAGAGGACAGATTGGTCGGTGTGGAATGGGAAAGGCACAGAGCAGCTCCATGCATGTTTCCATTCCCGTCACTCTGTCATGCTTGTTTCATGGTAGACAGAAGCTCAAACCCATCAGCACGTTATCATTCAAGTATAGCTGCTGTCTGAATCAAGGACATGGGCATTATCATGAGAATGAATTGCCAGCTTACATCAATGAAACACAGATATCTTTCACTGCAGACATGCAACCTGTCTCATTTTTCCCCAAAAGTGTGTCATGAGGCTTTGCTTTTTGTACTGTGGCATCAGCACTGAAAATGGACATTTTTGCCGTATGGCATGCACTTACTGGAAAACACCAAAGTTATTTAATCATATGCTGTAAATATACTGTATTCTACATTTGGATGGAAGCACATTTGCTAATGCTAAACCTTTATTTCATCATTTTTGCCGAAGAGAGGCTGTTTGATGTAAAATGTATGTTGGATGCTCTGGTGTTCCAAGCTCTGTGGGTGGGAAATGCTCCACTTTGCTTTCAAGCAGTTTCACTCGGAGAGAAGGCACCCCTGTGCTATTAGACATGTAAATGTAAATTGCAGGTAGGTGGTTATGCTTTTCTGCCTCTCCAGCTGTACACATTCCAGATTAGAAGACCACTGCCACCTAGTGGTTTCATCCGGACCAAAAGGTTTATCAGCATGAGTGCTTCAGCTGATTAAAGCTCAGTTTGGTGCATCATTATCATATTATTAAAGCAGTACATTAAAACGTAGGTGCTGCATTGGGTACAGTATTTTACACCTACAGTAAAGTTCAGTAGTGCAGGGTGCTAATCTGTGAGCACTACATGCTTCACAGATGTGTAAAGCAATAATAGTGTTGGGCCTACACAGCCTTGGTACTGCTGTTTTACTGTATGACTACTTTATAATACAGGACGGAGTACATTTTATAATAGGTTCTAGTGCCACGTCAGCAATGATGTTTGGGGTTGGTGCTTCAGGTCCCTCAACCCTTTTTAATTTATCTCTGCGTAGATGTGAAATAAATGGCCTGGTGTGGGTTCACAATTCTCCAGATTTGTAATCTCAGTCAGGAAACCACTCAGCCATTCAGTGTTCATCAGGGTAATTATGTTTTGTTGTGCCCACAGAAGTGACTCACAAAAGAACAGCTGCATGTGTTATAGCAAAAATTCAGGCACACGCAAAAACAGACATGTACGCATCTGCCCTCCATTCAAATTATATGGGGTCAAACACAAATAAAACCATTACCAAACTGAAAGTGCTAATAGAAGTTCAGGGTGGAAGAATTTTTGAAAAATTAAACTTTACTTCGTTTCAGTTCAGAAATCTGAAAGAGTGTTGAAATAAAGTTTAGGTGGAAGGTAAAATGAGAACACAAGTCAGGAGTTTTTAGAAATGCACTGCTAGCACTGCATTGAGCATTTCTATACACAAAGGCAATAATATTAAAGCATCTAAAAACAACTAATAGAAAAAAAGCACGCCAATGTGTGCAAAAACACCGAAGTTCTTTCACCCTCTGAGGCAGGCACTCAAAGAAATCGAGCAGCAATAGAGTTTTGCAAAGAGAGGACTCATAAATTATACATGACAGGTTATTTCCTTTGATATTTTAAATACTTTGTTGGCACTTCACAAGGTACAGTAGCAATGAGTTGGTTCAGTGGATGATAACAAAAATGCTTTAGTTCTCTGCTACAAATTGTCTCGGAGTGCAAATGTGTTTGACAATTACATTTCCAACTATTGAACAATGTTCAGTAAAGTGCAACTGCTCGGCGGCATAAAAATATTTGTCAGCGAAACCTTAATAAACGGGAGCAGCGAATTAGAAACTAAAACAGGTGCATGTTTGATCTCATCCTGAGGAATTAAAGGTGCAAAAATCACCACTCAGCGGAAGAGGTTTGTGCTGTGAGCAGGGGTGAGGCTTGTGCTTGTTGCTGAAATGAATATCTGAAATGAGGAATTGATTGGCCATTATGAGAAACTAGCTCTCTTAATTTGCTTGTAGAAATGTGTCTGACAATAAATTTGCATATATATTACAAAAGCTTCAAGATATAAGTAGCACGGGCAGAATTCAAACCAGTTTAGCTGCAAGATTGAATTACGTGCTAATTGAATCCATCACTTATTTTGGAATACATGATTGCGCTGTGTTTCTGAGTAGCCAAAAAGTTTAAATTTAGACCCTTTTTTGTGGCACTGCTTCAAAAATTGTCATTCTAGTTGTAGAAGCTTATAGCAATTTGTACTTTTTAATAACGAGATTCCCGAAGGACTTTAAAATTCTTTGATTCCCTACTTTCGACAACAACTACGCCGCATTTCTCATTCTTCCCTGACTCCATCTCTCTCTCTCTCTCTCTCTCTCTCTCTCTCTCTCTCGTTCCATGTTTCTTATCATACTCCCTTGCACTACCATGCACTGTATTGTTCTGCCGGTGATGAATGACCATGTTGCTGGAAGCCAAAATGAGCTCTCACCGAGACCACACGAACGCCACACTCTCAATACCTCTCCAGAAAGATTCATTACAGTAATTAAAGTTCTGTTTTCTCACATTCTTCCACAGAAGTCACTCCTCGCAATCATCTCCGACTCTGAACAAGAAACAGAGCCTGCTGGAGTTCTATTGGCATTAGGGCTGGGTGGGTGGCTAGACTGGTTTTCTATTTTTATCGAGGTGGACATCAGCAGCTTGGATAATCAACTCCAACAGATTGCACTCTGAGAAACAAATTGCTTCATTTAAGCATGAAAATGATTGAGCAAAAGGATGACAAACATGGCGGAGTGCATTCATCAAAGCTGTTTACATGAGACACAAATCACGGCTGCTGGATCCACTTGAAAAATTGCTTTGTTATAGTTACAATTTATCATTGACGTGTTGTATTTACTGAAAAACAAATCTGTCAGATGGTAGTCAAGATAGATTCAATATGTCAATTATTACCGCAGAATGAAATTACTGAGAAATCTTATGTCTGTGCTGCACATACTCGAGCATTGTAGATCAGTGTCTGGTTGTGTTCACATATTAACATCTAAAATTTAAGGAACAAAAGTTTTAAGGGACAGCTGCATTGCACCTGTGCCCTTGTACAGTTTAGTTTGACTTTTTACACTTATACATCGATCAGCCACAACATTATGACCACTGACAGGTGAAGTGAACAACACTGATCATATTGGTACTATGTGCTGTTCTGATGGAAAACCTTGGATTTTAACATCCATATTGATGACAGTTAGACACCAAAATAAACATTGTTCCACAACAAGCACACTCCCCCATGGAAATGAAAATCCCAAATGTCACTGGCCTACTCCTGCAGGAAAATGCACCCCACCACATGGAAACAACATCAAACAGTCAGGAACATCTTGAGGAACATGACAATGGTCCAACATGTTGATTTGACCTCCAAACTTCCTACACCCCTTTCTGATCAATCATCAACAGGATGCAGTGGAACAAGTTTGATGGACAGAGGCTCCACTGCACAAGCCAGAGTACCCAAAGGATCCAGTGCCAACATCCTGGTTCCAGACCCCATAGGACACCCTGAGAGGTCCTCTTGTCCATGTCCAATGGTTCAGAGCAATGCAGATGCATCAGTGTAGGAAAAAGAGCTCCAGGGATAGTTTGTTCAGTATAAAAAAAATATAGAAATGGTTTGCTATAGCCTTATGGAAGATTTTGGACAAACTTGTTTGACAGCACATGCACACATTTTCACAAGAGAGAGATAATATGTACAAGAGTTTATCTGATGAAGAGCACCGAGGCATATTTGGAGAGCCAGTCTGCGCAATTCAGTGTTATCACATTATGAATGTATCTCCGCCTGTACGTTATATAGAATGCACACTCTTACTATTATGCTATCAAGCAGCCTTTTTGCAAATGCAACATATATAGAGAGAAGTAAAAAGAATATAAAGGAGAAAAGCCACAAGCCAAAAATAAGATAATTGCAAATGTATGATTTTATCTAAAAACAGCTGCCCTTCCAAAATTCCCTGATGTTCCTGCAAACTGTCTTTTACTTAATTTTGAAATCAGAACTCGCAGAGGAATAGTGTTGCCATTTAAATATGACTTTTACTTGAAGCATTTAAACAGAATTGCAACAAAAAAGATACCACTGAAGCTATAAACTTGCAAGTTTTACTGGAGGCAGGAATAAAATCTAATAACCTAAGTGATAAATATAAATTATGCTGATTTCTTGCCAGGGGGGCTTTCATGACCACTCTTTTTGTTCAGTATATTTCTGTCAGCCTAGGGAAGACAGTCTGGCTATTCACTGTCCTCTCAGCTCCTTAGAAGCTAGCGCTGACAGACAGCTGGAGTCTGTGGGGACTGAATGAACAGAACAGTCCAATGGTGCTTAAACGCTGCTCATTTCCAGAAAGAGTCGACTTACAAACACTGGTGTTGCTGGCTTCACTCATCTCGACATTTTTTCTGGCCATTTTTCTAACAATGTTTTTGTGGATGTGGACATGAAGCTAGCAAACTATGCAGGAAAATTACTCTGATATTCTCACCAAAACAACTGTTTCTCCAACTGTCAGAAACAGCTGCCAGTGGGCGCAAGACCAGACCGACAGTATACGAATGTGTCAATTCAGAGGTCTGGAACCAGGCTGCAGTTTCACTCATGTCTATACAAATCTAAAGTGTGTATTAGGGGTGCAATGTATAATCAATATTGTTGATAAAAATTGATGGGCAGATTTGTTGCTGACGAGTTTAATGTCGATTAGGTGGTGAGGTCATTGTGTGGTTGTTTCTTGCTGACTCTCAAGGCTACAACGTGTAGACAATACTGCTTAGTGGAGTGAAGTGTGTCACTGCCCGATGTGAGCTGCGGCCCGATGTGATTATATAAGCATCGACCACCTTCTCACAGGCTCTAGACATATGCTGCCAGTGGACCAAGTTCACTGCTGATCTCAGCACAGGAGGAACATCGGATGAACCAAGAATAATAATTAGGGTTTCCGCCAGTGTTTTGCAGCGGCCCACCAGGCCTAAGTTAATCCTCACTGAGCCAGAGCATTGGGTTTTTAAAACTCCTGTTACAGTAGGACATTATACTGGGAAACAGAAGTAATGATTGGAAAGCTCACCAGAAACATTCAGCGTTCATGGCTTTACCACCTGGTGAGCACCATGTCCTGGATATGTTATTGACTGGACTTTAATGCTGCCATCAGTCTGTTGCTAGCCAGTGCTTGGCCCCTTCCCAAAACAGACACATCGAACTGTCAAAAAAAAAAATCCATAATGATTTTTACCAACCTTGTCTGTCTCTTAACTGGCCCTACGTGTGCCTGTCATTCAGTGTGCGCAGAAGATGGTTTTCACACATTTTCAACATAAAATGATGAAACTAGGTGGCACTGCAGTGGTGCAGCAGCTATTCACATAAACAACAGTACAAAAGTATACAACAAGCATCATTATTATTAGTCACCTTGTGCCTTAAACAACCTCAAGCTAAGCTTTAATGGCTGATAGGACTAAATAGAAGCAACTGTGTAACTATGTCATTCATAATCCAAAATAATTATTTATAACAATAACTGATTGATTTTTCTTCTGTCAAAATATTTGCAGCCCTACTTGATACCAGGCTAACAAGCAGTGTTACCACATCACTGGAGCAAGGTGAGAAGTTAAACCAATGAAGGCCAAAAAAATCAAGGTGTTCACAGAAGTTTTAGGAGGTTGCCCTCAGGTCAATTGTTTTTTCATTCAGATGTTTTAAACTATTGATCCACATCATATTGGTGATCAGTACACTGTGTCACTGAAAAGTAAGAAAATGAAACTGTTAGTATTGTTAAAATAATAGAATACAGCTTGTAGTGCAAATCATGGCTGTGGACTGTGGATGAGATTTAAAACCTGGTTCTCTGTTCATTTTTTACCCTCAGTTACTGTTTGCATATTGGCAGAGCTGAGCTGCTTAGATGCTGCATAACAAAGAGGACACAGAGGAAGGAATAAAACAGACCCAAGATTGCATTTTACTCGACTCTGCAATGTCTGTGCTTGTTAACTGTACCAACCGTACCACTCATTACGTACGGCAGTATTATCTGCTGAAAAAACAGTACCTTGATCCAATTTTTGACTGCTGTCACTGTCATCTCTTCACCCCCTGCATAAGTATGTTTGTCGTGTATGTTTGGTATGATTATAGCAAACAAAGGAAATAGGCATAATTTCTGCAACAATTATACCAAATTCAACATTTACCTCTAGAATGAAACTCCTGAAGACCCCGAAGTTGGCAGTAAGCAGATTCTCCTCTCCGTCAGCAGAGGTGTTTTCTGTCCAGCAAAGAGTCTCTTCACATCAGCAGCAGACTGAGGAGGACAGAGAAGAGACTGAATGATGCCACAGGGGTTAAAGCAAGTTTAAGATTTAAAAAAAGCTTTTTAAAGCAGCACAGTTAAACTAGCTTTAAGCAATCATGAATTAGTTTAAGAGTATGTAAAGTTATTATAATATATTAATATGGGTTTTGTAGTCTATAAATGCTTGTCAAAAAGGAGATAAAGTCTGGTGTTAATTAGTCTGCGCATAAAAAAGTTAAAGTAATTACACTAAGGGTATTTTTTAAGGTTAATTAAGGTTCACAATAACCTCATGTAGCTTTATTCCAGGGACGGTAGTGGCTCTTTAAATCTTGGTGTTGTGTGAGAAAACTCAACTTGTCCATCTAAAAATACGCTTTTTCCTCTTCACAGTTATTGTATCGGTATCAGCCACAACTGAACAGTATTTATCGGTTTTGTTATTGGTCTTGAAATTCCATATTGTAGAATCTCCACTTTAAACCAAACATGTCAGCGTGTTCCTGAAAAGTGACTTTTTTTGTATAATGACCGTCCCCTTCAGGAAGCCTGCAACCGTGGATTATTGACATTTGTTTACTTCAAATAATAACAAAAGGAGAAGTGACATGACTTTGGTCTACCACCACAAAACACACAGAAAAGGAGATCAGGGTTGATGGTTTGGTCAGCAAAGCATGCGAATCTGATTAGTCTGTGCTTTCCATCCCATTTCCTACCAACAGTCAACAATTGACATTTGTAACTATGTGGATATTTCCATAATCCAACCGCAAGGCTTTATTTGTCTAAACATTGTCAAAACATAACCATAGGGTTAACAAATCAGAAACCACTCTTTTCAGTGAGCCATTTTTGGAGTGGTCATGCAGTCTAGGCCATGTTTGGATGGCACTGGCAATCAGTCTACTTTCAATTTTAGGTATGAGGGCTCGTTTTATAAAGTTTAAAACACAAAATTCAAATATCAGGACACTATTTTAACCCAGAGGATACAGTTACATAGACGGTACGCCTTGAGACGAGCAACTGAGACAAACAAAAAACCCAAAGTTGGACAGATTATCGGTCTATTCCCTGGCTTTAAAAGGAGTCTCAGCACCGTGACAGCCCCAATGTGATCGTTTTACAGCTGCATTAAGTGCCAATAACCACACAGCATTCTACTCTCACAGTATACAGTAACCATACAAATTGCTTGGGGCCCATCTCAAATCAGAGATGATGGTTTAATCAGAGGAGGGTTTAGCATGCTACTCTCCGTTTGTCTTCAGCCTGATCTTCACACTACACGAACTCTCCAGCCGCACTCGCTACACTCAGGAGATGATTATTAAAATGTGCGAGAGGTCTTCGGTTTCTTCTACCTGCCTTTGTCCTTGAGTTTTTGCAGAGGCTTTAACACCGACCGACACGGAGAGACGCCCCAGAGCTTGAATCCATAAGAATTTACATGGCAGGCTTAGGCAACTGTAGAGACACTGATGAAAAGAGACTGAAGGTCGAATGAGTACTGTGCTGCAGAGAATCCGATTTCAGGGATGAGTTTCTGTATAGTTCCAAACATTTCGACCAAAGGTGTGACCCACAGCTTGCCAGAGAAGCGGCTGGGCGGCTGTAGCTCAGGTGGTAGAGCGGGTTGTCCATTTATCGCAAGGTTGGGGGTTCGTTCCCCGGCACCTCCACATACCAAAGTGTGCTTGGGCAATACACTGAACCCGAAGTTGCTCCCAATGGCAGATTAGCGCCTTGCATGGAAATCTGTCCCCATTGGTGTGTGAATGGGTGAATGCGAAACACATTGTAAAGCGCTTTGGATAACACCAAGGTAGAAAAAAGCGCAATATAAGTGCAGACCATTTACCAGAGAACCAATACATATTATTGAAAATGGTAAAATTACACAAAGATCCCTGTGTCGTCCCTTTGGCTTCACTAAGAGCACCATATCTCATATCTAAAAATCATCATGATTTTGATGCAGTTAACCTTCTTGTTTATCAGAGCTTTCTTTGGAGTTTACTACCATCTTCTGCTCAAGTGAGATTTCATACAGCATTGTCTGTTTTCAAAACAAAAGCTTAGGAAATTGGCAAGGAGATCAAAGAATAAAGTCTGTGATTTGCAGAGTCGTGTGTATGCTTGAGAGATTGCTGCACAAGTCTCTTCATTTCCCTGGAAGCAACATTAAATCCTATTCAGCCAGGCCAGCCATATTTTTTGGATTTTCATCCAAACAAGAACTTGGAAAAAGCCCAGTTGTTACCCCTCATCAGGAATTATTGGCTCACCGCGTGACAGTTTTAAGGTGCAAGATGATAATCTTCTCATCAAAATTAGATCCATCGTTCCAACCACCCCAGATGGCACTAAATGCATACAGTACCAGTTTCTTACATTATGAATGCATAGTATTTTTCCTACAGCCTGTTTTGCCTTTTGGGTTGGAAGTCTTTTGGGCTCAGCTAGGGGACAGATTAGTTTTTGAGATATTCATACTTTTTGGCACTCTGGTTAAAATAACTTTCTTGCTAAGTTTCTGCAGCTATGGAACAGAGTGGGAATAGTGAATGACAGAAACCACTGAGATAAATGAACCTGTGGAGTTTAAAATGATGAGCATGGAGGTGTGTGTTTCATCCTGTGGGCATATTGACTGGTAGAAGACTGTGTTGGGCTAAAGCACCACCATTTTTCTGCTTTTGAGCTTCTAACAACTTGAACTTTCATGAAAGTAGCATGTTTTCACCTGAGTATTATGGGCCTCAGGTAGGAAAATGCAGGCCTGACACAGCACAATTTGTTTCTGAAAATATTTGACACTCGGTAAGATTCCGTATCTCTCAGGCCTCAGTTGGCTTAGCTATAAATTGCTTTTTGTGAGAAAAGCCCCAAGCTCCATTACCCTCAGTGGAAAACCATCTCATGGAAGGAGTTGTCACCTTGAGGCCGATCTGTTCTCACGAGTGACTGACAGCGTTCCCTCTCTCCGTCTCTCTGCCTCTCTCTGTTAGTCTCTGTTCCTCTATCTCCATTTTCTATCTCCCCAACCCCTCGCTCTGCAGTCTGTTTAGATCAAACTGCTCCTGCAAGCATCTCTGATTTTCAATCAATTTCAGGAACAGCACCTCTCATTGTTGTCTGCCTGTCTGTCAGTCTTCAGAGCACCCACTGCTGGAGGGAGTGGAAGCTGAATACATCAGGGACACACACCGATGACACTCACCATTTACATACAAGTCTGAATAACACTCCATGACCTGAAATCCACCCTACCTCCTTAAATACTATTTAAAGTGTACTGTATTTCCAACTTGGCTTAAAAAAAACAACTGAAACATAAAAAAGAGATAACAGTGTTCATTTTATAAGAAATCATCCTCTGTGTATCTGAGACTGAATGTGGTATCAAGTTGCAGCAGGGTCTAGCTCTGTGTACTCAGGGATCACATCTCTCCTGCACCATGATTAGATGCCATGTGAACAGCACAGTGGCACTTGATGTGTTAGACAGGCCTATTCATTCTGACCAATTATACCAGAAAGCCTGCTGCTATCACTTAGGCAGCAACTGTTTTTTGAGACAGCCAAACCCTGATGAGACCTTAAATCCATTGATAATTTAAAATAAAAAGCACTTAATGATGAGAAGGTTGATGGATTGTGCATGCATTTATTAATGATTATTGTTTTCCCAAATGAACTGCATGCACTTGCAACAATGCTAATGTTACTAAGGATCAGGGTGATGATTACTCTCATGCATTTTAAACTAGTATACACTGACAAGACCCTTTGAGAAGCGGCTGTACTTGCACGCAGCTGTGCTTTGCATGTTAGCATGGCAGTGCTCACAGTGACAATGCTTACATGCAGTTGTTTAGCAGCTGTAATATGTTCGTGATTTTCACTTTCTTAGTTTAGAACAAGCAGAGCACCTCCTGGCCAAAAACTGCAGTTACTTGAATAGCCACTTGAGGTTGGCTCCAAAAGTGAGTCAATCCTAATAGACCCCTGTGTTAAAATGCCAAACTATACAGTAGACATAAACATGTTTACAGACCTGTACAGAAAATGGTTTGAGTTTATATAGCTAATTTCCTCAATTATGACAACAGTATGAGGGTTGAATTGTTATTTAACTAACCCATTTAAATTGTATTATGACTTAAAGTTATGCAAACTTAAGGGCATCATAGGACAGTTCAAAGCAGAGAAGTTTGCACGGCCTTATCTCCAGTTACATTCTACCTCTTTGCTCAGTTTTGGATTAGCTGAGAGTTAGGACGATTCAGACAATGCCAAAAAGGTGAAAAATACCCACCACACTTCAAAAGCCAGTCATCAGGAAATTTATGGGTGACATCACAGAGGGTTTATCCATTGTTATATGCAGTCAACAGTTCTGAGTTACATCTCTCCTGCACCATTTTAGCCATAAATGAAAGTGTCTCAATTATAAATGAAAGAGTTTCTGTAGTTTTGTGTGTGTGTCTGTTCCTTCACAATTGTTGATCTGATCTACTTCAGACTTGGCTGTTGTATTGCTGGAGACCTAAAGATGTGCAGTGTTGAGCATGAAATAGTTTTGATGGGCAATTCTCCATAAACACGAAAAGAGGAACATTAACAGTTGTGACTAGATTAGGGATGTCATTGATTCAGCAATGGCACTTTGCAAAGATGGCTGCACACTGTCAAAGCATGGATCCCCCCTGAATAACCTCAACTGTGTAAGTTTGCACAAGCGACTGAAATAATCAAGTGTACGTTGCCATTTCACCAGATGCAACCTCCATTGCAAAAGTCATCCATTTTGTTTTTTCTAAACGTAAACTCAGGATCCTTAAATTTAGTAAACTTCATCCTCTGGTTACCATGAATGTATCTACAAATGACAATCCAGCCACTGGTTCATGTATTATAGATCAGTGACAGACAAACAAATTCAGAGATTGATATTGAAATGTGCAGAGCGATGCTGCGAATATTGCTAAAAAAAAGGCAGATGCAATTTTGAGATAATGAATTACAAATGTTGAACATGCAGACTCTAAATAGAATTTGGACAAATAGCCACAGTATTTCAGATTAGCCTCTCCACCTGCATGGATAGAGTAAATACACACATGCTCACACAGGCCAGTAATACCATGCAGTGTGAATGCATTCAAAAAACTGAATCAAGCATTTAAATATCACTGTGCTCGTGTAATGAAGGCCAATTTTATATGTTTTTTTTAGGTAATGTCAGAGTAGTTAGCTACTTAGTCAGCCAGATTCTGTGTCACATTAATAAAGCCCCAGAGAAGTAAACAAATACGCTTTCCACTCTCATTAGAACTGTTTCCGCACTGGTAGAGCAGGAGGAAGCTGCTGGGTAATGACGTGTAGATCACAAGGTAATAAATTAGCCGCAACCTAGAATTAACAAACCCTGACATTTTATGGACAGAATATTATGAATTAAGGATGACTCATATCTCAGTCTCATCAAGGGACTCGAGCAAAAGTACCTTATATGCTCCAAGGAATGAAGGAGAAGATTAGTAATAAGGGCTGAGGGTAATGGATGTATAATCACTTGTGAAAACACAAATGCTTAAAGAAAGCAAACTATAAAATAGAGCAAATAAAAGATTGAGGTCCATCAGAATCTAATAAAATCACAAAAAAGCACTTTAAAATCACTGGGAAAATTGCTTAAAGAAAATGATGTAACGTCCCATCCATTTGTGGAGTTGGTGCACAGCAGCTAAAGATTTTCAGTTTTATTAGAGGCTTAAAACTAGAGGAAAGGGATTATGAACTGAATCCTTTGTAATTAGGTCCACTGGGTGAATGTCTTAGAAGCAATAAACCTCAGAAGCAGCAAAAGTCAAGGTGATTGGACGTAGAGGTGAGACAGAGGAGCAAAACATGTTTACATGGCAGCAGGAGCCTGCATTTCACATGTTGCACAGACTATATGTCTGTCCTTGTTACAGTAATACCCCAGAGTATTACCAGTGTATCTTTTATAGCATCTCGTAATGGGGAGGTGAATCAGTCTTCCACATCCACCTCTTCTCGAACTGTCATCTTTCTCACCTGCTGTCCGCCATGAATGAGACATCTTCCCTCCTGTGTGGCATATCGGTGTACCTGAACCTTTGTGCCTCGTCCAAGGTTCTGCTTCTGGTGCCTGGCTTTGGCTTAAACATCTTCATCTTGGTCTCCCTCGTGTCCTGCCTGCTTAGCCAGCGGAGCAAGATAAGGAGCAACGTGGCGATCTTCGTCCTCGGTAGCACCAGCTGCAACCTTGTCAACCTGAGCCTGTGGCCCATGACCATCCACTGGAGGCAGCACGGCCGTTGGATGCTGGGCTCCCACTTGTGCGAGGTCATGGTGAGCGCCAAACACTTGACGAGCTCCGCTTCCTTCCACTACGTGTCCTTCATCACCTTCTCTATCTATCTGACAGTGGTGTGTGGCTGTAGGCACCTGGTTGACAGCAGGGTTTTCTTGGCCCTGCAGCTTCTCTTCCCTCTTCTCCCTGTGGGGCTGAAGGAGCTGACTCTGAGGCTGTTGGGTAGCCATGTGGATCACCTGGATCCTGTCAACCTCACTTGTTTCTCCTTCATTAATGATGAAGTTATGCGGGTTCTCTTGCTGGTGAAGACTGTTGTGTTTTTGCCTTTGAGCCTGTACTTTTATGCTCATGTGCTGCACACTATTGTCCAGAGTGCTAAAGTGATGCACAGGAGCCAGAGAGTCAACGTTCAGCTGGCAAAGGTGTTCAGCCTCATATCTCTCATTACCTTCACAGCACATATACCTGGTAAGTAAATATTACTTTACATGTTTTAAGCATTTGCCAGGAGTCACTAGTTTCACTTTTTTAAGTCTGTCTTACAGTAAAACAATCCTTGCATGCCCATGTGTAAGTTTAAACAGTTATTAGTTGCTCTAATTGTTCCTCATACGTCAGTTCACAATGTGACTCTGAAGTGATAATGGACAAACTCTTCTTTTCTGTTCTTTTTCCTCTTAATTTCAGCCTAAGTTAATATGAGGCTTCAGCAGTCTTAGTTTTTAATGGAGAGCGTATCTTAGAAAAAAAAAAAAGATTACAAAATTCCCCCCTTTGTGTTACAATCCCCACATCACAGCTCAGCAAAGAAGTGAAGTTCCTGAAAGCTTAATGAGGGAGTTTTTGTGCCAAGAGGTCTGTAACTTTGAAATACTAACTCAATTTTATGAACTCAGACTTCTGTAAACTCCTTTTAGCTTCAGTAAACTTTGGAATGGGTTGTTGCACAGTTTGAGGACTGTACAGTTTGTCCTCCTTCACTTACACTGAAATCCTTTTAGAAGGAAGTCTCACTCGGTTTTAAGACAGACCTAAATAAATGTCAACTTATCCACTAACAACAGTTGACATAAGAAAACTGAAATCTTGAAATCACTGAGCTTGTACACATTTAATGTTACTGCAGTAAACTTAATAATTATTATTAAAAATGAACTTTTACAAAATACATATATATGTACTAAACATGTACTTGCTATATGCAAATATTGTACCAGGAATGCAATTCTACCAATGCATCTTTTTATGTACAGTTTAGTTTAGCATAATTTCAAAATTATATCAACTATGTTCTCAGAAACAAGTTTGTTATTTCGAAGCGTGCACTCACAACTGCAGACATTAATTGAAAGAAGGTTTATTTTCATGTGTATTGATTTAGTATAAAACATCTTCTTTCATGTTTTACATTGGAATTAGCTGGACTTAAAAAAATTTAGAGACACTTTATTTGATGTTCAGAAACAATGTTTGTATCACGAAGCATCTCTAATTCAAAACATGAACATTCCTTAATATAGTGTGTGTTTCTGATTTCACATAAATAAACTTTCTGACTCACTGGAGCTGAACTGTTGTGTAAACACCCCAACTTTAATTTGTTTGGCATTTTCGCATTCTTAAAGGGTCTTTATGGCTTTAAGGCTCTAAATTATTCCCCATTAGAAGAAGTTATATTGGCATTTACAGCGCATTAATGTACATTTGGAGATAAAAGTTATTTTAAAAGATGTATTTGTGGTTTTATATCACAAAATATAAACAACTGTAATTCACAGATATTGCAATAATTACTATCTTTTTTTTATGTACTAGGTGCTGTATTTGCACTGATGGACCACCCATCTGTGTGTCAGGAGATGGTCAGAGATTTGCTGCTGGACCTACCTTTACTCACCAGCCCTGTAATCCTGCTCTGTATGAACAAAGAGCTGAGGAACCAGTGTGTGTTGCTGCTGCAACGCAGCCCCACCAACCACTATATGAGTAAAAAATCTATTAGCAAGACAGACGAGCAGCACAAGAACCTCACGACTGAGGGAACAGACACAATTCATCTCTAATTTTCTGCATAAGATTATGATTTATAAGTTTATAAAGTAAAACATCTCATGGCGTGCGTAGAATTTATGTTTATGTGTGCAACTTCAATGAACTTAAGAAATGTTTCAGACTGCAATACCGGCATGAACTGGAGCTGATTAAAAATGTGATTGAGATTTTGTTGTTTCCCATTAGCTCTGTGTTCAATTTGTCAGTGAGGTGGATAAATGTTGACGTAGGAAAGACAAACCGACAACAAATAAATATATCAAAGCACCAGTCGACACACGGTTTTGTTTTCTAGTGTCATTTTTTATGCTTGCACACGCACACATGTGTGTGCTTGCTGCGGGGTGAACGTAGGTCGGACTGTAAATTCATCCACTTCAAAGTCTCCATGAGAATAACATTACTTCCCACGTGTCTGGGATCAATATGTCGGAGTTGTGCTGTATCATACGCAGTGGCACAACATTATTTTTTATTCATGATTTACACCCACTTTGTTTACGCTGCCCCTGCTTGACTAGTGGTTATGCAGTGACACCTAGTGATGAACTACTAGACTGCAGTCACCTAAATATAGGAGGTTTAAAATTATGAATAGTAGGTTAATCAAATAAAAAAATCTACTTGATAGCAACCTATTATTTACATCATTTGCATCAAAGGTTTTTGCATGTATTTCTGGTATCTATTGGAGTATTAACTTAAAAACTACATTTAACATTTGATATGAATGAATGTCGTTGCTGTAATCTTTTGTATGTAAATCAAAATTGCAGCTAAATTGAGCCGCCGTATAGCTCGCTGATTTAAGGCGTTGCCACGTGGGCATGGGTCATGAGTTTGAGTCCGGCTCACAACCCTTTACTGCATGTCTCTCTCCTCTCTACCCCATTTCACTCTGTCTATCAATAAAACTTGAACCTGCCCCCCCCCACCAAAAAAAAATATTTAAAAACGCTAAATCTAGCATTACAGCAGCAATAAAGGAGACTATAAATAAATGATATAAGAATCTTATAATATTGAAGCTGATTCCTACACTGAACACTTTTTTTGTTCTCCTTAAAGTCAGTTGGTGGTGCTATCTGCCCACGTTTGAAACCGTTGCTTACAGTAAATCATGAATGACTGAATAATAATCATTAATCTTCATGATAGATTCAGTGAGAGGGATGCAGTGCTGGATAATGAATATGCATATTTATGAGCGTCCTCACTCATGACTTAGAAAATCCGGGCACATATAAGTTCCAAATTTCTCTGCAGCCAGTTTGCCTTCATTTCCTGGAAGCTTCTCTAGGTCACCCACAGCATGGAGCTTCCACCGCAAGACCTTTAACCCTGGTAATTTCCCGTGAGTCTCTGCAGCACAGAGAAGCATATAGAAAATGGTAATTACTGGTGTCTCCGACTACCCACATATTATATCAACTAGATGAACCACAATTAACATATTACAGAAATAGTCTAGTGTTCCATAATAAGCTGGCGCAACGCAGTGTGGGAGTTAACACAAGGAAACTAATATTACAAGAAGTGACGGCTTGTGTACTAAATCAATTTAACTGGATGTAAATGTATGGAAATACAGGCATAGTTTTGACGACACACATTTAATAACCTCACTCTGGTCACGTCCAAGAATTACTTTGATTTTTCTCTGACCTTATACAACAGCACCATCAACACTCACACACAATGAATTTTTTCGCCTATATTAGCATATGAATCAGTATTTAACTCACATGGTAATTGCTCCTCTAGTTAGCAGAAAGTTCAATAAACCATTATCATGAACTGTAAATGTGTTTTTTAATACTTCACATTCATAAGAGCAAAGCTACTTTATGTAAAGTATCTAACTTGAAGGAAAATATGTTTCTGTGATTTCCCCCGTTTCTTGCGGAGTAAGCGTATGCCGAACACATTACAGTTATTCTAATTACAAAGACAATTTTTATGCAATTATATAAAATTTCTCCCCTGTAAGGCATTATATAAGATCTTTCCTTGAATCAAAGAATCATTTCAGTCTGCAGCAAGTGTCTTCAGTTGCCTAGCAACTCCAGCCCCGGTACGGACTAATGCTGTCTGGTGTGTGGAGGTAAATCGGGGGGCAATCTGATTTCAAAATAGGTTGAATGTAGGCGGGGGTCAAACTTTGCTGTTGCTCTAGGACAGTTTTCCCAATCGGTGCAGAATTCTTCTCGTGTTGCTCATCTTTTAAAAACGCAAAAAAGAACGTAGCTCACAAGGGGAAGTTTGCTGCAATTAAAAGAAGATTAAAAGACTAGAGTCCAAGGACAAGAAATTAGATGATATCTAGCGATGGGAAAGTAACGTCGAGCTGCTGACCATGTAGGCTGAAGCTTACAAGTTCTCCCCAATGGTGAAATTAACCATGCTTGCCACCTGAGCTGCCAAGTCCCCAGGCAAGCTGTGGCTCTGTTCAAAGCATGGAAATTTGCTTTGTGGATTGCAGCCATGTCCTTACTCAGTGGTATGTATAATTGCAGCGGTGGCTCTTACGCTCACATGTGAAATGCAAATGCCTATAGCAATTGTTCTTCTTCTCCCAGGTTTCCTGCTTCTTGTCCGTTACGCTTCACTAAAACAGTTCCACATTGCCTTCAGCGAGCCAGCGTCTCTTTTGCACTGCTCCCTCTATTCCTCTGTTCATTAAAGTTTCATGCCAGATTTTTACTTTGATAACATATGCATATTGTATGTCATGCTACTGGATGCAGGTAGCATCACAGGGGCTGAGAAAAGTCTTGAAAGAAGTCCACATCCTTTATGCCGAGGCTTCACAAACTGTCATGTGCTTCTTGTGATTCTTTCGTATCTTTACAATTGTGTCATTACACCTTATGAAACGCCACGACAGCAAGAGGAGACATTTTATTGTGTTAAAACTCATCCATCCAGCCGATGGCACCATTATGAAAGGGTGTGCATGCGCTATTGGGTATGGCATTTGAATTTCAGTTGGTTGTCATGCTTTCTATCCTATCCACCGGTGACAGGCAGCATTATCAATGCACAAGCAATCTGCGATGTGCCATCTCAGGGTTTTGATGAAGAGAATAAAGTATGGGGAATTCTAGATCCAGGCAGACGTGAAATGCAATTTCCACACTCGCCAACCATATGGCCCGTGTTTTTCTGTACTTCCGTATTGATTTCTAATCAAATGCTTAACTGAATTTTATGGATAAAAGACTACCTTGCAGAGCTGGTTGCACATCCAGGATGGGGATAGTTAAGACAGTTCCAGGTTATATTTTATTGTGCGGTCACACGTCACAAAACACTCCAGTTTCTGCCTTATGAAAGAGAGTTAGAGGTGTTTTTTTAGCAACAAAAACAAAAATCAATACAAAAAAAGGACGAGAGATTTTAAAATATGCCCAGTGAGAGCTACATATATCAAAGTGTTTGAATGAGTTGTTCTGAGTGCAGGCTTCTCATTGTAAAGGAAAGAAATGATTTATTGCACCCCAAATGTTTAGCAATTAGATGAAATGTATTGGTGTTTACCATGAGGCCTGACAACAGTGTTAGTAATTTGAAGCTGTCGAATTCAGTTTAAAGTCCCAGCTCCTATCTTCTTTCCTCTCTTCTCTCAATCTCACTTTTTTTTTTAAAGCTTTCTGATGCATTTGCGCTACTCTCTTCTTGCCCCGAAAAATCACTTTGTCACATAGCGACGCATCATTTCACATGCTAAATTTTTAAAAACTGGAACTGGAAATCCTTTCTCAGCATGCAATATCCATTAGGGAGAAAATTATTCATATGATTCCCCTGCATTATTTATCGCTTAATGAAGAGAAATATGTGCCCCTCACGCTCACACCATTGTTACCCGCCAATACGCCTGCATCTCAGGATTCTTCAGGTTTTTCTTTACAGGATCCGACTGTACCTGGATGATCTGGAGTGAGAAAGGACTTTTGATCACATAGTAATAGGGTTTAAAGTGCCCTCATTCCCGTATCACCTCTGGAAGATTCACTTCATGGAGGTCCCATAAATCTCCTCTCTAGAGGCTTTTTGGGATCTGCTTTTTACTTCACATTTGTTTTATTGTGGGATTGTGGGTAACTAGTTTTTTTTTTTCAGTCTTTAAGGCAGACGCACATGAATAACTAACCAGACCGAAAAACCTACACTCACCATCTTTCCACCCCAGTTTCAGTATGCTGCACCGTCTTTCACTGATGCACTGCAGACTAACAGTTTAAAGAGCTGAGATACAATATAAAACACAGGCCGAATGTAATTTGGAAAGACAGAAAAATATCTTAGAGCACCATCAAATGCATTTATTCCAGAGACAATTGTAGCCGCTGAAAATAACTGCGAAGCATAAAGCGGATATGCCTGTGTCAAATACAGACTGTCATAGGGTATTACAGTCAAGGTTGGCTTGACTGTGTATTGGGTTATGGAGCTTTTGTTGTTGTGCTGTGCAGGGAGAGCAGATGGAGACTTTGCAGGTGGGAGAATCAGGCTTCTGTTGTCGGTGGCAGCAGCGAGAGGAGGAGCTGTATGTCTGCTGCTTATATCCCGGCCGCTCTGGGGTTCCTAATATCACAGTATTGAGGGTGATAAATGGACCTGCGAAGGCGACACTAACCAAGTTCACGGTTCAACGGTTTGGTCAAGTCAGTTTTTCTTGTGCACGCTTAACAAGAGAAGATAGTGATTCTTACGGGGATTCTAATCAAACTGGGCCTTGGAAATCTCACTGTGGGATGTGCTTGCATACATGAATCTTGTGTAAACTACAGCTGCAAGCACGGCTGTGTGTTTGTCTTTATAATGCATGTGTTTTTACAATACAATACAGTAAATGCAATCAAGTTTGACTGCTTTGTGTGCATATGCTTACATGTTTGCAAATTGAGGTAAATACCAGAGACATTGTAAACGTGCAGAAGCTGACCTTTTACCACAAATAAACACTGGCAACCAGTGCTGCTGCTTCCTTATACCCTACAGCTCCTACGCGTCACAAGGAACACTTAAGTCTGTACACATGTAGGAACATTATTTGCAGGTCAAACAAACAAGAGAAACACCAATAATTGATTGTAATTGGATTGTGTGTCCAGATATTAAATAAATCCTGCATAATTTTAGCCTTGTGTGATTGTAAGTCCTGGACTTTGCCTTTGAGTTGGCCTCTGTTCATCCCGCCCTTTTTCTCCCTCCTGCACCCTCCTGTAGATCCTTACCTTTGTTTACGCATCTGCCCTTGTGGTTTTTCCTCACTTTGATAAATAATTGACATGTTCTTCTCCTTTGATATGTACTTTAATGCTTTCTTCACCAACCTTGTAGAAGTCTGCTCTCATAGAGCTCCTTTCCTGCTGAGTTCAGAGTGCACCTCAGCACAGTCCCTGATTTCACGGTGACAGCCTCTTTAATTTAATATTTATATATAGTTCAATCCATTTTTTTATTTCAGAGAAAAAGAAAATGTGATCCTGTTGTGACTCAGGTATTGCTAATTTGTGGAAAAAAAAATAAACAGTGAGTAGGTGCTTCTCTCCTCCTTTTGTACCTGGTACATTCCATTATTTTCAGTACAAAGGCTTTTAATGCGGTTGCTTTGTAGGATGCTGTTTAACTACATACTGCACATCTACAGCTCATAACATTTAGTGTATTGTTGACAAAAGTTACAGCCTGCTCACCGGAGCCTCATTTATTGTATGCTCCAGGCAAGAGGCATTTCAAAGTGAGAAATTGTCTTTGAGAGACATATTTTTTTGCTCTGGCAAGTGCTGTATTTTTAATGGAAATGCTTGACATACACACTGCATACACTCCAAATAATTTCAAAATGGTACGAGTGCAGCCTCTAAAATGTTTAGATCTTCTCATTTCAAAATCACATTAGGGTCTCAAAGTCTGGGTAGGAATCCATTCTGTTATTTAATTAATATCTCACTGCAGAATTAGTCAGCTCTACGCCATGGATCCATCTATGCACACAAGCATTAGTGTATTTGTGCAGGTTTACTGTGCTGTTAATTAATGTTTTTTTTAGACAGCAGGATGTTTAAATGAGCAAAAGACTGAAATAAACAAGGTAAAATCAATAACTAAAGTGTGAGACGGCAATGGAAAAAAGGTAGTTTTTACGCTTTCTTCTCCACCTTGCTCATCCTCATCTGGTAGCAACACTGACAGGAGGAAACCTGCTAATTAGTTCCGTCTGTAAAGGGGCGACATGCCAAGAGTCCCCAGCTGTCATTACTACCAATAATAAAGGCGGGACACATTGTGACCGCTCAGGGGATATGACTGAGCTTTACAGTAATTTCTCGTACAGTGCGATCAAATCTTAAGTCTGGGCGGCCATGAATGTCGCCTCCTGGTCCCTGTTATCTTGTGTTTAATCAGGAATACACTGCATAAAAACCCCTACTTCATACACTCAAGGAAATCCCCACAAGAAACAAGAACACCAATTCTCAGCGAAATTCTAGGAAGGAAGACAGGGGAGAAAAAAAAGTTCTCCACTGGCATCTTTTTCTGCTTATTACAACTCAATGAAGACAATTTGACACAAAAGTGATTATGCATCCAGGCTAGGAAATGTGAAATAGGGGCACCAACGGGACGCAGATTAATAAACAGCCAGTGAAAAGTGATATTCTGTTGAAATGCAAATTCTTCTAGGGTTTTGTTCCAGAGGCATGCAGGGTGAAATTGGCCTTTAAACACATTGGCATACTAATGTCTTGAGGTGCCTCCACCTTCAGCCCTTTCAGAATAACCATGGCATTATAATTGGCTCCTAGTTCCCTATGACAATGCATACATTTGCATCAGATAGAATTAGACACTTTTATGCTCTGGGGTGTAGGTATCTGAGAGTGTGTGTGTTGAATTTGTGCATATCTGTCTGTGTCTGCAGGTACAGAGACAAAAAAGGGACTTGATGCATCCTTTATGCGGTGCTGAAGGAGGAAACAAGTTTGCTTTGAGGATGGAGGTATGATGACACTGCTAACCTTGGAGGATGCAGGAGGTCTGTTGATTTGCTTTGTCCTGCAGCTGTTTGATTTACTACGCATCCTGGCTTTATGTCCTTTTCTTTATGTAGCTTTCATTGTTTTTTCTGTTAGTTAAGAACTGTATTAAATGCACAGAAGAATCAAAGCAGAAACACATACACCACACACACACACACACACACACACACACACACACACACACACACACACACACACACACACATATATATATATATATATATATATATATATATATATATATATATATATATACTGTGTGATTTTCATTTGGTGCCTTGTCTGAAGCACTTTTAACACTGGTTTTAAAAAAAGTGCCCTCTTATTATTTCTGTCAAATTGATGTAACAGCAAGCACTAAGCTTTATCATATTTTTAGTGCTGATACAATGAGCTACTTATACTATAATGTTTAGCTTGAAAAGGCAGATTTTAATCAATCAAGTGTCATACAGTATGGGGTCTGTCGTAGGGTGCTGGCTGCAGATGCATATTTGTCTCAGTGAGTCAGCTCTACGATTGGCATTCAGTTGAACTCCCTGCAGGATTTCAAGCAATAAATATGGAAATCCGAGCATGAGAGCCAAGCTCTTGTCTAGCTGCTTTTTGCCTATTGCACAGTTTAGTCAAGTATCACTTCAGTATAAACAGAGTAATAGCAAACAGTTAGATTGGAGTTTTCACAACTGGCAACTATTTACTTCAACATGATCACTCAGAAAATATTTTAGACGTAAAAATTAAACATTTCTAATTTGCACAATATTACCAACCTCCGCTGCTTTGTCTTTTTTAAATGATTGTGTACATTAGTACAGTGAAATCATCTGTGCACAATACGTTTTGCTTGTTAGACTTAGCTTCTTTAAAATCTTGTTGTGTAAGGAAAATATCAGCAGAGCCCTGGGCGCTTGGCACAAAAATATCCCTAAATCCCAGCTCCTACCCTGGGCAGTGACACATGCTGTGACTAACCCTTTTCCTCGGTAATGACGTTAAGATTATTGTACAGAAATGCGTGTCCTAATAAATACAGTCTGATAGTAAACATTAAACCAGAGGAAGAAAATGTGTCCGATGAAAACATTAGTATTAAGTGCATGCTTCAGCATCTTGATTAAAACTCTTTATTTCCTCGACTACTGGAATCCCACGGAGACCTCCTGATTTTTGACACAACCTGGGAAAGTGCCTGATGTGAGATGCTGTAATCAGCCTCTGCCTGAGAGCCAATCACCACAAGAGAAGAGTGTCTCAAAATACCATAAATGCGTTCTGAAACCTCAAAAAGCAGTTCAGCCAAGCTGAAAATGGATGTTTACGAGAAGGAATGATGAAAGGGCGTATGTACAATTTACAGAGGGATTAACGTAAGTTGACTGTGGACATGAACTGTGAGTAAAACCATGAATGCATTACAACACCATCAAGATTCCCTGGAAGTTTGGAAATAAGGAAAACAGACATTTCTGCAGGAGGTTTTATGCATTTAAGCCGTCGTTAATTCGTTTTTTAAACCTTACCATCTTTAAAATTGGTTGTGTTTTGTCACCTTATGGGCAGCAGCTGCTCCACCATGTTTTGAATCTATTGCTTCTCCTTGTATAAACTGAAGATTGTGACAGAATGTGAGACTGTCAGACTTCTCTTTGCTGGTAAAGAAAAAGGACAACAATGAATTTAGTGCGGATGTAATATTTTTTGTTTTTGACGGACATCACCGTGCAGGTCTCTGCACTAATGCTAAGTTAAGAGAAAAGAAAAGAAAACAAGCTGCAAAATTGCTCAGAAAGGAAGCAGGGAGTATTTTATAGTGCCCATATGAGAACTGTGTAATGCTCTGCACTGGACATCTGTTACAGATAGAACTGACAGAAGCACTCAATTTATCCAACCGTAAACAACAGAGCAGAACAGAAGATCCTGATTAATCTGTAAAAGGTTCAACTAAAATACATGATGTCAACTTCAAACTGTCAACATGAATCAAATTCCTCTTCGGATACATTTGGTGTTCTCTGCTTTTTGTGCATTTATTGAATCCTGTAAGAATGCATACATTACGTAGGCTGATATTTTTAGCAATGTGTCACATTTGTGTGATTGTGTCATCGACTTAAGTTTGGTTAATCTCTGCTGTTCTTTTGCAGCAGACAAACAACTGCAAAGAGTGCTGTCACTGCATGCAGGTGCTAATGAGTGAAAAAATGTCACAATGTATATATAATGCAGCCATTGTTTGCCCCTAGACATCTGGAATATGAGTGTGCTGTCAGGGAGCGGCTTATAGAAATAATATACTAATTGGTCTATATGTCAGACTTCACTCAAGCTCATCTGGATCCATTATTACATTGGAGCACAGTCTTTGACCATTATATTACACAGCAAGGGATGCCATGCAGCAGGTGGATGTTTACAGGTTTCTCTCTTGCATTACAGTATCTGCAACCCCCCTAGCTCTAGGCCACATCTCACTCCGCTGCACCTGGACTTTGGCACAGATGTCGCTGTATGTTCTTGTACATGAAAACAAGGGCCAAAGGTTTCTCTTTCTGGCGATGTGCCCCACAGACTCTAAGTGGGTTTTTTTCCAGATCATTTTGGGCATATCTATGATCAAAGAACCGATTTTTGTTGGTAAAATGAAGCAATGTCATTGTCAGAAGCACTGCAGTGGGGATCTATTTTACTTGGAGGCTACATCCTACAAAAAATGACAAAAATGCGATCATCGGGTCATGATCACTTGTTTTACCCTTAGAACTGTGTATAGTTTTGAAAATGTGTCTCTTCTCTGTGCTTTTGTTCACGCACAAAGCCTCTCCCTTTCTTTGAACAGCCCACTTATATTACTGTATTTTTGAGAAACCATTAGTCCAAGTCCTTTGAGAGCACCTGACCACAAAACAGCACGAGCTGCAGAGTTTATCTGCAATCACGAGCGATTTGCATCTGCATCATCTTGCTCATTATGAGGACACTTATCAAACGTATTAATCATTTCACACAGGACGTCTGTTTTAATGGTTTCACCACGAGATTAAGAAAATGACAAGCTTTCTGGGAAGAGAAATTTCTCAGAATTGAGACCACAGAAACACCAGGTGCTACCATCTATTTTATACTGATCTATTAAACAGTTCTCTCACAATATCGCTGTGCATAAAAATTGATACATTTACTAGTCTTAGGAGCTGGCCAGCATGCCATTATTAACAATTCAGATAAGTGTCAGAGACACTGAATGAGGGCACTAGCACAGAGAGATGCAGATAGAGAGTTTGAAAGTAAAAGGTTTACTCAAAGCTACAGGCGTCACAAGATCCAGGCACAAGGCAGGGTTTATGACAATAAGCCCCATTGCTCAGAGGTTAGCAGGATATACTTAGCATAAACTCCCCTCAGGCCTATGGATGCCGCACAATACCACAAGTGTAGTCTTAACCCTAACAGTCAGTATTTGACCTGATAAGTAAGTAGAAGGGGTAAAATTACAAGTAGATTCAAGACAAACACTGCAGTGTAACAAACTGGGATTAGAGAGAATTAGTTTAATTTTGGTGTTATAAAAAAAGTTCAGTTTCTACAGTATCTAAGCGTACACTTTTGCTGCATAGCTAACTAAAGAGACTAAAAGAAGCGAAGGTCCGTCAGTCTAACCAATGAGTTCTCTGAGAAAAAAAAGCAGAATAATTCCTGCAGGATTATGACAGGAATAAAGGCACTGCATTCACACTGCAGTGAAAAGAAGCCAAGAGCACTGTGCATTGCAAAATACAGCAGTGGAATCTCTTTGCTCCGTGATAATTCATCAGGGATGTAATAAATGTCAGGTGAACAGGCCCACTCTTACTGTAAAACATGCTTCCAACAAATAGCAGATAGCTGACCACTGCCTGTTAGAGCTGTATTTTAATTTTTGCATATTTCATTATCAGTGACTGATTCACTGTTGCTGTTGTCCTGCAACATGAGACAATTTGTCAACAGAAAACTGCCCACTGACTTTAGCAGACTAACAACTGTGTTTGGTCACATCATGAAACCATTTATGTTGATTGGAAATACCACAGTCAGGTCCATCACATTTTGGTCGTGGTGGCTTTTCCCAACTTGATGTCCTCTGAAATGTTTTCCCTCTTTCTAGTTCAAATTAGTCTGACTCTCTTTGAGTTATCTGGCTTCATTAAGCCCAGCAAGTGCAACGCCAAAGTTGGTTAACAGCTATCTGTAGTAATCACTTTCAGTGGCAACGGATCCAAATCAAATGAAATAAGAGAAACAATTTATCATCGAGAGGAAATGATGTTGTTTCTGCAGCTGAAGAAATTGTACGATTAACTTGGTCCTAGATGGGGATAAGGAGGATACTGTAATAGAGTATTAGGATAACAAAATTGCTGCAGAGGCAGAGAATTACCGGAAAACAACTGCAAATAGAAAAGATGTGTGTTAATAAAAAGCCTCGGAAGCTCTGCATTTTGTGAAATGTTAATACTATCACTTTGTTACTTCCATCCAAATAGAAGTAAATTGCTCTTGTGATAATCAGAAGCGTTAAAGACTTCCGTGGAGACGAAGACATTTTGAAAATATATCACCATCAAAAGAAGACAAGGCTGGTTTAGAGAGAACCTTAAACATTAAGGTGACTCGAGGGACACATTATTACTGGATATCAGGTTATTGCAGGTTTTCTTTTCAAACTTTATCTTCTGTCTTCCAGAGGAAGACAGTGGTTTCCTTTAGGACATGCTGTGAAGAACAACAAATTGTGTCTGCTTTTTAATTCTTAGAATTCCTTTCCTGTGCAGCTGAAATGAATCTTCATTGATATACCGTCATCAGAATGTCGGTTGTCCTCTTCACTGTTCTGCTGACTCTCTTGTTGGCTTGTCTTGTTTATTTCTCTTTTGTTTCTTGTATCTTCTGCTTGACATATTTTTCTAAGTTCTGACTGTAAAGCATTTGACAGATAGGAGCTTTGTTGTTCTGTGCTCTGCTTCTCCACTCTTCTGTGCATCCTGCAGTCTGTGGACTAATGTTGGTATCATTTTTAAAGCAAGTCATTTTAATGGAATTTTAGAACATCTGGTCAGAGACAATTTGGAGAAAGAAAAAGATCTGATTTAGATTTTAGACACCTCCAACTGGTGGTATCCACGTTTTGTGCTCTATTTGTAAATTAGGATTGCAAAAATTATGAAAAACTCCTCTCCAGTAAATTTTTTTTTTTTACCTTGTTAGCATGCCCATATGGTGTCATTTTTTACATGCTGGAAGAAATAATCAGCAAAATAAGCAGTCAGAGCCATGGCTGAGCATGCTTGCCTTAAAAACTACAGTGTTTCAAAAGCATGCATTCAAACTTTAGGGGTTTTACACTTAAACATTAGGAATTAGTCCTGTTCATGTGCAGAGTGGAGCTGTCCTAATGATTTTTCTTCTCTGGAATCAGGTTCCAACTTGCCATTTTGTAGTATAGATTAATTTTACTGTGTAGTAGCAGAGTCGTGGATGAGCTGGAATGCTCGAGCTGCAGTGAGTGGTTAATGAAGAGGCAGGCGTGTAGAGTTACATCTAAGCCTTTAAAGGCAGAAAAGGATTATTTTCTTTGGGAAAAAAGTAACTTTGACACAAAGAGATGAGTTTTTAGGGATTTGATCAATAACCAGAGTGGGACTTGAATAGTAAAAGCAGTTTCCCATCAATTTAAGAGACTAAATAACTTTCTAATATAGTCAGAATTGCACACTGAGAAGTAGTTGGTATCTGTACATCCAAAATCCAATACCAGTCCCAGCCAGGTCAACCTGATTTGAATCTTCTACTCTCCTGAGGGTGTGAAATCGATTTAGACACCATTCGTTGTTCTAAAAACTCTCACTGTTTGGGTGCAAGAATTTTGTGAGTTTACAGGACTGTGAATGGAGACCTGACATGCCTGCATTTTGACAGTGTGATGTGCACACTGACTGCTAAGGCATGAATATTATTCCCAAGCATACTTTTGAAGTAACCCATCCAGTTGCCTCAGGCGCAACATTCATCTGTTTGCCACTGAGTTGACTCTCCTTGAGGAGAAAAAAAATTGTCCTTGTGACTATGAATGATTTGACTGCATCCACCTATATGGCGTCAACACACCTCATATGTTTGGTATGTGCTTCTCGACATTAGACATGAAAGTGCAAGACCGCTTTAAGATACCTTTGCCATTTTTGGTTTTGGGGCTATTTTTTGTTTGTTTTTATCAGTTGACTAATTCATAGAAGTAATGGTGCGTCATGACTGAGCATCTTCCTCCAACATGTCTTATTGATGCATTGCACTCTGGTCTGGTTGTGTCAGCATCTCTGCTTCTTTTTTATTTTCTCCACTGAGTGTTGAATGCCATAATGGCAGCAGTAGCATCAACCCTATGCTGCTCTATAATTAAAAGGTCTCTGCACACAAGAGTGCCATTAACAGTCATGTATGTTGGCTCCAAACACCAAATTAGCCCATTTAATTTAAAAAATGAATGAGTGGTTACTTTAATTGCTGACCCAGAGGCTATTTAAACCCCCACTGGTCACTTAATTTTACTTATTTGCAGTGGTGTGTTTTGAATTGTGTTTTATACCTTAAAGTAGTGCTGTTATTTGCATTTAAACCATCTCTAAATGCAGTCTACACTTACTTTATCTTGTATATAAATGGCTTTCCTTCTCTATCGTCCTGGTAGAGAACTTTTCCTAATGCTGTAGGAAATTTAACAGGCTGCTATTTAAATTTCCTGGCAAAGGTAACGTCGACTTTATTAATGGGACATTTAAAAGCAAACAGTGTTCACCAAATTGCTGCACAACTTCACTTAACAGATAAGAAACAAAAATCCTGTATAACAACAGGCGACGTAAACATGAGGGAACACGTGCAAGAACAAAAGAGGAACAACACGGATGATACCGCATTGATCTCAATTGGATTTAAAGGCCAATGAGAAGAGATGGGTTTTCAACCAAGCTTAAAAATGTCAATAGAGGGAGCAGACCTATGTGAAGGGATAAACTGTTCCACAGAATATTATGGCCACTACGGTGCAGAAATAAAACTATACAGAGTTTTATCGTAGAATTTACTAATATATTTATTATTTAATTTAATACATAATACTGTAGTCTTACAGTAGTATTTTAATAATGCATTATGATTTTAAGTAACTACATGTCCACATATATTTGAGAGCTGTTTGCATAAATAATATATAAATGTTGCTTTAAATGTTTGTTTACTGTACATATAAAACATCAATTTGACATCTGCTGCATGACTGTCAGCTCCAGAAGAGGAATTTTACCGAGGTGTTTCTCTTTTTTCCACCATTCAAGCTTTTTGTCCCATGTCTGAATCAAAGACAAATATTTTTAAAAAATTAAAACAGAGGACAAACTGATTGTAAAGATATTTGAGGACAATATTTAAGGTAAATGATGCTTCTATTCACACAGTGTCACCCAGTCAAAGCTCAATACCTGTTTTAGTCATTTTGACTGCCTACTACGTACTAACATAATTTATTTATATAAAATATATTCTGATAGTGTTACAATAAAATCTGATGGTGGTAATATCATCATTTAAACAATATTTAAAAACCTAAATCACCCATCAGACTGCTGTGTAATCATTTTATCACACATTTTTGTTTTTAAATTGATTTGGTAAAGACATGATGGAGAACAGTTTATTGGTCATGAGTATTGCTCAGTGTTTGAAAACAATTATATAATGACTTCTGTGGCTCCGGAGGAGCTTTGTCAAGCCTGACAAAATTACTCTGATGATGTCATAGTGGTGTGTAATAGTATGATTTATAACAGAAAGCCTCCATTACAAACCGGAGGCTGTAATAAAGACGTGGGCATTTGCAATGCTCAGAGAGTCCACAGAAAAAGCTAGATGCATTAGGTCAATGCAGGATTTTTGGAGGCTTAAACCCATCGGGACAGAATTGATTTTGGCCATTCGTCCTCTAATCTGTCTCTCACGAGTCCCCCACCTTCATGAAGACACAACTCTAAATCGCTGATGATTAAAATGGCTTCAGACTAACACTCATTTCCAGTTTTCTCATCTGTATCTAGTTTGTCACCTTATTCTGTCATCAGCTGTGGAGATGGTAACTAAACAAATGTTGCAAAGTAGCCATTTTGAATGAAATCTATACAAATTAAAACACATACTTTGCCTAACTTCTCAGCTGAAGATTCAGATATTCAAGATACATATATCTATCTATATATATCTATATATCTATATATATATCTATATATATATATATGTATATATATATATATATATATATATAGATAGATAGATAGATAGATAGATAGATAGATAGAGAGAGAGAGAGAGAGAGAGAGAGAGAGAGAGAGAGAGAGAGAGGGACAAACACTATGACCACCTGCCTAATATTGTGTTGGTCCCCTTTATGTGCTCTAAAATGCTCTGAACCATTGGACATGGACCAGAGGACCTCTCAGGGTGTCCTATGGGGTCTGGAACCAGAACGTTGGCAGTGGATCCTTTGGCTACTCTGGTTTGTGCAGTGGGGCCTCTGACAATCTAAGTTGTTCCACTGCATCCTGTTGATGCTTGATCAGAATGGGGTGTAGGAAGTCTGGAGGTCAAATCAACATGTTGGGCCATTGTCATGTTCCTCAACATGTTCCTGATGGTTTGATGTTTTTTCCATGTGGTGGGTGCATTTTCCTGTGGGGGCAGACCAGTGACATTTGGGATTTCCATTTGCATGAGGGAGTGTGCTTGTTGTGGGACCATGTGTATTTGGGTGTCTGAGTCTCATCAACATGGGTGCCAAAATTCAAGGTTTTCCATCAGAACAGCACATAGTACCAATATGATCAATGTTGTTCACTTCCCGTGTCAGTTGTCATCATGTTGTGACTGAACAACGTATATAAGTGTGAGTTTTTGTAAAAGAGCTCTGAGCTTGCATTGTGACAAAGAGGACTTTTTAAACTTGATTTTAGGGAAAAACAGAAAACATACACTGGATTAAGACCTGTTTCTAGTTTTCTCACCTGTATTTTGTGACCTTATTCTGTCATTGGCCTTGAAGATGGGAACTGCTCAGCTAAAAATTCCTTTAATATATAAATATTGATGTATATATGTATATATATACAGTATGTGTGTGTGTAAAAGACCTCTGAGCTTCCATTATAATAAAAGGTATCTTTTGAATATGAAAAAATGTAGCGAAAATGAGAGAACATACACTGGATTAAGGCTCTTTTCTAGTTTTTTCACCTGCATGTCTCGCTTGTCACACTATTCTGTCACTGCCTATGGTAACTAAATAAATGCTGCAAAATGCTGCAAAACCCCAGTGTTAATTTTTTCTAAGTGAGAAATTCTGGAGCAATCACAAATATTCTGTAATAATTATTAAGGCTTTTAACTAGCCCTATTCAGAGTTTACAGAACTCATCTCTCCTCCATTCACTACTTTTCTCTGAAAGCGGCTGCTCTTAACAGTTTGTCATCATCTTCTCAAGAATTTGATCTTCATTTAAAAGTGATATTCCTTGAAAACGCAGCCTATTAACTCTACAGTTTCAGAAAATAAAATAAAAAATTCATACACACACAGACACAGGACCAACTTGCCCCAGGAAGGATGATGCCTCATAGGATTAGTCTGTGTTTTTGGTGAGACACACTAAAGAGCGGCCCATCAGTGAAAAGAAAAGAGAAAAAAACGGTTATTTCTGATGAGCTGTCAAAGAAGGCAGAGCAGAAGGGCAGAGCGTAGTCGGGAGGCATAAATCGTCTGCTCCTTTTCATGTATGATGCGTGTGCCCTTGGTTACCTAGTAACTCTCTTCTCCATCTCCAATCGGCGCTCCCGAATATCCTGCTCGGGGACGCGCCGCACGCTCCCGCCAAGCTCGTGTTGAGCACCAAGAGTCAAGGCGAAAAGCATCCAAACGCACCAGGAACAGGAGGAGAGCTTCCCGCCGCAAAAGAAGAAAAGCCACAACAGACCGCAGGAGAAATCCGTTAAAACATGACAGCGGTGTGAGGATAATGAGAGCCGTTACCGCTTCACTGGAAGGTCATTCCCGAAAAACACACAAGCAGTGCGCAGACTGCACGGATATTTGGAGTACATAAGCGGGCTGCAAGTGAAGACCCCGAAACAGTGCAACACAACAGTCCCGGCTTCTTCTTCTTTTTTTTTTCTTTTTTCATTTTGAATCCTTATTTCCAGAAAGGAATGGGGGGAATTACACCTCGACAAGGCAGGTGAGTCATTTCTTTATTCTTGATGTGCAATTAGGAGGAGAGAGAATCTTGTGTCTGTCTGCGTTGGGAGAGAGACTTGGGAAGATGCGGGGTGGATGAGCACACTTGGATCGAAATTACTTGTATTTCTTCCTCTGAAAAAAAAAATGCTAAAGAGTGGGTATTTATGTTTGTGTGGTAATGCAACATCGACGCAGCAGTGGAGCCCGGCACGTATTACTTCCCCCTCCAAAAGAAAAGAAGGAAAAAAAAAACGCATTTGGATTTTTGTGACTTGCGCGGACTACCCCGAGTCTTAGAGAGGGAGAGAGAAGGGTAGGATTTTGATGCTGACAACTGTGTGTGTCCTTCTTTTACCCACGCTGGACATATGTAGGGTGTTAAAAAAAAAGAAGCCGCTGCGCTCAGTGCAGTGCAGAAAATAAACGCTTGTGATAAATGTTCCGGGCACTTGTTACTTGGGCATAAAGACGTCTCTTGTGCATGATGGAGCAATGACGCGCCCCCTCTATCTCTCCCTCTCTCTCTCTCTCTCTCTGTGTGTGTGTGTCTTTCTGCTGCCCGATGACTTGCATTTGCGCAAAAAAATAAATAAAACAGGAAGCTGTAAACTTGAAGAGAAATCAAATTGACTGAAACCCTCCATTTCTGAGTGGGATCTGCCACCAGTTTTGCAGCAAGCAGCTCCATCTGTCACCAGGAGGAGCAGGATGGTATACCAGAGGCATATGTGGGGATCCCCATTTTCTTATTCTGTTTAAGTTTTCCTTGAATAAATGGCTTGTTCAGTTGATTCTACTGCATAAGCTCCACTGCTGGTTATTTCACTTATTTTATTCATGTGTGGATATTATTTCCAGGCACCATTGTAGCCCAATAAATCTTACCTCTTGATGACATTGATCTTTTGACTTAATAAAAAGCTGCAGGAGTCACAGGAGGAGACATGGTGTGTGAAAAGCACCTTCTAATGAACCATGAAGGCCTCATATGTCTACTTTTTTTTGTTGCAAATGTGAAATTCCTGGACACATGGCGCACGCTCAGAAACAAATGGTTTCATTGTAGTCGGCGTTGGGGGGGGGAAAAGGGAATGATTAAACCGACAGAGTTGGATTCCAAAGAGCAGAGAGAGGGAAGTGAAAATGTCAAGCAAGAGTTGTCATGGTGATTAGTTGAATAAGCAACGTGTCCCTGAAACCTAAACATTTAGGACATGATCCAGGCTTTTCATTTGGCATGCACGCCACACCATTGATGAAAGAAACCTTTAATGGGTAATAATAACACAGACACATAGTTGCACACATTTTTTAAAGAAAAAAACACCATATGAAATTTGATTAGGACTCTTTGGATTTTGTTTTGTTTTACGGGAAAATCGCGTTCATTCATATTGAATGATGCTCTTCAATATCATGTGAAGGATTATGCATGCTGCTGCTGCTAGTGATGGTGCTGCTTGTGAATTCTCTCTCTGGTCCGTCAGTGTTTGTATTCCATTCCAGCAAAGTGCTATTTTTCAAGTTCCCTGCTGTTTTAATATCCATTCTTCACTCTTTTTTTCTTTCCTGAAGTTTTCCAGGGGATGCACTTGAGCTGTGTAACAATCATTGCAGCTTAATTTACAACAAGGAAAAAAAAAAAAACTAGCTTTCCGTTTCAGCTGTTGGAGAGTAATTACAGAGAACGCCGCTCGCTGAATGTGTTGGAGACAGATTACACTGGGCCATCAAGAAGTGGTCAACATGTGATCACTGACAGGCACAAACACACACAGACATTTCAAAGTGCAGCATTAAGTCCGTTGTTTACCCTCTGAGTCTCAGGACTGCTCAGGAAAAGCTCCATGAGACTCTCTGTCTGCTGCAAAGGTCAGCGAGGCTTCGTCCTGACCTAACGTGAATACACCTGAGTACGCCTTGGCCTGACTTAACATGGATGAGCCACTCATTGGTCTGTGGCCCGAGAGGCCTCTTGTTCTTTAGCCTTCAGTTTCTCTTTCGGCGTGCTCCCGTTATTGCTCTGGCATCCAGACACATGGACAGAGGTGTGCCAGTGCATGTGCTCCTCTGTGTATACGCAGAGGTGTGTTGTTGCACATATGAGCGAGGCTGCGGAAGGTTATTTGTGTTTTCTAATATTCTTCATTGTGTCTGACGTGTTGTCTTGAAGCAGCAGGAGCAGGGGCTGAATAATTTCCCAAATGGATACCTCTGACCTTCTGAAAATATGTCCTATCGCCGCCTATCCCACAGCTGAGGAGAAGCCTGTCATTGCTCTAACGCTGTTTGTACAACTTTGCAACCTCATCGGCGCAAAAACAGGAAATAAAGGCAGTAATGGAATTTTCATTTAAAGGTCCCATATTATAACCCTTTTCAAAACAAGTTAATGCAAGTCTCGCATGTTCGCAGAATGTGTCTTTAAAGTTTAACCGAAAATTTTGCACAGAGCATCGTACAAAACCTATATAGCAACAATTTTAGCCCCGCTTTAAACGGAAGGTTTCAGCGCCTCTTTCTTTAAATGCAAATGAGATGCTGTTGGCCACACCTCTTATTTGAGAGAGGATGCTGGTGTAATGCTAGTCTGACTCACCAGATCTAGGATGAATGTTTAAGCCACCTTCCTTCCTCTATCTTTGCGTTACCGTTTTCATCACTCGGGGAACAACAACAAAATCCTTCGCGCAGCAACCAACCACACTGAAAAATTGGGCAATAAGGCAGCCTTGCTAGAATTTTTGCAGTGGATTATCCATTTTAATGACAGTTTTTATTTCTCTGCATACAAATATTCCACCTGCCACTATTTTGAGCGCACAGCGAAGCCGCATCTTTTGCTTAGCCCCACCTACGACGACTGCAATTGGTTTGAAGAAGTACAAACAAAGCTGGGGTGTGTTTTTCCCCCTCTGTAGCACAATGATAGTGTGGTGAAGCCAGACCATTATGTTCTACAGAATGGGCTGGCAAAGTGAGACAAGTACCATGGATACACTGTTGAAGATGAGGCAGGAGAACCAACATGGCTGGTGACAAAAACAAAGGAGTTCAGTTGTACACATTTGAACCAGAATCGGACCCAAAACAAGGACAGACTCCTGCAGAATCTTTTACCAGTGGGTTGATGTGAAGTGCAGTGGCTCATGCTGACTTATCTTCCAAATCTTCTTACCAGCTAGGAGTTTTTTTTTCTGACGCCCAAGGGGTGTCATGAGACATGAGGGCTCGTTCTTTTCTCTTATGTGGGTTTTTAGAGACACTTAATTAACTTCAAAACCAAAAAAGAGTGATTTTTGCACAATATGTCCCCTTTAAATCAGAACAGTTTTCACCACGATACCAAACACGTACGACCCTGGCTTTGGCTGTTGCTTATATAGACGCACAGTTTAGAAATGTCTACCTAAACAGACAAAGAGTTTACAGACTTTTTAATCACTTCTAACGTTGCTCACAGAGAAAAGGCTCATTTAGAGAGAGAATTCTGCCTGTATATTATTATCACTTAAAATGTAAATGGTTCAGAGTCCTTCAGATTTTTAATTGCCCTACACAATGGCTCGAGCGCAGAGAGTTTTGAAAACAGATGAGGCAAAAAAAGCAGCAGAATCTTTTAAAACCAAGTCAAACTGTGCATCGTGACGTGTCTGCCGAGCTCTCGGTGCCCTTCGCAGACATGGATGTACAGTGACTAATGAAAGAGGATCAACTTGTCTCCTCTTATTTGCTCGGGAGGATGCGCTTTCATCATCATTAAATCATACCTTTTGTGACAGAATCGCTGAAAAATACACTGATTGTTTTTTTAAGACTTACTTGAAATGAGCGGCAATCCTCAAGATGCACTCGTGTCACATTCATTTTAATAATGAATAAGACGTATTTGTTAAATCTGTTAAAAAGATGAAAGAGTCTTTGTTTGACTAACAAAACGCTTTTGGCCTGAGGCGCAAAGATACGCCTCAAGTCTACTGCACATAACATATTTAACAGAGATATTACATTGTTCATGGCCCAAAAACATCTCCCCTGACTAACAGGTTTCCCTGCCAAAGACCAATGTCTGCTTAGTAAACAAGATTCTTTTGGACATCGGCATTCTAACTACAAAGCAGATGTCACACAGTATGTCTCCGCTCACTGTCTGCCAGAAGTTATCTACTTATTAATTATTTATTAATTAGACAATTTACACTCAATAGCACACAGACCGAGGACGAACCCAGCTGAGTTAAAATCAGGGACACAGCCAAACAAGCGGCGGCAGTGAGGAGCTATTTTTTGATTGTTTTTCCTTTTTTAAAGCAGACTTTTTAAAAAATGCATTGCATGGAGAGAGACAGCGAGAGGAGAGGGGGTGGGAGTGAATCATGATAGGGAGAGAAAGTGTCTCTCAGATGCAAAGCCGTTCTTTAGGCTTACATAAGCTTAGTTTGGGATAAAGCTCAGTTCATTTCATTCATGTGAAACATGCAAACAACATAAGTGACCTTTTTTTTTGCTGCAGCATAAAAGAATCAATTCACTGAGCCGATGTGTGTGTTTGTTGACATCCCAGTGACTTCACTTTGAGAAACTTTCGCTGTTATTTGCAGACTGTGATTTGCATACTGTGATGCGATTTGCTTCCCACTTGCATATACAGTATCTCAGATTCATGTATAGATTTCTGCGGCTTTGACTGAGACGTGCCCGTTCTGTCCTTTAAGGTTCACAGATGAGACTTGCCAGCTCATTTGAATTTTAAAATATCTGTCAGGACTTTTTTAAGGCAAATCTGAAACGACGAAAGAAACAGTCACTCTGTCTTCACTCGGCGGCTGACAGGGGTGAAGGCCTGCGTGTTTGTTTTTCCGAAAAAGTTCCCCTTAATCCATTTGATTTAAATTGCATTTTATTTCGCTTAAGCTACCCTGAAAAAATATAGAGACAGGTGACAGGGAGTCAACACGTTTTAAATCCCAGGGATGAACGATACTGTCCAGGTAGAGTTGATGTGGCAGAGTGTACCTTTCTCCCATCAATTCCTCAGCTGCTTATCCAACTAAGCAATCGCTAAGCCCTTTTCTCTCCTCATTTTCTTAACATGGAGTGAGTATTGTGTGGGTATGGCAGGACACAGAACAAGGGGCCGTCTAATTCATGGGGTAAATTAGTGTAGATAAGGCCTGAGTCAGTACCTCTAGCCTACCATAGATCCCCTGGGGCAGGCTCTTAAGGAGCTTAGTAAAAGCCTGTCGTATGAAGACATGACATGGAGCTGGCTAAATGGGCTACGTTGGAGTGTCTTCCATCAACCTAATATTCATATATGGGTCACTGTCGTTCAGGCTTTAATCCCATTCAATTTATTCATTCTTGCTTATTAATTCAGAGTTTTAGGAAAATGCAGCGCTATGTGTAAGAAAGGTGATAGAGGGTGTATTAGCGAGGCTGTAATGCAGTTATGCACCAAACTGACACAATGCT
This sequence comes from Dascyllus trimaculatus, assembly GCA_024666655.1. Taxonomy (NCBI): domain Eukaryota; kingdom Metazoa; phylum Chordata; class Actinopteri; family Pomacentridae; genus Dascyllus; species Dascyllus trimaculatus. The sequence continues at coordinate 16,366,116 of CM045457.1, forward strand.
CAGACCCGCTCATAAGACCATGTTGTGTAAGACTTTCAGTCTGTGCCACCAAATCAATAATGAATGCTGGTTTACCCGTAGTAAAAGAACAAGGAAGAACTCCTCCAGAGTCACTGGGTCACATACACTGGGGAAACAATTAGAAGCTTCTTTGCGCTTCACAGTGCCACGGCTTATTTTTTTCCTTCTTTTCTTTTTTTCCGCTGCACGCATTTCCCTTAATTTTTCTCCAGGGTCCAGCAGCATGTCTGTTCCGCTGTTGAGAAATTACAGACACAGGCCACAAAAATCTTTTCCAGCCAGAACTACAAAAGGCCATGTCAGGTCCCCGTGATGTATGTGGGGCCATGTGAAGTGGAAAGCACAGTGACAGATAGGACACCAGTCTTGCGGGTGTGTGCTAACCTCATAATGCTGACAGATTACAGATTTAAATATTTTAAATCTCACAGAGCACATGCTGCTAGTGATGAAGAGAGTGGAAATGACTGCAGTAATGCAAGAGATTAATAGAGATCCTTCCTCTCACTCCCACACACACACACACACACACACACTCAAACACACACAAACTTTCTGCTGCTACTGGTTGGCCGTCACACACTCACAGGCCGCTGTTCCACAAGTTGGCCCTTGTCTCGCATTTGCAGTTGCTTTTCAATCTTTTGTTCTCCTTTATCTTTTCTCTTTGCCCTTGTCTGTTTCACTTGCACACAAACACACATATCTGTTACCCTGCCAAACCAATATTGAAATTTTTTTATTATGTTTTAGATTTAGCCAAATCAGTGCTGACATTGAGTCCAGCATCCGTCTCCTGCTGTTTCATCTCTCTGTCTTTCTTCCTTTCTCAAGGCGAGTTGTAAATATTGTGGAGGCATTTATTTTTTTTTATTATTTTCTAAATCTGCTTTTAGGCAGACTGGCAACCACGCTTTTCACGTGTATTTTTGATTGTGTACAGAGGGCATTAGACATTGATAGGAGTTGTTCAAAGCTCTAGCTGACTATTGTCTGTATTGGCTGGTTTTGTCTATTTAGGTTTTATTTTTCATTTCACTTTTTCTGCCACTGTGGAGGCTGAGTATTATCTGTGGGCTTTTGGTTTGTCCCTGTGTAGATTGCATTGTTGTTGTGCTAGAATTTTAGAACTACTGCAGCCATATCCTCCTAAGGGTTTTTTTCATACCCCCTAACAGTGAATAATATGTGATTCTTTTTTAAAAATTTAAACATTATTATGCATATTGGTGGGTGACCAATTAAAAGGAAAACCCTGAATAAATGAGTGCAGGAGCGCAACAAATGCAGATGCCTCCACGCATGTTCATTGCATGGTACAGTTAAGCCATTAATATCTAATCATGCTCTGTGGCATGATTAAAAATGCTGCAGCTGATTCTGATATTACATCGAGATGGCAAGAGGAAACAATCAAAGTGACTTTGAGAGAAGGTTCATTATTAGGCCACAGATGGCAGGAGCTTCAGCCCAGAATGCTCAGCTGGCTAATGCGTCAACAGGAACAGGAACCAAAGTGACATCTGCAAGATATATGTTAAGATCTATGGGAAAGAAATCATTAAATAGGGTTGGAAATTGTTGTTGACGGCGCACATTTGACAACCGTGCTGCTCGTGCATTAAAAACAGCAGAGAAAATCTTCTGCAGGTGACTCAGAATGTCAGTACAGGACGTGATCAGACTCTCAGCAAGAACAGCCCATCTACAATTACATAGAGAAGGATATTGTAGTTGGGTTGGAGTGCATAAACCCCTCATTACAAAGATAAATGCTCATTTAAGAGTTCAGTGAACCAAAACAATGGGCACTGGTCTACAGAAATGTAGAAGAAAAGGATATGGTCAGATGAGTCATCCTTCTCTATATTCTCAACAATTGGGCGTACATCAAGAGAATGGTACAGGCTGAATGCTTGACCCCTATACTGGCGGATCCAGGGGCTCTGTTATGCTCAGTAGGGCATTTTGTTGCCTTGGTTTGGGTCCACTTGTCGTCTCAGAGGGAAGGTTCACTGCAGATCAATACAAGGTTGTTCTGAATGAATACCTTAATCCTGTAATGAAACATTTCTGTCCTGATGGGAGAGGTATCTTCCAGGATGGCAATGCCTCCATATGTAGGGTGCAAGAGGTCACAGAGTGGTTTGATGAGTATAAAAATGATATGAATCTTATGTTATAACCTTCACAGTCACCAGATCCCAACCTTGTTGAAGATCTATGAGAGATTTTGGACCAACATGTTATACAACGCTCTCCACCACCATCATCAAAACACTAAGTGAGGGAATATCTTATATCAGTAGAGTTTCAGAGACTTGTAGAATGAATGCTTAGGGGAGTATTGAAGCTGTTATGGTTGTACATGGTGGTCCAACACCTTAGGAAGACACTTTGTATTGTTTTTTCCTTTAATTTGTAAGTCTGTATATGTTATGTAAAATTATTATTTTTGATTTGGTTTTTAAAGCTTTGCTCCAATAGCAAGAATATCAATTCTGGAATAGGAGAAATACTAAATCCTGTCTTTTTAGGTTTTAATTATTGGTCTTTATCATTGTTTTTAGAGTATCAAAAATAGAAAAGGAGCAGAAAGTGTCTCACAAACTCACCTGTAATGTTTGTCTGATTGTAGAATATAAGCACCTCTCAGGTCATTGAAAGTTACATGTGCCTACATTTCTTCCCACTTTCCAAATCAGGCTGACTGTAGTCTCTGAAGTGCCTGTCGGTGTGAGTGAGTTTCTGTCTGTAGGTTTGCCTTCTGATGGGTGTCCACAGTTCCCTGGTCTAGCTGTAGTTTCCAGGAATCTCTATGAGAACAAATAAATAAAGCATGTGTCAGTAAGCAATCAAATCTGTTTAGATTCACAACATAGTGTGGCGTTTTTTTTTTTTTGTTTTTTTTTTACAGTGTTCAGGCTTATTAAATGTGCCTTAATGACACTGTAAACCCTCTACTTGAATAGGATAGTACCTACTTTGGAACTGGTTTATTTTGGTGCTTACATGAAGACATGCTCCTGACTGTTGTCTATTTATATCTCTTGCCAGCTTGGCAATACCTCCCTATAGCCTTTGAGGACAGAGAAATTCCTCCATCAAGCTCGAGGCCCATCTGTGCCCATATTCCTCCCAAAAGGAGCCGTCCTCCACAATTATAGCTTTCCTTCAATGATACCATCACCATGCCATCACTCTGTGTAAGAACAAGCTCCAGGAAATTTACTTGATATTAATCTGACAAAATTACCAAGAAAGGAAATTAGAGCAGGGAATTTTCTCTGGCATTGATTACGTTTTAAAGGCAAAACTCACACTTTTCATGGCTCTTTGAGATTAAATATTGGAATGTTTAGCTTATTGATTATTTGAAATATTCAAGTGACGGTAAAGTTATATTAAAGGAAGTCAGAGGAGCGAATAAATAAATATAGATTATTTGACCTAATATGTTCTCTTTGATTTGCTGCAGCTCATTATAATGACACGGATTCCAGATTCACCTGAAAATCTGGGTCATTACAGAAATAGCCTTGTGACTTACTCTCCCAAGATGGCAGCTCTGATGAATTGGTGGCTGTAGGTCACTATGACAAGGGTTTGAGTGAAGAAGTGAGGTTGAGAGGAGGAGCTGAAGATTTTTGGTTGAGTTTTTGGGTTTGAGGTTTTTTTAATCTTGGAAAAAAAAAAGTTTATTTTTTCGGGGGAGTTCGGGGATGTGGGTGAACGAATAAGACCAGAGGGATCCTCAAGGCGCCTTTCTGATCCGTTAAGTAGCACAGATTTGAGGGTTTTGCTAAAATGTCCCAAATTATGTGCTGCAAAAGCCCATAATCGCGTATTATTTGTAGAATGCTGAAACGATGTGGGATGCTTTGTGAAACCTGACTATTAATATACTTTATTTTCCATGAGCTAAAAGCACTTTTGTGGCATTTAAAAATGCAGCTTCACAGGGTTCTTGTCTCGTGGAAACCTGAAAAGCCTCACGTGTGTTTTGCCCTCGAGTCATTACAGCAGGAAGGTAGATTTAGGACGAGAGACTCCAGAGTTGTAGTTTCTCTTGTAGTTCTTTTGCCCCGGGCCCGCTGCAAATTTCAGCCCAGTTTAAGTACAGGTGTTGAATGACATAATAGTGGTGGGCAGTTCAGTCCTGAAGCTGAAGAGTGAAATGATACTGTTGGATAGAAATGGTTCTGTGAGAGTAGCAGGAATGGAGAGGGGATCAGAGAGGATAAGAGCAAGGACAGAAGGAAGAGGTGAGATTGAAAAGAAACAAGAGGAAAATGGCTAGGGTGGAGAAAGGTAAGCCGAGATAAGCCTTTTGACAAGTGAGCTCTGGGCTGGAGAAAGACAGTAAAACAAAAATCTGCCAAGTTTGTTTTATTCATGCTGTGGACAACTACAGCTTTACTGTCTGTTTCTTTTCTTTACACCAGTACACAAACAACAGGCGGAATACAAATGCCACTGGATTGCATCCTGGAGTTTTTCTGCACTCCTTGTTTTATGTGAGGATTTTTTTTTTTGATTAAGGCAGAGCCCTATGTCATGTTGAAAATTGCTAAATGATTCAACGTTTTCTGACACCCCGGAATTTACTGGCATTCTCATCTCTTATTCTCTTTAATCACATCCCCCTTTGAATCCAAACCTGCTTCACTCAAATTTCATGCATTTAAAATTCAACAGAAGCCCCAACTCCAAAGCAAACAGTGACAATAAGCATTTATTGTTGAAGCTTTTTGGTGGTCGGGCACCCAGTAATGTGTTAACTAATGGGATGTCGAATGGAGTTATTTGCCACTGCTGCTGAAGAATAACAATTTACCAAACAGGATATTGAATTTACATTCTTCGAGCCTCTCCTTGATTTGTATGACCGAGCTATCTCTTCTTCTGAAATAAATTATTTATATGAAGAAGTTTTGTGTCTTTTACAGTGTAAAAAGGCATCAGAACTATTTCAGGAGGACTGCCAAGCCGCTGCACAATGTTTTACTTGATTGGGTGTTGAAAAATATCTAAAGGAAAGTCAGGAGCCTGCCTACACACACACACACACACACACATACACACTGTATCCAAAGACTCCTCAGGGTTGATTCTAATGATACCCATGTGATTTATCCAGCAGATCCACGATCAGTATGTGGGAAAAGAAAAAAAAAGGAATCCAGAACTGACCTAATAAGCCATATCTTTGCCTTTGTTTCCCACTGTGCTTTTTTTTTGAAAGACACACGAATGAGGAAACCTTATCACAAAGGACGTCGAAAATGTGACATATTTCCTCGGGGATAATTGTGCTTTGTGCCTCTGTGGCCCACTTTTCCCTCATATTGATGCTTTGCTGCACACGAACGACAAACAGCTGCATCACATGTAAAAGTCTTTCTAGTCAAACCCATTAGCGTAGGTCCAGAGAAGAGAACTTGAGAGCGGAATATCTTTCATTGAGGATGTGTTTACCCTTTAATTGTTTCAGCCCAAAATGAAAGGACTAGTCAAATTGGGTTAAAAGAGGACCCTCAGTTTCCCTTTTAATCTGAAACTTGCACCCCCTACCCGCGCACAAACAAAATGCTGCTGAAGATAAAAAAGCAACCAAAAACAGTGGAGCACGGATATAGTGGCGAATGGCTCATAGAGGATATTTATGTAATCTTGGGGCACCAGGGCTGACTCAAACCCGACTCAGAGCTGCTGTTGCAGAGAGAGGCCCAAGGACAGTAGCAAATTTTCTAAATCCCTAGTAGACACAGAAAGTTAAGACAACCAGTGTTGCAGTAAAACAAAGCCCAACCCATTTATCAGAGCATCCCACACAACCCCTGGCCCAGATTTACAGCCGCAGGCATCCACAGCTACCAAATCTTCTGGCAGCCGCTGCCTCAGATATTGATAGGAAGAGTGAGAATCCCGTCGAGGAATTCTGAGCTGGAGGAGCTAACTTCCCAAAGCATGAGCTGTCCCCTTAATGGTTTGGAATCACACAAGCAAAGGAGCATGATGTAAAACCTTATGTACTATAATCACATTGTAAATTGGGATGAATTGTTCCTCATTGATTTCTGCTCTTTCTCTGAACTTGTCTAACAAGTATCTCATGCTATGGGGTTATAAGTGTTTATGGATTGTTTGACAAAGCCAGGTCTTTGATGAGCATTTGTGCCCTCTGGAGACAGAACACAACCGCTATTCCATTAAGAGCCAAAATGCCCGTTTGAAAAACAAATAAAAACAGACCCTCTCTCATCATTAGATCTAAAGCGCTTAATCCAGCAAAGACGCGGCTCTCCTCTTCCCCTGAAAACCTTTTCTTTGTATCCATCAATATGGATTTCCATCCCGGAGTTTGTCTGCATACCAAGTTCCTGGCGCAAACCTCTTGAGGTGGAGGGGCAATCTTCGCCCATCAAGCCACTCTTTAGGGTTTTCCCCAGAGTGCACATACAGATACTTTCTAAATTATTCACAGGATAGAAAAAGTGACTTGTGGTTTGAATGGCAAAAAATAAATCTAGCACCGAGATAAAAAAAACAAAAACAAACATTAGTTGTAATAATAAATACTTGCGTTCCTGACAACTTAAAGCAATTCAGTTATGTGTGTGCGGACAAGGTTTCAATAAATGCTGGAATTTATTCCTACTGAGTTAAAAATTTCCTCTCAATTTATCTTGCGATTTTTCCCCCCTGCCAACTCATAAAACATGAAAAGGACAATACAAATCACCCACAAACGCGTGTAAACATAAACCAAAACGCACCAACACAAATCAGCATTTATGCTAGTCTGGGTTTCCTGCTAACCACAGGGGTAAATATTGGTAATGGGTGCCATTTTGGCTCTGAGGGCTTTGCTTTTAGTGTCTATGAAAATAGCGGGAAGGCCTTGTAGTCGCATGACATTTTACAGCAGGCATGGAGATGGCACTTTCATTGTTGTGTTTGCTCCTCACAGAAGCTCCAAGGCTCTTCAGCGAGCGAACAACAGTGACCTCGTTGTTCTGTCTCCTCTACATTCATGCGTGGTAAAAGGAACATAAAACTCCCTTCCCTCTGTAAGCCCTCGCTACATGCACTCGTGTTGGCGCGGTTCAGGCACAGAGGAATAGTTTTTCAAAGTGTCACCGTTTAGGGCATGGTTTGGATGTCAGCAGTGGAATGAATAAATAATGTGCCCTCAAGTCTCATTTGATGTAGCGGGATCTGATCGGATATGACTTTTCACTCAAGCTAGCTAACATCCAGATGTTAGAGGAAAACCCTTCTTTTTTTCCCCTGAGGTTGCTAATGAAACATGGAACAGGAGGGATGTTTGTAGTTGTTTTGACAAAAAACATTAATGAAATGGTTGGAAAGGCAGATAAGAGAGATTGTTTTATGAGAGCAAAAAAAAAATGATTTGGAAATGTTGCATTGTGTGCAAGTGTAGACGCATGATCACAGTGACACAATCCAGAGTACGTGTGCCCATACAGTATGTACAGTATGCGCTGTCATCGCTCTGGGCTTCTTTGGTGCAAAGTAGGCACAGAATAGGAAGAAAGACTCGGTGGTTGCTTGCAGTGTGTATTGTGTGCCGTTTTTGAGGAAGAGCAGACAACCCGAGGCCAAATTTGCCTGCAGTGTTTGGACGTGGCCTACTTCTAAGCGTGCAGTCATTAATGTGTTCTTCTACTCAGCTTAAAGTACACAAATGGGATTTTAATTCATACCCAGAGTTCCCTATGCAGAGTGTCTGTTCAGTGTCTTTTCGTTCCATTAAATCCAGAGCTGTAGTTTGCTCAAGTAGCAACGATATGTGGTTAAAATATCATGAATTGCATAAAGTGGTGACATCCCGACGCCTTGCTATACAACCTTGAGCACACTCAGTAAGCTGCAGTGTCTGAGGACGTATGTGTTCGGTGCTGTAGTGGCCTACTCTTGTCTCATGGACATTGTAGTGCCTGTGTGTGTTTGAATAATGTCCTGCAGGAGACACTCTAAGTGCAACGTCTAGGACTCAGGCGTCAGCAGTAATATCAGGGCAACCTCTCCTCTCCTCTCCTCTGTGTGCAGTGGCATGGGGATATTAAGGCATTAGAACGCATGAATTATGGCCATATTGTTAGTTCAATGTCAGGGGACATAGATGTGTTTCTGGTACCACCATGGCATCAGTCAAAATCTAGGAAAGTGGAAATGGGGGATTATAAAATTGTGTTTTAAGTATATCCCTGTGCACACTGTTTTGGACTCTGGTGATAAATTTAAGCCAATTTCACTGAATAATGCTATATTGAATTAGGACGGCACGTTTGTCAAAAACTGTTGTGAGCTTAAGACAGCCCTCCTGTTTGATCTGAGGGCTGCTTGCGTTATCATAGAGCCAGGTACGACTGACTATTCTGTATCACGGTATAATGGATCTGTGCATTTTCAAAAGACGGAGGGAGTGGAGGGGGGCGGGCGGTGGAAGGGGTGGACCAACCAGTACAATAACAAAGGATGCATTACCTAATAGATTTGGCAGAAATACAGAGTTCAGGGTGGTCTGATAAAGCCGGGTTACAGTACTTTAATCAATCACTAAGAACACGAGCCAATTTAGGAAGAAGCCTGACATTCAAGATAGGCTTTCAGACAGGATTAGAAATAGTGAATAGAGAGTAAACACATCTGCCCGGGCAAGCCGAAAGGACTGTTGTCAGCGGACAGTGTTCCCTCCTCCATGTGTGATATTGAGGCATGTCTCTGCCTCAGAAACACCACCAACCCAACCCCACCCCTCTCTGGATTTGAAAAGTAACATTCGGCCTTACCAGCCTCGCTCCCTCAGATACACTTGTTTTTTCAGGCGAATGCAGATGAGTGCCAGTAACAAGACAGCGATGGCTGCCTCTGTTGTTTACTCTCCCCTCTTCAAGAAAGGGCACTGTCATTTAAAGTGTCCCTCGGAGCTCATCATCGTCTGGATTCTCCGGACGGGCTAATAATATCTGGAATATCAATGGAAGAGCGTGCAATGAGCAGAGTGAGACAGCTGCTTTTCTAAATACACAACTGGGAGAGACACTGGTGGGAACAAAAAACTGCTTTCTCTCCTTCCAGCACATCTCTTTTACCTATCTAGTCTGTTTATCATGTAACTGGGCACTGACATCATGGTTGAATTTTAGATTTTAGTTTTAAGAATTGGAGGATAAACCTGACTCTATCCTTGATCTAAAAAAAATAAATTAGATATTTTCCACATCTTTATAGTCCCCTGAAGGGAGGATACAGGCCTTACTGTAGCTCCAGCTCCAGCCCTATAGCCTGTGTGGGATCAATGGGGAAAGCAGCCAGGGACTGCGATGGTGCTGGATAAGGGGATGGTTCGACTGTGGTGATTGATATCACCTCACTAATCCCTCTACATCTCCGCTAAATCCACCTGGCTGAAGCTTTGAATGAGCCTGTAATGTGATGAATTAAGATTTAAATGCTCAAACCATATTTACTTTTCCGACTGTAGATTATTGTTAGTATTGGACTGAAGTGAAAGGCAGTCAGGGATTTTTTCTCTGATATTTTCTAGGTATGAATTTACATTCATCTGCATTCCGGCTCACCTGATGATCTTTAGATCAATTCAGTCCCCAACAAAGCAGGCTTTCTCTGAAATGTCAAAGACTGTATGTTGAGTAGTTGCTCTGAATATTAAAGTAGTATTAATTTCTTAAACACCTCTTATTAATGGCTGGTAGAGGCCATGCGGTGCAGTGTGCGTTTGTTTGGTCTTTGTTTACACTGAAGATGAAGGTCACCCCCTCATTAGTGCAGCAGCATCTTTTTTGATGTTGTGATATACATAGTAATCAAGTGTGGCTCGCATCGCTGTTTACTGTTGACCTTTAGTTAAAAGCACATCACTGTCAGGTTGTTTCGAAACTTAATTATGCTCCCATAAAACTCCTGGCATCACATACAGTGGACAGACCTCATTTAATCTGCTGTCATTAGGCTACAGTAACCCTGTGCTCCCCCTGTAAATAGGAACCACACCATCATGTTCATGGATCTACTATGCCATTTTTATAAATATATATAAAGTAGATGCTGTGGGTTTTGCTGTGTCAAGCGCACTCGTGTACATCTCGGCTCTCCGCTTTGTATTCAGAAATCCTGCTTGTCACACAACAATACACTTTGGCTCCTCTCACTTCTCTGCAACTACCAGGCATTTGCATGTCAATAACATCATTCTACCACTGTGCTTTTGGCATTTGCGAACACTCTGCAAGGAAGCCAAGTAGTCGTGGTCTTTGAAAGGGAAACATCAGAATAATGTGTTGATCGTTGCTTCGTTCATTAACAGGTTATTTTCACAAAATTCATCTTGGCTTCACTGATCATCAGTCACAATTAAAAACTCTCAGATGTGTGATTTACGACTGTTTTAAAAGTGTCTTACATTTTAGGCACACATCTCAAGGGAAAAGGTGAAGCTTTTGCTCAACCATATGTGGTGCTGTGGAGTTCTGTTAAAGAAGAGACACTCTGTGATACTTTAGATCAGAAGTATTTAATTAATTTGAATTCTTACAGTAAGTCTAGAGTGTAACATCATATTTTACCTGAATGTGGACTATTCCTCATTTTGCACATTATTGCTGCAAATGCTGAGGCACCTAATGCATTATTAGCTCATTAATTTTACAAGCAGCATCTGGGTCATGTCTCTGCTTTGTATGTGTATGATTCTGTGAGCCCTTTCACACTGACTGGTAAAGCTGATCTTTCAGTTTTCCCTGAGAACTGCAGCCTACTTACCTTAAATTAAAGCTCTTATTTAGCTTATTAGGCCGTGGAAAGATTCATTTTCTCAGCATACTTACAGTATATGTTGTGCGCACACCCACATGCACAGAGCTATTACATTCCACAGTGGAGCCCCAGCATCCTTCGTTTTATTGTAAAAAATGAAATTAATTTCACATTCTTCCGGACAAGTTGATCTGAAATTTTAATCTCTGTCTGCAGAAAACATAATTCAAAATGCACTGGATGAAAGTGGTGAATTACATGCACTCAGTGCAGAGCTCCACTGCTTTTTAAAATGGTGCACAGCTAAGTGTTTTCCTCAGAATCATCAGCTCTTCAAAGGCCTGGCATTATATGGTTTATGAGGATTCAGTTTGTGTTTTAGTTTCTTTAATGGGAGGAGGTGGGTGGCTGGGACTTCTGCAAGAATTTGTTTTTTTTCTATTTCTAAGAGGAAATGTCCACTAAATTATAGACATTTTTTGTAAATTACCCACACAATCCCAATTTTAGTTGCGTATTGCCTACTATTTATCACAAATAGCCTTATCGTTAGAACGGTTTCTCATCTTTGCCCAGTGGAACTGTTCTGTTTAAACCGCCGCTCATCAACAGGAGCGCCTCTAAATGCATATCTGTATTTGATTCTGGCTCTGCAAATGTTTTTGTTTCAGGCCAGCAACTGCGTGGTTGCTTTAATCCAGAGTGGAAGAGTCAATAATAGCCATAGGAGCTGATCCATCTAAGATTTTATAATGTAGTGCCAATGAACTTGGAACCCTGATTGTGAGAGATCAACTCCCTGTTGTAATTACCAGCCAGACCTCAATTAACTCACAGCGAAACCTCAGCTCAACTCTATATGTTTTTTAAATGTTAATAGCTGCTTTAAGAAAAATGTTTCCCTACTCTTGTCCACTGAGCCTCCTGCTGCTCCACTTAAGTCAGTGTTGAATGTGCTGCATATTGTTAGTTACATTATTTAAAGGGATATACTTTAAGGATTCAATACAGGGTTTTAATTGGAAGTAACCCATTTATCCCAACTGATGCCCTCATTAATCTCAATAACCATAATCAATCAATGTAAATGTGAATGTGTTTTCTTCTCAGGCAGTAACTGATGGGGAGCTCCATGACAAGCAGCATTTAGACCAAGCAGTAGAAGTAATACACAGCAGTTCACATTTGAAGTGATTGTCATAAACTTTGATTTGCTTTATATACGTAGTTCCATGCCGGTGCAGTTCAGGTTCCTTGCACTTGCCTGAATTTTATTAGGGGAAGAATCCCAGAAGGCTAAAAATCCATCCTCCTTTCCACTGTAAGCCAGAAATTGATGTTTGTGCTGCCATGTTATACGTGCTGTCCTCACAGTGGAGCAGATGAGAGGAGCTGCTTGAAATATCTGCAGAATTCTCCTCTGTATGCTCAAGTGTATCCTCTTAAGGAATTCAATCATGTTTCACATGCGCTCACCAAGTCCAATCAAATGAGTTTCCACTTCACAGATGTAGAATGATTTGACCAACAACTGGGAAAAACAACACTCAGAAAAATGTCTCTGCATTAGTAATGCATACATGGAATATCTGTTCAGATGATCGCTGACACTTGCGTGATAATATGTCTGATGAAATTTCTGTTTTTAGTGGAGATGATGCTGAATATAAAACATGCAGAAGCCCTAGAAATGCAGGTCTTTTTTCCCTTTTGCTCATTTTTTCCTCTGGTTTCTCATGAGAAATATCCTTGAGTTCACAGCAGTGCTAGTTCTGTAAGGTTATACTTAAGTAGACTGGCGCCGTAAGCTAAATGCTAAAGGCAGTATGCTACAGTTCAATGACAACGCTACCATGCCAGTGCTGAGCAGGTGTAATGTTCACCATGATCACAATCATAGTTTAGCTTGTTAGCAAAATGTTTGTTAATTAGTACTGAATGCAAATTACAGCTGATGTCATTAGTTTATAGTAATGAGTCGTAAATCAACAGAAAGAGCCTGACCAGCATCAGTTGGTCGATATTGGACTACCACAGACATATTAGTACCATTAAATTGTTGATGAAATGTGCAGCAACATGAGAACAATTTTTTAAAGGATGATAAACTTTAAAAATAAACAAAAAGATGTTTGCAGTTATGTAGAAACAAAAGCAAAATGTACTGGTGAACACCTCACAATAAGCAATAAGTAAATTGTAGAATGTTTGATAGTTTAAGGTAAAATATTAGATGCAAAGTGCTGTAACAGCACATAGCGAAAAGACGAAGTTCGATTTCATGAATGAACCCCAAGCATCCTTTATCTTTGGCGCACCAACATTCTATCATGTCCCTTGATAATGGAACCACTTCGCCCTCTGTTGTTCTCATCATTGGCTTCTGTGCTGGCCTCCTAAGGCATGCTAGTCCACAGCTGCCTGAGCCTCTTGTTTTCCCAGTGCATGCCCAAATTCTCCCCCAGTGGAAGCTACAGTCAATGGAGATTGATGGATGCCCTTGCAAGATGGGTTTAAAGCCAAAAATTCCCACGACCCCATAATACCCAGCCCTGGCCAGCCATTTGGAACCTTATATGAAGCGTGGAGCGGTGACATTTCCCTGGTTGCCGTCCATGCACCTTCGATTTGTATTTGCTTTCTTTATATAATGTGTATTAAGGTACAGTCAGCTATATATACCAGCTTCTCAGCTATATCACCCAGCTGCACTTAGAGTAATTCAGAAATGGTGCCATCACATAGTTTGTCCTGCAGAATGGCTCCAACTCCAGTGTTTACGAAACTCTCGATTCTGTCTGCAGCGCATGTAGCAGGGTGTGAATCACAGCTCAGCAGATGGTAGTGTAGAGTCGAGCGATATCTTTACAACAGGTTGTTAACTCATTTTTAAAATATTGTACATTACTTGAAAGTTAATAAACAATGGCCTCGTTTGTTTCCCTTTTCAGTACACATCTAATATACAGTATGATGGGTTGGCTCTAAAAATATCATATAGGTTGAGCTCTGGTGCTTCAGCCATTACGATTTATTTTCTCTGGGCACCACTGAAAGTCAAATATAAAGACCATCTATTTGATAGTTGTCAAGACATTTCATTAAAAATCAAAAAGAAAAAAAAAACATCCTAATTGTGGCTCTAAAGAAGAACTCTGGGAATCCAAAATCCTTAAAATTCATTATACCAACCAACAGACTTGCATTGACGTCCTTAATATAACAATTCTTCAAAATTCAACACATAACCCCAACCACACAATCCTTTGTTCCTTGATTATGTTCATTGATTTAATCATCTCTAAAAACACGACAGCGGGCTCCCTCGTCTTCTGCTCTTTGGTTAGCAGCACTTTGAAGCTGTGTTGGCGAGGTGATAGAAATTGCAGAACACTTCGTCAAGAGAACAGATCCCACCCTGCAAACGGCATCTGTGGGAGCTTGGATAATGAGTATGCCATGTGTAAGCCTTAATGTGTTTACATATGGCTAGATTAGAGACGGACCCAATACTTGCCCCTGCGGTTTCTCAGAGAATCCCTGTGGGCTACTTGAGTGATTAGCTACTTTGAGTTTTTTTAGTAAGAGTGTCTAGTGGGACTCTGCAGTGGATCAATAGGAGTTACGATGATGAACTGTTGGGGAAATTTCTTTATTTATCTTTTTTTTTTAAAAAATAGAAGTTCCTCAGTCCTTTTCCATCTAATTGAGTCAGTTAGCTTTGATTAATATCCCTGTGCACCCACATATTGTTTCTCATATCGTATTGCTTCCTTAACTGTATCTGACACTCAGGCATGCACACACATTCAGGAGAAGGAGAGGCAATATAGATAGAATGGGTCCACTGCCTCGACTTGCAGCTTTAGGACTTCTAGATCAAATCTGTCCCTATCATTTTAGGCACAAAGAGCAAACAGTTGTTTCAAGCACCGTCAGCAGTTAACAGAATGGCCATTATTTATTTGCTGTGCAGCCACACAATTCATCTCAACATGTGCTCACCTGAAATCTGTCTTTATTTGGCCTGCCAAGCTCACCTCTCCCTGTGTTTCCTTGGCCGTTTGGCTGGTAATGATACTCATGGAACCCCTTTATCCAGCAGCCAGGAAAGAGGGTGGAGACACGCAGCTTAGCAGGCGGCAACAGCAGCAGCAGCATAGACATTCCTCACCATCTCCCTTTTGCTTCTTCAGAAATATGTCAGCATCACTGTGGTGATTAGCAGTCAGAATGTGCTGCGTCTTTGTCCTTGATTTAATGCCAAATCTCCTAAGTAATAATGACTGCACAGGCTGTGTGTCTGACGGAAAAAAAGCAAAGGAGTAGGGAGAGTGGGCCCTCATTCCTCGCTGTTACAGTGGCACTGGTTCCCAGCAGGAGCCCTGTGAAGCTGCAGTTTGGTTTTGACATTTTGCGAATGTTGTTTCTGAAACATGCCAATCTCCTTGATTTAATATGGCATGCTGTTGTTCATCAAGCTCAGGAGCTTATATGAAGAGCGTCTGTGAGCAAAGGAGTGCAGTATGTGTGTGTCCGTTATTGATTTAGCTGTATTTAAACTTAGTTCTGGTTTTTGAAATAAACATGTGTAAGCAAGCAATTTTACAAATATGTTACTGACACAAAGTGGCCAGAGAGCAATTCTATCATAAACACGACTTGTCTCAAAATGGAGCCTTTACACTGCTGTGGATTGGTGTCTTACTGGAGCACAAATGCAAGGTGAAGACTTGAAATTAAGTTTTCACCATCGCCTCTCACGTTTTAATGAGTTCAGCTGAGGTAACTGCTGGGGTACATTTGTTTCTGTCCTCTGGTTTCTGTTATGTTGCCTGTCTCTTGTCATTTCTATAAAAGTACATTCTGCCTTGGTTACAATGTAATAGCACCAGATGCATTTGTAATCAGTGATTACTCTCTCTCAGGTCAGGACGACTCACTTCATTTGAAGTTGGATGGTTCACAGAACTAATGCAGCTTTGTGAATGCCTTTGTTGCAGACTAGTTACTATAATAACAGTGTGTGGAGAGTCAGATGCTCCATCTACTCAGAACTCTTATTGGTTCCTTTTTTATCAGAGTCCATTCAGCCTCTCTCTAAGGGATGTCGGGGCGTAGGAGTACATTTGGCTCTGTGCTCAGACTTTTATTGCGATGCAGAGATCTCTGTGCTGTAGGAGAACAAAGGGTCTTCTACAGTAAGTGTGCACGGCTGTGGACAAACTAAAGAGGAATTAAGTCTACATATTTTCTCCTACATATGGGATCTGTCAGGGGACAGCTCACGTGTCGTACCAGTGAAGTCATTTTGAATAATGATGAATAGGGATTGGACTAGCAGAATTTAACATGTCCCATTAATCAGGGACTGGAGAATTGGGGAGGAGGGTGTTAAATGGCATGTACTTGGTGGATTGCCGTCTTGCATTAAGGGCTAATAACCTGACTTAGAGTCAGCACAGCAACCCCCCCACCTCCTCCCCCGCTACCTCCCCCGCCTCCATCACCTCAGTTGTATTTATTGCGGGCTGCAAGGCCACAGTGATGAGACGATCAATATTTCTGGGATGATGAGGGAGAACTCATGCAATCTCTCTCTCTCCTTCTCTCTCTCTCTGTTCCTCCCTTGGCAGTGCTTCAGCAGGTAGAGAGATCAAAGCAGAGAGGACCTCTGAGATGCTGCTGGAGAAGAGACTGATGAAGTCCTCTGTGCTGTGTGTCCTCTAAACACACACACTCCATCACACTGTCCTATGTCCTTGCTATGTCCTGATTAAAAAGTTTGACCCGATGTATTTTATCTTGAGCAGAATTAGTGTTATCACACTTATTCTGCTGCTGTGTGTGCAGATCAAAACAGAAAGGTCTTCAGTTAGAATTGAAATGGAAAGCCGCGTATCTGTGTACCTTTAGGGGATTATAGGGTGCCCTTTTGAAAACCTCCTTTTGACACACATCTTTGTCTGTTCAGTTGATCAATATGTGGAACTCTTTACCTGCAGGATTCCTAATGGATCACAAATGTGATTGATTTTAACTAAAGTTTAAAGGTTTTTTAAAGAACAACTTGACATGTAGGCCTGGTTATTATGAGTCTTTTTTAAAATTGTTGGTGGTATTACACTGAAATCGACTGCAACATACACCACCTTTATGAATGTGGATAAAACAGATTTAGAAACTATTTAAGTTGAATTGTGTTGCATACTACTTAAAGGGGTTCCCAATGATTAGATTCTGATATGCAGTAACAGGGATGGGCAACACTTTATGGATGTAAAGTGGGGAATTTAAATAGGGTGCACAAATCATTACAAACACCTGTATGGGCAGAAATATGTGCCACTACAAACTTAATATGACTCATTCATATTTGAATCAGCCTCCCTCAACCTTGAATAATTGTAATAAAAAATTGAATTTTTATCTCAAAGTTTGAATTTGAATTTCTCAACCTTGAATAATTGTAATATGATTTACAACAGAATCTCATGATTTTAATTTACTGGACTGAAACTGAATTCTAAATGAACTGAATAAGCATGAAACGGAATGTAATATTTTGAAATTTAATCCAGTTGGTCTGAAATTGTTATTTGTTTCACACTGAAAATTTGGCTCTTTGCATTCAGTTTTTGAATGATTCAGATTCATACAGGGCCACACATCTGGGTCTTTGAGGACAGATAAAAATCAGCAGCACAACAAACTACAACCTCTAAAACAGTTTTGAAGAAAATAAGATACAATAACCTTGATGATAGTGTTATGTAGTTCAAGGCTATTGTATTGTGGTTTTGCAAGTCCATTCTTGTTGTGCTGTCTTTTAAATTTAGGTTCAAGCGTTTCGTATTAACTGAGACTATAAATGCTGCTGAGTGGTGCAGTGTTGTGTGCTATTGGTGTATGTTATATTGATGGTGGAATGAAAGGCTTTTAACAATATGCCATTCATATACATCATACTACCATTCAACAAGGGGATATGGTGATAAAGCCTGCCAGGTTTTCTGCCTCTGCTACAGAGATCCTACTGAGCAAGGAAGGGACTTTGTCAGGATGACTTTTCTAGCATTTTGAAGCCTTTGCCAGCCTTTGGCCCCCAGCAATGCATGCCTTTTAGTCCCCAGATTGGATGTGGATGGCTTTTCGTGTACTATTACTTAGCGGGGGCTCGGCGTGCCGGAGTCGCCGAGCAGAATTGTCCAACACACATTTCCATTTACACAAGCATCAACGAAGGTGGGCTCCTCTGTGGTATTTACAAAATGTATGCATGTAAGTATGTATGCTTTTGATCTGCAGTGAGAAATTGCATGTACCACGAAGCATGTAGACTCCACCGGCAGGCTATCTGCTCATCCACGGCTGCAGCAGATGGGAATAGCTGCCTAGCGATAACAGCACCTCCAGGAACGTCAGGATTGCTTTCTCTCAGTGGTTAGGGGCCCTCCAACGGCTGCTGATACATTATAAATCATTTACACAGTCATTTTGGAATGCAATATCCTCCTCTAAATGCTGGCTTTTCTTCTCCATTGTTATTAGAGTGAACTCTGCAGTAGGCACACAACGCTGAGGGGGACCCGAAGCCACAGAAATTGAAAATTGATCAGGCAGTGTGGGGAGGTGTTGTCGCTGGCACCACTGGTTCACCCTGGGACTGTTGATTAGCATTTACAGCACTGTCACTGGAGGCACCTGTGCCGCCTGTAGCTACATCCTCCTCTGCCCCTGCCTCTGTTCATCCCAAAATGTGATCTCTTGTAAGAGCAAATGAGGGGGGGTGAAATTTAATTTCTACCTTGTTCATATCTACACCAAAGGGAGATGCAGGGAAATGCTGCACGACATTAAGAAGGACATTAAATTTTTATCATGTTATTATGTTCCTGTGTGTGACTCCTGCTGCTGGGGTTTTGGCTCTGCCTTTGCTGTAAATATTGCTATTCCTTAACTGTAAACATAAATGTCAGCCTTTAAGCTAGAAAGTAATTA
Organism: Dascyllus trimaculatus; assembly: GCA_024666655.1. Classification (NCBI taxonomy): domain Eukaryota; kingdom Metazoa; phylum Chordata; class Actinopteri; family Pomacentridae; genus Dascyllus; species Dascyllus trimaculatus. The sequence continues at coordinate 16,384,944 of CM045457.1, forward strand.
CCTACTGACAATTGATGCCTTTCACATTTCAATTGCCCTATTAGCATTATTAGGCACATCTTGACAGGTTGCCCAATAGTTAATTGCAATATCCAAATTGAAGGCAGGTTCTTGATTGTATGGATTAATGATAGCACTAAGAGCTCTGTCATGTTTATGTGAGCTGCTTTATGTCATGACAGAAAAGGACTCCACAAGTCAATAAAAATGACTGACTGAAAATAGGAGCAAACTGGTGGGTTGTCAGGGAACTGTCATTAATTTTCCTGTACTCTTCTTTTTGCAGCACCGGCTAGAAGATCTGACGAGCGGAGAGAGGACAGTGAATAAAGTCCTTGCTGCCGAGAGGAACTGCAAAACTGACTTTTTCTCCTTGTCTGTAAGCTGGTGGGCTCCGATATCACAGCTGATGACTGTCCCTCAGGTGGCTGGACTGCAGGGCTGAGCGGGAAGCCTGTGTGTTTGCTGAGGGGGAGCGCCCCGGCTTGTATGTTGGTCACTTGCACTTGTAGTCGCTCGCAAGGACCATGTGGTTTTCTCCAAGGAGAAATTGTTTCCCCTCGCAGAACTGGCACAGTGCCCACAATTGCACCAATTTCAGTGTGTCCTTGTGGGTACTAAGTTTTTGCTGGTGCTTTGCAGCTGTGAGAGGTCAGAACTACCACCCCACTGTGAACACGCAGTATGGGAAACTCCGAGGGGTGAGGGTGCCCCTGCCTAGCGAGATCCTGGGGCCGGTCGACCAGTACCTGGGGGTTCCATACGCCGCCTCTCCCGTGGGGGAAAAACGCTTCATGCCCCCAGAGCCTCCTTCTTCCTGGTCGGGGATCAAGAACGCCACACACTTTGCTCCCGTCTGCCCCCAAAATATTCACAATGCTGTGCCAGAGATCATGATGCCAATATGGTTCACCTTCAACCTGGATATAGTTACCACATACATACAGGATCAACACGAGGATTGTCTTTACCTAAACATCTATGTTCCAACAGAGGATGGTGAGTGTGTCATGGGACGAAGCCCAAACTCTCCTCCTCTTCTCTTCTGTCTCTGCTTCCCACTTCCTTCTGTCTTTCTCTCTGACTTTTGTGCCACCTTTGATTTTGTTGCGCGGAGCATGACCTGTTGTCTGGCGCATGCTGTGTCCGTGTCCATCATCTCAACCTCCCATCTTGACTAGATCTTTCATTTAGTCTTTTCATCAACTCTCCCCTTCCATGCCACTGTTAGAGGTTCCTCTTTTGATGACTAAATGACTTCTAAATATGACTTAATAAAAAAAGAAAGAAAAGAAATCTAATTATTCAAGAAACAGATTGGAAATACTTGGTGCACCTTCCTACCCTCACTGTCTTGACTGTTCTGGGGATAATAGCAATTAGTAGCCTGCTTCATAAGTGAATGATCTTCTGTAGGGTTGGTGAAATATTCTGTCTGGTACATGAGAGGCCTGTGGCATCAGCCTGACCTATGTAAGACCCTTTACTCTCCTTCCTTTTTGCCAGTTTGTCTTTGTGCAATGTGAAATGCAGTAACCGGTTTTGTGCAAAAGGAAAACATAGATTGGGCTCTACTAGACTGGCAGTCCTAAAAGTTTTTGATTTCTAAATGTTGACCCTTTTTTAAAAGGGCCCCATTATCATCCACTTGAAGGAGACCCACACAGGAAAACAGGCTTGAAATAAGTGCTCTGAGGATCAAATGGGCAACGCCAAATAACACTTATCAGATCAAAATGTGAACTGCAAAGCTTTGCAAAAATCTAGCCTCTCTGCCTTCCGTGTGGCTGTAATGGGTCTTAAATAGAAGTGCATGTGAATATGGGCTTCTTGTGTTCCAGAGTGCAGCAAATTCATTCCACCATTTTGGAATATTTCTGCAGCAACACCCCAGTTACTTTTTCAACAGGTCCTCTGTTGTACTTGTTGTTAATGAAGACTGGGAGGGTGGGAGGAGGAGGAGAAGGAGGAGGAGGAGGAGGAGGAGGGGGGAAAGCGGGAGAAGATGGGGTCTGACTCAGTCTGAGTTGTTGCATGTCACATGCGATCTTTTTCCAGAGCTCTCTGTTATTTTGTAGTTTTTCCATTCATTTTACAGTCAAAAGAATATCCAAGGAATGTGCCAGGAAACCCAACAAGAAAATGTGTAGAAAAGGAGGTATGTAACAAAAAAAACAAAAAACAACAACAAGCAAACAAAAAAAGTCAACACGGGAACGAAAGGGAGGAATTGAAAGAGTGAAAGAGAGAGGAGAGTGATGGGTGCATCCTTCCAAAGCCGGCAATATCACCAACTATCAACTCCCAAATCAAAGTGCTAATTGGGATGAACGTGGGATTTGTGACTCAGATCAACCTTGTCATGAGTGTGAGAGATGAGTGAGTGCTTGTGCTGTGTTGCATTTGTGTGTGTGTGTGTGTGTGTGTGTGTGTGTGTGCATGCTGTCGAGTTGTTTTACTGTGAGAGTGTGAGTCAAGGAGTGAAATTGCAAGTCCCTAAATAAATAATGGAACTTTGTCAAGCAAAAGATTATGATGTGTTATATTAAGATGTTTTATTTTTTTTATTTATTTTTTTTACAATATTGTATGTTTTTTTTCCTATTTAATGTGTAATATTTACTGAAATACAACTGTTGATTAAATCAGAAGCACGAGTTCTACTTAAAACAATACTCTGAATACTCAGAACATAAAATTTGACTTGGTATGCAAAGAACTTTAGTCATGTTTCAAACTGCTTTGACAGCACTTAAGACACCAGTTTATTGAAAGTATTTGTCAAGCACGACACCTGAAAGCGCCAGAGCCTCAGCCGTTGATTTAATTTACACTAAAAAGTGGAGGCCCACCTCTCTCTTAAATTTATTATTCGCAATTGTTCAAATAGGAGGTGGTGGGGTATTTTATTGACATGACAGCTTTCATCTGTCCATGTGGCAAATGCTCACACACAGCCACGGAGAAGCACAGTCCAATTCCATTAGCAACAGCTAAAATATCACTGCTGGTAACAAAAGAGGGCTAATTTTCTACGTTTGCCTGAAGGCGCTTTAGGCCTTCTGAGTAGCCTTAAGACTGTGATCCTGAGTGTTTCTCAGTGAAGATTCAGTTTCAGCTGGGAGACCTCTGCTGTTGATTTCCATGGAGGCAGGAGGCAGACATTGGCCTCACTCTGTGTGCTCGCACATTCTGTTTTGGTAAACCAATTTTGTTAGAGACAGACTGGCCCTTCAGGCTCTTCTGCTTCTGAATTAGTCCCAGTTGTGGAATATACACAGAAATATCTATTTAATATTCCCCTTCCTGTTGGAATTTTTCAATTATCTTCCTTGTGTTTGGTAATGAGAAAATGGTTTATCATAAGGTTCATATGTTGGTTTTCTTCACGTTATTGTGCAGAGAGGTGTGTAGTTTCCCTGTTGCTATAAACACAAAGTTTGTAATTTTCAGTCTCTCTGGGAAGTCCTTTTTATTTGAGTTACACCTTCTTTTTTTAACTGCCTCCACTAATCTTGGCTTATGTTGAATTAGCTGTGCAAATGAAGCATAATTTATCCGTCTTAGGCAATGTAGAAAGCAACCTCTGACGCATACTTTGGTTTTGGTTCAATGTTTCCAACAAGGAAGTTAAAGGCTTGTTTGACAAATTCAGAGTGAACAGTCCATCAGTTCCGTCATTAAAGATTAACAATTTAAATTTTTGTCATTTAGCTTCACTGGTTAAATCGGTTTTATACATTTATATTTATACACATATACCTTTGTGCATGTCTGTGTGTTCACACACAGAGAGAGTATTTGATGTTTGCAGAGCTCTAAATACAGACCTGTGTAATGTAGTAGAGTCATACACACTGTGCATATTCAGTACTAATAACATCTCTCACTACCAATTTTAAATTCTGTAACAATGATTGATTTTTCAGGGGGAAAGAAAGTATGGTATTTGATTCTTGATGCAATGGTTTTGTGATTGTTGCCAAGCAACAGTATGCAGTTGTGACAGGAGCAGAGTAAATGGCCCTCTTACCTAGCGTGAAGCACCTCTGCTGCAGTAGTGACGCTGATCAAGTGCGAAACATGTTGTTTTTGAACCCAGGAAAATACATCTATGTTATTTTAATAAGATCGTTTTTACATGAGGCAAGATCTGTCCACGTGGTAGCTTATACAGTCCTGTGTATGTATGAGAACACAATGTTTAAGTTAGAATTTAGTTAGAATATATAGAATTGGATTTAAAGTGATTAATTGTCTTCTTATAATTAAGGAAGTCTACTCTGTAGATCCATTACTATTAGCATCCTGTAGGGCATCGCGCATGCAAACCATTTGATGCGCTGATTTCAAAGATGTGGCTCATTTTCCTCCATTAAGTGAAAGGAAAAGCCCTTAAACCACTCAGTAGTGCCCTGACAAAAGATCAAAGACGGACTCATTATTAAGAGAAATAATAGAGGACTCAGTATAAAATTGTAGTAGATGGCCATTTTTCCAGCACCAGGCTGGTTTGTTATTCAGAGCAAGGGTTTTGCAGCTAATTTTGACAGAGCAAATACAGCAGAGCATCTGTCTTTGTTCACAAATGTTTACGCTGACCGAAATGTAATTCAGAGAGAGACTGTCCCTTCTCTGGCTCAACCGATGCTGCGCCGCTTATCCAAGATGTCCGAGCAGGTAGCGGTTGAGGTCATGTGGAGGTGATCTAATGTGCAAGATCAGCACCGTTGCCCGCTGCTCCCTCTCTCTCTGAAGTCTCCTTATAACATGTACACAGCAGTGAGCGGTGACAGGGCCGGAGACGCTGGAGCCTTGGTTATATCACTCAGTCATTTTCTCTGCTCTGAGTCAGAGTGAATGGAGTGAAGAGAGGGGTAATGATGTGCAGGGACACAGCTAAGCACTATTCAGCCTCAGAGTGCTAGATTGGCTTTAGATGGGTCAATTTTGTGAGGACAAACCCTGATGAGGTCAATCTTTATCTTTAACAGAGCTCTACATTTTTTAAATTGATTGACAAACTTTTAAAGAAAGAGCCGTAAAATCACACATCCTGTTGATGAGATCTTCAGTGAGACAGGGCTACGGTGATAATGTGCGCCCACAGCGCTGCATGCTGTCTGTTTATATAATATGCACATTATTTTCAACAGGGTTTTACAGCATGTCTCTTTGGCTGCTTGTAACCTGCTTGTAAAAGCTGTCCTTAGAGCCCTTCACACTGGTCTCTGAATAACACTGCCTCTGAGAGACACTCTGAGATCAACCTTCCTGACTCCTAAATTCATCCCTCATCATGAGTCTATTTGAGATAAGTGCGGCAAAATCTGTTGTACGGTTTGGCTTGATTTGGACCACTCAACTATCATTCCTATGCAGCCCTCATAGGCAGCAGGCTGCCATGTGTTACGCAGCTCAGTGCCAGTACTGAACAGTCCGATCAGCTGCCAAACCTGTAGATTAACTACCCCGGCAGAAGCATGGGACATTTTCTCCTCTTACCAGATGACCTCCAGATGCTGGAGAGCTGTGAAAACTGAAGAAGAGCCCCGATCCTGGTTAGACTGCGGCAGGGCCATGGCAGACAGTAACACACCATGGTAATCCCGTTGGTTGGCCGACTCAGCCCTGCCTCGAGGAAGGAGGGGCTGTTCCCCGAGTGCTGCTGAGGAAATCTGTACGCCGAGCAGACAGGGCGAAAACTTTCCAAGAAAACAAGAACAAATATTGGCTTGTGTGATTTGAAGACAGAACAGAAAACCCCCTCCCTCCCTTTGTTTTACAGCATTTCATTCCTATGAACTTCTGCAATTATCTATCTGGGACTGTTGATGACCTCAGAGAGTAAGAGCTGCAGCCAGCCGGCAGATTCAATCACACTGACTTGAGATGCAAGATGTGACCTCAGCAGGAAGTTTCTATTCACAGGACTCCTGCTGTTGTGCTGTCCAGCTTCCACAGTCAATCCAAGGCTCAATATCACTGTTCTGTTCTTTGTTTATCCCAAATTAAAAAGGAGAAGTGGACACAGCCTGTGGAGCCTTAAAGCCCATTTAAAGAGGAAAACACAATTTGTTGCATCTAGTTTCTCTTGTTAACAGAGACCTGGCTTCCTCAACCCCATAAATTTTAAAAGTGGAATAAATTATTCACACCCATGTCTATAGCCGTGCAATAATATGTGCCATGTTATACGCATTTTTCTTAAAAATTCAGCCTGCCATATTTGGTGAGTTAAAAAATTGAACAGTGCTTTGACACACATCATGCATTTATAATAGAGCACCTGCCACAGTGTTTATCGGGGATAAAGAGGTTAAAGGTGCCCTGTGAACTTTTCTTGTAAGCGAGTGTTTCTTACCAAAACACTTTGCTTGTGTCCTTGAACTAAAAAACATGTCGGGTGCATTTCTTTCCCCACAAACCATTTGAAAATCAGAATTTTGAAGATTTTAAATCAAGTATTGTTTACATCTATGTTCGCTTCCTTGCATCCACCATATTTACTGCCTTTGTTGGAGCTTTGTTGCATTTTTAGGTATGTTACTTACCACCAATTACTGGCAGAGTAAGTGACTTGCACAGCCGTGTATCCCAAGAATTCCATTCTTCTACAGCTAAACTACATTTTGAGTTGTGGATTAATTGAAATGTATTTTCTCCTGGATTACATTCGTTAGTTTCGAATCAACATATTATGCGATTTATTTTTTTGCTTAGATGTAACTCTATGGTAGCCAATCAATAATGTATTGGATTGGGTGGAATTCATCACCCTGATAACCTAGAAAATGGAGGAGAAACTTCACAAATCTTGTGAAACGGTATTTTTTTTAACCAAAACAATGATTTTTTAAAAACCTAACTGGGTATTTTTGGTACCTAAACTTAACAAAGCCTCTAATATGTAGTTGTGGAAGGGTCAACTAAACTAGTTTTGGTGCCTAAACTAAATAAAAAAACATGTCGCTGACTTAGAGTATGCCTCCATCCTGCACTCATACCTCCATATGCAAGCCTTGTGCCTGCTATCTTACAGTCTTACAGTGCCTTTCAGTAAGAAAATGCATCTCTTTCAAAATGCAATTACATTTCTTTCAAAATGTAAATGAGAATTCTGTTTAGTTGTATGGGAATGTAATTTTCAGAAGACAGTGTTAGTATTGCGATGCCTGTGTGCTCATGTGCATGCATGTGTGTCCTCATGCACGCACAGGATACAAACAAAACGCTCTCCTAAAAATAACTGCAGCCAGCACTGGCATCTTCACCGTATGCCTTTATTCATCTCTGTGCATTAGTTTTGATTTAAATTTTAAAGATGTGTAAAATATTTACATTATATATAACTAGATCTACTGGTTTAGGTGTTAACGGCTACATATGTGCGTTTTTCTGGCCTTCTGAGGCTTAGAGTCAGTCTGAAATCAGCAATAATGCATAGCTGTGCTGCAGCGCTTATTTAAATAATGGTTTGGTCGCCAGATGATTAAGAAGCTTTGTGATTGTTTTTGTAGCATGTTTGTCTTTTTCTGTTAATGTGGGGCCAAAAAAAGCACTATTACGGCTCAAGAAAAGAAGAAAGAGGCCCCAGTGTGTTATTTTTCGTCCACACTCAGAAGAAGTCTGCGGTCTATGTTAAACTTGTCTCTTCCCATTATCAGGCCGTAGACAGGCAGAAAGACAACTTGGCTGTCTTTTATTTGTTTTTTTTTAAATTTTATTTTGGGAACAGCTGAAGCGCAGTGTGAGTTTTGGCTGTCCTTTACAGCAGGATTACAGCCTCCTTAACCTTTTAGCTGCATTCTCCATCATTCTCTCTTATGTGTCCCTCCCAAGCTGTTCCTTAACCTCTGTACTGGGAGACAGATTGAGAGAGATGGAGATAGACAGGCAGAGAGAGAGAGAGAGAAAGAGAAAGAGAGAGAGAGAGAGGGAGACAGGAGGAGAGACAAATCCAGGCACTCTGAAAGAGAAAAATGGCCACCTGAGGATTAGAGACTGAATATAACTGCTCTAAATTGTCAAGGCTGCAACATTTCACATTTCACTAAGTCCCTTTCCACATTCTGACCTTTCTGATATTTAACTCCAAGGCCCATCTATTGTCAGCGAACCTTTTTCCAGCAAAGGAAAGGCAGTTAACATTCAGCCCTTCCACGATGTATTGAGTGAATTGTGGATTCAGTCAAGAAGTCTCTGGAGTCTGCGAGCGCTCTCTATCTGTATGTATGTGTGTGTGTGTGTGTGTGTGTGTGTGTGTGTGTGTGTGAGTGCATATGTGAATGCTCTGTTTTATTCATGTAAAACTCTACAGCCAACTACACCTTTGTTTGCAATTTCATCCTGTTGAAATGTTAAATTACAATACCCCTTATGTAACAAGTAAGCCCATCAAATGCGGTTTCTTTGAACCCGATTTGATAAATGCGACAGGTTTCTATTTTACTTGTCAGGAAACATGAATAATATCTGTTATTCTAGATGCCGCCTGTTTTGAAGCCATGCAAATTTCGACTCCTGAAGGCCGGCTGTGCAAAGGAATTCTTCAAATTATTGTAGTTGTAGTTTAATGTCACAGTCTTCGCTACGAAAGATCCAAGGTCAAATATAGGCTCCCTCGCTGAGTCACTGCGGATGTCACATGTTTGCGGTTCCTGTTATAGATCCAGCATTTCACACGCACGCACGCGCACACACACACACACACACACACACACACACACACACACACACACACACACACAGACAGGCTCTCAGGCAACACAATTCAAAGTGACAGAGCTTCCCTGCTGACACCTGCCATCCAATCTATGCTTGTCTAAAGCGCTGTCACTCAATAACCTCATTGTTTTACTGTGTCAGTAACACAGCGAATGCTAGAATAATTGTAATCGCTAACAACCTTTAAAGACAGGTGTTGACGCCGGCAAAACCCTTTTATTCGTGTGCTGGCTGTTAATCTTCCTGCTGGTTCCTGTGAAGCCTGCTTGATACAAAATGACATCTGATAACTTAATGGTTGGTAATTCCAACACGAGGAAGCTTCTGATTGATCTGGCTATGACATTTTCTTTATCTTTAAAGTGCCATACCTGCCAAATAGTAAGACTAAGGCCATTTTCAGATTGACATTGGCACCGTGTGAAACGTTTCATTCGCTTCAGTGAGATCATTGTGTTGGCATGGCAGGGGTGCCGACACACAGGGCTCCAGAAATATACCCTTAAACCTCGCTCAAATTTTTGCGGCAGTGTAATGCAACATCATCCAGCAAGAAGTGGCGCTGGCATTCCAGGTTGATGGCCTTGTAGCTTGATACCCATATTTGTCGTTGATCTAATACTCTTAACTGAGGTGCTTGGATCATATTTCATCACCTCACCAGTACCTGAAACAGCACACCTTTACCAAATGCAAAATTCTGATTTATTCAACCACCATCCACATGATAGATTTTTACCACTTTTGAAAAATGTATGAAAAACTGTTTCCTTTTTTACCATAAAGCCAAGAAAACACCTTTCGCTCTTACCGTTAACTAACGCCTTATTGCTAACAGAATGGGGAAAGTAATGCATTTCAGCTTGAAGTTGTCGTAGAGATGACACAGTTTACCTGTTGGAGAGCTCATAAAGCTTCACACTTGGACCACATTATTCATCCCTACTCCGTAATGCACCAGTGATGAACACATTGAACAAAGTCAAAGCACGGACCATGGAATCATAACATTCAGAGCATAAATGTGAACAGTAAATGTCATGACACTCAGCCTTCTGCATTATGCATTACAGTGTATCACATCTATCAATTAACAATGGATGAGTTTTCAAACAAGACAGCGGATTTATTCATATAAAACTTGATTACGTGGCTTCTATAGGCCAGAGATTTAGATTAGTGTTGACTTCTCTGTGTGTCTTATAGTGTCTTTCTCTGACTCCACCTGACTGGCTGAATTTCCCACATGAATGGCAGAAACACTTTCTTAATGAGACTCGTGGTGACAGCAGATATATAGAGATTTGCATTGCTTGTCGGCCTTGGTGCATCATCTAACTGTGTATTTGAGGGTCAAATGATTATATAGAATAGCACCGTTTGTTGTGATTGAGATCATCTCTACTGATTGTTAATTCACATTAATTGCATTAATTAATCTTAAAGAGTGAGTGTAAAGCTTGAGGTGGTTAGAGATGAAAGATTTTGTGACGCGTGAGACCAGAATTTCCCTGAGAAAACAATTGATTGCTAATTGATGTTAATAGCAGTTTCAGGTAAAGGTCAAGCCCTTGTCTGCTAAGAAAACAGGATTCCAGGAAGACATCATGTTTTTGGAGTAATTAATGATTCCCTAAATCCCATCAGACAGTCAGCCCGATATATTTTGTTATTAATTTGCCTTTTTACTGGACTATTGATTGCACTGGAGGAGAAGTCCAAGGTCAGATAAAGGATTCAGATTCACTATATCAGATATTGTTAAAGAGAAAACTCTAAACTCAAGGGATGCTGGATAAAAGCTCAAGGTCTCAGCAAAACTTTAGAACTCTTCAGAAATAACACATTTGGAAGTGCACTGATGGTAGTTAACCCAGCAAATAACCAGAAGATTTACTCGGCAACAAAATAAGATCATGCATGAATGTAAGCTTCTTTCCAGTTTAAATGGGAGGGCAAGATAGTGCTTGCATGCTATACTTGTACACGGTGTGCAGCCGCCCCATGAGGTAGATTTTCATACTACTGTAATACAAATTACCTACTGTTTGGGGCAAAGAAGCAAGCAGAAGTAACTGCACACATCACTGAGTGTACATGATACATGCAATCTTGTGATTTATTCAGATCTCGCTATCTCAAGGGAAGTTGCAATCCTGCACATGCTTTTGTTAGTAGTTTAAAACGTCTTCTTTCAGCAGTCTTCTGCATTTTGATGTTTTTTTTAGCTTGCCATTAATGCCATTTTTTGTTAGTATTAGTTTATTTGCCTTTTTATCGTCTCTTTAGCTGGATGCCCGAGTTACAAATTGGTGTCAGGTGCACATTGCAAAGAGACATTTACTAAAGTCTCATTTATATGCACAGTTATCTTCCAAAGACCAAACTCTGAATTACATGCAGTAGCTGTTCATTTCTTGCCACAGTCTTTTAAGGTATTTTTGTTGTTACCCGACCCTATATATTTAGTTTTTTCCTGGTAAATCTTTAAAAGTTCTTTTCTGAAAATGCCAGTGATGTATGACTCTGCTACAAATATGCTTCAATAACAAGTTTTGTTTTCAATATGTATACTATTAAAATGTTTCTCTCATTGTATTTGCTCTCTGTGCAAAAACAAAATGATGTTATGGGAATGTATTTAAATTAACATTGTTATTATTCGTATGTGATTTCAGTTACTACCCTTATTGAAATGCCTCTTTATTCCCATCTCTGTTTTGCCAAACATGCTATTTTGAATTTCCCTGTGCCTCTCTATGTCTCTCCCTGCTTCAATAACAGGGGCCCATGCAAAAAAACAGGGCGAGGATTTATCGGATAACGACGGTGATGAAGATGAAGGTATTTTCCATGGTGGACAGAGATGGTGCATGATTTTCTTCTACAAATGTCATTATTTTTCTGATCATTTTTGGATTTTGTTTGATTTTTTATTTTTTTTAATTGCAAATGCAATCATCAAGCACCCCTGTCACATTACAGTCTGTAGAGCAGTGTTGTCAAAAAGAGTGCCTGTAAGTGAATGTGCTTTGTTCCTGAGCATCTTAAATTCAGTCGATGAAAACAGTGTTTGACTTTAGAGTCAGATAGGATCTAGTAGCTGTCTAGAGGTTGAGTTTTCCCGAGCCCAGGTTGAGTAATTTTAATATCTCATATAGTGACTGGAGCAACTGTTATTACAAGGGCAGAGGCAGTGGTTAGAGCCCCTGTTTAAGGTGTGGCCAGCAGCCGTATTGGTGGCGATAATGGCAAATGGAAAGTGAGGCAGTAGTGTAATATCAGACTGTTCACCAGGTCTGCCAGCAGATTTAGATGAGAAGCGGCAGTTCAGGAGTGCTGCTGGAGAGGATTAGAGGCGAGAGGTGTAGAAAATGGGAAGTTGCTGCTCAGCAATCGCATTGTTCACTTTCCATATTTATCTTGGGATATTCCTGGCTCAGGGTGGATCTCTGCCGAGATTAGAATGAGAGACGATTCTTGTGCTGCAACAGAAACGGCTTAAGTCTCTGAATCTAAATCAAACCCTTGATATCGCTCCGCCCTTGTCTTCCCTCACCACTGTGGGGTAGGTGATGCAAGCATGATGTTGGGTATCAAGGTAAAGCCCTTGATTCATGCTCCATTTGTTTGTTATGGACAGATTGGAGTTTTGCGCACTATGTGTACATTTGGTGAACAAGATTTAACTGTATGTCTGGAGCGAAGCTGTTTGGGACCTCTGCACATGTTTACTGCATATGGACTGACTGTTTGGCACGGTAGCGGACACGTCACACTAAATTGACATATCTTTTCACTTATTTGTCTTCGGCGTTGGCACAATGAACACCGGCTTGCTGTGGGTCCTGCGTTGGGTTTGAACCCAGCTGGGTTCCTTCCAGATGTTTAAAAGTTTGCAGGGAAGCGTCTTCCTCTTTGCCAGTGGGCTCTTCTCTGAAAAAGAAGCCTCACGCTGGCCTTGATCACAGAACAGGAAGCGTTGCCATGGCACCACTTTGACACACAGGTGTTTCCTCATTCAAGCCCAGGGCGAGCTGTTGCAACTGAAGCCAAATTGCCGTCAGTCTTCGACTTAACTGTGTGTATGCATGCATGCATGCGCAGGTTTGTCTTCCTTCAAGCAGGCCCACATGCGTCAGTATGTAGCCCTAAGTCCGTTTAAAATTGCTGACAAGTGCCGATCCCTTTGTCTGGCAAGTCTTTGAATGCATACACAGTGGCTTGGTCTCCAAGCTGTTGTGCTAGACTAGCCTCACTGAAAATGTGACAAGTCTATTCTTTACTGAGCGCAACTAATGCTATTTACAGAGCATCACCGTAGAAGCACAATACGGTCCCAGCAGAATCTCTGCTACAGCACTGTAACTAATGCATGTGTGACAGAGTTGCCCATCAATCCCTAAATATGATCCAGAAGATTTTCATTGTTCCAGTGAATATGTCGAACTGTCATGACCAGACATATGAAACCAGTGTTCAGGGATACCCTTTTGTTCCTCTGTAATTCCTCCCACAGAGAACTGTTACCTCTGTGAAAAAATGACTGTGAAAAAATGACTTTCCTCACTGAAGGCTTGTGGAGTACAAACTTGGTCCTTGTAAGCTGTCTTACATACTACTGCTCTCACAAGTATCTGTACTATTATTACAGGTAATAGCAGTCTCCTTGTCTGCAGTTAATGTACTGCACACATTACCAATGAAAATCAAACATTTGTATTCAAGTTAAAGGGCAAGTAGATTCAGAACACAAGCAGAACTCCCACTCTCTCACTCTCTAGCTGATGCACCACTTATCCACATATTCTCATGCAGTTGAGAGAGCTACTGTCTTGTCTGGTTTCTCTGTCTAACCCCCTCCATCTCCCAGTCTGTTCATCCCAGCATTACCATGCTGTCTCAGTTGGCAGTCTGTCTATCCTGGGCTGATTCGCTCCCCCCTTTTCCAATATATCTAAACTGCCCTCCTCACTGTTACTACCCTCTAGACACGTTTTTTAAATTCTAATCCAAATAAATATTGGAACAATAAATGATTTTTTTATGACCAAAGAAATGTAACATATGTGATGGAGTAGTAAGATATAAATTTACAATAAAAGATGGTGGAACAGCCAATAAAAGCATTCGACTGAGATGAAGAGATAAGCAAAATGAAATACGCAGGGAGAAATTTAATACCTTTTTATACTGCATATTTCTTTCTGTCTGCTGGCTGTCGCTGAGGCTGTCCCTCTTAGCCTTTCTGGCTGTTTGTCTCTTCCTGTGTCTTGCCGTCTGTCCCATTGTGCGTCCGCCTGTCTGAGCAACAGTCAACCCCCTGGCACCCCCAAAGTGCATTCAAATTCTACACGACGCTCCCTCCAGCAACACAGGCATGTGGGCCAAGTTTCTGTGATTTACACCAACCCACAATCAAGACTCAATTTTACAGAGGCTGTTATTGCACTGTAAAAGGGAGTGCAAGCTTTCAATCACCTACCTGCTGTTGTTAGATAAAGGTGGGCATGTAAATAGAGGAAGTGAGGCTGTGTAGGAGCTAAATCTCCCAGGTGGAACATGGCAGTGGTGCCAAGGTACTGTGTCCAGTGATAGGCAGGGAGAGGCGGCCGTCCCCACTCCACCTCTGGAGTGTGTCGCACCGCCGCTGCCTCGGCCCTCTTCCACTGATGTAAAATAGATCTGCGTGTGTGTCTGTCATTTGGCACTTTGAAACTCTAGTTCTAATCAAAAAGAATGCTTCCTCCCAGCATGCACGCACTCAGACATGAACACCCACGTCCATTAAACCAGTGCACACGCTTGTTCATGTAAATAGTGCTTGCTTCCAAGTTCTAGATGCCCCCACTGAAGAAGACAACAGACATGTATACACACACGCAGACAGACATACCATAACTCTCCATTGCTGCTGTGCCAGGGAGCAGAGCTGAGCTCCACCTGCCTGGGTATTACCATTAATTCCATTGCACAGGCCTGACTGGATCCCCATCCAGCAAAGCCCTCAGCTCAGCTCAGGCAGCCTGGAGAGTGGTGAATCGACAGTGGGGGCAATTCACACACCATTCTCTCCATTCTGCCACTATCCTATTCTCTCTGATGTGGCAGCGATGAGAAATCGTGCCCCCTTGAAGCCCATTTATGCACAGATCTTTGGAATGCTGCTGCTCAGCTTCTTTCCAAGATAAGCTTTGCTGCTAATGGCTGATCCACAAGGGCATCATTTGAGCCATTTCAAAGGACTGGAAAACCAGACTGTTACTGTCATCATTTTTTTCTTTGTCCTTTACTCTTGAGTAGCATGAAATAATTGGGAAGGCAAAAACATGTTTAAAAAAAACAAAAAACACTGCCTTTACATATTCTGAGGAATAGAACAGATGAGAAAAGATGGGCTTTGAATTAGTTTACTGGGACACTTTGACTCTTTCCTTATTCAATGCCACAGAACGTCTCAGGGGTTTTGGCACTTTAATGTGTTTGTTGGTGTGCTGGCGTCAACCTTCGGTGGGTTTGTACAGTATAATGTCAGCTTTTGTGGCTTGCACTGAGGACAGCAGGCTTCCTTGAAAGACTAAAGGGTTACTTCTCTTTCACTCGGGGAGCAAACAGCTGTCTGTGAGTCTTAGGGATGACAGCACCTCTACTGCTTCCTCCTCTCATCTAGATCCAGGCCGGCTACAGAGGGCTTTGGCTAATAGCCTCGTAGGCTTCTCACGGTGTCTCTCCTTTTATTTTGCTCAGCCAGCTGCTATCCCCATCCCTCTTTCCTCTATCCTCATTCATTTACACTCTTTCTGCCCTGTTGCCAACATCATATTTAACACAGAAACACGGCAGCCACAGAGCACAAAGTCAACTTTGCCCATTACAGTTACTTTAGCGATGTCAAAATTCACAGTAGAGACGCACACGCTCACACACATCTTCTTCTCACACCCAACCCTATTTTCACATTTTCTTTGTATACAGGCACACAAGGCATCAGTTACACAGGAAAGTCAGGTGTTGTAAAGAACACTGAGTCTGATCTAGTTGAGCTATAAGGTGTTCTTTTCCTACCTATCCCATCACTCCTGATGATGTGCAGGCTCTAAGAGTCCACTAGCTTAAAATAGCAACAGCTGTGCAACAGCTATTTTTTGTGTTCCTCCCTGCACTGTCTTTTGTGAATCCAAAATAGAAAATTTGTCACTGCGTGTTCCTTCAGCCTTTTTTTCCCTCTGAGGTCTAGCCACACGGTGCAAGTTCATTTGGTTCAGTATTAAAGGACTATCAAGCGGACATCCAATGACATTCAGAACACTGTCAGTGACTTGTACATTGACAGGAGCTGCTGTATAATTTGCTGTAATTACACCGCCTGTTTTGCAAGAAGCTCCCCAGATAAACTATATGCAGTTCTTAAATGCAAACATGGGCAGTAATGGACTTGTCATGGGCGGACCGTGAAGCTTGGCCTGACAAGAGAGCTACAGTAGGGTGCATGTCATGTCCTGCCACATCACGACATTGTCACCCGTTCCCCCCTACCTCAGACCTCACTGATAGCCGCTGACAGCCACCATGTTTCACCAAGTGTTGACACAGTGAATGCCACTGACACTTATCTCCACTCGCCTTTGTCCTGTCCCACTCCAGAGTGTCAAGGCCGGATCTAAGGCGCTTAACGTCAGATATATGACTGACTGCTTTCAATGGAGTGCGAGGCAAAGGACAAAAAGGTGGAGGTACAGGTGGAGAGAGAAAATAAGACAGAGGAGGAAGGTAGGAGTGCTTCGAGCCCTCCTGGTGGGTTTCACTCGCAGCAGCAACACTTAGAGGCTCAGCTCAGGCCTGAGTTATGCCTCCCACTGACACTCCAATCAGTCCATAACCACTGTGAGGTACCTATGAAAGGTTATGCCCCTCAGTCCTTTCTAAAATTCATTCCCTGTGATATATTTGTAGGTGTGACTGTCCCTAGTGTCCAAACAGAAAACCGTTGATTTATTTATTCTTTTGCAATCAGTTTTTTCTACTCTGATACAATTATTTGCTGTTTGTTAGTCTGCGATGGGAGTGTGTGAATGTGTGCGGAGTAGATGCTGCATGATCTCGCTTGAGTGAAAATATGCGAGGAAACTGATGTGTTACTGTACATAAATTACTTTTTCTGTTCAGTTCATTCATCATTGCACATCAGCTTTCATCTACATTTCCATCAGTCATTTTTTCCCCTCATCTCCAAAACATGAGTTTATTTGTCTATTTTTATATATATATATATATATTTTGAACTCATTGTGCATGGAGTTGTATTGCAAATATACCAGTCTGTGCATTAATAAACATATCTGTTTTTTTTTTCCTACCACAGCTCTGTGCTAAATCTTGATGCTATGAATATGTGTGTTGATGTAATGATGTGTTTGCCTCGGAGATGTAGTGAATCAGGAAGCAGCCTTTTGAGGTAGCCGCTTAGTCACCTGTTTCGCCAAATTAGGCCACCCACAGTGACCAATAAAAGTCGGATCTGACTGGTTAACAAGAGCTACTCATCTCATTACCTCCGAGTCGTGCTGTGCCACAGCCACAGCCACAAGAAAAATGACGATTATGATTTTTGTCACTGTAAACTAAAATCCAATTGGGATCTGTTGCATGTATCTCTCGCTCTGACAACAAACACGGTGTCAGTGAGAACTGTATATCACATCCATGTGACACCTCCCACATCAGATCAACTCAATAAATAGATTAGAACAAGTGAAGCTTCAATGTTTTTGTATCGCTCTTCCAAAGGGATTTAACTGTTGTCATGGAGACACGATGTGAATCAACAAAAGAGGTGACTGATAACATTGACATGACTAATCTCTTTTTCTTATTTCTGCCCCCTGTTCCTTCTTCCTCTCTGCCATTCTCTTTGTATCTGTGGCCCATTTGTTCGAATAGCTTGTGTTAGGATATCGTTTTGCTGCCCCCTCCCCTCCTCTCCCCTCTGACTGTACTTTTCATGCTTTCTCACCCCATGCATCCCCCCTCCTCCTCTTGTCTACGATAAGTCTGTGCATAGAGAAGTGTCAGCTATAAATCACATTTCACTGTGTAGCCTTCTCAGATACCAGCAAGATAAAGGAAGCCATAAATAAGGCCACATCATGTACAAGTTATTGCTTTGCTTTTAAACGTAACAGGGCCATGAATAACCGAGGGAATAATGTGAATCAAGTCTGTGCTCTGCTATAGGGGGGTTATGGAGAAAAAAAACTTCTCGCAACAAAGTGCATTTTAGCAGTTGTCCTGTGTGTTTAGCATGCTAATGTGATGGGGGTGCATAATGACGAGGAGTGCCTGCAGATCAATGCAGATTGGACTGTGCAGGATGTAGTCTGCGATTAGCTGTTCTTCAGGATTTTGAATTTTGGCTCTCAGTCACCATAGCAACCAGAATACAATACCACCCTTTAAATCGGATCCCATTACTTTCCTTCTTTTTTCTGCCTGTTCATCTTTCCCTTTTTTCTGCGTTTACTCCCTTCTTTCCTCTTTTTCTTTTCATCTTCCTTCCTTCCTTCCTTCCTTCCTTCCTTCCTTCCAGTCTGTTGTTGCGCCTCTGCTTCTCTCCCTCTTTTTCTCTCTGTCTTCCTCACTCTTTGCCCTCCTACCCCCTTCTCATTCTCACCACTCTCAGGGCTTAGAGGGAGAAAAGAGAGGCAGGGAGTTGGACAGAGATGGAGGGAAGGCGGGAGCGAAACGGGGGGGAGAGACAGGGGAGAGTCTGTGAGTGAAAGCGATACAAAGTGAGGGAGGGGAAGGCGAGAAGCTACACAGAACGAAGGGGGGTGGGGTGGGGGTGGGGAGTGGGAGCAGGAGTGAAAATGAGAGAGAGTTTCTTGTCTTGTCTCCCAGCTCTAGCTAGCCAGTCAGTAATTCAGTCTATTCCTCAGACAGAGGAGGCTTTTTTCTTCCCTCTACCTCTGGATGTGCTTTATCTGGCTGGAGTGTCGCTCCAGCTGGGTATCAAACCCTGCTTCGGGAATAAAATAAACAACATTTTACCAAAACTGGAGGAGAAATTTAACTGCCTGCAATTCCAAGCAAGACTGGGCAAATAAATTGTCGTGGCATGATAGGCCTGTGTAAAAAAGGAGGTGCAAGGTAGCATTGTGTAATTAGCCAGTGCGTTTTCCTCCTATCACTGTCAAGCCAGATTAGCCTTCTCCCTGCTTAGGAGATGTGTCAGAGTACCTCTCTCTTTATTCTCCCTAATGGCTTCCTGTGCGTCTATATTAGGAAAGACGCACAGGTAGCATTTGTTTGCATTGCCTCCTGGAAGGCAATCCAAAACAAATGCTACCCTAATAGTTTAGTTTCTATGAGGCAAATGACGAGCAGCATTTTCAGCTGAGATGGCCGATTACTATAATGGAGTTGAACTCGACATAAAGAGTGGACATTAATTTATTTCCCATAGACCAGACAGGACAGAGCATTGCTTCCATTTCCATTAGTAGGCCAGCAGACTGTGCGATTACAGCTGGTATCTGGGAGGTGAGCTTGTCTGTTTGTGGCCACCATGTGCTGTAACTGCTGTAATCTGAATCTGAGCTGACCCTTTATCGCAGTGGGTGGACGACAATGTGAATGTGTTAATGATGGCCGCTCTTGCAGACATACGAGACACCGGGGCCAAGCCTGTGATGGTCTACATCCACGGAGGATCCTACATGGAGGGGACGGGCAACATGATCGATGGGAGTGTCCTGGCCAGCTACGGAAATGTCATCGTTATCACTCTCAACTACCGCGTTGGAGTCCTAGGTAAGCATCTTTTCCTCTTTTTTTCCCACCTTCACCTCCTCCTTCAAGGACATTTTTCTGGGGCATCTTTGTAGGCCACCTAGGTGTAATGAGCGCTGCTGATTGCTGCATCCAAAGAAAAAAAGTAAATACAGTGGTTCCTGTGCTTCCCGTTGAGGTGGTGCTCATGTATCGAAATTACGGTAATTGAGTGGCTGAATGTGGATTTGTTGTTGTGACTGTGGGGTTTAGAATAAATTAAGAAATTATTGTAATGAAGATGAAAAAAAATTGATGAGATGGGCGTGATGCAGGAGCGATAGAGGAGAAGAGAAGAGTCTGTTTGAGAGAACGAGAGGTTCTCTGAGTTGCGGTTGGTTGCAGATTGACTCACACAGCTGAATCCTCTTTCAGACGCTTGCGTGTGTGTGTGCGTGTGTGTGTGTGTGTGCGTGTGCAGAGAGAGAGAGGGAGTGGAGACACAGAAAGAAAGAGAGGGAGAGCGAAAGAGAGCGACAGAGAGCTCCATGGAAACAGCTGCAGCAACACAAAATGGAGTTTGTTAGCGTGCTACCCAAGCTTTGTACCTTTTCCATCCATCTTCCTGACACAGTTGATTTCACTTCTCACTTATTTTTATTTTTTTACATTTAGAGTGGCTGTGGACCAACTACAAACACTTTGAATATAAAATGAAATTTCCATGTTGTTGTTGCCTTTGTCGAAAATGTTGCCTCAGATTTGATCCAACTTTCTTGGCAGCCGTTAACATAAAGGATGTAGTTGGTATTGCTCTGTGCTTGTTATTGTCAACAAATCCCAAGAAAAGACAAAAAATATAGCAGTAATTTGCAAATCTGTCACTGGACGGTTTTAGATGTCTCATCCCAAAGCCAACTGATTCCAAGTAACGTATAATAACAAAGCTTAATTTTTTTTTCTTTTCGCAAAAACGTCTGAGCGCTGTAATCTTTAGCAAATGTTCCTTTAAGTGAGATTAATGGTGCATTTGTAAAGAAATGAAAGATCTGAAAAATGAAAATGTAGCAACGTACCAAAATGTGTGATAGCTACAGTGGTCTGCAGCATGTTACTCTTATAACAAAGGCTGTAATATGTTTTTGTCCCCCTATTATTTTCTTTTGACCTGCATCCATATCATTTCACTCCCAGACTTCAAGTCAAGTGATTTGCTAGCTTCTTTCTCTTTGCAAATAAAAAGTTACATTTTTGCACCATAACTGCTTGGTTAGGTTTAAGAAAAAAATACCACGATTTGGATTAAAATGCATCCATGCATTTTAATGCTTTTCCAGGTTGCTACGGTGACGGATCCCGCCACAAACATATCCACTAAAAATCATAAGCATCTCTCAGTTTTACAGTTGTACGTTTGTGGCTCAGGTGGTAGAGCGGGTTGTCCACTGATCGCAAGGTTGGCGATTTGATTCCTGGCCCCTCCACATGCCAAAGTGTCCTTGGGCAAAACACTGTTGCCAAGTTGCTCCCAATGGCAGGCAGGCACCTTGCATGGAAGTCTGTCGCCTTTGGTGTGTGAATGGGTGAATGCGAAACACATTGTAAATGCTTTGAGTAACACTAAGGTCAAAAGGCGCTGTATAAGTGCAAACAGTTTGCCATTTACATTACGCATTTTCTTGTGACACTTGGCTGAATGTAGCGTAACAGTAATATAAATAAACAACAGACATTAAGTCAACTAACAGGCTCAGCAGTGTCACATACACAGCTAAAGTTGTTGTTGTTAGTTGTAAGCGCAAGTTGGTGGTTTAATCCCCGGCTCTTCCACATGTTGATGTCCTCTGTCACTGGCATGTGAATGACAGCATTGTAAGGTGCTTTGAGTACCACTAACATAGAAAATTGCTATGTAAGTGCAGACCATTTACTATTATCTAGCATCGGCCACTTTGAACTAATGATACAACAAGTAAGGCCATGGTATAGCAGCACCCTTGAGTGTATTTATCTGAGCCATATATATTTCCTGCAGGAGTATTTACAGTTTGCTGCATG
This sequence comes from Dascyllus trimaculatus, assembly GCA_024666655.1. Lineage (NCBI taxonomy): Eukaryota > Metazoa > Chordata > Actinopteri > Pomacentridae > Dascyllus > Dascyllus trimaculatus. Next base: position 16,406,496 of record CM045457.1, read on the forward strand.
GTTTATAGTATTCACTGTAAACTACAGTTCCCGTGTTCATCACAATGAAGACATGCAACCAGGAGGTGATTTATTTATTTTTTATAATATGTAGAATTGGCCCAATGGGACCACCTCCCGGCTCCCACAAAGGGACAAGCATAACGAGGGGGATAGATTTGGGTAAATTTGCTAACAAGGGGTGTGACATCCCCCCCGTCTCCCCTCAAACTGCCTACTGCATGTAACTCAGTGGAACAGCTGACTCATTGATCTTTCATTGTTTTTGAACCACAGTGGAGGTCTATGACACAGAGAAAGCCATATCAGTGACTCTTGAGGTTAGGATTTGGGAATGCCAAAGAGGTCCGTCAATTAGTTATTGAACAGTCACAGGATAATTAACAACAGGACATGACTATACAATTTGTGACAAGTTTAACCCTCTGAGCTCCATGGGTGTTTTTTAGCTCTTGTAACGCTTTTTCTTACTGTTGCCTCATTTGTCACTGCAGTATAAAATCCTGCACCTCTATGGAAATGAAGTAGAGAGAAGTCTGAAATGTCTTTTGTGTAGTATAACACAAGTATAATGTCATAAACCACTGACAAAAGCTGATTTTTTTTGATAACAGATTTTACAAAAACATACTATAGATATTTTACTGCTTACATTTTAAACTGGTTTCCATCCTTCTCTCCTATCTGCTCTAAGTAAACATAGCCTGCAGTTCAGTCCAGTTCATCCAAAAAATCCCAGAATTTTTGTTATGTTTCTGTTGATCGCAGTTAAGCCTGATTGCATTCAGGGCTTAGATTTGGTTAAGTTTCCCAACCAGACTGCACAGTACAGATGTGTAGTTCACCGAGCATCAGAAAAATTCAAAATCTGAACAGTCTCTCGGTTTTTACAGTTTCTGGCTCTGATGAATGATTTAATGTGGGCGATTTTTAAAAGATAGCATGCCTATGTAAACCTGCTGACAGGCTTTGGAATTCAGAAGGTTAAAGGGTTGACAGCCACACAAGTTGAGCTGCAAGAGGCTTTAGTTTGATAAGCAGTACTTGTTAGTAAGATCAATTCATTGTTGAAGTTGATGTCCTCGTGACATTTGTTTACAACAGGAAAAATACAGAGTATCACCAGCTTCACCCTTAAAAGAGCAGTCGGCCTCACCTTCCTGCTCAGAGAACTCCACATGTCAAGAGCAGGAGGGTGACTGAGGAGCACTGCTGCTTTATCCTCCCGGACATTGAGATGATTGCTGTGGTTGAATCACAGAGGCACAACTACATTCATCCTGAGACTCTCTTTTTGATGGAGATGAGAGCGCTACGGCCTATCGATTTTGTCATCTGGATTGCTCGCCTTGAATACGCTGTGTTTTCCTCTGTCATTTTTGTGGAGTATCATTTTGAGCATTGTAATCAGGCCTTCAGGGTGGTAAGGTAGTCGGGGGGGGTGGGGACAGGCTGCGCATGCCGCTTCATGCTCCTGCCGCTGGTTTAAAGCCAAGCACGTCAGCTTAATACAGATTCATGATCATATTTCTTTCATGGCACTTCAATTATGAGTCAGATGTTTCTTCTCTCGCCACCACATTTTGCTAAATGTCATTCTACATGCATGCACACACACCCTCAAACGCTACATACAAACACTCTGAGCACGAGCACGTTCACACCCGCGCTTTGCACAAACATACCATGAGCACAGAGGGTGAGACAAAGCAAACAACAAACCACACACACACATACATGCAGATGCAGTTTTCCTGCAAACGCACACTTAAACACGCGCAACACATACACACGAATGCAGTTCACAAAGCAGCTCTCTTGGTGAGCTCCCCAGCAGCCATTCTGAGCAATGAGCAGAGAAGAAGTGATGCATGTAGTTGAGCGATAATGTCCATCGCTGTAGCATGGTCTGATAATCTCCCCATGGTACGGCTTTAAACTGTTATTACAGACACACTCATATAAACCAAATAAAACCAAGGCCATGGAGAAATCACACCATGATGGACCAATTAACACTAAGCTGCCTGAATATGTTCACTCATAAAGTATGAATTTCAATACTTGCAATGTGAGAAAAATATAATCACATGTTTGCTTTTTTTTTTTTTTTATTGAATATGAGTGTAGCTAACAGTTTCAGAGGTAATCTAGCATAAACAGCATTAAGTAGAGCAGATTAGCTGTTTGTGTTGGACACAGTGTACATTTTCCACCGCTCTCATCTAAAAGCCTCACACTTGCAGCCTCATATCAGGTCATCTGACATCCAGATGAGAGTAAATATTCCAGTTCTCGCTTCCCTTCATTTACATGATGTAAAAAAAAATCTGTAATTTAGATTCTACACAGGGCGAAGCAGCGGTTCCATGTTGCATTACGGAATAGATAAATAAATAAATAGATAAATATTAATGAAAAAATGAAAGCTGTTTTAATTAGGCTGCTTAAAGGGATGAGGGAATAATGGAGGCAGAGAGAATTAGACAAGATAATGAGTTTAAAGTGAAAGCAGACAAGGCAACTCAAACTACGCTTTCTGACACTAATATAGCTCTCCCACTGTCCCTCGGCAATCCGAATATCACATTAATAATGCAGTAAACACCTTTGAAATGCACACAACAATCTTAATATTTATCTAATTTCACAGAAACAATAGACAGAAGAAGTATTAGGCAACAGCAACCCTCGCTAACCCATTTTTAACCAACTAATTTCTGCAAATTGGACAACACCAAACCTCATTGAATATTGGTGATTAGTGTTTTATTCACCTTCTTTTTTTGTTAATTTCATTTTCTTTACACCTTATTTGCTGGAATGCCTGGTCTTTTTTCAACTTTTCACTGAAATAAAGTAAAATTATTGAAAGATGGTGCTGAGTGTGCTATGAAAAATGGATTTAGCATTTGTTTGGTGCTTTCCAGCAGACAGGCCACAGTGGACTTAATCTATATTTCAGTGTGATTTTATACACATACACATGGAGCCTAAAGTGAAGCACACATTTGAAATGCACTTACAGAGAGAAAAAGAGAGGCTCACATGAAATACTGGAGAAGGACACTGGTAGAAGCAGTTCTACTCAGACACTATGATGTGCAGAATCACCACCACTCCTGATGCAATTAAAAAGGAGTCGGCTAAGTTTCTGTTCTATCCTCCCCTTGCAGCTCTTAGGCCTACGCTCCTGTAGTGGTAATTATTACTGCTAAGGAAATTTTCCTGAGGCCCCATTTGGAAACTTTCATATTTCAGCCTTTCACTGTTAAGATGACTGATAATTCATTCCGGATTTAATCTTTAATTGCATGTTGACCCACCAAACTAAGAACATCACCAGATAAGGTATCAAGTGTAAAGTTTTTACATGTCATCCTGTTAGGACTCGTCAGACCCAGGTCAGAGAGCTGAGGAACAGCATTTGTTTACCAAAGAGAAGCAGTGTTTGGATTTCTGCTCATTGATCTGTGTGTGACAGGGAGAAAGAGACATCGTGTGTGTGACTTGTGTGCCCACGTGCACGTGCGTGCATGTGTGTGGTCCCGTGCACGTGGTGCGCATGCACATGCCTAGTTGCCGCTCCTCTCTAATGATGTGTAATGAGTCCCAGTCAGAGGGGAGTATCTTGTATCACTGCTCTTTACAAATATAATTACTCACTGGCTCTCCAGAGCATGTCAATTTCCCAGTCCATTGGGGGGAGGTGGGGGAGGGGACTTAATTACTAGTTTCCAAATGCATTAAAAATTAACAAAGGCTGTCTCTCTTGCCAAAACCCAAGGTGAGACTCTTCCTCTCAGCCAAGTGCTCCTAAAAAGGAGAATGGTCAAGTACAATGCGTACTTGTGGAGAGTTTTCACCTCTGACAGGGTTTATTTGTGACCTTTGATGTCTATCTTTCGTATCGCTCTGATCACAGCCATTTTATGGTGCGACCGTCGCTGCGGTGCACTGTCACCTCAGTCTCCTCAAGTTATTCAGGCCTACAAAAGAATAGTTTGAGATCCAATCAAAATAACCTCAGCCTACTGTATGGGTGTATGTGAAAGCAGCACTCTCAGCACTGAAGCAGCAGCGCGAGTGATGTAGCACTGATTTGTTGAATTGCCAGGGTTATTCCGTGTGTGTGGTAAGTGACTCTGCCATTTTCTCCTATGTCCCTCTCCTAAACCAAAGATGGCAGCTGTTGTTAATTCATTCAGGGATTTGGGGAGCCAGAGGATATTATTGTAGAGCAAAATATAGTTCATCACACAAGTTTGTGGAGTTGCTTTTCACTACAGAATAACCACTGAGTTCTCCTGAGAGTTGAACAGCACCCAACGGGCTCATGGCCTCCTGACCCAAACACGGTACTCTCCTGGATCTTTGTTAAGTATTAATACAATAGAATGTTGTCTGGTCTCTTCTTATCGGCTATAAAAGTGTTTTTACACTTGCAGGGAAGTACTCATTATGTAGCACGATGGGCTCTGTAAGTGTCACATTATTATATATTATGCTATTGGATTGTTATTATTGATGCAATAGCATGTAAGCTGCATTTTAATGTTTTAGCAGGCTGAAGCACAACTAAGTTTATCCATTTTATATCCTCCTGGGAGGTTTAATTTACTGTCTAAACAATGTACACATTTCATATGCTCATTATAGGTTTTAAATATCTTAATCTGCAAGGTAATTAGCAAATACAACTAAAGTGAGGTGCAAGTACCTCGAGGTTGTTTTAAGTACTTGCTTATATGTGCTTACAACCAACATTAAAACCACCTGTCTAATGTTGTGTACGTTTACTTTGCACTGCCAAAACAGCTTGAAGTCATTGAGGTATGGACTGAGACAAGACCTCTGAAGGTACTCTGTGGTATTAGATCATTTAGTTCCTGTAAGGTGCAGGTTGGAGGGTGGGTCAAACTTGTTTTTCAGATCTTGGGATCTGGGCATCTTGGGAATTTAGAGACCAAGTCAGTAACTTGAACTATTTGTCACGTTTCCCAAACTATTCTTGAACTAGTGTAAATAAGTTCATTTGGCCTTTCCTTGGTCTGATTAGCTTTCTTTCTTTCAACGACGTTCTGAGGAAGACAGAAGAGATCCGTCAAAAGTGTCAAAAAGGTATTTCAAAACTTATTTAAAAAAACTCCTAATTGCCTGATATATATGAATGAAAGAAAGCTATTCTTGAACTATTTTTACTGTGCGATTGGGCGCATTATCCTGCTGAAAAAAAAAATCTACTGTCATTAGGGAAAACTGCTGCCATGAAGGGGTGCACATGGTCTCCAACAATATATAGGTAGGTGATATGTGTTTAAGTAGCATCTATACAACACTTCCCAGCAGAGCATTGTCCATAGCATCCCACTGCCGCTGCCTGGTTGCCTTCTTCAGCCTGGCTGCCCACATGATGTAAAAGAAAAAGAATTCATTAGACCAGGTCACCTTCTTCTACAGGTCTAGCTCTATGTAGCCACTGTAGGTGCTTGTGGGCACTCTGACCAGTCTGTAGCTACCACAGCCCCATACACAGTAAGCACTTTTCTGCTATATATCATTAAGTTTTCAGCCATCTGTGATACAGTGGTTGTTCAGTAGTATCAGACCACACATCAGTAAACGTTCAATGCCTGTGACCCTGTCACTGGTTCACCAGTTTTCCTTCCTTGGACCACGTTTGGTAGTCACTAACCACTCATACCAGAAACACCCCACAGTCATCTGACCATCACATTTTGGCCCTTGTCAAAGTCACTCAGATTCTTACACTTGGCCATTTTTCCTGTTTCCAACACATCAACTTGAGGAGCTGAGTGTTCGCTTGCTGCCTAATGTAGCTGGCCCTTTGACAGGGGCTATTGTTACACAATTACCAACGTTATTCACTTCACCTGTCAGGGGTTTTGATGTTGTGGCTGAATAGGGTTGGTATTGATAGTTCTGGAGCCACACATGGCGTCTAATTACTGTAACTTCATGTAAGTTACATTAATTAGACAATGTAACTTCATTCATTGTCACAGAGTACAGTTTTCACTGACATATACTTAAAGACTGTGTATGCCTCTTGCAGAGTCTGAGACTGCATCTCAAACCAAACCCTCTTGAATGCTTCTTAGATGACTTTACACTTAGTGCCCAGACATATAAAGTGATTACATTTAAATGGGGTCCCATTTATTTTTGCTGTATTCCTGTTTAATGCAGAATAATCTGTAGCTGCTTCCACAGTTTTATTGAGCCCTGGCACTGCTTTTCTAGAATCTTGTGATGATTTATTTTTTAACTATGAGTTTATGTGTGGGATTTAATCCGTCTGGGTGCGTCTCATTCGTTATATTGGATGTCTGGTACCACAAAAAAACTTTCTGAGTTACTACGGAATAAAATTTAACATGACAACCTCCTGTGTGGCGAGGTTGAATTGACTTAAAATAAACCCTTCCCATAACACGAGACTCCCTCAGTATGTGTTCCCAGTCTCAGTCATTTTGGTTAGCATCTGATATATGAGCTCGTCGCGCCGAGCAGAGGAATTCTCAAACGGTAGGTCGAAGAAAAAGCGAAGGCAGAGTTCTCTTTGTCTTTTATTATCAGGAGGGGAGCTGAGATGGATATTTACTTGTTTTCATTGCCATTTGGATGAATTCATCCAAATTAAGCAGAGAACAAAAACATTTATTCATCCTATTAATGTCAGGGAGTGAGGGATTGAAGTAATGGTTTTCATGCTCCAGTCTGCAGCAGCTTGTTGATGCTGCTCTCCTACAAATCACTGCCAGGAAATTAACTCTTAAGCCGCTCTTGCTAGACACACTGCTACAAACGTCTGGCTCTACAAGACAGGGCCAAGATGGGGCTTATTGTTTCTCAGTACTTGGCTTTTCACCATCCGCAAGAAGATGTTTCCTCTCTACATTAAAACTCTTGAAAAATACTGATTGAAACTGAAAGGGGATCATGCCGAGCAAGACTGAGCCCACAGAAATAACAGAGTACTTGATGTCAAACAGCATCCTCATGAATTCAGTGAAGCCCAAATTTAAAGGTTCCATGTTGGTAAGTTCTCATGAATTTGCTTTTGATAGTTAAGACATTTGAAATATGCTATAAGCTCTTAGTTGCAGCACAGCTCTGGGCTTTGATTGGCACAGGGGAGGGTGTGTCGTTTTCCTATACTGGAGACTTCCCTGATTGAAAGAATGCAGTCAGTGTTTGAGGGAGGAGAAACGATCAAGAGTAACTGTTTTTGCACACTGATGGGGAAAGTCCAAAATCTGGAACCTGCAACTGTGTTTCCCGGCACTGTTGCTTCCATTCAGTATTTAGCTGAAACGTTAAACCAGACAGACATAAAACAGTATCAGACATTTGAAGCTTAACAAGCTAATAGACCTTTTTTAAAGCAGATGTTTTTGATCATCAAAGCACAGATGTAACAGATAACATTAAAAATGACATTAGAAAATGAAATAAAGTGAATTGTAAACTGCACTGCCTTGAAAATGTCTATCGTTAAACATATTATCCTGAAATTGCACAAATATTTTCGACAGTGTTTGTTGTGCAGCATTTTTTCAGCAGTAGTATGAAACGCATTACCTTGCTTGACAGTAGTTCTCGCTTTCATCGTTAGCGGCTGTTCCATCAAGTTCATCAGGCAATCCAGGATCACTGATGCCTGGTATCAGCCTCACGATTTACTCCTCATTTTCCTGCGGTTCCATCAGAGGTGTATTAAGTTACGACTAATGCAATTGCAAACATTTTCTACTGCTGCTAGTTCACATCAAAGCAAAGTAATTGGCAAAACAGAGGATGGCTTCTGTGTCAAGCAGTCATTGGAAATGCAATGTATTTGTCAGAGAGGTTAATACCGACAGCAGTAGTTGCAAGACAAGACAGCAGTTTGGATCCAGGATCAAATTTAATTATGGTCAGGTAACGTGGCAATCTGCACAGTGGATTTTGTGGCTTTATTTTTTTCTTGAAAAAACAATTACCCTCTGATCATTTCGGGCTCACAGCTGTAGAGAATTCATTTGTTTTCTTTCTGTCTCATTGGCTACATCTGCTTTAGAAAAAAAAAGTCACAGTTAATAATTTAGGAAGTGAAATGCGGACACAGCGAGACAGCAGAAATAAAGCAGCCTATTAGGTGACTTCTTTTTTTGATACTTACTTACTTGATACTGACATGATACTTAAATAATTCTTCCATGTTGCATTTACTTCAACTTTCAGATTTTGCTTACACGAGTTACTAATCACATCAGTTGTTATGTGTTACAGGGCTGTATGAAATAGCTGTTTTGAGGTACTTTTCCTTTAAGTCTTACCCCGTGCTCAGAATCATGATAGCAGGGTTGTACAAAGATGTTCTACAATGAATTAACAACAAATTTCTTTATGTTTTTTTGCATCGTGGCTTGAACCCAGATTGCTGATGTATTGTTAATGAGAGTTTGTCCTTTTTATTCATCCTAGAATAAATGGAAACGGGAACAAAGCTCATTATATTTCATAAGCATGACATTTCGGAAAACTGTGACATTAAGAAATCAATTTCTATGGTACAGTATGCAAAGCGAGCTCTGCCGTCGCTCACAGTCCAGAGATGAAAACATGTTTAGATGATCGGAGTACTTTTACGAAAACACCAAATATGCATTACAAAGACATCAAAGAGCTAACGCAGCAATTGCTTTTATCTGGTCAAGGGGTCCGCTGCAGTGTCTCATGTAAAAATGGAACACTTCACCCAAAGATGGCAATATGAAGTGCACAGATGGAACAGCAGTTCACTGAGGGGAAAATGTCAACCTTGTGTCACTGTTTGTGGTTGAGATGCTTTATTGCTGGAGGTTTGACCTTTACTGTCAGTGATGGAGGATGTGCTCCTCGTGAAGCTTTCCGCATCCTAAACACGATTAAACATTATTCATATTCAGTCTTGTAGCACACAAAAAAATTAGAGTTGTGCAGGCGGAGATTTGAGAGGCTCCTCCAAGACAGAAGACTAATATTTACTGAGCTGGTATCTCACTCGCACTGACATGACATGGTCGAGCAAGAGATGGCATTTCCATTTCCACCTCAGTGCAATCTGACCTAATACTGATTTGGGGCTGTAGCTCCAATTTCCAGGTATGCTTCTCACTGCCAAAACTTTCCTTTCATATTTTCAAGTGGTTCTTAAATTTAATGTATTTGAATATGAGACTTGAGTAATATACCCAATTGGTAATTTGTAATACACTGCATGCATGGTGGTCTGTGTTGCCAATGCAGTGATTAAGCTGTTCGTTCACCTTTGGTTTTTGTGGCAGAGGCTATTAACTCACACAAATAGATGTTTCAGGGTTTTGTGTGAATTCCTGGCTGGCCTTCGCCTTTGCTTTCAGAGCCAGATGCCCTTTTAATAGCCATACCAGTAAATCCCCGAAAATATATTCACACCAACCAGCGCTTTTGTGTGACCTGTTACACTTGTGCATGTTTGAACTGGTTTATTGCCCCGCATTTGCAAAATGACCTTGGTTTCTCAAGGATATAAATTCAAGGTTTCCCCAACCTTTAATGTGTCACTGCATAGCATATTAGCTCTGTAGCATTGCGACTGCGGAATGTGTAAATGTTGTAATTGATGCGTTAATAGTACTCCTGGGGTCGTACCAAACTACGTAAATCCAAAACCAACATTTCTTAGAAATTCCTAGACGCTATCAGAAGAGTAAATTGATCCAAGTGCACTTCTAAATAATGCAAAATCCTTTTCATTACCAAACTGAAGTGAATTGAGGAGCACAAACTACCCCAGAAAAAACAATGCTGTCTGAGTAATGGGAACTGCAAATTACTGTTATGGTTCTCCGCTGAGACATTGACACAGGGACCAAAAATCAATTAAATGAAAACAGTACATATCGCTGTATGAAGTCTTTGAACAAATATCATTCTGTCAGAGGATGACACCGGGAAGATATATTGTATACCCGAAGGTGAATATTTGTATTTCTTAGACTTTTATAACTTTAGTCTATTCCCAACTTGTATTAGACTTCTTGTTTATGGTGCCTGAAAGATCTATCTGTGGTGATTCATTGCTTGAATGCTTTGTTTTGCTTTATGCTCTGCTCTAGCAGGGAGTATGGGGCTCCTAATGGCAGCACAGCTTTTCTTCTTAGTACATTTGTCCTTGAGGGATTTTTAACTTCACAACCAAAAAAAAAAAAAAACGCACTGGTGCTTCTTCTTCCTCAGGGCAAAATACGTACAGGTAACTGCCTTATCGAACAGAAGCCAGCATGTACACCTTCCAGATGAGCCCAGTGCTGCATGTTTGATCAGTCTGAGAAGAAAAACAGTGCATGTGAAGCTTAAAACTGCCTCCTTTTCAGCTGTTTACTCCTTCAGTAATATTGTGAAAAGAGGACTACAGCAGGTATAATAAGAACGAAGACAGGAGTTAAGATTTGTCTATCAGCGGGTTTGTCCTGAGACGGGAATGATGAGTGTAAAAAGATATATATTGGCTAGGCAGGTAGAGGTACTCGCTTCTTGTCTTGTAGAGGCATTAATCATAGCAGCGGCCGAGCCTAACCACCAAGGTCAGCAGTCCTCGCTTGTGTGGGAAACACTCCGTAGCTGCCACCACAAAGCGCTGCTGCAGAGGGGCTATCGGAGGCAGGAGCCTGAGGAGAGAGAGAGGGGAGCAGGATGCTGAAGTGACAAGGTGAAAGTAGGAGGAGAGGAACGGGGTTGAATGAGCGGCGACCCCGGGGGCATGGTGGGTAAAGTGCACTACTTGAGGTGGTAGTGAAGGAGATTGCTAAGCAAAGGTAGGTGGACATTTTGGGATAATGGATTAAAGTGGGCAGCTCAGTTGTTGGTTCGGGGGGGAGGAACAAATTAACAGCTGCGCCGCTACAGTGGGTGGAACAGCACCAATCAGGAAGAGGAAGGTTGAGAGGGACAGCGTGTGAACAAGGTCTGGCCACAATGCTTTTAATCACACCCCTCGAGTAGGAGGTTTGGATTATTAAAATAGGACAGAGGTGAGAATTACACTCGTTCGGGGAGAATCGCAACTGCTTGGAGCTCTGAGGAAGATGCCAGATGATAAAGGTGCTGTTAATTTAGCAGTATGCACTGCCAAATATCTGGGTTAGTGCTTATACTTAAAGCAAAGTATCCACAGTAGGATAATAGTAAGCAAATAGGTAGCAATATATCCACGACAGGTTATATTACATCGGGCAAGTACCATCTTCCCCCTGTGAGAGCTAATTTTACAGGGTCATATGTGGTTTTGAAAGTGTCGTAACCCCAAGGAGGTCTATGAAATGTGTGGGAGGGTATTTCCTCTCCAGCACTAGGAAGAAAGTACAATCATTTTCTGCTGCGGTGTGAAACAGAGGTGCAATATATCCTTACATTCTGTAGTCAAAGGAGCCGTGGCTGCAGTCCAACTTAGTCCAACTTCATCTCTTTCACTATTTAGGAGCCTTGATTGGTATGAAATTGATCCATGTGGGATTTTCCACCATATCCTTTGCCCGTCCATTCTTTTCAACCCCAGGAAGGAGGAGATACTCTGGAGGGAGATGTAGAGCATTAGAACACACTGGAAGGGCTTTGTTGTAGTAAGCCAGTGTACAAGGAGTTCTGTGGGCTCTACCTTTGCCTGAATGCCTTTTGCTTATGTAACTTGTGCAGTCATTTTAGGTAGAGGAAAGAGGGTCTAGCTCCCTGTGCCTGTGTGTGCAGGCATTACAAAATAATGAGCTGGGTTAGTTTTCTTTATCGTGGAAAAAAAATTCACTTTTGTCTTTATAACTTAATGTAAAATATGGTTGCTTGCCAGTGCAAAAACCACCCATATGAGCATTTTAATGGCCTAACAGACCCTACTGTTTGGGAGAAGCTACACTAAATTGCTAAATTGAGGTCGGGGACAGATTGTTGTTGTGGATAGTGCATTCTGGTTAATGTTTGGTTACATACAGGCGACTAAACCTGCATGTTTAATGTTAAGGAGAAGGTCATGTCATGATTAAACAAGGTTAAGATGTGGTCTCTAATTTTAGTCATGCTTTTTGGCTCAACCGTGCTCTGTAACCCACTTTTTGCTTTAACATGAGGATGTCATAGAAATGCTACTGAGAAGGGTTATTTGCACAACGGTAATAGGTCATTTTCAAAAAAATGTGACACAATTGCCATTGTGCATTTAGGGCTCACTCCTTTAGAAACAGTTCCGTAGTGTATTGGGGCTAATGTGCAGCCACTGAAGGAAAAAACTTTGAAAACAAACTGCAGTGATACAATCTGAAATTACTATATTACATTTATTCAATATTTCCGCGTTTTTTCTTTCACTTAAAAAGTACAGCTACTGTAGGTTTTGACAAATCCCTTTGCATTTTCAGTCTGTATGACACAAAAATAATAAATGTAGTCCAAAATTTTGAGTTTTTTTTTTTTTTATCGAGTGAGTCAGATCTTTGAAAAATGTACATAAATTTAATTTTTCTTAGTGTTTTATCTGCCCGCCTTTTGCTTCAAAAACAGCAGCACTCAAGCTGCATGGACCCCGCCAGTTTGGTGCAAAAACCCGATAAGCCATGTTATCCCAGCGTGATTTGACAATGTTCCAAAGGGCTTCCTCTGATGTCAGGAATTCTTGGCTTTCTTGCTCTTCTTGTGCCCCTATAAATGTTCGATGAGGCTGAGGTCAGGTGACTGTGGAGGAAAGTTCATGGCAGTCAGCACTCCTTGGTCTTCGAGTATTCCTTGCAAAGCTTTGAGGTGTGTTCGGGTTTATTATGCCGCTGCAGTTTGAAACCTCCTCCACAAAGATGGAGTCACTCTGGTGCAGGTGTCCTTAGCCTCAGCTCACCCCAAGCATTTGGCCTTGTTTCCCCCCTGGCAAAGTGATTTAAAGAGGCTACTCCTCCTCTGAAACAATAGCCTCAAGTTGATTTACTTGAACCAGCCTTTGATAAGTAGATTATATCCACCTGAATGTCATCTTGACACTTTTTCACTGTAAACTCAAGGAAAGCTGACCTTAAATTTGGTGACCTAGAAATGGAGCACAATCTTAAATATTTATTCTTCATTCTACATGTCAAACTTCTGGTGTATTTAGATGCATCTAAGTTCTCCAACCTTCTGATTTCTTATATGTTTATACAAAAATATGACAGATTTTTGATGTGGTCAGATCAGTCAAATCAAACTGTGTGTGTGTGTGTGTGTTTATTATTTTTGAGCACATAAGGGGACCAACACATTATTAGGCAGACAACATTATGACCACCTGCCTAATATTGTGTTGGTCCCCTTATGTGCTCTAAAATGCTCTGAACCATTTGTCATGGACAAGAGGACCTCTCAGGGTGTCCTCTGGGGTCTGGAACCAGGATGTTGGCAGTGGATCCTTTGGGTACTCTGGCTTGTGCAATGGGGCCTCTGTCAGTCAAACTTGTTCCACTGCATCCTGTTGATGCTTGATCACAATGGGGTGTAGGAAGTTTGGAGGTCAAATCAACATGTTGGGCCATTGTCATGTTCCTCAACATGTTCCTGATTGGTTGATGTTTTTCCATGTGGTGGGGTGCATTTTCCTGCGGGGGTAGGCCAGTGACATGTGGGATTTCCATTTGCATGAGGGAGTGTGCTTGTTGTGGGACAATGTTTGTTTGGGTGTCTAAGTCTCATCAACACGGATGTTACAATCCAAGGTTTTCCATCAGAACACCACATAGTATTTCAATAAATAAGTGAGAGAGACGGACAGAAAATGTACAAATATTTGATGCTTTGAATTGAGTCTGTATCAAATGTTGAGCTAGAAATATGTAGATGTTTGTATTTTGTATATGAGAAAATATGCATCAAATTATGCATAATTTTGCGTGAATGACAAAATGTTAGTGTCAAAAGATTTAAAACAAAACTATTCCAGAGCACAAAGTGCCAGTATCTTTTTTTTAACATTTTGGAGTACAGCCTCAGGCCTGAGTGATGTGCATTCGCTGCTTTATGACCAGAATATAAAGCTTCCCATCACTTTATTGATGAGGATTGATTTGTTGACTCTAGTTTAAGCAAACAACAGTGAAAAAAGATGTATTTAAGAGCATTATAGATAGAGGAAATGAAGTTACAGCCCGACAAAGCCGCTTAAAGAAGAAGGGAAGTACTGCGGATGGTTGATATCCAGCAATTAATTTGGAAATTACATATTTACAGAGTAAGTCTGATATTGTTTGCTCATAAATAACCAGGTAAAAGGGAGATGAAACCAATTAAAATGCCACCACAACATGTGAATGGAGTCGGGTTAAACTAAGGAAGCTTTTTGCACGCTTTAATTGGTCACATGTGTGTGTGTTTTAGCACGCAGAGGGCAAGTAAAGACATTTACCTTCAGCCAAAAATGAAAATTTGGTTACTAAGTGCAAGCTGCACAGTTCTACTTTTTCAGTCTTTATCACTTAATTTGATTTGTTATGTTTATTAGAGGATTAAATGTGTTTTTTTAAGGGCCTGGGTTTCCAGCAAAAGAGCTTAAAGGGGAATCACAACAAATACAGCCTTCAGGTTTTACAACGCAGTATCACAATAAAGACTACAAATGTGATGATGGGTGAGGTAATGAGAACCACTAAACCATTTTTTAACTCAGAGTAAATTTATTGAAATTAGAAAGTTACAGAAGCATAATTCAAAATAATCAGATTTAAAAGTCAAATGTGTTTACAGTTTACAGTTACAGATTTAGTGTTCATTAATTCACATCACAAAACACATTCGTACATAATTTGTCATTTCTGGAAAAAGAGAATTTAAAAAAAGACGGGGATAAAAATAATTTATTTCAGACTCAGTACTGCTGCACGTACCTTTTCTTTTTTTTTTTTACAGTGTCCATTCTGCACTGATTTTCAAAAACTGTGCACCTAATCAACAGCAGGGCTTAATTGAGATTAGTTCACAGCACAGAAAGAGGCTTTGTTCCTCTGAGGCGAAAGAAGTTCAAGGGATTCTTGTAAATATCATGCGGGACTGATGTGAGGTGCTGCCGAATGCCAGTATTTTTTTCACAAATAATACCAGTGAAATGTGTTGATAAATCCTGAATGTCTTGTTGAAGTTGCGTGGCTTCAGGTGTTGGCTGACATTCTCTCTGCGGAGCTGCCTGTCAAATCGATGTTGGGCTTCTGAAGCGCCGTCTCTGTCTCTTTCCATGATATTTTTCAATGGCACAGTCGGTGCACTCGAATATCCTGTCTCTCCTCTGCAATGGGAGTGTAATACTGAAGAATCCATAGCCTCACTTGCACAGAGCACTAAGATTCCTCCCCTCATATTCCAAGGTCTAATCTGTTTCTGTTTTGTTTACACAGATATGGGCCTTGCAGTGTTTCCCCATATCAAACTGTATTAGTTTCTGTCATCACTAACGCCACGTAGCAGGCTAATAAAAGCATCAGTGAAGTGTGCAGCGCGTGGCAGCCGCTCTGGGAACAGTGTGCTGCAGAGAAGCGGCTCTCATCTGGTTCGGGGGAAAATTGTGGGTCCTGCTACCATATATTGGCCAGGAGCCCATGTGAGTTGTGACCCCATGCCACTTGTCCTTTACACTTGCTGGCTGCATGCTGGCAATTTGACCTTTATCATTAACCCCGCTGCGTGCCTGTCGTTTGAAGTCTTTATTATTCACGCTTCCGTTTGGGTATATTGTATAGCAGGGAGCATGAAGGCAGGATGCAGAGCTCGTTAGCACATTTTGCACTCAGCGATTACAGCACTTAGTTTCCGCTGAGGCAAACAGACACATTTAAATGCAAAAAAACCACCCAAATGTTGCATTTAGTTACAGCCATCTAACATATAGCAGCAAAAATAAGCATGCATGTGTTGCTTTATTTTGCAGAAACACATGCCCCACCATCAGCCCCACGTTTAATATTGATTGGTGTCATCTCTCCACACAGTTCAGACCACGTTTGTTCCATTTTTTTCGATTGTGAACTTTCAGAGCCCAGCCAGACGAGAATGATTACAGCGCGGCTGAGTCACTGTTGATATTCTTTGGACACTCATCTTTATCCGCCGCAGTGTTAATCAGCAGTCATCCTAATTAAACTCAGTTTGCACTTGAAATTCTTTAAAGCATGTTCAAACACTTCTGAACGACAACTGTTTGATTGGACACATTTCCGCCTCCGTCCTGTTCGCAGGTGATAAGAGCGGCGTCTGCAAAAAGGGAGTCAGCAGGGATGGATTTTTTAAAAGCGCGGATTGTCTGTGTGTAATCAGACCAAGTCAATCCACATCGTACACCTTTCCTATGATATTATTCATGGATGTGTTTTTTCCCCTTTTTTTTTAGCAAGATCCCACATCCATTACATCTTTATCACAACTATTTTCATTATCATCCAGCTCTGCCACTTGCCTTCACTCAACCTCATTTTGCCGCGTGCCAAGTCAGCAGTCTCCGACAAAAAGTAATCCACTGCCTTTACTGATGGGCTGCGATATAGCTCTCGTCGTTGTCAGTGCGGCTGCAGAATGTGGCAAACAGGCAGTTGACACCCCACTTCTGCTCTGTGAACTCTTCCATTTGAACGCGACGCTGTCAAAATGAATCCTATCAATTCACCTGATTGCATTATACATTCAATTAGAGTGTTTTTGGTGCAGTTATCAACAAGGCATTTCCATTTGTCGGGGAGGTTAAATATCAGCTTTGCACTCGCTGCCAAATGACGCAGCTTTGCGTACAGTTTGCGTGTGTACTTGTTTGTAGTCCTGTCAACAGCCCTGTACAACATTACATAAAAGTTAGGACAAAGAGGACAAATTACAGAATGCTTTCGCCTCGCAGGATTTTTTATCATTAAAAAGAGAACGGACGAATGCTATTCGGATTACAAATAGGAAAATTGCAAATGCATGTCCCCCCCCCCCCGCTCCTTTACCCCTGTCTAAATCAATTGAACAAACCGGCATGATATTTGATGGCCTGTGAGCTCCAATTATTAGAACAATATTATGGCTAGGGTAAGTCAGGGGCACTCCAGTGGAATTCCAATAGAGTTTGGGAGCTGTTTGTATTGGTGCTAGTCCTTCAGGGGCTGGAGAAGGGCATACAGCTCAATAACTCAATTCTTAACAATTAGCCCCTGACATGTCCCCCATGAAAACAGATAGAGAGAACTCTAGTGGATAATATTTTCCAAAGCATGGGGATTATTGTTTCAAAAGCCCAAACAGCATCTGAAAAAAAAAGTTCTGGCTATGTTTTCAGAACATACTTCCCTGCTGATAAGATTGGAGTTGATAAGTTCGTAATTCTTCATCCCTCAACTGTCTAAGGTGGCTTTTATTTTTCACAGCATCAGCACCACCAGAGCGGCCCGGTTCTCGCTGTACTGTGAAAAAAAAGAAAGAAAAAAAGACTGCCTGTTCTCCTGGGTCACTGATTATCAACAGCACACTTGCAACATTTTAAACCGCACCGTCCTTATCACTCTCAATTATAAATGTATTATGCTGTAATCAAAGGGGCTTGTGGATCTGGGATCGGATCTCATCTAACCGGCTGCCTGCTCACCACTTCCCTCCCGTCCTCTGAGCTCACCTCCTCAGCTGTGGACCCGGCGGAGTGACCTTGGACCGGGGGCCGACCTTGCTGCATCGCCGCGGTCTGATGTTATTAGATTGTCCAGGAAGGAGAAAGGTTGAAAAAGCGCACGCAGTCCATCTCGCCTTCGTTTGGTCTTTGGTGCACTTTCAAGGGGATAGGGAGAACAAATAGAGCTGTCTGAGGGTGTTTGACTTTTGTGTGTGCGAGTGCAAACGTGTGTTTGATGTTTGCACGCGTTCCGGCGCTTCTGTCTGTTCAGCTACATAAAACATGACTCGCAGACAGACATGGAGGTGGCATTTGGAGTTGTCTGCTCAGGGGAGAGCTCCGTGCTTGAGGGGATCATACTCAGTTAGGCTCTCCTTTGGGTCCTGATGGGCCATGCGCTGTGGTCTGATTGCAAAGAGGTCATAGCTTTGTGAAGGAAGCCCCAGAGGCCAGCTAGAACAATTAGAAATATGTGTTTCTGGGTCACTGGAGCACAGTTACAAGTGTGGTAATATTATTCTATTTCCTGACAGTGGAGAGAGAAGATGTGGCTTTACTCGGGCTTGTGTCTGATTTGTGAAGGGATATTTCTGTGCTCGAAAACCGTGCATGCAAACTCCAACAACGCCGTAGATTTCCAGGCTTTTACTTTATACTGTATATTCTAATCTTGCTCTCCCAAACTCAGTAGTCCTTAAATCAACAGCAAGCTGCGCTGCAAATACAGCAATGACAATACAAATGCACGAGCAGTAACCCAGCTACAAGTAAGCTAAGCCTAAAGTAAACATGGCCATTATTTCACATATGCTCAGAACAGCATGTACAGTACCAATGTAAGTAATACATCCTGGAAAATAGGCCCTAGCATTCCATAAATATTTGATGAAATCAAAAATACAGAGTCTACAGACTGCACATGAACACATGCGTAATTTAATTCATTGTTTCTGCAACACTGCTGTGAGCCTAATGCTTTCATTTGAGGTAAATTGCCACGGGCTATATACCTCTTGCTCAGGCAGCATTTCTGGTGCTTAATATAGCAGTAAACATGTTAACAATGCTTGACAGGGATTGGAATTGATATGGATTTCTGGGTGTCAGAAATTCAATGACACAGATCACATTAGTTGAACTGTTAAAAGCGTCATGCCATACAACTTGACTTCACATTTTAGGTTGCATGTCACTGTTGTTCGTGACTCAAATGGGATCTGTGTAATTCTTTGACTTGAAGCGTCGAGCAGCAATATATAGAGCATGTTTCACCTTTACATTTTCCTTTATGAAAAATGAAAGGGCATAGGCAGTATGACTCAAGCTGTTCCTGTGATCAGCGGATCCAGCTGTAATGTATGAGTGAGAATATGGAGCGATATGAATTATCATAAGTGGTAAAAGGGCTGCATCAAAACAGATTATCTCCTGACTCAATAATTTTGCAGGGTTGTATCATACCAGTCGAACCTGATCATCCACCCCCATCATTTTAGACTTGAATTGTGCATCAATTATCTCCCCGGTTCTAGCAGGCTGGATTCTTAGCAGCGCCCCGTGTGATTTTGTATCCTAGTTCTGGCATCTAAATACATGCGCCTGCTAAGGTAACATTGTCATGCAGGATTAAAAAAAATGCTGACTGCATGTGTTTGCACCCTGAATTTGCAATTTAATGTAAACTCCCATTTACATTTACCACTGTGATCAAAATTATAATGGTAGTACCAGCGTTGGATTGAGAATAAATAGTTTGAGTGTAAAAGAAAACCCTTTAAGGCTTTTAAGGGAGAGGAAGGTCTCATCTTTTTGAAGATAAAAAGCTAACACATTTTTCTGAGCAAACAAGTCAGGGTCCAGTGCCATTTGCTGGTGGCACCACTGCTCTAATGCCCATTTCCCCCCATGTTGTAAAAGGCTAAATTAGCCTCCTCTGGAGCCAATTTAGCTGAATTAAGGAGCTTAGAAAGGTCATACTTACATTTCATTTGAACTTAATAGACATTGCAATAAGAGTGCTTTTCTGTGTTTGCCTACATCACCAGAAGACAGTTTCGAATTTAATAAGACCAAATATTCAGTCATTATTCTTGATCCCTCATCATCCAACAGCTTTACAGGTAGCTAGGGCAGAAACCTCAGGTATCCAATATCTTCATGGCATTTTTCCAAATTAGGCCTGCAATCCACAGTATGTTTGGCCACCAAGCTACCTCGTTAAGTTAAATAATGAATGAATTGCATGGGTAATTATGAAAACTGCTCACAAGCGGGACTAATGCTTCTGCTGGTTTAATTAGAACAGGAGCCTGCCACTCAAGGCTGTTCCCCATGCCAATCCAGAGGACAGAATCGAGGATTCTTCAGGCTGGGGGAGATAAGGCTCAACTTTGGCGCTCAGTATTCTGCAGACCTGCCACCATTGCACATGCTGCTACAGGTAACAAGGCTGCAGGATTTTTCAGCCACAAGTAGGGCGTTATGGCAGTCAGCCAAAACACACAGCCTGTTTTAGTATATCATAGGATAAAGTTAGGAGGAGCTGTTTGATCGCCTGTTTCCCAACATGGACGCTTTTGCAGTGGAGCTCACTTGTCAGACAAGAGGGAAGTATTGTCTTCAGCATATGTTTTTATACCACACAGAGCATTAAAAGATAATATGGAGCATTATTTATTGCCCAGCCTTTTAGTGGATACGAGACAAGGAATAGATGTAGGGCTGTGGAGCAGGGGATGATTTGATCAACAGAATTGGCTTCATTTCTGTTCTGCACCTGCTAGCTGTTTGCTGCTGATGCTGTCATAGAGCCAGGGGGCTGCTGGAGCATTGACTGAAACAAGATGTCCTGCTAATAAGATTCAGAGCCCTTCCTTCCATTAGAACGTGTCTGTTTCCCTCCCATTATTGGCATTGTTGTTGGGTTTGTAATCCACCCTTGCAACCTCGAGGCGAGCTGCCCCTGCAGGATGCAAAGTTAACGACAAAGTGTGTCAGCTCAGGAGATAGAGTGGGAGCTCCAAGACACGCAGCGCTGCCCATTCAGTCTGAGGCCAGACTGAGGAGAGGTGACATTGGCGTTGACTACCCAGAAACACCACAAAGCAATCTGTATAATGAGTGGTTTCCCCTCTGACTTTGATGTCTTGTCACTCCATTCATAGCTCGATACATCCTTTCCAACTCTGTTCAGCCCTCTCAGGCCGGAGGGGAGAAGAGAAAACAGTGAGGATGTCATAAATGCAGGAAGAGATGAAGTGTTAACCAGGGGGAATGGAAATATATTAAATGAAATAAATTGCTGGACTGATGCAGTTGCTTTAAAAGTAATATTGCAATTACAGGCTAACCGTGTTAACTAAAATATGAGAATTTAGCATTTGAATACTTGTGTAAAGTTTTTTATGCTAATACAATTCCCCCAGCAAATTTGGCAGAAATTGGTTACGCTCATTTATGTCCTTGGTGTATAACAAATGTCTGAGCTCATGTTGTTGTTTACATATGTCTGTTTTGAGAAGTATGAGCATGTGCCCCAGATAAGCCCACAGGCTTATGCAGCATGCAGCCACGGTTCAAACACATGAACTCATAAACGTCTGCCATCAAATAAAGCCAAAGAAACTCAATTAGGGGAAGAGATCTGGTGGGGATTGCATCAAATTAGTGACTGACAAGCTCAGTAATCTAGAGCATATAGCATTTTTCATTTAATAACATTCAGAGATGTCCTTGGAAAAATGGAGTATGTGGTGATGTGCAGCTGATAGAGGAGGGGGGCGAGGAGAGCAAAGCTGCCGTGGCGGGGGGTCATGTACGAGTACAGTGACAATTTCTTCCGACAACGTCCCGTCTTATTTTTGCTTCGTCAGCACACTCTTTAAAGCAGGGATGTCGTATTTAATCAAATTACCTGGAGGAGCGGCTCCTTCTTTTATTAATTTATTGAGGGCCGGGGGTGGGGGTGGTCGGTGTGTATGAAGGAACATGGAGCAGCTCCGTTGGGATGAGTGTGTGTTTGTGCTCTCTGAAACGTGAACCGGAGAAGCCTGAGCTAACAGGAGCTGACAGTGGCAACCGCCCTAGCGCTCGGCTGCGAGAGGACCAGTCGGCTTTTTCACTCGAGCCTCATTAGGGAAACAGTGAGAAGAGTCATCTGAGGCTCAGAGACAGGAGCTGGGTCTGGTGCTGCTGCCTTTCAGAGAAAAAGGGATCAGCTTTGACTGTAGATGTCAAGAGTTTGAGGCTCAGAAGCTGTTATGTTAAGCGATGGCGAGGATTGCAAGGTCTTATCCAATCACATCTCCCTGTAACATAGAAGGAAACTGCATTAGAGCTGTCGATGAACCGTGTATGATTTATTTGTAGCTTAATCATATAACTCTAAGGTTAAAAACCCTAATCTAATTGTCCATCACAGCTGATTTTGTCGATGAAGATAAAACGCAGATGGTTAACAAAATGTTTTGACAGCGCAGGCGGCAGAATTAACCAGCCTGGAAGCTGTTGTGTCTCCATTCCACCTCTTCCACTTTGCCTTTGCTGTGTGCTTTGGCCTTTGGGCTCTCAGGTGTACAGTGCGTCTGGCCAGCCTATAGGGCGTGTGGAACAAAGCCACAGTGACATTTTATCTGACGGTAGCTCCTGTGGGGCCTGAGCCATGCTGCCGAACTGTCAGGCAGATTTCAGCGCGATGAGAAGGGGGAAGAAAGCCAAACAAACAGAGGCCTGGCACAATCTCCCATCGCCAAGCAGTGCATACGAGCGCAGAGAGACATCCCTGGGGATCGCAGGAGGCCGAGATGAAACAGAAAGCGAGATCTAACCTTTTTGTTGTTGATGGAACCTACTTCTTTAGTGCTGCTAGATTAAAAGGAAGAGCTGCAAAGTGAAATGAAAAAGGAATCACTTCAGCTGTTCGAACATGGAGACCCTTACTGGATACAGGACTTCCATATCAATTGAAAGGAAGAAAATAAAGCAAAAATTGTCATCCTTTGTAGGACACAGGTACAAGTGTCTTTTGTATGGTGCATGCCCTTTGTGCTACACACAACAGCCCATGAGAACCACACTCCCTCTATTGTAGAAGTATTATGGTAATCATACACACTATTTCAAAAGCTTTTCATCCATTTTTCATTTCTCACTGTTCTCAGGGTGAGAGAACAGACATGTTTCATCAACAAAGGGATACGTGAAGCCAAGCAAACTAAGCATCCTCACAAGGTAGAAGGTAATAAATTCTGCATATGTACAAACCTAGTGGTTGCATATTCCGTGATTCAGAAAGAGTGCCAGCTGCTAATATCAACACAGCTAATGCTTCATGAGCATTGTTAACAAACCGCATAACCGCAGATTTCACCTACTTTGATTGCTTTGCTCAGAGTAGGTGGTGTTCCGGTTGTGGATCTACGTTTGATTGTATAATGAAAAGCTGTGCCCTTGATCACAGTTCACAGAAGAGCTGCTGCACTGGCACACATTTGTTTCCTAAACCAGCTTTGTTGTGTTTCTGCAGAATGAGATTTTGAGGAATCTTTTAAAGTGCCTTTAATGTGCTAAATGCACATGGGTCTAATTAAACATGTGGCACAATGAAGCAAACCCCCCCCCCCTGCTCCCCTCAGCTCCTCTCTATAGGGTTGGTATTAACCTCCTGATGCTTTCACGGGCAGATAAAGAGATACCCACCACTGATGTTAAGCTGGAACTTGAGCTAGAGCCCCGGGAGGCTCCTATCAAATCCCCAACTTAGCACTCCACTGTGCACCGCGTCACCCACTTCAGCCCTGCATGGCCCAGCCTGCCCCAGCTTACGTATAGCAAAGTGATCCTCTCTCACCATTCTCGTGTGAAGAGGAGGAGGATTGCAGCAGGAGGAGAGAGAGAGAGAGAGAGAGATCAGAGGAAATAGGGAGGAAGCACAGAGGAAGAAAGTGCAGGAGAAGAAAGATGGTGACTGAAAGGTACTTTAACATGGAGGGCTCGGAGGAAAGTCCACAGCATAGTGAAGTCCTCCAGGGTCAGAGTTCACTCAAGACAGGCAGGAGTTAGAAACAAGGCTTACTGACTCCGCTTAGCAGCATCAGACCTTTGAAAACAGGGCTTAACCCTTATTTTATAAGTGACAGACACTTTAAAATCAGCCCTGGCACCATTAGTTAGTGGTGTCAGGCTTTTAAGAACAAGGCTATAAACAGCTAGTGCAGGTTAGACCTTTAGTACCTGAACTCAGTTTGTCAGGACTGCTGCTCACTGCGATGGCTGGTGCAGATCTTGCACCTTTTTTCCACATCAGAGAGTAAATGCATGCTATTACCACTGGCCCAAGTGACTGCTCACATTGCCATCATTTCAGCACTTCATCAAATTGATATTGTGGGAAAACACGCGGGCAGTGCCCAGTCTTTAGTTCATAAACACACCCAGACTCCCTGCCAGTTTCCACTGGCTAGTGTGCTGGCTATAGACCGAGTCACGCCGTTTGGCTGATAATATGAATGGTAATGAGTGACTGGCTGTTGGGATTGAAAGCAAAAGTGCTGTCATAATTGAGTTAGATTAATTAAAAGAGCCCCACTGTATTCTTACAGATCAGTGCATCTTGTTAGAGGGTTGTGGGTTGAGGCACTGGAGGGGGTGTGTTTTGGGCCAAAGTGTATGTGTTTGTGCATGTGGAACCTGCAGATTGTGGGTTAGGTAGGCTGTTGTGTGAGGAACTAATTGAAATGAGAGGCGATGTGCGAGTCTCAGCCAACATGGCCGGTCCATTTGTCAGGGTGACATCACTGCACTCACACCCCATCCATCTCCGTGCGGCGCCACAGAACCATGCTCCTCCTGGTGATTAATATCCATACCTCCCTCACTGCAACTGCATATCCCCCCCTCCGTCCCCACTCGCACAGTGCCGCTACTCCACACATGCACACCCACAAACAAACAAATACTCGCACACACTCTGTTGGAAGCCCTCCTCTTTACTTGTGCACACAGTGGCTGCACACTCACTGCCAAGGTACTCCCATTTACTCTCATACACTCATGGCAGGAGCCCAAAGCCAAACCAGTTACACACATAAACTTCCTCATTGTTCCAAACACAGCCTGTCCTTGTGCTCGTGTAGGTCCAGGTGTAGCATAGTCTTTACTGATTGTGAGTCTCAAAAAGAAACTTGGTTCAATTTCAAGTAATAGGGATATTTTTTACGCAGGAAAGGATGTTTTAAAAGCAAAATCTACCTTCATTGGATTTATTTGGGTTTAGCCTTCCGTCATGTCTCCTTATTTATGATCTATTTGCTGATTTTTTTCATTGAAGAGTTGTAAGTGCTCGCATTAACTTATTCTGGTGTAGCAGTACAGTGACTGCAGAAGATAATTTGTCATTTCAGTTCTATATTAAATAAGTTTTAAGTCATGATTATATTTTTGCTGTATCACTGATACCTTTGACAAGCTAAAAGGATAAGGCTGGCGATTTTCTCCATTTCCGCTATTGTCAACAATGCCTTAGCGTGTCCTTCATTGTTTTCTGACTTCTGGTCTGTGACATTTTTCCCAGGCGTGTTTGTTTCTGCTGCAGATGCTCATTTTTTACCTAGAGGTTGTGCATTCAAAAACACAAAAAGGTACAACATGAAAAATTATTTGTGTAAGATTCTGCACTATTTTTTGGACAGCAATCGAAGTGAAGTAAATTTGCGGCACTGATCGTATTAGCTCCTTCCTACAAAAGGTCAGAATTTAGGTCAGACACAGGATGGATGGCAGATCTGATCTGCTCATCAAAAGCTTGTTCGAGTAAATCAGCTTGCAGCCCTTGTTCACCTGTTATAAATATGGCTGTCCCTGAAGTTTGCCAGCAGAACATTGCTTACTGAACAGCATTGTGATAATGGAAAACATGGCATTAGAATTAAAAGAAAGTGTCAGAGGACACACTGTAATTCTCAGTATCGAATGATGACTACACTAAAACGTTGCTTCACTCTAGCACACTTTGCAGAAACCAGATCAGTTGTATCCAAAGCACAATCAGGCAGAACAAGCTATGTTCGCTCTGAGGCAGAAAAGCAGCTTCATTACACATACACAAGTCCATAAACACAAAAATGCAAGGCTCCAATCAGCAAAAGCATTGTCAAAAAAAGAAGCCCTTCCTGTAGTGGTCTCAGAGGATGAGCAGCAGTCTCTAAGCCCCTTCTCAGGAGGGAAAACAGCAGATGATTGGGTTGGGCTAAGACTTACAAGCACAATGGATGACTGGAATAAGCGACTATTTGCTGCACTTGTAAACGGAGAGAACCTAGCATTTGGTGTCATGACAAGAGGCTCTTCGGAGCATTCTCGGATCATGCTGAAATAACACGGGTTATCGGGTTTTTCACACACTTGTGGAAGTCCATGCAGCTTGAGTGCCGCTGTCATTGTCGCTAAAGATGTGAGTACCAAAACGTTTCGCTCAAAAAGCCAATATGACATTCATGAAGAAAAATTTTGTATCAAATTCAAAACAAATGCCAACTAGAAGTACCTTTACTGGTGGTCTCTGACTTTGTTTTCCTCATTTATTTCCTAACTGAATGCATAGTAGCTTTTAGCAAATGTTAATCAAAAAACTATTTCCCATCAAGGCCTTGCTGCACTAGCGAGAATTAATGGTAGCAGAATGAGTTATGTCTGACTCTAAATAAGCTAAAAATAAAGTTCACTGTAATAGAAGATTGTGTCATCCACTGCAGCAGTTCCTTTTATATGTTTTTGGGCAACAATGAAGGTCTAAGGCACATAGAAACAAGCTCTTTCAGGCTTTGTTTTCACAAGTACTACTTCAGTAGGATTGTTCTTTTTGGTCTTTCCATGGCATTTATCAACGTTAAGAAAAACATAGAATACCTCATGTCTTATTTAAACACTGCACAGAACACTGACATAGGCATAACCAGTAAAACAGCAGAGCAAGTCTAAACTTCTCTCAGTCTATGATAAACCGAATCAAAAGTATGTTTCTTAGCGAATCATTGCCTCTCTTAAACTTGGAGCCAGTTCCAAATCCGAACACAACCTCACTGGCAGCAGCACTACCGTTTGTAGCCAAAAATATTATACCCATCCGAAGACAAATAAAAAATCACTCATACAGTACACACCACAGCGCTAAACCTCAGGAAAACAGATGTTCAATTAATTTGCTGCCGTAGATTTACAACTGAAGCTGGCAGCGTTTTATGAAATGAACAAATATAAGAAGACAGGATTTACAGTATCGGGTATATAAAGCCATGGAATGGGTTGTCTGGGCTTATTTCACAAGTTCTCCTGTGGAGGGGTCAACCCACAACTAAGCTCATTATGGTCAGCTATCAGAGCTACTCCAACCTGAGGAGGAGAGGAGAGGAGCTGGGCTTTGAAGATCCTCTAAATGATGACCTTTCTCTCCTACACTGCTCCACTGATGTGCTTTGATAAGCCAGGCTCTGATCTCTGCTGTGGAATCACAGCGCATCACTGCACACTGCCCCGTCCTCCCTGAGCTGGATTGTGCTAAACTTTCTCACCACGCCCTCAAATTACATCACCCGGGCTTGATGTCATGTTTTGCGCCATGCCTTTGAACTTGTTCAGCCACGGGGGCCAAAAAGTGAGGCAGAGCACCCTCAAGATGTGCTCCTCTGAACAAAGGGTTGTGATTCTACAGTGCGAATATCTATTTCTTAAATATCAGACTTTAGTAAAGGCAAATTATCACTCATGAAATATCTCCCTGCGATGCATGTTCCTCCAAGTGGAACCAAAGTGCTGCTTAACCTCACAGTTGCGACTCTCAAACACCAGTCTCTCCCTCTCCCCCTGTGGAAGCATGCAGGCCCGCCTCCGCACCAGCTGTGAGATGCAAAGCTCCCCTTCATGAAAAAGCATTTCGCTGTCTTTGAGACTCCCCTGTCCATGCTATTATGTGAGAAGAAAGATGCTGAGAGATACCGAGAAGAGAGCAGGTGATAGGTGGTGGGGGGTGTAAAAAAAGACAAAGGTGTATGTGGAGAACAGAGAGAAGACGCAATGAGCAGAGGAAGACAGGGAACATGACAAGCAAAAGGGAGAAGCAAAGGAGAGCAGCATAACTGAAAGTCGACATCCGCTATAGTCGATGTGTGATTGATTGAGTGGCGCTCACATGCCAGGGGTCATACATATGCAAACTGCTCATTTGTAGTTGCTGCCAGGGCTTCTGTTCACCAGAGCCCTTGAATAGTGTCGTCTGACCACCGGGACACATCACACAATCAGATTAAGCTGCCCCGAAAGTCACATGCTGGACGACCAGCAGCTGCCACGTGCACCAGCAGCTCTGACTTACAGTATCTGTTTTTTATCCCTGCACTGCCACAACAGGCCCTTGTCTGTCTGTAAGAGATCTGGGTTTTAGGGGCTCAGTTATGTGTCAGATGAGCTTTGGTGTTTGTGCGGCACAGATTTTCCCTCTTGACATTTCGTTGTTTCTTTTTTTTCTTTTGCTGCTTTGTTGCACACAAACCACATTTTCCGTGTGAGTGGCTCAGTCTGTACGCAGCAGGACGGTATACATAATGCTCTGTCTGCGGCAGGGTCCGACCACCCTTCACGATATAGTAGCAGCTGCAAATGCCGCGTCTATCTGCGAGACTAGTAATAAGCCAAAGCGTACAGCTTTCTGGTAGTCACCGATGTGTTCACATTTTCAGCAAAGACCTGCAGCTTAGCAAGCGGGTTATCATTCAGTTTGAACTCGACCAGTGTTGAGGAGCAGGTCCCTGAAACAGCAGATGACTTTGTTGCCATTTGAGACCATCTGATATTTTCTTTAATTATTGATTCGTGATGAAGCCAGCAGGAATTGAGGACTCATACATAAATTCCTTTTTAACCATTCTGGAGATTGATTCTGTTATCAGGCTGTATTCATTATTATGGAAGTCATAATTTGTAAGGGTGACAGTCAGAGAAGTATGTTCCTTTTCCCCTCCAAGTCTTTATTTTCTCTTCCACCGGAAACAAGGATGTGGTGTTGGGTAAATGGCCTTCTGTGTTCAGGCTGCCATAAAGAGGCTTTCTTGTGCTTGCCTGCACTTCTCTCTTTCTCTCCCGCTCTCTGTTTCTCTATCTCTCTCGCCCTGCTGCTCTCAGATCAGACGGCGCTCCAGCCATGCTACTGGGCAGTGAGCTGTAAACAGGAGCTGCACACTGATCCAAGTGGCAGTCACCTTCATTCAGGCCCACGCCCCATTCCTTTCACCTAGCCGTCCTCTTTTTCTGACTTTCTTCTGAAATCCTTGCCCCCCACCCCCACCTCCCCCACCCCACCTCCCCCAAAAGAAAAAGAAACAGGATAAAAAAAATCTTATGGGAATGGCTCCCTGAGCGGAGGATGGACCACTGGGTATGTCCTCTGCTCATCGTGAGCCTGACACACTGGCCCTTTATGTGGCTGTGTGGAGGGTGGCCTCTTCCATCCTCTGCTTCTCATCCACACCCCAGAGGCTCCCATTCAACCCGGGCCTGGCTGGGGGGAAGTTGGAGCTCTTTTGTAGTGGGGAATTCTTAGTGGGGGCTGTCAAGGCTGTGACTGTGTGGGCCTTTATTTCCCCAGAAAAGAGAAGGAGGGGAGAAGAGATAGAGGGAGAGGGCAAGAGGGAGACCAGGGCGGGAGGGGTGGTACCAAAAGAGAGTTTGGACACAGACGGCCTTGTTAACCGGCACCCCTAAAGAGGGAGAGGATGAGACGGAGAAAGAAACAGGGAAAGTGGCAAAGTAAAAGCGAGAATTAATTCAACAGAAAGCCAAAAAACCGTCCCCTCTGTTACGTCACTGTTGTTATTCCCATCCTCCCGTCCTACTTCTCTTTCCCTCTTTTTTCCCTATCTGTTCCCTCCATCTGTCCCTATGTAAGCTTCACTCTCCAGCTCAATAACAAGCTTTTGCCCTCCCCCTCACCCCTCCTCGCCCCCTTCTCGCCCTCTGCCATTAGTTTACACACATTCCATTATCTGAGAGACCAGGCTAAGAGAGATGTCTGGGGGTCAGAGCGATCATTATCATCACCTCTTTCCGCTACACCATGAGTTATAGCTCGCAGTATAGGAAACAGACATTTAAATCATAATCAATAGAGCAATATCAATGCTGAGAAGCGTGGCTAAAGGAAATCACTGCTTCGACTCAGGGGGGAAACACAGACACTCAGTTTGGACTGAGATAGTGGCACACGCTTATTGATAAAATTTGATCAAGCCGCGAAATGCATTATGTGGCATCACGCTCTGTTTTTTTGGAGGGGAAAAAAGAAAACTCTCTCTGAGGTAATGCGGGATTTGACTGGTCTGGTGATCAAGAGGCCTCTGAATATCAGGGGTTCATGCATTACTTCCAGCTGAGGCTCAAAGGGGACACTGTCATGCTTCATACATTAACTGAACCTCTGGTCATGTTAAGGTGACGAGGGAAGTGATGTTCCTTGCAGGGAGACCTGAGCAGCGTACACTCGATGTTTTGTCCCGGGAAGGACGATGTAAGGAGACAGGTGAGACCTGACCCAGTGGTGACCAGACCACAGTCGCGGCTGCCACTCCAGCTGAGATCAGGACTGAATCTGTGTCTTTGCGCTGCCACAAGGAGAAAATTCTCCATTCTTCCTGCAGCAGAAATTTCCTCACATCACTGTCAGTATGTCAGTGTACAGGAGAGCAGTTTTGAGACATGATACAGAAACACATCATGTAATCAGTCAATACAAATTACAGCCCTAAAATGCAGAGAAAGAATCACTGTTATTAACCCATATGGTTTGTTTGTGTTGAATGAGATACTCTCATTCAAATACCGTGTCTAAATCCAGCTGACATGTGTCGACAGGTTAGATTCCATTTTTGGAAATCTCTGTTCTGACCACTGAGACAATTTGAAACATTTTTCTTTGACATGACCTTTTGCAAATGAATGCTTATGTAACCAGTTTTCTCTCAACAGATGGTTTTAAATATATTTTAGATGTGGCATACATGATTTATGAAGGTTGACTCAAATAAAGATCTGTAACATTATTTCTTTTCTCCAGTATGGTTCAGCTTCAGGGCATTTTTTCCTTCCTTGATGTGCCTATTTCCTACGTCAAAGCAAACACTTCTCGCTGAACCTCTTGAGCTCGATATACAAAACAATGTCTCTTTTTTTGTTAACGAAAAAAGCGTTCGATAAGTCATATGACATTTATATTCAACCTGTAGGCATAAGGTGTGGGCATCGCTGCAGTTATGGAGACGGAAGTGAAAGCTAATCTGTAGTTTGTTACAGAACTCACAACAGGCAAGATTAATAATGTCATAGGGAAAATTAAATTAGTCTAAATTAATTTGTTTGCACTTTACTTCCAAAGTATCAGATCAACTTCAACTATTTACTGTTTAATGATTGTTTTATGTTTGCGGAATTAACTCCACTGTAATTGTGTATACTGTTTGTGGCAAAGTTAATTGGTCAGATCATTTAAGAGAACATTTGCATATTGATTTGAATTCAGACAGCTAACCAAGATGGATATTATGTGATTACACTTTATAATTAAATGCTCATTGTAAAGCACCTAGTGTGTATTAGAAATTTCAAATGAATGCCAGGTTGAGTAGTGCAGTCAAGCACACTGCCAGCCTGACCAAAGAGTTCAGAAGCACAGAGATTCAGCCCAGAATCCCAAAGTCCTGTGTAGGTGTGAGCTGTGAACAGAGAGTGCACTGCACATCATGGTTCATGTGCAGCCAAAGCCCACGCAGTGCTGATCAGACAGCGATCATCTGCCAAATGTGGAAATCTATAACCCAGTCCCTGGTGACTAAAGTAAAATTTAGATAACCAGAAATGAAGTGAATCTATACACCGTATTATGCATCACTGTTTAAGTAATCAGAGTGAGTCTGCATCTATTTTGTGTGAGAATGATGCTTAGGTTATCACCTCCTATGCCTAGGTGACATTAAGAAAACAACACCTCGAGAGCACAAGACGAAAAGACTGCTATAAATGTAAAAATAGAAATAGCCATGCATAAAAACAATTACTTTGCTATCTTAATTGCTTTCCAAAGAAAATACTTTCTGTCACCTTTCCAATTAAAACATAACCAGGAGCCATATTAGATGTATTTTTTGAATGGTGCCTGCAGCTTGTCTTGTTGTCTAAACTATTGGATTCCACCTCTACATTTTAATGACCAGGTTCATTTATAGATGCAGAGGAATCAACAGGCCAAACAAAAAGCCACAGCAGACTATAGCATTGAGCAGTATTTTATTATACCTGCTGAGGATCCAACTCTAATGATTTACATGCTGTCATTTAGTAATGCCTCATAACACAATGCCAAATGGATTATGTTTACCGTATCTTTTCAATTAGGCTAACAGTAGTCTTTTTACATGCCAGTCCTCTGACATTTCCTAACCCATACACTTGGTGAAGTGTGAACCATTTTGCAAATGAGGGTTATTCTGGGAGAGTCGCGTCTCCTCTCTCGGTCTCTCTGTTCCATGCACCCTGGAGATGGTTGTAAAAGCTGTTGTCCTTTAGTTATGATGGAAAGCAAGGAGGAGCTGTGAGAGAAAAAGAAAAAGGAAAAGCGCTTCAGATGGAGTCCTCCTTTCTCCCCTCTCTGTCTGTCTCTGTTCCTCTGCCTGTCTCTTTCACTCGCTCTCTGCATGTGCCCTGCTGCTTTGTCATCCTCAGGGATGCATCTGAAGGAGACCATCTGTTGATCCATTTGTCTCCTGCTTTGCTTCCTGTGCCACCGCCTCTCTCCTATCGATGATCAGGCCTGGCCTTTGCCCTGCCCACCCTCTTTGTTAGTGCCAACAGGCCCACAGGGTGAGGTGGGTCTACTGTCGGAGGTGAAGCACGAGGTTGCGACCAAATCCACACAAAACAGACATGATAGGTATTGGCAAACATGAGCACTTTTTGCACACAAACATTTAAGGAACCCCAGAGTGAGCTGCTTTCTAATCTGTGCTTATCTAAGGTTAACATTATTGTGCTGACCTGAGTTAAAACACACAGATTTCATCTTTTTCTTAAATTATTTGTGCATTGCTGATATCAAAACTGCTCTCTCTCCCCCTTGGGACTCTGAAAAGAGAAAGCTCATCATTACATGGAGGCATAGACCATGAAATAGATGTTAGGAACAATACTGTAATGCTTGAGGACCATCACTGGAGGCTTGCAAACATTCGCCACCAACACATTTATTGCCTGTGAAATGTTGCCGCTAAAGAGGACGGGGTGTTGGTTTCCACACATGTCTCCTAGCTGTCACCTCGCATGCATGTTCAGGGGTTTGATGGACATTGAGTCCACTGTGGGGACTTCAGGGATTGCTTGCCTTTGATCTTCTCCCGCGACACTCGATTACCCATCATTCAGCAGGGCTTAGGCCCTGGAGAGCAGCAGGGAAAGGGTGGCGTGTTAACATGAGCTCTGATGTACCCAGGAGAAACTCATTGTTCAACTCATACTTCATATAGCAGATTACACAGACATGGAGGAAAAGGCATGCAAACACTGTCAGTTTTGAATGTTTTGACTGAAATCGCGTGGCGCTACAGAACATCGAAAGTACAGTACGTCACAGGAAGATGGAACCTCTGACAGGATTTATAATGAGGTTGCAGTCCATACCAAGGATTGTGCAGCACCAAATGATTGTAAATCTTATTATCACATCTTTTTCTCTCCGTGTCCATAGAGTTTTCATAGATTCCCAAGGTTTTCATCAAGACTGTTCAATATATCTGATGATGGGTGCTCACCCGGGGAGACATGCCATTGATTCCCCATAAGGTGCAGATGACATGTGGCCGCACGCACTCCAGTTTTGCCAACAGACATGTCGTCCAATAAGTCATGATTTCACTGCTGCTGGTGTGATGGTTCTTCCGAATTAGTCACAGCGGATAACCTTCTGTGACTAGTTTCCTTTATAAGTGTGACTGGCGCTTACAGTGTTTTAATTTTGCATCTTTGTGGTGTTGCAGGATTCCTCAGCACAGGTGACCAGGCTGCTAAAGGGAACTATGGGCTCCTGGACCAGATCCAGGCTTTAAGGTGGATCAGCGAGAACATCGGCTTCTTCGGAGGAGATTCCAACCGCATCACTGTGTTCGGTTCTGGGATTGGAGCCTCCTGCGTCAGCCTGCTCACCCTCTCCCACCACTCTGAAGGTACAGTAAACCGCCGAGAAGGGAAGGGGGTTGGCGGGGATACAGCTGTGGAGCTCATGCCTATTGGCGTGTGGACTGCTTGATATTAGAAACTGGCGATGCAGGTAGCGAGTTACAGAGTAATGTATTCTACTGTACTCTGTAGCATAACGAATGTTTTAAGAAGCAGGTGTTTGCATTTAAATGACTGTGGTTTTCAATCCCTCCAGAAATTGAACCTCCACGGCAGATTTGAAAGCCACATGTGGGTTTTGACATTCTCTGCCAGCTTGCTAGTATCCCTCTTTATGTCAGAAATAAACAAGTTGATATAATGTGTCTGTGAGCAAGATGAAAAAGGACATAGTGTATCAGGAGGAGCTTTTTCCTGGCGGTTTCGGTGCAGCCTTGTTAAATGACACACACACACACACACACACACACACACACACACACACACACACTCGCTTGCACTGTCCTCTCTTGTAGCAGTGTTGTTTATCTGCTGGCTACCTTAATGCTACTTCATGATGATTTACTGCCGATGGTGGCCATGTCTTCAATACTAAATGCAGCATGCGCGCTTGACTTGGACATGCAATAAACATCCTTCATACTCATGCTCCTCTAATGCATCGCTGAATTAAGATGGAGCCTGGCAGCTTATAGTACGTTTTTCTAAGAAGTGCTTCGGATCATATGAATGAACTGGGGTGTTGAGCTCCATCCGTGAATGTCAGCCTCCATGTGCACCCTTACCAAGCCAAACGATGACTGCATCATCCTTAGCCTGAAATTATTAGTCACATAGTTATCTGTCCATTTAGAAACTCGCATTTAATTGACAGTGGTGTTTTGTACGTGACAGGCTATCAGGATATAGAGGTGTGATTGTGTAGCTGTGTTTTTTTTTTTTGTTATATCACATCATGTGGTGATAATAATCCAAATGGGAGATCTTTATGTTAAGCAATGCTCATTTAGGCTGTTTGTGAACATGTTAACAGGCCAAAAACCAGCTGCTGTGGACACACATGCTTGGGAATAGTTACTGTACATTAAAGTACATTAAGGAAATCACTCTTGCAGTAGATGGAGGCCTTGTCTTAGGCAGTGTTTTGGTCACAGAGCTATTAAGTGGTGCACCCCCAATCGCCACACACACCAGCACACTCCCATGCGCAGTCTATTTGTTTTTTTTTTTTCACTAGTAAAATCTCTGTTCTTGGATTTCTGATTAGCAGACCGATGTGCATTTGAAAGAGGTCATTTGAGCTGCTCTTGTTTGGTCCCCATTACGGTGCCAAGGATTTGTGATGCGTTTTGCGTTCTCCAATTTGCATTAAAGTGTTACTAATTGCCTTGATTTCCTCCGATGACTGATGACTGCTTTTGGATTGAATTTTTACCATAAATGCCTTTTTTATTCATACTCCATAATGCTACGCTCCATGTAGCATGTTATTATACTGCCAGTGAAACCATCTCCTCTGCCTCCCAGTAAATTGGATATTACCGGGTCTGTTTTTTCCCCTGAATGGAAATGTATGCCCCACTGATGGGATAAAAAAAAAGAGCCAGTAAAACTTGAGGGATCCTAGGAAATTGAAACAGGAAGCCTTCTATCACGCCAGGACTCTTGCTGCGAATGTTACCAATGGCAATCAGATTTCACACAGACTCTCTCAGAGCACAGATTGTTGTAATTATATAAAGTTTAGGACTGGAGTGGGCTGCAGGATGTGACAGGAAATCCAAGTGAAGAAACGTCTTTTTGCACCTGTTTTCACAGCCTCCACTGTACACTACCCCTCCTCTCCTGCAGTCCTAACTGGTGAAGCGAAAACTGGTAGGATGCTCCTGTTGCTAGGACAACGCAATAAACAAAAAGGGAATCAAAGTGTCTGGATCTGCATAGCGGTGAAAATTGAAGTAAAAATCTATAATCAAATGAATTATACACTGTGTCATGAGCACACCTGGTTGCAGGTGCCCCCTAGTAATGGATTTGTGTAATGATTTCCTATCCATGTTAGCAGACTGTTGCGTCTCAGGAAGAGCGTCTTATATTGAGTTTCCTACTTTGCACTCTGAATGGAAATTAAGTCAGGAAACAAGATTGTAAACAATGTATCATGCTCCTCCTGACTTTTTTCTTATTCCAATTTGCTTGCAAATAAAACTTCAGTCTCTATCAGTGGAAATACAGGTTGTGGTGTCATATTGAATATGGCGTATCTGAATGCTGGAGTAGTAGGATGTGACAATGTAGGATAAAATTCTCATGCCTACATGCTACATGGCCATGCTCACACACACACACAGACACACACACACTCATATTTTTCTTCACCTTCTGCTCAGATGCAGTATAACGAGGCCCAGGTAAAAAAAGAAAAAGTAAATCAACGATGACACACTGTTCTGGAGCTCCCTGGTGTGTCGGTGTATTTAATGATAGTATTCCCACTCTTACTGTACACAGTCTGTCATCACTGCCTGCAGTGCATAGACTTTCCATCGAACAGAGACTCTTTTTATGCCTGTTGGTGGCAGAGTGACAACTTATTTCAGATGCTCCATGCTCTTCCTGAAGCTTATTTAATAAGCTGAATCCTCCTATATCATCCTAGCCCTACGGCCTTTCTCTTTGATTGCCTGCTCCTCTGGCCTGGCCTTGGTGGCGTCTCCATGTGGGCGTGCCGAGGGCTCCAGTCACAGGGTACATCCATCACAAAGCCTCCCCCTTCTGGCCTGTGTGGAGGTTGGCCTAGTCGTCCTCTCGTGAGGGCTTGATTTTTCAGACCCTGGTCCCTGCCCTGCCTCCTCCATCTAATCTCCTCCTTACTGCACCCATCTGTCTCCCTGCCTTCACAGACCATAAAAGCATGCAAGGGGACACACGCTTTTTTCCCCCCTCCATGTGCCAGTATGTCTCTCTGCGATTCTCCCTCTCTGGGTTTGTGCTCCCCAGTCGGCAGCATGTGTGGTGCGTTACTATTAATAAGATGGCTTCCTTGTCTGCGATGTGGCAAGCAATCTAGCTGCACATCTGAGACTTTGGAAGCAGAATGGTCATTAAAAGCGCAGTCTCTCTCGGCAGGAGAGTGTTTTTGACCAGCTTATTAAATGTAGCTCAACAGTTGTGTTCCCACAGAGGAAATCTCTGTCCCCATCTTCTTTTTCTCCAGCTTCAAAAAGAAAACGGCTAAAGAAGCTCAGAAGCAAGGACATTAGCCGGTCCCATGTATTATCTATCTGGCATCGCATACACACTAATTGAACATGCAGATTTGGCTTTTTCCCTATCTCCTAATAATCATTACGATTTAAAAAGTGAGATGGCTTCTCTGTGCATGAACAGAATACCAAGTAGCCAATGACTCAGATGTGGATTTGTACATATATCGATGAATACATGCGTACGAGAGAGTCAACATGTTCACTTCTCCATTCAAAACTTACTGCACATGTTCCTGCATCAGTGTGCGTATTCCTTTTCTGCTCATATGTGTCTATTCACAGAGCACACATGAGAGACCAGCGAGTTGCAGAGGCGCTGAAGGTCATTTGGTTTCTTTTTTTCCCCCCTCTCTTCCTGTAAGCAATCAGGATAAAAGCTCTGCTTCTAAGGAAGTGCTCCCCTTTTAATGGAATGTCTTGGACATTAAAGACAGCTAGTGTGGAGGATCCTTCATGCCAATGTCAGCTTTCATTTTTATTAAGACTTCTGGGTTATTGAGGACCATAAATGTGCATGTTAAATGCTTGGGTTTTATTACAGCAGTGCAAGGAGTACCAAGACTTTTTAATGCGAGACACCCCCCAGCAAACACTGAAACTGCTTGAACCATGAGTAGTAACAGGACGGTGGGAGGGGAAGTTTCTGAAGGCATTTTGGGGGAAAATTAGCTGAGCAGGTGAATAAGTGATGAAACGCATCGCAGGATGTGTACAGAACTGAGGATCTTAAATGTGAATTGTATTAATGGCTGCTTTTTTATTTTGAACTATCTGCTGTTGATTTTGAAATTATGATTCATGCCAGATCAGAAAGGAGGTGTTTGGAAGTCATGGGATTTGATGTATTACTCTGTTCTGCTGATTAGGTGAGATATGAGGGCTTCTTTTAGAGCGACTTGAGCTTGATGTGACGATTGCAATGAAATGCCATGTCCTTTATGATAAAGCATTGTAAAGTATGTACACCTAGTGAATCATTGGAAGTCAAAATTACTGACCAAGAAAATAATAACCCAAACTGAAATGTCACACACATCTCAGATTAACGTGGCAGCATCTTAACTGAAACTGTAGCTGTTTATTACACCCAGGAAACTTAAAAATGCACTTTAGAATTATTAGGTTAAACGATAAATAAACGTTTGTTACTAATGCTGACTTTTTTCAATTATGATGAGGTGTGGACTAATGCCAGACTTACTAACACGTGTTTCATTAATTTTATATAATTTAATTTTGTGCATCATCTATCATCCCTTTATTCTTGGAAATATAGCATAAAGTGATAATAGTAGACAGATTTTGTTCTGCTTTTCAGGAATTCTGTATATGTGCTGTATCTAGTGAATAAACCAATAGTGGAATGTTTACTGTAAATTTGCATGTATTTCCATTTATGTTAGTGCATATTGGTGTGAGCATTAAATATAATGTTTAAAGCAGCATGTATAACGTTCACCGTGCTGTTTTGATGATGCTAACAAGCATGACCAGGATGCATGTATTTTTTTTTTTATTAAAAACATGTATTAAACTACTTACCTACAGCAGAAGAGGGTTGTGGAACAGACCTCCTTGCAAGGTCTTATCTTGGCCCTCTTGTAATTTCAAAGCACAAATCAGTGCAAATGTGCTGCTTCTGGCATGTGTTTAACGTGTGGACCTATAGGGGAAGGAAATGAGACTGACAACATCGTTTATTGGACCTCAAATCAATCTGTCTCTGTCAATCTCGCTGCTGTTATGGGATTCAAAGCCCGTGTTGCCATGAGGACCTAACCTCTGCTCTGACAACCATTTACCATGTACATGCAGGCTTGTAGTTGTCCTTAGAGTAAAGAACACAAACACTTTTGTGCTACGGCAGCTGGGAATTGCACGAGTGTGTGGAGCCTTGAAAGCTCGTGCACTCACTCACTCATTGCTGTATCTGGAGATATGATATGGAATCTAGGGCTAATATAAATGTTGCTTCAAATTGCTCTATCTTTGAGAGTGAAGGAAGAGGCCAGCAGGCCGTATGAGGAGTGTGTGAGAGTTACATTACGTCACTACTTTAATTGTAATGTTATGTCTGGTTGTGACCTTTGAAAATAACACATGTAGGTTTCCTTTCTAAAAAAAGAGACCCAAGGGAGATTCTCCATGTGGAATAGCCTACAGGCCTGAACTCCATAATGTCCCCATACTGAGCTCTCACCATACGGATCTTGGAGTGCAGTGCATCCATGCATCGGTGTCAGCTTCATTTCTATGTGCTCAGGCATCCATCGCCTGTCGGGTTTAAGCACCAAATAAAGGCACCTTGCAAGAGCGGGAATATGAATTGGAGTCACTGGGAAAGATAGCTGCATAACCACATCCCTGGGATGTTATTCATACACGATGCAGCTGCCATTGTTGTGCAAATGGCTTGTGCTTGAGAAAAACCGGGGACAATTGTCGAAGTTGAATAGACCCCATTTCTAAGGTGTCAAAGGCATTCAGCAACTCGACACTGTAAAGTTACCTGGGTGTTTGGGGCAACAGAATGCCTCTATCTCAGGGTTTGATTTTCCTGTTTGCTGAAGGGTGTCTGTGCATCTCAGGGTGTGAAAAAGGCCTATAAGAGATGAGAGAATGGGGACGCGCCTTGTCAGGTGCCGTATTCTTCCACCTCGATTGACAAGAGCGATAATTAAACCAGGGGGATGCCATCTCTGCAGAGCAAGAATGCTTGTATTTATTTACGCTGACTACTCAGCTTTGTTGTCTGCCGTATACTGTGGCCTTCATTGTGTGGAAAAAGCAAACTGCTTTTAACAAATGGCCTATGTGGTGTTTTTTTGACTCACTCACTGAACGACGGTGTCTTGGACTTCGTATAGCAGAGCAAAATTGCTTAGTTTTCACAAAACAAAGATGGAGGATTACCCACCGACTAAAAGGTACTACTCTCTTTTAAACTTCAAAGAAAGTGGAAATGGCCTAATTTAGGCGGCAAATGGGTTTTTTCTCTTCACTATACTCAGTGTCACAAAGAGAAAAAGAAGCCAACGTTGTACTGAGCAGATGAAAAAAGG
Organism: Dascyllus trimaculatus; assembly: GCA_024666655.1. Classification (NCBI taxonomy): domain Eukaryota; kingdom Metazoa; phylum Chordata; class Actinopteri; family Pomacentridae; genus Dascyllus; species Dascyllus trimaculatus. The sequence continues at coordinate 16,446,689 of CM045457.1, forward strand.
GGAGGAATTGAAGAGTGATGGGACTTGGGAGGGGTGTTATTAGGGTAAAGATGAAGCCTCTGAGGTCAGAGAGCCGGTTTGAGGTTAACACTCCAGAAAATAATAACCAGTTGGACTGTCCATCAGAGCGAGGCAGCTTTACCTATCCCTAGCCAGAGGAGAGCAGTGGAATGAAGAATTGACAAATGGCCCTAAAACAGTGAAGGCAGTTTATTCAAGTACTCCAGGCATCAGTCTGTCTGTGGTTGCAGCAGGTAGTTGAGCCTATAAAGCATGGAGTTATAGGTGTTAAAGAGACGAGCAGCAGGTCAGAGAAAGAAGCGGGGGATAATTGAGTACTTTAGTAAATCCATGCCTCCATCAACCAAGGTAATAGCTCAGAGCATTGCATATACCTGTAGCCTCACAGCCACAACTGTACGAATGGGCCTCGGCAGCTTGAGCGACATGTGGCACACATGGGCTGTCTGAGCAATATTCTCCAAGACAATACGATGAGGCCCATCTGGTGATGTATCGCCAAGATTGCTTTTGGAATCTAATCGCAGCTGATGAACGAGGTGACTACAGAATATGTCATCTGTTGATGACCCGCAATCCCCAGTGAAGATGCCGGCGAGTCATTAGTTCAGGTAGATGCCATCAATGAATCGTTCTTGATAAATCATTGTCAAGGGCGCATTCACACACACCTCCTAATGGTCAGTGACAGTCGTGTGGAGGGAGGATCGGCGGCTGCAGCTCCTGTCTGTGCCCCAGCTGTTTTTGATCCTGTTAGGCTTTAGATCAATTAAACCAATAGCTGCATCATATTGCTTCCAGACTGTCTCGTCTGTTTCCTCTCTTGATTGGTCTAATGACTTGATGGAGGTTTCTGTCTGTCTGTCCATTCATTTCCTTGTACACTCATCTCGAGCGCCCTTAATCTCAGATGCATTTTTCTGCAGCTCCTTTCCCCTGTTTTTCATAGCAGTTTCTTTCTCTCTCTACAACCCACCCTCCCCCATGTCTCTCTTTCGTCTTCTCACCATGTCTCCCTCTCTCTGCCTCAGTCTTTCTCTGGCACCAGTGTAAAGCATCCATTATAGAGCGATGCATGGGTGTCTGTGTGAGTGGGAGAGAGGGACTTGGCACTCCTCCTGCCCCACCTGCAGAGGAAGCACTGACAGCTGAGCACTGGGGGCTCATTTCTCCCCCTCCTCCTCCGCCCATCTCCACATCTCTGCTGACCTCCCTCCTCCTCTCACACCTTCTCCGGCTCTCTCTATCTCCCTCACCCTCCCTTCATTCCCTGTTTTTCCACACATATTGGCCCAATTTCTGCCACCACTCACTAGCATCCCTTACGCTATTTTCACATTTCATTATGTCCACCCATCCTTTCTTTTGCACTGTCTGTTCTCTCTTGTTTGATCCTCTTTCATTTTTGTTCCCTTCTTTGCTGCTTTTAAAATGTTTTTCTCTTTTATTTCTCTCTTCTTTTTCTGTTACCCATGATTGTAATGAGGCCCCCATTAGGCATTCCACACCAGGCGACAAGGCTGGCTAGCTGTGTTGTTAAATAGACTGTTGTTTCCATGTTTGTCTGCCAGATGAACAATTACAGTGTAATTAGCTGAACTTTCCCCTTTAGTGATGACCACGAGCATGCCGTGTTTGCTTGTTGTTGCTGACAGCTCACCTCTACGGCTAGCTAGGTCAGTACTTCAGTGTCCGTACATCTGTTTATCTCAGCTAAGGAAAAAAAAAAGAGGAAAAAAAGCGCTCAATATCTCTGCATGAATAACAGATGGATACTGTGGAGCTGCTTTGAAGGAACACCATGCTTGAAAGCACCATTGCATTCCTCGACAATTTCACAGGCTTGCATAACATGCGATTTGTATACACACATGTTTTTGAAACTTCTAAATTATTTTGAGAGAGGAAACGTATGACTTGGTTGTCACTCCATTTTGCCACGACCACTTCATCCACACAAAGAGGAAAAATACTTGCTTACTCCATGATTGTAGGCATCCAGGAATATATGCATCATTCTGTTTACACAGAGCCTGGTTGCTCCAGACTGTGTTCACAGACAGGATGATTTGGAGGGAAAATTGTTTTTTCAATGTGTGATAAGAGGCGTCGCATAGGAAAAACATCAGTCCAATTACTTTGCAGTAGGACCAACCTCGTGGGATTTCCTTGTTGAGAGCCTATCACAGTGTGATAGAGAGGATGGTATTCATGTATACGGTATGAATTCCTATCACTAACATAACACACTGTAAGTGCACGCTTTAACTGTCCACGGTGTGCGCGCATGAGAATATGCAACTCGTGATGTGCAGTCACAAGCTGCAGCCTGCCTACCAAGTTGTTCAATTTTGGGCAGTGCAAATGCATTAGCCCTGGCTGTGAAATTTGCATAGTCTGAGCACAATGAAATCCCCAATGAGAGGAACTTCAGCAAACATGCTGACAAGCAGAAACCTCTACTATAAAGGGCCAACATTGTGCAACCTGACAAAAAGACTAAATCTTTAGCTCTCGGGCCTGTAAGGCTGTAATAGATTTTTAGCTTAGAGAGGTAACATAAGTTATAGATTCTTTTCAGTGGTAAAAGAGAGTGACTCACCAAATCGAACGCAACTGTTAGAGAACAATACTGCCAGTGCTATTCCACAACTTGAAGAAAATTTCCTTCTTTTGGATGGGAAATTCGACATCAAGTTACAGTGTTCATATTGGACTGAGACTGGGTTAGCTGCTGCAGGCTTGAAAGTAAAAACCCTTGAGTGTGTGAACGCCACAACCTGCCAGTGGGTTTGAGAGACATGTCGTCTTATAAAAAAGTCACATTTGTCACAGCCAGAAATATAAAGATAGATTTTCAACTTTCCTTCTGTCCTTGAAGTACTCATCTGTGACATGCTCTTAATCAAAACTAAGCTTAAAATCATGATGTTTCATCAAAATCACTTTATTCTAAAATCTCCATTTAAAAATTTGGTAAAAATAAAACCAGATTCTTTTAATAACAAATGATGTGCTTTTCAATACAAATAGAAAGCTAATAAAAAAAATGTGAAATGTGGATGTAGAGGTGCCATTCTTTCTAGTATTGGTAACACTTGTGAACACTTGGAAAAACGCTGTAGGCTACATGTAGATCCCCATTTCTGTAAAATACATAATTAAAGAAATCAATTTTTTTGTTTTTCCTTTTAGGATTTATGGTGCTACAACTGCATTATACAACACAAAAGACATTTTTGAGTTACTTCTACCTGTAGCCATGGGGCTACAGAGGGCTAAACAAGAAAACTCAGTTTGACACAGTTTAATTAAAAACAGCAGCTGCATGTTGCATATAAAATATTGCCTCAGCTACATAGATAGATAGATAGATAGATAGATAGATAGATAGATAGATAGATAGATAGATAGATAGATAGATAGATAGATAGATAGATAGATAGATAGATAGACCTTTATTGATCCTTTCAGGCAGTGCCTTCCAGGAAATTTAGAAATTAAACATTACAACATATTGAACTACACTGGACCTGCAGAGCAAACATACGTATAGCAATTATGATACTTATGACTTCTCCTTCCATGCTCTACATTAAACGTTACTTGCTACAGATACAGGACTTCAAAATGGAGTAGGGTTATATTTCATAATAGTTTTTATACCCTCCTCTGTACAGTCCTAAATATATAATTTTATGGCATTGAGGAGTATTTATATTAAGTAAGCCTTTAGTAAGCCTGGGTAATTCATAAGTGTGTAATGTTGAGGGATGGATGTGTGTGTTTCTTTGTGTCTATGTGTGCTTTTTCTTTGTCCTTTTTCTGTTAGGCACGAACATGTGCAGACTGTGAATACAAGCTTACGAATACAGGACCATCAAAAGGACTATCTAATACTGTGACTGTAAATCATTCACATCTTTTTAGCTAAATCCCAGGCAGGGTGAAATGCACGAACATGTGCAGCTCTGGGGTTACAGCTTTGTGTACTGATTTGTGGAGACTTTCATTTCCCTGCAAAGAAACCCCCCAAACATCCCCAACAGTTACAGGATTAACCAGAGCAGACCACAGTGGCTAACATTAGAGGTACAGTGTGGAAAAACCTGGAAAGAAAAAAGCACTACTGGGTCACCTTAAAGCTCCCATGTGTAGAATTTAAAACCTTTGATATGAACTGAATGAGATCTGTAGACACCAGAGTTGTAGATGTTTGAATATCCTGAAGTTGCATCCTTATACTTTTAAGGGGGAATACTGGAGGTTTGGTATAGCTGGGGGAGTTCTACTTTCTAAACTCAAAAATGTATACATTGTAAACATTTTGTAAGCATTTCTCAATGAAGAAAAAAACACAAAGTTGTAGCAGAATATTAGTTCTTACAGCACAGAGAGTGTTTTAAAACAACATTTATATCTTCCTATGAGTCCACAGTATCCTAATTATTTTCTCGATACCTTCAAGGTAAGAATTATGCTTTTACAGAATGTGCAGAGACAGTTGCTTTAGTTAACATTTATATAGTTTAGTTCATAAACAGCTATTGATTTTCAGAGTAATAACCCTAAATTATGTGCTGTTAAGAAACCTGCTTGAGTTTTTTTTTGCCAAGATTATCTCGTTCTTCAACAAACAAATTACCACCAGAATAATTTTAATGATGCGATATTGACATATAAAATTTGCACGGGTCTCTGACTGGAGGCTTTGATGTTTCAAACATTTGGGAAGGTTTCATTAGGGTGTTTTTCAGGAGAAAACAGAATGATAACTGTTTACACAGCAATAAAGTAACAAGACAAAAGGTTTTGCCTTGATTCTTGATTATGCCCCCTGAATAGCTCGAAGGCTGGAAGTGCTGAAGAATGAACAATGAAGTGAAACTAGTGACGCTTGAGTTTGTTAAATGAAAACCAAGATCAGGAGAGTAGGAATTAAATAAAACTCGCCATGTAGCTTCTACAATATCCATGAGTTAGCATGGTGATAGATAAATCATCCTGATGCACTGGGACGTACCATAGGTGAGGTAACCTGTGGCCACTGGGTGTTTCGGGTCTTTCAACATCAGACACCTTCGCCCAGTCGACCTATGCTTGCCTCCAACCATCCTTCTCCCACAGATCTACCTGCTTCTGCTTAGTGAACTCCCTGCATATCCTCTCCAGCCCACCTCCACAAGTTCACAGCGAGTTCACCTAACCTGCCTCTCATTGGCTTCATTCATTCGCTCCTCTCAGACCACTGTGAGTTCCAACATGATCAGTTGCTTGGTGTCTGGCTGCGTTGGCGTCATCCTGGCTGGGAACGTCAAATGCTTACCCAGGTCCGCTTCTAGCTGCCAGTCAGTTGCAGTGACGAGGAGACAAGACTTGGCTTTAGGTTGCAGGTGGCACTTCTCTGCAGCTCTGAGGAGGTCTTTGCTTGTGCTGAAGGCCATGGCTGCACTCCACTGCCTCAAGCACTTCGTTATGGCACCATTGATATTACTCTTCTCCAAGGGCTTTTGGGCCATTGCTAGGTAGAATGTTCCAAGGATCCTCTTCCAGAACAACAACAAAGGTGTTTGTCCTCAAAGCTGTTCATGACAAGTAGTTTCATATTCAACACAGCCGCAGAAGTAGCTGTTGTAAAGAATGAACAGACAAGAAATTGCAGAGAACTCAAAGCTTCTATTTTCACACCTACAGTAAGCACACCTGGCTAATTGCTGCAAATTCTAAGTGTAGAGTTCTTCTTGACACCTCCTGCCCAAGCTTTGATGCAGTCCCACATTCAGAACAGCCCTTCATTTAGATGCACGCAGTCGACTTGACAGCTAAAGTGACTGTTCAACAAAGAAATAAAGAGTACCTATGAAGTAAATCTTAACCCATGTATCATTTGAAGGTGACCCAGACCCTCTGCAGATAATCAAGCCTTTGACAGACTCAACATTTAAGTAAAACAAATAGTGTCTTTTGCTAGCCAAGCATAATGTCACATTATATTTTTATAATATGAAAAATAGGCATCACTCCGGAAACATTCCTCCTTGTTGAAGTGAAGACTGTTTGGAGAGCATGCATCCTCTGCAGTATTTCAGATGTTGACAAACCCATATGGCACGCCACTAATCTTGATCGATGCCCACCACTGTGAACACTACTCACACTGTAGAGGATAATGAAATGTAACAATGCAACATTTCACAAAAATTATCACAGTGATCTGTTTATTATCCATTATGAAATGCACCATAGCGTTTGCCATTTTCCACTCGGAAAAACAATGCAAAGGAGTGTTTACTTTCCAAACACAGAGCAGCATGCCGTGCTCGTAAATATGTCTGTGCTAGCTCAATGTGCTATTCTTAGGGTTCCCCTTAGAGCCACTATCAAATTAGAGCCCTACTTGTCCTATCGGCGAAGCGATCCTCCACACAGACTTTTTTATGAGGGTTGTGAGGGACTGAGGTTCCCTGTCTGGGTATCTGTGGCTGTTCTGCGGCATGTCCCGGGACTACTGCTCATCGGTGAGGGCTTCATTAGCCGAGGATGGGAGGTGGCAGCAGCGGAGAAAGAACAGCTGTTTAGCTAACCACTTGCATTGTTAGCCAGCCTTCTCCGTATGCCTAACTGCCTAAATCCGTCCCCTAGCTGCTAATAGAATGCTCATTAGGAGAGAAGAGGGAGACTCTATGTGAAACAGCGCCACTGTACTACAGATCTAGCAGCTTCTGCTACTCCTCCTCTCCCTCTGGTCTCTATTAAAGAGCTGCGCGGAGCGAACCTTCCCTCTGTAGATCAACTATCTTTCCAGTCCACCCTACCCTCTGACCCTGACCCATGGGGAAAGACATGAGGTGTTCAGGTACCTGCCTTTCCCTTGGAGACACCCGGCAGCCTCTGTGATACCAAAACATGCTCCTCACTTGCAGAGATACAGAAAGATACAAGATTACAAAATCCCAGAGGACAGACAGATGATACCTTCTGCTGAGAGAAAGGGTTAGTTTGGTGTGTGTTTTTTTTCCCAGATTCCCCCCCAAGCGGTGCGGTGTTAAATTATTCAAACACCGTAGATTGTATTGCTGTAATTTGTCAGGAACCCAAAAGCACAAGTCTATTTCTCTGTGTCAGAACTGACAAAACTGGCAAGGAGGATGGAAAGCTGCGACATCAGAGATGGCACTGTGAATATCTGATGGCATTCATTGGAGCAACTGCAGATCAGAGCCAAAAACACTGCATCCCCTTCACAGCCAAAACACATCCCTGACTGAAAAAGGGTGGCTCGTGTTTGATTAAATTCAAACAGGAAAGCATGTTACCATGGAAGTACTTCACTGAATTGACACAGGCCAGTTGCTGACATTTTCCATGCAGAAATGCAGGAAAACAAAGTGCGCAGCTTCATGGCGAGAAACTGACAGAAATCAATGTGTGGTAGAACTGATATGCTCCAAGCTATTTACAGTAAATGACAGCAACTGTAGAGTCTGCTGTCACATGGAAATGTACTCGGGAATAGTGTACATAGAATAAGTAATGTTCTCCCTTGAAGATGCTATACTGGCTGCACTTGGAAGCACCGAATACAACAAGGTAGGCGCATTTAAACATTTTATATCTTTTAAATTAAGGTTGGAGAATATAATGACATGTAAAGCTTTGGACTGAATTGGATTTTTATGTGATTATATCATTTTGATGAAGTACCTTAATTTGTCAGGTATTCATTTGGTAGATTTGAGAAATGCAAATGTCCCTGTCTGGCTAATAAGTCAATTATTGTGTCAGTTCTTTGTGACACTACATAATTAGATACTGTGCTTGTGGGTTTGAATCACATTGCTCATGTAAAACTTTTAAAACAAATTATTTAAATTAAATGCAGTAGACTTGAAAAACAATATGTTTTGACAAAGACAAAAAAGTCCCAACTCCTGCTCCTTCTAATAGTTTTCAGCAGTCAGCAGATGGTGTTTGCTCAGTTGTCATGGAGACGGATTGGTGGCTTTTAGGATTTCGTCCATTGATAGAGACCCTATGATTTATTTGAAAGACTCATAAAAACAGTAAGTGGACCATCAAATCATTTTTTTTAATGAAAGATGAGCATATTAAGAGTGTACAAGTTTATACATATATGACTGTATTCTTGTATACTGCCTGTAAAAGCAGTTTACTAATCAGTAAATATCAAATCTAATGGGAAAGAAATCACCGTGACTCTACCTATCACAATCTCCCATCATTATAAAATATGTATTTTACAGTTTAACTGCACTCTGTACTCTAATATGTACATATCATACATGTCACTGTCACTCTAAGTCTAAGCACATGGTGCCTGCTCTATATAGATATGCATACATCCATATACTGTACATAAACGCCCACTTTATTTATATTGAGTAACTTACTACATTACTCATGCAGTATTTATTCCAGCACTCTTTGCACTTTGTACCCTTATGCTATTTCTTCTTCATGTCTACAGTCTGCACTTAGATGTTTTAATAGTTGCTTTTTTATTACATAAATATGCATCTTTTCATCACCTAAATGTATATATTTACCTATCTTTATTTAGCTTGTTCTGTTTGCTCTTAGCTGTTTGTTTTCTACGCTGTTTGTTTTCTTCTTTCGATGGGCTTTCTATAGATTGTGCTTCAAATTGTGTGTTAATACGATCAGTCAATCTGAAAAAAATCTAATTCCTTGTATATGCACATGTACTTAGTCAGTGCAATTTATTCTGTAACTGAACCATCAGATTCTGAATATTGCCAAAATTTAAAAAAAAAAAATTTAAAAATTGATTACTAAGCTCTAAAAACCCATATAAGTTGTTGGCATTTGAAGGCCAAATTATAATTAATACAGACATTCTATAGTAATGTCAATAATATGTTGTAACATTTAAGATTTTTGAACTTCAGTGCAATAGAACGAACTCAGGTGTAATCTTTGTATTGCAGAACAGACCTGTGTGTCATTTCTTTGTATGATGATGGAAGCTGACACTATGACACATTCCATAGTAATGGCAATGGGCTTACCAATGCCACTCTGAACGTGTGCTGGAAAAGAATGTCGGTAGGTGAGATATGTGTCAAGTGTTGTGATGTTAGTTGCTGTTGAATATGTGTTAGCTTGACATTGAGAAAGTGGAGCATGCCAGCATGCAGCCTAACTGATAGACCAGCGCACTCGGTCTCACTCACACACCCGTGCAGACACATAACTCATCTCCCCAGACTCACATCAATACTGCGCAAACATGTACGTATGTGCACAAACACCAGGGCACATATTCTGAGCACACAACTCATAGACACACACACATACAGCTCAGCAATGGTAGGTCGAAACCCGTGGGATTGACTGTCATTAAAGGGTGTCCTGCGTAAATATTTTCCCCCCATGCTCAGCTCGGCTCACCTCAGCTCTGCACACACACACTCCATGTCTATATCCAAGTCCACATACCCTCCCCTCTCTAGGGGATTTCATGTGGCTACAGCTGTGTGCCTACTGGCACTGGCAGCAGGAGGCACAACAGAGAGAATATAGGGGAGGATATGGAAATGGAGAGATTGCAGTGAAAAGGCATGTTACCATGGAAAAGAGGACAAAAACATGAGAAAGGAAACTGTGCACTCTCTCATACGACCATGATATTTTTTCTTCCCTTTTTTTATTTTCTCTCCTCCGCTGCCTGCAGACCAGTTTGAATGTAAAAGAGTGATAATCTGAAGTGTGACCACTGAGGCGGAAAAGGCAACTATTGAATGCCTTTCTTACCTCGGCAGGCCAGTCACACAGCACCACGAGCAGCACGAGAAGTTCACCAGAATGCAGATGTATGTATACGCACAAGGACCGGCACAACATAAGCAAACAGAATCACACGAGTGAGCACGGGCAGCTTTGCACACACACATATTCACTCGCACAGAAACGCACAAATAAATAGTGAATGAGGCTGCCAGGGCGGAGACTTGCCATAGCTCAGCTCACAGCTCTTTGCCCTTGTGCCTCAACCTCAACCTGTCACTCTGTGTTTTAGTCCCTGCACCACCATTCCACTGTAAGCAGCCAACACAATTTTGGGTATTGAGGTGGTGAAGAAACTGTCCACCACTACCCATTTGGCCTTTTCAGAGCTTGACAGAAAGGACTGGAGGTAAAAATATTCTGCATTCTGTCCAGCCAAGATTGAAAACGGCTGGAGTGCTGCTGTGAAAGGGGAATGTATATAGTCCTTGTTATTAGGCCGGCCGGTCTGAAATGAGGTTGACACTGTGCCAGACATTGAGATGTTTTCTGTCACTTTGGGTTTTTTTTTTTTGTTTCATCTGCAATTCAATATGATACATTAGTGTTCCAAATGGAGGCAGTGCAATAGATATTAATTACTTGTCTATTACAGTTTGTGACACTATCAATCTGTTATCAGCTGGCTTCACCAATGACTGAAATTAACTGTCACTTTTCAATATCAGGCAAGTCATCTCCATGCTTTATTGCCTTCATTACAATGTTCAGTTTTTAAATAGTATCCCCATAAGATCGGAGCATAACCCAGACGTTGGCGAACACTCTCGCAAAAGATGGATGTCACGTCATGTTTGTCTTTGCAAAGTTGGTAAATATCATATTTAATGTGTAAATGTTGGTATCAGTATCAAACAATTTGCAATCAAACACCTTCCAGGGAATGCGAATGTGTTGTGGACTCAAGTAAATAATGGGATTGCGGCCATATCATGGTCTCCGGAAGTTCATGTATATTTGATAGGGCCTGCCAGATGTGGCCTTGGATGTGTGGATGTGTATCAGCAAGCAATCTCTTGCGCTGAGCTCACAGAAATTAGATTTCATCTCAGGCCCAAAATCTAATACACAGGCTTATATTTACTCACAGTTGCAGAGCATCATAAGCCAATATGACCCTATAGAGGGGCGACAAAGCTGCACAAAATACGGTTAAATGAAAATGCTTTGAGCCAACTGTTCCGAAAGCCATTGATGCTTCTTTGCTGTAAACTACCTACAATTGTAGTTGTTTCTCCTCTGAATGAATCTAAACTGTCAGAAAAAAATAAAACTGACAAAAGCCCATTGACAAATGGAGTAACAAAGTTATTTCAGGTTTTCTTGTTTTCTTGGCTTTAATGGAGAGCCCGTCTCCTAAAAATTATGTTCCTCTACAACTAAACTCCATTTTCAGTTATGTTTTCGAGGAAATGTATTTTCTTCTGATTGTTTGAGACACATCACTAATACGTTTATAATCAACATAACTTTGCTGTTTATTGCATTGCTTTTCTACTCCCTCTCTTTTTCACACAATCATGTATCAGATGCGGTGTGAATTGTCACCTTGGTAACCCGGAAAATGGAGGAGAAGCTTTAAGCATGTTGTGAGAGTCGCATTTTCACCCAAACAATGATATTTTATTAATATAATCAAGTAGTTTTGATGTCTGAGTCCAACCAAGCTCCTCGAACACCTCAAACATGACATTTTTTTAAACCAACTCTTGCATAACCAGACCTATCTCTGATCTGTGTTGGTGCTGAGGAACGGTCTGGCTGCACCTTAATGTCATTCTGCTGTGGTAGTATATAAAAAAGCCCTGGATTATTTGTATTATTTAAACCAAGCACAGTAAGCTTGGGTGGTGCTGAGCCCAGGATGTAGCAATGACGCCCCTGCAATACAGTGACAGGCAAAATTGTTTTGGTGAAACATTCGCACAACTGGAGACAAGCACTGCATTAAAATGGTTTATTTAGCAAAAGCAGGTCTGTTTTATTGCACAATCCAAACTTTCAGCTACAACTTGCCATTTTCAGTGTGTAGTTTGCTCCTCGGAGGGTGTTGTTTTCTATAGCAAAGGGGATTTAAAAAGAAGACAGACTTGTGAAATGCATGGTGGAAATAAAAGACCTATTGTCTACATCCAGTGAGTCAGACTATCCAAGACTTAACAAAACAATTTTGGTCCCTAAACCTTACCAATCCTCTGGCATTCATATTGCTGTGAAATGGTCTATTTCAACCCAAATCCTGATATTTTCAGAAATCTAATCAGAGCAGTTTTGGTGTCTATGCCCAACCAAACACTGAGTGTAAATAAAACTTCAGTCTAACAATAATGGTTCCACATTGGACATGAACTCCAGTCTCCTGGGTCCTGTGTTGGACTTTCTGGCTCTCAGAAAGTGGAGACAATTCTGTCATACTGTTGTTTAGTCAGGAAAAAATATGTTTCTTACAAAATGTAATTGAGAATACAGTTTAGTTGTGTGTGAACATAAATTCTGGGAGACAGGATAGCAATGGAAATCGAATAGTTTTGACATTGATCTTACAAATGGGCATTAGGAAGAAAACAGTAGTCTTTTAGTTCCAGTCATAACTCTGAGGTATAGCTCTAACTCAAACCATACAGAAATATCTTGTTGCTACTAATTTAACTCCACCAAATCACACTCTGAAATTATTTCAGAGCCATTGCATTGAGCATTAGAACAGCGCATATTCGAGATGAAATGGTTGCATGAGTCACCCAATACGTTAAGATGCCTGTGTCTTCATCACAATGAATGCAAAGTCACAGTTAGCATGCGGAGTGCCATTTTCCTATGCAGAGAGCCGCTGCCTGCCTTGAATACTCTCCAGGGACAATAGCACACACAGAGGAACTTTAAGAGTCTCATCACTTTTTTTCTTTTCTTTTCCTTTTCTTTCCCTTTCTCTGCTATCCTCCCATGACCTTCCCCTTTTTTCCCTCTCTCCTCTCCTCGTCAGTGACACAATGAGAATAGATGCTGGCAGCTCAGTTCATCCATATGTGTGTCTGTTTGTCTTGCTAAGATGTATTTTCTAGTTTGTGAGGCAGATAAATGTGTAGTCAGCACGCTTTTGTTCAGAGGACGCAAAAAATGAAGGATCTCAGATTGATGACTACTTCGGTCAACACATTTTTAATCTCTATTACTAAAGTCAACATCTCAGCAACTCACTGTATTTCCTAATCAAAATAAAAACATTTGAATGGATTAATCTAGATTAGTTTTCGCAGCAGATCGATGCTCGGTGGCTGAAAGCTGAGTTCAGATAGGCTGCACAAATAGCTCTTAATTGTTGGGATTTCCAGTTGACTTGATTTGTTCAAGTAGATTTTGTGAAAGCCGCCGTTGCCAATGGAACTTTTCCAGGCCATTTTTACAGCACAACATGTCATAACCCAATTGTCCCGACGTCCACTTACAGTAAGTGACCGTGGTGGCTAAAGAGTCTGCCACAGTAATTGACTCAGTGGGAGTTTACAGTATGAAAGCAGACATAGTGTTCTCTAGGGATGGGCTGTTGTGACAGTGTTGCTATCTCTCTGCTGTGCTTTTCTCACCACATACTATACAGGCTGCTCACACAAGCAGATAGAAGCATACAGGCACACACACTCCCTATATCCAGACAGGCAGCTGCCGTCCTCAGACGGGGCCACAGCCGAGTTCTCATCACATTCTTAGCGCGGTCCCTTCCCAAACCCGAGTCTCAATTTTTAATGTGTGCCCGAAAAGGAGGGAGAGGCGCGGGAGACGTATATCCCTCCTATTTTTGTTTGCATGGTGTGCCGCCTTGAATTAAACAAAGCTTGTGTTGCTTCTGGCTGCAGGGCTACTGGCACAATGGGCAGAGCCGGGAACAGTGGTGTCAGACATTGTGAGAGAGGAACACACAGAGTGACATAGGCACAGCGAGGAGAATATGTTTACGCTGCTGGAGCCCTCGCCCGGCCTGGCACGTCCATGCATGGTACAATAGTTAATCAGCTCGGACACTGCTACTGCTGGTGTGACCACTGACCCTAAAAGGCATCAGTAATAGAGGGGGTCTTTCTAATAGGAAGAGCACTGTAATGTTGAGAGGGGAACAGGAATTACAGCACATCCAGGGGAGTATTTTTCCCCATGATATCCTCGGGTTCTTGTTCATTATTGGTGGTTTAGATTAAAAGGGTTGTTGATGTTCTTGTTCAGAGGAAAAAAAAGCTGCTTACTAGGTGCTGCATGTATGGTGCTTAATGACCTTCCTGAATTCTATACGTGTTTGTTTCTGTGCGTGTGCATAGTATTTATGTGGGTGGGTTGTTGTATAGTATACATATATTAAACATCGCCTGCAGGTATTTTCTGTGTAAGCTACGAGTAGGATGCGACTTCCCTGGAGAAAGAAACGATATTTACAGGATGCACATGTGTAGCTAGGCCAACATGTTTGAGCTCTGTGTTGCGTGAACACCATGCACATTGTTTGCCTTTGTATGTAGGCTACAATCAGATTGGGGACATATCCTTTCCTGAACCAGACTCAAAGGCTTGTAAGCGAGTGATCTGCTGTTTTGGAAGTCTGTGAAAAAGGCCAGAGTAAGCAGTAAGCTTCCACCCACCTCCTGCTTTTAGCCGGGGTTTGTGCGTATCCATCTCAGTTTCACCTCCCGTACCCCTACAGCTCACAGCTAATTTGTTTCTGTAAGATTTAAGCACTTGGACTGTGCTCTCTCTGTCTCTCTCTGTCTCTCTCTGTTGGTCTCTCTCTCTCTCTCTCTCTCTCTCTCTCTCTCTCTCTCTCTCTCTCTCTCTCTCTCTGCCACTCTTTCTTTACTTCCTTGCTTCCCTCCAGGGGGTGTACACCCTTTGTGGTAATTTGTCTGTCACAAATGCAACTGCACCCTCTCTGTGGCTTTCCATGGCCCCAAAATGAGTTTCAGCCATCCCATCTTGGCTGTCAAAGGCAAGATGTCACCAAGAATAGAAGCTTCCCATCCTTTCACATTTCATGGCTGAATTGTCATATTTGTGTGTGACTTATATCTTTGACCCTCCCATGCTAGACATATTTTACATCTGATTTGTACTTATGGAGCTTTGCTTCCTTGAAGCCAGCACACTCTTTGTCTCCGACTGTCACTGCTCGCTGCATATATAAAAATGAACCAAGCTTTGGGGCTGCTATACAATGCAGATGGGGTGTAAAATATGATGCATATATTTAGAAACAACAGGAGTCAGATGTTTTTCCCTGTTTCGGCACAGCAGCCACTTGCACAATTCTCCCTTGAAAACCAGTTTCGGTGGGAGCTAAAAGCACTAATCATTTCCTCTCAGCACACTGATCTGAAATCTATTTGTGGACACAGTAGGAGAAGGGAGAGGAAATCAGAAAACATCTTCAACATCTTGTCTCATCTAATGAGATTAGCAGAGCTGCTTACACAGTCATGACATGGAGATACACACAGATAACCCTGTAATAACTCATTATTCCTCGCATTTCCACAATCGACACCTAGTCAAGGCTCGCTGACAGCGCGTGTTGTTGTGTGTACACAGCTATCAGGCGAATCTATGCGCTGCACCAGTATGGAGTGAGCTTGGTGAATACCGCTTCAAATGCCACAGCACAAAGAGAGCTAGCAGTAGAAGGACACAGAGATAGCATTCTCTGCCTTTCAGAGGCTGCAGCATTAGTGACACATGCATGAGTGCAAATGGGGAAAAAAAATCACCGTGCAAGCTCTCTGTTTCTCTTGCCATGGCAGGGTGGCTGCAAGGGGAAAGAATGAAAGAAAGCAGTCTGTTTGCATGCAGACATGTGAATTCATGAGAATGCACAGATGTCATCAAAAGAATACAACAAACAGCTAAACAAATAGTGTTTTCTTGATTCAAGTGCACATAACATCAATAATAATATAAAATTGTTGAGCAAACTCCTCCTTCGTTTGTTGAAATTAAGATTTTTTTCCTTGATGACATTGTCTGTATTCATATTTTGCATAAGTGTTATTTCTCATAAAGAGAATGTCAGCGGCAGAAAAGCAAGCCTGCATGCACTCTGTGATTGTTTCATCCATCAAACACATTTCCACGTTTTTCTGGCTTCCAGCAACTACAGCAAAGTACTTAAAAGCTGCCCTAACCTTCATCTAAGTGTCATAATAGATGTTATTTAGCCAGCAGTAAGTGAGTGGGTACATATGTATTTATGCCTGCGATTCTGTCTGTGGGCATCAAAACTGGATCAGATAGGATGCTGAAGTAAATGGCAGCATTATCCTGCTGAGAGTGCCAGATCCAATTTGTCATATTGGACAATACAAGATAGACGCACCAGAAAGTTTTGACAATCACAATGAAATATTTGAAATTTTCAGCTTAATCTGCTTTAGTACGTATGAAAACGCACACACTAATCTGAAATGTAGTAAAACCCCACCCACACCAATCAGAGGCTGAATTAAATTCCGAGAATTAGTCCACAAACACTGTTCGCCTCAGGTGTGCTGTGCATGCCTGTGATTAGCAGGCAGATTGATGAGTTCAAGGAGGAGCAGTGGCCCTGTTGTGCTGTGCGTGCAGACAGAAGGAGGTCAGTGTGTGTGATGATGAGGCCTGGAGTGTGTGGTATTGACCACTGGATGTCACGTCGTGATTAGTAGGAGATATCACACTCGCTGGGCTCAGATGCTCATCGATCCTTAAACCTGGGTACAGCCTGTCAATGGGGTCATTTTTATCCTCCTCTCCTCTCCCCTCCTCTCCCCTCCTCTCCCCTCCTCTCCTCTCCTCTCCTCTCCTCTCCTCTCCTCTCCTCTCCTCTCCTCTCCTCTCCTCTCCTCTCCTCTCCTCTCCTCTCCTCTCCTCTCCTCTCCTCTCCCGTCTGCCTCATGCTTTTTCCCATTTCCTCTTCACTCCTCCACTAATACCTTCATCTTTCCCCGGTCTTCCTCCACTCACCCCACGTTTCCCTCTTTCCCTCCTCTGTTCTGCTTTCCCATTCCCTCCCTCTTCCATCCATCCACCCTCATGGATCAAACTCTTTATCTGGCCTAAGCCGCAGCCTGCAGGCAAGCAGGCAGTCTCTATAGAGACTGGAGCAGAAGACCAACAGCTTCAAACAACATTATATAGGGCTGGCATGAAGCATGTCTCACACTGATAGATGAAAACACAGGCTTCTCAGACACTGTCTCTTTATGGACATGATGAAACACAAGCAGGGCAGTCCTTCTGTTTCAAAGCTCACTGCTCTTCACTTAAATATTGCTACAACACCTCCTGGGATGTAAGACAGGCTAAAGTTTTCTACAAATTAGGAAACAGTGCACCTTTGTGTTATGATCAATACAGAAAAAAACTGTTTCTGGGTGGAAGATGCATTTTCTTTGGCAGCTATCCTGCTGGATCATCTGTTATGAAACCAGTCCTGAGTAAATCTGGTGTAGAGAAAACATGAAGCCAGGTATTAGAAATAGCTGCAGCCGTGAAAGAGCAAGTAAAAAGAAAATCATGCAATCAATCAATTGTAGTGAATCCAGTTAAAGCCATTTTGTGTCTTTTTTCATTTTTAATATTTAAGCAAACAGATACTACAAATAGCATTGTTACTTGAAGAATGCTCACACTCAGTTCCTGGTTGCCTCTGTGCTTCAATTTACAGTATCTTCTCGTAGCTTCTGGGAATTGTGGAAGTACATTCAATGGCACTACTACTGCACCTTGTCCTTTTTCTGATTCCGTCAGCATCGTTTTGAAGTTGATGAGTTCAACATTGGGCGGAAATTTTAATGGAACAGAAAAACAATGTAGGTGTTGTTTCAGGGCTGCCAGACCAATGTGAAATTACCCATGGACTAATGCATGATCAGACCAGAGGCACTTGTGTTTAAGTGGATGCAGCCTGTAGGCTGTAGCCATGGAGACAGCAGCTTTAACCCTGTGTTATGAGACTGCAAATGGCCAAGGATATACAATTAGGCAAATTTTATAAGTATTCATCTCCCAGCCGGCTTTAAATATTTCACATGAGATTAAGCACTTCTTATGTTCCCGTAAATTGGAAAAAAAGTAACACTGCGGATTCCTGGAAGGTGATGAGAGTTATAAGACAAAACCAGCCCTGAAACAGAAAGAAAATAAGAGCCTGAGTGAAATGCAGCAAGAGAGGCAGAGCAGCATTTATTGGGTGTGTCCAACTGAGCGCTAGCCTAGTTTGACTGTAGACGAGAGAAATGTTTGCAACAGAGGGGGCTCTGCATAGTCCACGGGTCTGTGGAGATTTGCTTACAGTGAAGAGATGGTGGAGGTAAGATGGCTCAGAGGATTCAAGCTCCGCTGAATGCAGGCTCATGTCTAATAATCAGCAGGGAGGAACTCAGCGTGGTCCCTCAGAAAAGGAGACGGGGAGAATGCGATACAGAGCGAGAAAAACAGAGCAGAGGGAAGATTGAAGGCGAGGAAAAAGCATGTACAAGATCTAGTGGAAGTTGTGGGCGAGGAAGAAAAAAAAGAGAGAAGTACATGTCCCTGTGGCCACGTTACTTCTCTCTTGTGATGGCTTTTATGTGTATGAGAAGAATTTTGATAAGATTTTGCTGCTTTCCATATTTTCACCCCTATTATCTGTTAAAGTCATGTGGAATATTGTTAGTAAAATGAATCACTGACCTATAAAAAGAGACTTGGGCAATACAAACTTTCAAGGTCATCTGATAGACGTCACTTTAACTCCGCTGTTATCTTTGTTAATTTTTTTCTTTTTTTGGATGCCATTGTTAAGGTTGTAGTGGCTTTTCTGGTTTGCTTTTTTTTAACAGTCACATGTATCTCAGGGCCAGACTGATAAAAAGTCACCGCTGATGCTTGAGTGAATTTTGCCAGATGTTCCAGATTACAGAGCAGTCATTTATGGTGCTAAGTGGCGTCATCACTGACAGAACACCCTTGTCCATTAACACCGCCTGAACTCTGACACATGCCCATAGTTGCCACATAATACATCAGCAGTGATCCGCGGCAAAAGCCACATCACGTTACTCTCACTCCAGTGATGCAGCATTGGCTCATTAGTATCAGCATTTCATCCATACTGTTATTGTCACAACAACTTGTTTGTTTGAGCCTGTGGGCGTGTTTGAGCATCTCTCTAACCAACACGGTGGTCGTCATACCCCCAAGGTCAAGCCTTTTTTATGTATTTATTTATTTTTTTGTTGCCATCATCTGTGAATTATCTCCACAAGCCGCTCTACCAATCCAGGGTCTGAACCACATGCCCATTTAACGGATGTCTAGTGAGGGGGCAGTGCGGTCGAGGTCAGCAAACCGCAGCGCAGTGGCGGCTGCAGAGCGACGCGACAGCATTTTAGCAGGGGCCCAATGAGTGATTACCTTGGAGCTCCAGTCATAATTCAGCGTGACCTCAATCTGCCAGCAACGCTATGGCTTGATGGATCTGCTCACAGTTTGGGTGTCGGGTTCTCGCATGTCAAACACAGGCAGATAATGATAGGGCTATCTGTTGCTTTTATAAAATAAAACATGCGAGATACGAATGCGACACACATGTTGATGGCGCTGCGTCACGCGCTCTCTGTTCGACTTGTCGGGAGTGAGTAGTCATTTCTAGTGCAGATGTCAGAGTAGATGCCGAAGACATAACAATGTCACAAATGGTTAACCTCTATCATGATGATGTCTGTCGTCCGTCATTCAATTCATCTTCTTTGTGTGTTATCAATCAAAGTCAGTGCAAATGCATGCACGCACATACACACGCAAACACACACATGTGCATTCACAGACATATTCACCTCCCAGTGTGGATAATTAGTGAATTCCCTCAGTGGGTGATAAAGCCTGTGCTCTTCTCTCCTCTCTCTCTGACCTTCCCCAGTGAGCTTCCTACCACAGTGGGGCTCATCACACACAGCTCTAATACATATTTATCGGTCCAGTGACAGCTCATGTGCACTGGATTTATATGTTTCTCAACAAACAATAGTAAAGCTCCAGTCACTCTTCCTCCCTTTCATCAACCGAAGCGGGAGATAAATCCAGGAGTGTCAAGCTGGCTGCAGCCTCCTCAGCAGTCGGCCATCTGTTGGTTCGGGTGCAGGTAGACATAGGACCAAGCAGAGCTGCATTGAAGCAGTTCTCCTCAATTACGAGGAGCAGATTTGATGTACGTATGTCTGTCAAATCGCCTTTGCAATCACAGGAACTTCTCTGCTGGCAAACGATTTCCCTCAGCAACTTCTGATCAAAGACATTCAGAAAGTGGCTGTGGCATGGCTGGCGGCATTGGGATTCAGGACAGACTCCCTGCACCATGACTGGCTCTGTTTGCACAGCGCAATCTGAGTTGAGATGTGAAGAGAGGCAATACCACTAAAGAGTGGAGGGGAGGGGACGGGAGGGGAGAGGAGGAAGAGAGGGGAGGGATGGCAGGATTAAGCCCCAGCCCCCCTCCCTGCCTCTGAGCGGCCATCTTTCATCTTGCGACTGCCCCTCTAATGCTTTCAAGTGGGTGAAACCCTCGACATCTGCTTCCGCTCCCTGGGACACGGCACAGGCCACCATCCTGCAGAGATGCACAACCACAGGACAGCTCAGAGGGCAGTGTCAGGGCAAGGCCACTGGAAGCTGATGGTCTCATCCATGTAGAAGGAAATGCACGATGCGGAAACACAGGCACCAAATTTGATTTTGTGCACCGAGGTTAAATCAGACACTTAC
Organism: Dascyllus trimaculatus; assembly: GCA_024666655.1. Lineage (NCBI taxonomy): Eukaryota > Metazoa > Chordata > Actinopteri > Pomacentridae > Dascyllus > Dascyllus trimaculatus. Next base: position 16,467,296 of record CM045457.1, read on the forward strand.
ATTCAGACATGGATTGAATTCTATCAAAAGGCACATCCAGAACCAGAAATCATTGTTCAGATACACAAAATGCGACTTGTACTAGTAAACAGAATCACCACAGAAACATTTCACAGTTCACTCACCCAGACACATTAATTCTACTTACTACTCGCGAACAAATAAATGTAAATAGCTCTGTAAATAAACACTTCGTCTTCGCCAAGAAGAAATAAGCCCCCCGCCGCCTCTGATTAAGACTACCAAAGTGATATATCTGGCACTTAAGACTGCTGTTTACCTCATAAACACAAAGATTTCAACACAGCCACCCACACTGACGCTGAAATATCACAAACGCAGTCTGCGTGCTTCTGCCTTTCCCTGCTAGTCTTTGTGGTTTTAATGTGGAATCGTCTAATGACTTTTTTTTAAATGCGTTCCATTTCAGGAGCATTTCATCTGCCGCAGCTTTCAGTATCACAAGTTCAGGGGAATTCCTTGACTCTGGAAGTTATACTGCCATGAGCAAAAAAGCAGCATGGTCAAGTGGTAAGAGCTTAGCCTCTGATTTCCTCTGAGTTTAGCAAAATAGCACTTGTGAATTTGTAAAACACATTACTAGGACAGATGAGTGGTGCCATCAAGAAAGGAATCGCAAGGCAATGATATGAGGGAAAGCCTGCCTGAGACAATGGCGTCAAGTTACTTTCAGCTGGGCACCGCATAGCTTGCTGAGTTAGGGCGTTACCATATAGGCGCAGGCTGCCAGAAGTGGTTGTGAGTTAGAGTCCGGCAAATGTCTGTACAGAGAGATTTTTTAAAAAACGCAATTCAGTTAATTATGAGGAAATTCTGTTTATTTTGGATCTGTTCCTTGTGATGAAAAGTAATTTGAGATTTCCTCCATGATGCATTTATTTCATTTAATTTGAGAGAGCGCCCCACGAGACTGCAGATCTGTTCACTTTGGTTCCTGAACCCCCTCCACCCGCCTCGAAAGCTCACCCACCCACCCACCCACACATACACCAAACTCCTAAGTAGATTCACATAATACATGATCTGGTGACTATTAGTTCCGTATGTGTCTATTTCTGTAATGTACAAGCAGGAGACCATGGCTTTCGCTTTAGTTTTGGTCTTCTTTCTTTGTGTGCCACCATGTTGTGTTACATTGCCAGGTGAAAATGTGCTGCTCAGTTCCTCCTGCAAATGTAGGGAGTAGGAGTCTAATTTTATTTATAGCAATCCACCCACCAACTTATGTAGAATTTAGTGATCTTTCAGGTAAAAAAAAAGACTTTTAACTTACGTAAGGCATTACTGATGCGGAGGTACTGTGTGTGTAATGACTGCAAAAAGGAGCATCTGTGTCGATAATTGCAGTGTTTGAGGTTCATCCAATTCAAGCTACCCTGTAAAGTACATTATCACCAAGAGGGAATGGGCAACAGGGTTCATATATTCAACACTTAATTTAAACTGTGGGACCTTTTATACAAGGAAAGGAATTGATTTATTTTATGGTATAGACTGGCTTGCCAGTTTGTGCATCCTCTGTTTGCAACAAAGCCTACATACCCATACTGGCAGCATCTGCTGCCGACACACATACAGATATTATTACTGAGAGTGCATATAGAGATGGATGGAAGACGGGAAGATGACAGACAGAGTGCTGATTCCTTCCCCTGTCTGGGAGCTGTCTGTGAGACCAGGCCATCTGCACATTCATTATCACAGCAATGATTCCATTATTGTTCCGTGTGGCAACAAGGACTTGCTCTGTCTGGCCTTTGTTATTCTTATCAACTGTGTAGCTGACAGCCCCCTTTTGATCATGGCAGCCACAAAATTAACAACTATCATGTAATATAGTGCATAACTGAATTATCCTCCCTAATAGTGACACATTAAACTTTATCCTATCTCTTCTTCCTTTGTCCTTGTGCAGGTTTGTTCCATAGAGCCATCATTCAGAGCGGGTCAGCCCTCTCCAGCTGGGCGGTGAACTACCAGCCGGTCAAGTATACGCGTCTGCTGGCAGAGAAGGTGGGCTGTAATGTCCTGGACACGTCAGACATGGTGGACTGTCTGAGGAAGAAGAGCTCCAGGGAGCTCGTGGAGCAGGACATACAACCAGCGAGGTACCACGTAGCCTTTGGACCTGTAATCGATGGTGACGTTATCCCAGACGACCCAGAGATCCTAATGGAGCAGGGCGAGTTTCTCAACTATGATATCATGCTGGGGGTGAACCAGGGCGAGGGGCTGCGGTTTGTGGAGAACGTGGTGGATTCAGAGGACGGCGTGTCCGGAAACGACTTTGACTTCTCTGTGTCTGATTTTGTGGACAGTCTGTATGGCTACCCGGAGGGCAAGGACACGCTGAGGGAGACCATTAAGTTCATGTACACAGACTGGGCGGACAGGGACAATCCAGAGACCAGGCGAAAGACTTTGGTGGCGCTGTTTACTGACCACCAGTGGGTTGAGCCGTCCGTGGTTACGGCTGATCTCCACGCTCGCTACGGCTCACCCACATACTTCTACGCCTTCTATCACCACTGCCAGAGCCTGATGAAGCCCGCCTGGTCTGACGCCGCACACGGGGATGAGGTGCCCTATGTTTTTGGAATCCCTATGATTGGTCCCACTGACCTTTTCCCCTGTAACTTCTCCAAGAATGATGTCATGCTCAGTGCTGTGGTCATGACTTACTGGACAAATTTCGCCAAGACTGGGTGAGTACAATTATAGTTCTTTTTTTATTTTTCACCACTTCCCCAGTAAGAGATGGCTTTCATTAGTGTTTTATTGATACCTGTATTAATAATGGTATACCATTTAGTGACTTGGCATTGATACTCTTTATTTATTTTAATCGATTTGAAAGGTGTAACAAGGTGCACAAGTACTCATTGTGCTTTTTATTCAAGTTTTATTTTAATTTTTTTTTTTCTGCTAAGGGACCACAGTAATTTGTGGAGCTGCAACAATTACACTCTCACCAGAAATTAATTACAAGCTATTTCAATCATCAAATCATTTTTTAAAGACATTTTTCAGGAAAAAGATACAAAATATTATGCAGCTTTTGTTGCTTTTCTGGTCTTCCATTACTGTAAATTTTAGTGCCTGGCCAATACTGGGGCTGATGCAAATACCAGTTTTTTGGGAGTAAAAATTAAATATATTGCTTGATATTCCCACATATCTTCATAATTAGATATACACTTGTAAAGACCACGTGTTGTATATCATGACAGTCTTAAGTTTCCAGTGACTCCTATAACTGAATTTTCTACAGTGGAATCACTGAAACACGTCTTTGTCACAAAAGACAATCATGGATTTTTACTCTTTCATAGACTTATTATAGGTCTTCTAGAAATATGACAAATTTGTCTGAGTCAAAAATATACATACAGCAACTTGAATTATCAGTTTTGGTGATGTAGAAAACTACGTTAATTAAATTTCTTAGGTTAATGACCTCTTAACTCCTTGTGTGGAATTACGTTTGACTACAGCTGCTGACTCCTCTGAGCCAGTTCAAATAGGGCCTATTTGATATATTCATCAGACTCAGCCACAAACACTACAGTGAAAAAAGTCTAAGGAGTTCAGCAAAGATTTGAAAAAACAAATCCCTGACTTGAACAGGTCAGAATAGTCACTTAGAGTCATTTCAACCATTTTTATGTGGCCTTTACAATTGTATGTAAACTTTAGTTCACAGCTGCACATGTTAGATTTATTTTTAGGATTATCGTGGAGTTGTCATTTATTAAGTTTTCAGAAATATTTTAACTAGTTAGCAGCTTGAAGATGCCAGTTGACTTTGCACAACTGTATGCTCAGCTGTGATAAGTGAAATCACAAACATATTTTTCTTCATTATGTTCTGTAAAAAAATATTGGCCCATTTCATATTAACATATCTGTAATAGACCAACCGATGTATTGATCAAGCTTTCATAAATTCAAAATGTAGGATCTTGGACAGAAAAGGAGACTTAGGAACTCAGACTCCAGAATGCACTGACAACTTTTAATAATTTTCTTGTGTTTTACTGACCAAACCATTCATTGATTAATCAGGATGATAGAAAAACCCACATTTAAAATAATCAGTAGTTGCAACTATAATAGTATACTGTTAGTCTTGTTCATCAACAGGAAGAGTTAGAGTTTGTGAGATCTGGATCGCTGACTTGTTGTCTAGCGAAGCCCACACATGAGGCACAGGGAAAATAACGATCCACCTCCTGCACATTTGTTGAGAGTAGTAAATGCACACAAGTAAGCGTGTTCTGGAAGTGTTACTTTCTACAGTTAATGATGGAGCTGTTTTATCTGACGAAGAGTTGTAACTTGACTCGAGGCCATCTCATTGAGATATTCTGGGTACTGGAGCGACTCAAGCTTAGGTGGTGACTGGCTGCAGTGATGTCTCCGCTCATAGGGGAAGCATTATTTTCATTTTGCTCTGCAACATTATCTCATTTATTATTCCAACCAGTCCACTATATAGTCCACAGGGGGTAAACCTATCAACAACATAGTCAAGCAACAGTAAGGAATATGTTGGCTGCGTGTTGGGAAATTAATTCAACCGTAGGAAAATGTCAAATGTCAGACAAATTCATCTCCGTTTAGACCAAAGAGGCATCTGTTTTGTGATTCTAACAGTACAAACACAACATATTACCACATACTATTTTTTGCAGCCCTCCTGGCAAATTAGTAAAACCAGTGATCACACAATTACAAACTTGCTAAGTTATTATTAGAAAGAGAGAGACATTCAATCTCAGTCCTATTAAAAGCACTTCTATGCTGCAGGAAAATGGAAGCTCTACAATGGATGGAACAGAGAACAAATTTTTCAACCAAGACATTTTTTTTTTTCAGATGCAACTTTTTTTTTTTTATTATTTTGCCTGGACTTCCTGGGTCGCAGTCTGAAAACCTGAGACATATTGAATCTGAGGAAGATTAAATGTTCCTCCAGAATGTGTGCTGTGCTATTCGTGCTTGGCTGACTGTTTGGGTTGAGCATGTGGGCATGGCTGCCTGGCTTTCTGTATACTTCTGTGTGTGCTGTGTGTGTGTGTTTGTGTTTGGCTGGAAATACTATCTATGCTCTATTACACTGGGGCCCAAAAAACACAAAGACTTATCAGGGAAGCATATCAAACTCTTGCCCTCGGCGGTATTGATTCCCTCAGCCTGGACCCAGTCGATCACTCGTGCCCTGGGTGACTCACGCTCCCCACCATGCTCAATTTCACCCCCACCCATCACAAAGCCTGGCCATTTTGTATGACTACTGGTAATCATTTCTAACAACTTAAATTTAATTTGACAGTCCCTGTTACCAGAGAGGTATTGATCCTGTCCTGAATGGGAAATCTTGTTCCGTTTTTTATCTGCCTCTATACCATCTGCTGTCCAATCAGGTAGCGCTCACAGCCAGTCGTCTGGCTGCTCAAACTTTGAACTGCTAATAGCAGACAAGCGCAGATGGACTGATGTCAGCTGTTTTGGCTCCTCAAGGAAAGCACTGAGGTCTCCTCTGCCTGGCAGCCATCTTGTGTCAGCACACACAAAGCTGCAATTTGTAGATACAGATGGAATTTCTTACTTGTCCTTTCAAAAATATTGTCTGTTGTTATAAGAAGAGACAGTGCGTTTAATTTTAATGAGAAAAGTTTGAGGCCTCAAGGTAGCAATGAATGGTGCTTTTTGTACTGAATGACTCCAAACTTGGATCTGTCAACTAGATCCAAGTCCAAATTAATTCAGATGAATGATGACAGTCTGTCTGTCATACCTACAACAACTCAGATTCAACACAGCAGCATGGGCAGTAAGCCTGCTCCAGCTCTAACCCGGCCTTCACCCTGACAAGCAGGAAATGTAGAAACAACAAATTGCACTTTGCTGCCGACCCCGTGTCAGTTTTGTAGATTTCCATGCCACTGATTGATTGAGATAAGGAGCAGAGTAGTGGGAGGATAAACTGATTCCTGATCCGTTGCCCACCATGTTATGTGTAGTATCCATCCTATGGTGTGTCGCCTTGGCGTAACTCCAAACAAGGGGATTACAGACAAACCACAATTAGGCACTCAGATGGTAAAGAGCCTGGGATTAGATGCCAGCATAATGAAAAAAAAGACTGTGTGCTGCTCTAAAGGGTAAATTTACTCCAGCTAAAGGAATCTACCATCAACTCTTCAGGGGGGGTTGAGGATGTAAGACATTTCCCACAGATTCTGAAGTTCATTCTCCTCATTTAGACCAAACTAGGAGATATAGATCTCTCCTCCAACACCACCCAATCCAATCTGGCTCTAGAGGACATACTTTTAATTAAGACCCAGTTGAATTCCCTTCGCCTTCGTGGTCCGTCCAACAGCCATCTTGCCTATATCTGTAAAGCAGCTCCCGCTCCCCTTCCAGATGTTCATAATGAACTGACCCAGATTGCACTTCCTGCCCCTGTCTCTAAATCGGCTGTAGAAACATGTGTGACATGATGTTGAGACACTTGGGCTGCATGTCAACAGTGTGTATCATAGCAGCATTCCCCCCAAAGCTCTTCCTGGCCCTGGCTCTCATGTGTCATCTTTACAGGGCAAATCCCTTCCCGTGCCTTTTTTTTTTTCTCCATCAGTGTCAGTGAAGCATAAAAGCACACAGAGAGTGCACACTGTCAAATCTTCTTAGTGTGTGTGTCTGCACATGTGTGTGAGTGTGATTGCGAGAGAACGTGCGTTGACACTGTGATGCTGTTCTTTCCTGAGAGTTAGGGATGTTTCGGAAGCTGGGGATTTACTCAGCTCCGAGTTATTTTCCTGGCTGCAGCGTTTGTTTTAGTATTGACAGGCAAAATTGGCCTGTGTTTTATTGCTTCTTCTGAACTGTTTTTTTTCCCAAAACTTTTGCCACAAGTCCACATGCAGCGGCTTTTACGCCTTCTCAAATATGAATGCAGGCGCAGCGATGCGACTTTACACAAAAAACACTGGCAGAACTCTTCAGAAAAGGCAGAATGATGAAACACCCTGAAAAGATCAATCATTATATATCATTAGTGCTATAAATATGTTGGTCCATCTTACTGCTACTTTTTTTTTTCCCCTGCTGGCTGGTGCTCATTTCCCCAGTTCTATGTGTGAGCTGTACCACATGCTGTGCCGGCCTTGGTGGGTAGTTAAAGAGCAGCACGCTGTCATGTGCTGAATTTTTCCTCTCATTTTCCTCCATCTTTCTTTCTCTCATTATTTTATACAAAAAAGAAAAAGAAAATCTACTCATGTATTATGTTTTCTACATGAGCTAAAATATGCAGTATTGATTTCTTTAGTGACAACGGCCACCGACCAAACAAATGTAACAAGAAAAGACTACAGAGTGTCTACAGTGCAGTTTAACAGCCAACACTCAGATTTACCACACCGCCAGTTGATTTTTCTTTTGTTTTCCTCCTGCTTGTCAATCGAACTTCCCTCCTCTGTTGGATTAGCAATACGTACACATCAGCTGTTTCTCCCGTCTGACCTCATTCACGCACAACTTCAGCCTTTTTTCTTTTTTTTTTCTTTTTTGCCCCAGCTGTCTAATAGTTACATCACTCATCCCCGATCTCCTTCCCTGTCCTTTCTCGGGATTATTCACCATTCTCTTTAGTTTTCCTTCATTAGAGCCGACTCAACCTGTACCAGGAGTCTTTGAATGCTTGGCACTGTGGAACAGCACAGCCCCCAACAGCCACTATACCTACTCCATTAAATAGGCACTCACTTGATAGGAGATTTGTAGCCAATATCCTGATTTGCATTAGAGAAGGTAAGGAAGTGGTGTGGCTTGTTAAGGGGTCTGGATGCCATTGATCGGTGTCCATGCTGTGCACTGAATGTAATGAGAGGAGGGCAGCAGGGGAGGAGAAGAAGAGGAAGTGGATCTGCATGTGTACATCTTTAAGTAAGTGGTGTTCAGATTCAAATTGGAGTAATTTCAATAAACAATGTAAATGTAACGTGCAAGAAAAATAGCAAGTCAGATGCAGTCAGAAGCTGCTAATTGGTGAAAAACAGGAGAAAGCGAGTGTAGAGAAGGTGTCGGCGGACAGGGGAGGTGTTTTGTTTGCTGCCACTCATCTAATCAAACAAATCAATAGCATCCATAATAAGCAGTGGTCCGAGAGCTGTGTCCTCCAACACTTATGCACACCCCAAAGTCACAGCGCCTCGCCCTGCATCACTTAGCCTGCTGAACCGAAGGCTGCCATTAAATATGAACCACGCATCACTCAGCCCTGTGCCCCAGCGTGCAACCACATGAAGGGTAAAAGAGCACAGCCTGATAATTTGCCTGCTCAGTGCTGGAGTTGCCCCCCTCGCGCTGAACCAAGACAAAGTCTACAAACAGAATTGGATTTCTTATAGTATATTTCTTTAAAAAAAAAATCTACAGAATGCAGGGAAAGGTGTTTGGTAACCTTCTGTTTCAGTGAAAATTACAATTAGCTCCGTACATTGTGTTACCTGGTAAGTACACAAACAACTGCAGGGGATGAATTTGTTACACAACAGTAACAACAATGACTAAAAAAAAAGAAGAAGAAGACAGCAGGCTTTAATTTTGCATATTTTTGCAGCTTAGCAAAATGAGCATCAGTGCCGCTGAATTAATGCATGTTCCTTGTTTTATATCGAGAAGCTACACTCAGCTCAGGATTCAGAGACCTTGAGTGCAGTGAAAATAGATTCTTGTCTTCTGCCTTAGGGCACCTAAACGTGTCTTTTCAGATTTGGTGATGGCTAGGTCTATGATCATTCAAGCGCTTCAAATTACATCAGGATGAAAAGGGGAAGGAGGTACATGGGAAATGAAAAAAGAAAGAAAATGATATTCATTCTTCCTCCTTATCTACCTTTTACATCAGCGCTCACAGATAGGGCATGGAATAGGTAATGAGCTCAGGTCTCATTCTGCCACATGTGTAGGTAGAGCCAAGAGCCGAGAGCCATGTCTGTCGCCCAGGTGGCACAGCGACTTATAGACGAGCTGTTTAACACTCAGAGAAAGCTTCTCCTCATATTGGCCTGGAGAGGCCTGTCGTCATCGCTCTACAACGTATACGGCTTTGTGAATCGTGACATGTCTTGTGTTCAAGTACCGCACTTGTGTGATCCAAGAGGTCATTATACCACGATGTGTCACAAATATAGTACACACACATGCGCGCCAAAGTGTTCGAGCTGACAGACATGAGATGAAGCATGCATGCAAAAAACTCCCAGTCAATCAAACGCAAACACATGAGAGCACTTAAACACGCATGGCAAGCCAAGGTTAGCGGGGGTCAGCAGGTCACTGAGGTTGGGAGGAAGGCTGAGGAGGAGATGAAGGCGATGGTTTATAGTACCACAGCCATATGAACACATCAGAGGAAATCTGAAAGGCCATTAAAACGCCTGCTTTTATGGGTGTAATAATCCCTCTCCTCTGCCTGGGAGTCCAGCCACAGCTTCAATGACCATCCAGATTAGGTGGGAGGTCTGACAGGAGGCAGGCTATCAGCTAATGCAGGGGAGCTGTGAGAGCCCAACAGGACCACAAATATCACATTATGCCAGGGCTGTTGGTGCAAGTCACAACGAGGCGTTCGCTGCAGAGCTGAGCACACGCAGTGAGCGTTTGGACAACACACTTTTCAGAGGTTTATCTCTCAAATGTTCGAATGTGAGATGATACGATCACTGCAAGGTTCAAGTGCAGAGTGTCAGCTTTAATCTGAGGTTACACAGCCCATCGCACCCTTGCCCTGTTTAATTTCAGCCCTCCAGAAGCGATGTGACAGGTTAAGATAATGTTTAATCGTTAAGCGTTTTCAGATTTTTTTTTTTTAATCTCTCATGAAAATTCCTTACTGTGGGGTAACTTCTAAAATTCCTTGGCCCGTCTTGATCAGCAGTTGGTTGATATCTTAAAGGGTCTGACTACGCTGCATCGCCCAATGAGCTCCGTCACAAACAGAGCAGGGTAACCTTGTGGCCCTCACCACACTGAGCAGCAAAGACTAAGTTCAGACCTCTCCCTCCGACAGCTCAGCTCAGGGCAGGACTTCAAAGCCACAGAGCAGCCCCAAAGTTGAGCGGCAGTGGTAGAAATTGTTCAAAGGAATGTAGCCTGTTTACTATTGACTTTGCAACAATTACCCAAGCATATGTGTGTGTAATTAGATAAGGCAGCCAGTTGTTCTCTAATGCGGCAAATCAAATTAACTAAAGATGCCACATTGATTTCTTTGTGTTCCCTAAATTATTCATCTTCACTTGCACTGAACCAGCCTGCCAGCCCGCCACCAAAGAGCTTTTCTAACTCCTCTGCACCACTGCTCCCTTGCTCCCTGCACACACTGATTGTTTTGTGAGATGCAGCCAAGTACCTTTGCAATATTTTTGCCATCACAATTTGGCAAATTGACCCTCGTCAAAGAGGGGAACGTCTGCAGCGTTATGGAAATACAGCATTCCCATTAACTGGAGACGGCTCTGACCTCCATCGCGGTTTGTTGTGTGTGTGTGTGTACATGTGTGTGAGCGACTGCGGGGGAGAAAATTTGCTTGCATGCGTGAGTGTGATGGCCCGCACAAGACTGCCGAGAGAATTCATGAAGCACGCAGGCTGCAGACAACCACGTATCAGGCTGCTCCATTGACATCCTGTTCTCTGGCATGTTGCGTGCAGGGAGATCAATATGACCTTACCTCCACCACCCGCTCCTTTGAAACTTAATTACTGATATTCAGCTACAAAGTCATCATTGTCTGGCTGTCAATATTCATTGGGGATCATTACGGGCCTAATAAAAGAGGTTATTTACGGGCTGCTCTGCTGACACCGGCCCAGGTCCAGGGATTCAGCTCCAGCCATCTCAATTTGCTTTACCCCTCTCTCTCTCTCCCCTTGCCTCCCCTCTCTCTTTTTCTCTCTCTCTCCTCTCTCCTCTCTCTGTCTCTCTCTCACCTCTCCCAGAAGCACTGACCTGAAAAAGAAAAATTGACAGCAGAGAAACGAACAGGAGAGAGGATGGACGATGAATTCTTCTGGCATGGCTTTTAATTCTCTTAACCATGTTTGGAAGGTTTTTCAGCCTGTGCCAAAAAAAAAAAGAAAAACACAGCGCTGTAGCCGCCATATCCCTAAATCCCCAACTAAATTTGAACTTTGCTTGCCACTGACATTGCAATAAGACTCACATAGGGGATATTTCATGACATTTAGAGAAATGCCGCGCAGATCCTTGCCTCCTTGCAACAACACGGGTTTTAACATCACGGCTCCAACATCAATTACAGTGTTTTCAAGGCTACAGGACTATTCTTCAGGTTTCTCAACAGAAAGTAATTTCATCAGCACCAAAAGCAATACCAAGGGCCACAGAACTCCCACTCCTGACATTGTAGAGCAACAAAGAGTTGTGTGATTGTTGGAGATCGCTATATGTTAATTCATTCAATAAATCAATAGCTTCACTGTAATTGAAATGGTTGGCCATTTGAGGCAATGTGGTGAGAGCTGAAAAGTGGAACAGTGAACTCTGTAGATCAAAAGAGGTACTGCATCCAAAAATAAATCTCTATCCTTCTCTCTTCCTCATTCTCACACACTCACACATCCTTTTTTGTCTCTCGCTTTCAGTCTCAAACACACAAACATGCTGATATCCACGCGTTCACACACCCACACACACACACACACACACACACACACACACACACACACACGAGGCTCTACAGTTCCCTTAGTGTCTTGATTAATATGGTCCACTTTACATCAGTACACTGGATGCCAATGCACACTGTGCTGCCTTCCCTGAGCAATTAGCGGAGGGGCTCCACCAGCGTTGGATTATCAACAACAAGATGCCTCCTGACGCGAGCCCTAAAGCCTGCTGACTTATTCATACGTGTTTACTTTAAAAGCCTCTGCCCTGGTTTTTGTGGGTGGGCTGCCTCAGAACTGAAATAATAACAACATCTGGGGAGAGAGGAGAAGGGGAATGAGAGAGACAGGAGCATTGTGCCCCACAAAGAGGTGGCTGAAAAGGGGAGACTGACGACGTCCTGCTGCACGTGGGCCTGGAGAAAATGAGCAAATAAGAGAAATCAGTGTCAGATGATGCAGTAGCCAAAAGTGTGATTTATACCGCAGCATGCACACCTGGATCAATTATTAACTGCAGCTACTGGCTGGTTGGTTGGTTGATGTGGGTTTGTGCTCTTGCTATTGTGGATTTCGAAAAGCAAGATCAATAAATTCTCCAGTCGCTGAGCCCCTTTCACTCCAAAATGTAAGCTGTGACTCATGTTGTCTTTCTAATATTTGTATGTGCTTCTGTCCCCACATGAATGTCGAGGCATGAATAATTAAATGTACTGTCAGAATCTCCTTTAACACCCTATCACGTCTCTCTCTCTCTTTCTTGTCCACAGGGATCCCAACAAACCAGTTCCCCAAGACACCAAGTTCATCCACACCAAGGCCAACCGTTTTGAAGAGGTGGCCTGGTCCAAGTACAACCCCCAGGACCAGCTGTACCTGCATATCGGCCTGAAGCCACGCGTGCGCGACCACTACCGTGCCACCAAAGTGGCCTTCTGGAAACACCTAGTGCCCCACCTGTACAACCTCCACGACATGTTCCACTACACCTCCACCACCACCAAAGTGCCCCCGCCAGAGACCACACAGAACACCTTGTCCACCAAGAGGCCCAATGGGAAAAACTGGCCATTTAACACCAAGCGGCCCCCCATGTCCCCGGCCTACAACAGCGAGGACAAAGACTCTTGGGGCGATGATGAGGAGACAGGGCCGCTGGTGGTAGAGAACCCACGGGATTACTCTACAGAGCTCAGCGTCACCATCGCTGTGGGAGCCTCACTGCTGTTCCTCAACGTCCTGGCTTTCGCTGCGCTCTACTACCGCAAGGACAAGCGGCGGCAAGACTCCAGCCACGGGCAGCCCAGCCCACAGCGCCAGACCACCTCCAACGACATTGGCCACCACGCGCCCGAGGAGGAGATCATGTCATTGCAGATGAACCAGACGCACCACGAATGCGAGGCGGGGAACAGCAACGAGGGGGCACTGCGCTTGGCCTCATTGCCTGACTACACACTCACTCTGCGACGCTCTCCAGACGACATCCCCCTCATGACCCCCAACACCATCACCATGATCCCCAATTCCCTGGTGGGCATGCCCAACCTGCACCCGTACAACACCTTCACAACCGGCTTCAACTCCACCGGCCTGCCGCACTCCCACTCAACCACCCGCGTATAGCTTTAAGGAGGCCAGGGGCAGCCGGCGCAGGCGGGGGAGGAGGAGGAAGCAGCGGCGGGGCGGAGAAGGAGGAGCAGGAGGATGAACGAATGGAAGAGAGGATTGTGTTTTATAAATATCACAGGGAAAGGGGGAGGGCTGTGAGGGGGAGGGGAGGGGAGGGGAAGGGCAGGAGACGGATTAAAACGTGAGGAGATTTAACTAGACTTTTACTACGAGGAGAGTTGCTGAGAGCTCTCTATGGATGTCAAGTTGTGCAGAGCTGCCAAAATCAAACTGCTTCCCTTCTCCTGAACAGGGGAGGGAGTCTTTCTGCAGTGTTTTTTTCTAAAATAATCATTTTAAAAGCCTTTTTAAGCAGACTGAGGAGATATCAACACTTTTTTTCTTGAATTCATAACAAAAACAAAGAGAAGTGCTTTTTATTTCCCATCCCTTCCTCCTGCGGGAGACACATCTAGAACAATGGCCTCTACGTCAATATTCGCAAAATGTTTTTAATTGCTTCTTTGTTTTGTTTTATGTTTCAATGCCTTACAGAGCTTGTTCTTTTTGTCATTATTTCTATTCCCTGAGACTATTCCATGTGGAGTGTGTTACAAGCAGATGAGACTCAAAGATGAGAGACTGAATCCAGGATGGGAATCTAGAGGATATGCAGATGTAGAGATTCTAAAACCCATTTTGGGCAACTCATTTTTTTCTGTTGCGTATCAACACAACAGCCACACAAATGGTGTTATCTTTTTTTTTTCTTTTTTTGGCTCATATAGAAATGATTTGTCTGGGACAGCTCTTGCCGGGAGATGAGAAGGCCAAGAGATAAATACTATGTTACTGTGATTGTTTTGTTAAGAAAAAAAGTGCATCTTTTACAGCCAATTTATCTGTTAAGCTATCTGATATTATCTCCACAAAGTGTGCACGTACACATGCTGCTTAGAGCACCCGTGTGTTTGTGTGCATGTGAAAATGATTTCTCATTCCTTGCGTGCAAGCGTAGTGAAGAGGCTGAGATAAAGGAAGAGACACATTGTCGGAACTTGCAAATGCAAGAGTGGTGAGTGAGCGAGTCTGTGTGTGTGTGATCGAAAGTGTGAGACTGTGTGTGTGTGATTGCGAGTGTGTGTGTGTGTGTGTGTGTGTGTGTGTGTGTCCGTGCACCTGTTTTTTTGTTTGTAGGTTATATAGTGTGGTTTTTTTTGGGGGGTGGGGGCTGAGTACTTTCTCATGTTGTTGATTTTGGTTCATCACAAGTAGTGTTTCTGCTGCGTCTCTGGGTGTCTGTCTTTGCAAAATAGCACTTTTGTTATTTTTAAAGTTATATATGTCTAATTTTGCTTAAAGATTACAAAAATAAATCTATTATTTTATGTGTAAGAGAAAAAAAATAGCTAAAGATTCAACTGAACTAACTGACATGATTCCATTGACTTTGTAAGAGTTTCCTCTTCAAAAGCAGACAGTGGCCTGTTTGCACTGAATAAACCTACATCAGTGCACACTTGTATTTCTTTGAATATATATATATAAATATGGGCATACATACATATATGTATAGGGCTTCTATGGAGATATCAGTCCCACTTACAAAACAATTAAAACACTGTTCAGACTGAAAAGCACCAACACAAATAATTTCTATGTATTGTTGTTGTCATTTGAAACATACCAGGCCAAGACCACTCTAGGTGTCTTTGTAAGAGCTCTATATGTATATTTATGTATAAAATATTTAATATTTATTTATGTATACCAGATGCATACATGCTGATTGTGCCATGTGCCAAATTAAAACTGTAAAAAAATGAAGAATATAAAGTTTCACTAAACTTTCTTTTCTCTCTTGATCAAAGTTCTTTTCCTCCCTTTTATGACTTTTTATTATTTCCATTTTGAATGAGTTAAAAAAGAAATATTCTTGCAGCAAGTGCAAGGCTCCCCCCAGGACTTCCTCTCTACCGCCCCTCTTCCTCTCTCCCCTCCTCCTCCTCCCTCTCTCCTTTTCTCTCGCTGAAACCTTTGAGAAAAACAGGCTAACAGCTTGGGGCCTATCTGCGTGCATAACTCCAGATTTTACTGTAATTCATGCAAAGTAGTGCTGCAGCAATGGGAGATTGTGAAAAGATTGCCTTGATGTACTCACGTTGCATCCTATTATATGTTATTCTTGAGGAGAAAACTGGAGTTATTGATTCTGCGAGTAAAACTGACAATTTTCATTAAGTACCTTGGCGTAGCACAGATTGTCTGCTGCATTACAGTGAGGAGCCGTAATGCGACCTAACCAGTGATCCTAGATCAGCGTTGCAATTTTTAGATACTTCATGCACGTAGACCTCAACATTTTTATGAAGTATTTCATTACAGCTTCCCTTGGTATTTAATGGTTGGAGACGCAGCAGAGCGAGAAGCACAGTCTGGTCAGCTCATCGCCGATCCTGCCAGTAGCATAAAGAGAGAAGGGGTTATTTGAGGGAAATTGCTTGGAGACTGATCTATATGAGTCATCTCGTTTTTGCTCATCCTGCCTTATATGGGGCTCACCTCCTAATCAGCCACCGTCTTCATCTGAGCCACAGCCACTACGAAAGAAACAAGCAGTTGGTTTCTACCTGGAGCTGCCTCATACATACAGAAACATTTAATAATGGCTCTCTGTGTGCTTACATGAGAAGTAAGAACTTGTTTTAGTAGCAATAATATCAGCAGAACCTTGTTATGTGACGTAAAATGAAGAAACATCATGTCACCAGTGACATTTTCAAGAACAAAGCTATTTTTTACAAAATACTCCAGACTACAAAATGGATGTAACCTTTTCTTGCTGAGTACAAATAAGTTCTTTGAGGGTTAATTCTCCCAGATTATATAAAAATGTTCTTTTTACTCAATTATTTTCAAGCAAAGGAACTCTTTAAACATCTGTTTCATGAGGCAGGTGCATAGGAGGGATAAGCATATCCAAAGGTTTCAATCAGACTCTTGCAGACTGTCTAATTAGCAAAAAGTTAGACAGTGTGTGGGAGTTTGACTGAAACTTACCTATTTTGGTGTCTAATTCAGTCGGCAAAATCCACAGCTGAAAAATTTAAATTGCAGTTCCTCCAATGGCCACTTGGGCCTGGTTTCAAAAGCAAGTCAATCCCAATAGACCCACATGGTAAAATGCCCAAATTTACAAATTTAAACATATATTAAGCCTTGTACAAAACCAATTTTGTACTCGTAAGCTAATTTCCCCATTTATGATAATGATATGGGGTGTGAATTTTTATGTAACTCCTCCTTTTGAATTGTATTAAGGCCTAAAATTATGCATAATTAAGAGCACTGTTGCTTTGGTACTGCCAAGAGAGCGGCAGACAAAGCCACCACACCGAGTTGCAGGAAATCTGTGGGTGACGTCGTAGAGGAAATAAACATTTTTGCATACAGTCCGTGATCTAATCATGCAGAAAATTTAGGTTTTATTTATCATGGTTTTGAGGAACCGAGATTTTTTGCACTCACCTCAATACAACAAAACTAAATAGAATTTTGCTTGTTGTCCTAGCAACAATCAGGGAAAAAAAACAATTAGGAAACACTCTTTTAAACGTTGAATCATAATAAGGACTATTTTTGGCAGAAAAGAAGCTCAAAATGAGATCTGTGGATTCTTGTTTCAGATTTCTTTTACTCCTGCAATCAATATTTTTACATTTACAGTGGATCAAATAAGTGTACGATCCATAGGGACTAACTCACAGGTAGCCACCCAGCTGTGAAGCCTCCCTCGCTACAATGATGAAATACATTTAAGCGTATTTCATCAAGTTTCAGTACCTTTACTGTTTTCACTGTTTTGGCTCAGTCTCGCTGCCCTGGTTCTCATGGTTTCTCATTTGAAAGGACAGCGAATATTGGACAGGTGGCCAGAAACAGCACTCCAAATAAATGCTAATGTTGCTCTGTCCCTGGTGGATGTGTGAATAAGCAGCTGTTTGCTAACAAGTTTACAACATGTGATGTGTGGCCAAAAAAAAAGAAGGAAAAATCATTATAGTTTGATTATCATTTCAAATGCTGTTAGCACCACCAGCAAAATCCAAATCAACATTCCAGTCATTATTAATTAATTATTTAATATGAGAAAAGACTACCTGCTAATTAAGGTTTGCAAGATGTGGAGGACAGCTTATGAAAAATTTATAGTAAGTGAACTTGAAGGATTTTTTTTTGTCGAAATGTTGGTTTTTTTTTAATGTAATTTGGGTGAACCAACCCTTTAAGGGAGGACATGACTCAAAGTGGACTGTTCCCCCGTCTGTTTCGTGTGCAGTAGCAGGAGGTCAGTTTCCATTGGCTCCAACACACACATACAGTGGCACAGAGCTAAAATTGAGTGGTGGAGTTGAGAGTGAACTATCAAAGGGAAGAAATGTCATGGGAGGGCAACTTGTTTTTTGCCATGTAATTTTCCCATATGCTGTTAAAGCAGAGCAGATGTCACTGAGTATTGGCAGGGGTAGACCTGGTGGCCTCGGGGACAGAGTTTGGGATACATGGTCCTGTGAAGAGCCACATAATTAAGTGTCGGACCAAAGGGAAAGACCATGGAAACTGCAGTGGTGTGGTGCAGTGGGAGAAAAATGGGGTCAAGCTCCTTCTGCAATCAGACACCTGAAGGCTTGATGAAATTAGTCCAAACTTCCTTTGACAAGAATCACCAGCAAGAGGGGAAAAAATGGGACAGTTTTGAGTGAGACTCTTTTCCACAGTCGAGATTTGTTTGCAGTTCAGTGAGAGTGTTTCTAAAGTGACATCATTCAAGGATTGGCTGGAATACCCCAATGGGTTTGTGACTGCCTCGACAGCACTGAAGACAAACCCGGGCTAGGAAATGGATGTGCCAAATTACACAGTGCCACCCGCTGGGAAAGAGCTGCAGGTGTGTGTGGGTTCTTCGTGTGTGTGTGTGTGAGTGAGTGTGTGTGAAGATATTGAGAATTTTATTTCTACCGCGGTGAACACGTTGTTACCTATATTTCCTCTCACCTTCTCCCTCACCTTCATCTCTCTCTTCCCGTGTCTCATTCGTCGTCGCTTTCTTCTTCCTCTTTTGTGCACGAATGTTTTGTTTTTTTCTTTCCTCCTTCACACAAAATGCAATCTAAGCAGCTCTACCTCTGTCTCACAAAGACATGACATACCCATTTTCTCTATCTTCTACTACACTCTTCTAAGTGCCATAATCTGGACTCCCGCATTTCCAGTCAGTTAAGGTCTAATTTTCTTGAGTTACTGTGTTTCTCTGCTGACTAAGAAGTTAATGAATGTTACTTATTGGCAAGCAGAGTAGACTCAGTCACTGAACCAAAACTCTTGTGCTTTCAATTTAAATAGCCTGTTTTTCTCTAAAAGGGAAACCATACTCCTCTGTGTCAAAACATCTACAATCTATTATTTCCTTGTGAAAAATGCACTCTTGACAATTTTCCTTTGTACCCACACAGCATAGACAAATCACTGGCATATTTTTCAGGTTGTCCTAACAAGGAGCGTCCTGCACTGGAGCTCTTTTTTTTTGGGTGGCATCAAACCCAGATACTGTAACACATTTTCCACTGAAAACTAGGACTGTAATCAACAAAACCAATGGTCTTTGAGCCCAAATACATCGTGATAAATCTCTGTTATCTCAGTGTCATTGTACAGATTACTAAAGATGCCCTGTTACTTCTATGTTTATGTCCATAGAATGTATTTATAATCACGCAAACTGGAGTAATCAAAATAAAATATCTATTCTTTCTGTATCTTATTGTTGTTCTCGTGAATATAGAGCATGACATCCATTTCCAGCATGCCTGAAAGCAAGACGTTCGATGCTGATAATAGTGTTTTTGTATATTTTTCATCCTATGAAATGTTTACAGGGATAGCATCACGGTCGAAGTGCGATCACTGGCACTGTAAGCGCTCCAAAATTCACACAGCGTTTGCATTAAAGGTAAAGGCTGGCATATTTTTATCTTTTTTATGATCATCAACAAATCCCACAAGAAGACCAAAACCAAACAATGAATTTATCTTGCTAACAAGTACTGCCCGTGTAGCCTCAGCCAGATGAAGCGTATGCCTCTGTGCCATTGAACTCACTGTCGTCCAAAAACTATAAAAAACACAGAGGAGCGAGCCAGACATGTGCACTGGGTGACATATTCTTTAATTACAGTGAACACAGACAGTGTAGCTCTCTCCTTGTAGCTCATCAAACTAGGAAAGCAAGAAGCCCCTTCTCCCAGCATGCTCAGTGATGCCTGCGTGACATGCAGCTACTGTCCGGACAAAATGCTGCTGCAGAGTGGCCACAATAAGCAGGAATGTCACCCAATAGTATCGCTGTTTTATGCGTTTTTAATGATTTTCTGACAATGTCGGAGTTCTGTGGCACAGAGACAGAAGGCTACAAGCTGTGGCTACGCAGACAGCACTTGTTAGCAGGAAAAATTCATTGATGTTTTTGCTCTTTTAATAGGATTTGTTGGCACAAATAAAATTAAACAACACCAGCATGATCTTTTAAATGCAGCTTTGGGTGCAACAAAGTGTGACAGAAATGCAAGAATAGAACAAGCTCAGGGGTAATGTACTATTCACCAGTTAAAGGGGCTGGTTTGGTTTTTATGGAGGTCCAGTAAGCAACAGTAGCAGCCTATAGTTCATCTAGTACAAGCATTCCCACCTGGCCCCGGCCTAAAGCTGCCTGTCGACTACGTAATGATCTGCCCTCTGTAAGATAGATGGCCTGGAGACACCAGTGAGGCTGCTGAGACTAAAGCCTGCACACTCCCAGTGTGTGAGGGAAGTAACATCAGCAGGCAACAAGCACATTTTAAGCCTCAGCAGAGTATCCATCCTGTACCCTGTCTAGAAAACACTGCTATCACAAGATGCTCCTTGATGGCAAATTTTTCCAGCGAGTTGGTCCAATTCTGAAGGTGGGATGCGAGGAAGAAGTTACATGGCAACATTTACAACTTCTAGGATGTTTCATTTCTGTTGTAACTGCACTCATTGTTCACAGAGCTATTTGCAAAGTTGTTCCTTGCCAGCTGAGACCTGGGCCTGCCGCTATCTCTCAGTTGCATCAGCTGGAGTTCACCATCAGATGGCAGTCCACTGATGCCTTTCTCAGATGTGGGTTACTGGTGGTAGAGGAAGGTTGCGTCAGTGGACTTCTGGTGTCAGAGCTCGCCAGCCTGCACCGCTCCTGTACAGACTACAGAGGACTCCCAGAGGACTTCCCGAAAGTATCTTATCACTTAGATCACATTACAATGACTTTCAGTGGCACCAATTTGATCTTTAGTGCTAATCCAGGCTACCAGGCATTTCACAGATCTTTCAGATCAAATACACTGTGAGTTTGACTTCAGTATCTGAGCTTATTCCAAAAAAAATCTGCAGCATTTTTTTTTCTGTGAAATACTGGAAACATCCTTTGAAGTTAAGCCTATTTTTGCCCCCGAGAGGCAGAGAACTTCATTTGTCAGTGAAAGCCTAAATGTTAGTCCTGTGCAGTTTTCTGACAAAATGAATAGATGTTTGCATGGTAATTATTTTTACCTAAATAGACCCAGGCATACTTAATGCTTATCCTTGTAGTTTAATAGACGCCTGAAATTATTAAACTTTTGCAAAATTATTTTAAAAGACAGAGGAGGTTTGCTGATGGGAAACTAATTCCTTAACATGTCAAAATGAAGGTCTCTGTCTGCAGTGTTTATACATAATACCTATTTAAAATGCATTTTCACACAGTCTTCTTTAGATTCCAAGTCCTGTTTTGTAGTCAGATGTCAACTAACTGATTATAAAGAAAATCTCACCCACAAATATGTTTCACATCAACAAAATACATAGAAAAAAGCAACAATGCAGTCTGAGTACCACAAGTCTTCTCTTGGGTTTTACAGATTGCACCCCATTTGTTTCTAGCCACACTCCTGAAACTGCTAACACACTGGAAACATTTTCACAGCTATAAAGATGCTCTGAGACCTCCTTGTGTGACTGACATCCTACTAGCTTGCTGCTTTACAATAAAGAACACTGGGGTTTTTCACACACTAAGGTAGCCCATGTCATTTGTCAAAACTACGTCCACTGTCACTTCCATTCACAAGTACATATCTTCTCACAGCTTGTTTTTAGTCCCTTTTCCCACCGGTGCTTGAGTCCAAAAATTGTGCTTAAATTGGACATTATTTGAAATACATATACTTTCTGCAACAACACATTTGTGCTCTTTGATACATTTGAAACTGTTTGCTTGAGTTACTGCAGTGTTTTCACGTAAACTGTCTGTCTGAGCTGAAAGAGGAAGGGTGAAGTGGCATCAAGAAATCCCCAGTCAGCAGTGATGTAATGGCTCATTTGAAGTCCAGAAGACTGGATGACTCACATTCTTTGGGAATGAACTCCTTAGAAAGGAATTACACCGGTTTCCTGTCCCATACAATGAGACAGGAGACAGCGAGCAAAACAGGAAATGACACGGCTATAGGTGGAGATTTGGATTTACGTGGAAGCGACCACAAACATCCAAACGTACCATTAAAATTTTTCCACTTATGCAATAAGCTTAAAATGAAAAAGCAGTGATTTTTTTTTCTCCTGAATGAGAGTATTGCACTGTGGATCTATATTTATTCCAAGACCAAGCAGCAGTTAAAGATATCAATGCTTAGTGATGCTGTGAAAGGTTTTCTTACATCAGTAATGTTTGTACAATGCAGGAAAAACTTGCCAATGTACTTAATTATGATAAATTATCAAATAGTACAGAATGCTGATTTTGCATAATTGAAATAAACTCTCCAATTTGTGACCCAAGTTTCAAAATAAGAGACTGTAGCCATTCCAGTGGCTCAGAACAGGTGTTGGGAGCTAAATACAAATGCCATTAAACATTCTGCATGCTAACATTGGCTAAATTGCACCAAATAAAAATGTAATTAAGGCTAATGGGAATGTCAATTTTGCAGGAAATTAATTTGAATCAAAATTTCCCGAGCATTATTGCAATGTCATAATGTCTCCAAATTCCATTGCGATAAATTCAAAAGTTGTTAAAATATTTCACCCAAAGCCAACAGTGTCAAGCTTATTTTGGCACTAGAGCTCAAATCAGGTAATTACCAAAGTGATCACCTAAGTCTTTAGGATTTATCTTCTGAGCACTTAACAGCATCATTGTTGAAATATTTGAGTCTGAGGCAAAGTAGAGGAAGTGTCAAAAATCAAACCAGCCATCCTACCCACCATCCATCCATCCGTCCATTTTCTTCCACTTTTCCAGGGTCAGGCAGTGGTGGCCTATTGGTTTGTAAAGCAAACTTGTTACCAGTGAGTTGCTGGTTCGAGCCCCTGGACTGGCAAGAGCTTGAGGTGGGAAAGTGAGAGGGACCGCTTGTCCCAGTCACCACCACTGTGGGCCCTTGAGCAAGGCCCTTAACCCCTGACTGCTCCCTGGACACTGTGCCTTTATTGATCCTCAACGGGATCAATAAAGGTCAGATTATTATAGGTCATGGTTGCAGCTGCCTAAGCAGGTCATTCCAGTTGTTGCACTCCCCAGTTATGTTTTCCAGCCTCCCTCCATAGACCCCAAGGCATTCCGAGGCCAGGTAAGATATGTAATCCCTCCAGTGAGTTCTGGGTCTATCCTAGGATCCTCCTAATTGGGCATGCCCAAAAAAAGTCCAAATCAAGGCACCCGGGAGACATCCAAATGAGGTACCGCTACTATCTTAGTTGGTTTCTTTCATTGTGAAAGAGTAAGTCAGTAGTCCCACAGGTCAGATCAGCGCTTGCTTCTGTTAAGTCAAAAATGGTTTTATAGTGTTTATGTCTTACATGAATATCCCACATGACTCTGAATTAGTGTCATATGAGAGATTTTTTCCAGCTGTAGGCAAGAGTTTGGGCAAACTAAAAAAGTTTTGTTGGTTTTTGAAGTGAGAAAAAAGTAGCTTGTCAATGCCATTACTGTTTATTTCATCAACAAAAAATAGATTAAATGAAAATTCAGGAATTTGAAAAAGTTTGGTTTAGTAATTCCCCATTTGTGGGTTAAGAATTGAGTTCTATTTTCATCTGTCCACAGCACCAGTTTACAAAATGACTTAACTTATCCAGATGTTGTTTTGCAAAGTTAATACACTGACTTTTTGGTCGCACGTAAAGCTTCCCACTAATGACTCAACTATGCAGATTTTGTTTGTGCACAAGGCCACATGTAGCTTTTGCTAAGGGTTACTTATACAATGTGCTAATGAGCAGGCTACTCGCTAGCTTGCCAGTGCTGACATGCCCGCAGCGATGAGCAAGAAGTGCCAGAGGCGAGGTTGTGAGATTTGGTTGCTTCCAGCGGGTCTTCAGTGTCAAGCAGTTGCTTAGAGAAGCCAATGGCTGGAGAGTGGTACAAGGTTTAAAGAGTCAGACCCATAATTTATCAACTCTGAATTATCATTGGATGGAAAATTTATAATTACAATGCTTCACCTGCTTTATAAGTCCTCACTAGTAATGAAAGACCTGAGTTAATGAAGTTCACTCTACAAGTAGCAACTTTTGCAAATGCCACTGTTACTGTTAAAAATGGTTATTTGCTGCAGGGGTTGCATTTACTTCTTTTCACTTCAGAAATGCAACAAAATGCCTAATTTGCCCAGTGGTGCCCAAACTTTTGCGAACAACTTTATTAATTCACAGCCACGTCCTTTTATGGTTCAAGCTCCTCTTTCTGCCTTTTTGTGAGCTCTGCAAGAATAACAAAGCAGTGATTTGAGTCCTTGATCCAGGCTCAGGGACCGGCCTCAGTTATGTAAGACCCAGTCAGATTCTGGCAATGCATTGTGTGTGTGTGTTGGGTTGTGGTGGTGGCTTGGTGGGATGTGCGTGTTGGGCGGTTGAGCAAGCTAATTCCTTGGGAGAGAGTTGTTAGCCTGGACCATTCGGGGAGCTCTCAGGGGAGAGGCGTTGCTCCGGTCTCTCATCAGGCAGATGACAGAAGACTGCGTGCTCTGCATGCTGCTCTCATCTTGGCCATGATAGCTTCACTGCACAGGCCATATCTCTGCTTCATTTGCTCATTGTCTGATAATAACAAGTGTCTCCTTTCTGCTATACTCAATTACATCTTCATTAGCTTGCTAACTAGCTTAGAACAAACCAGCATTGTGTGCACAGATTTTAAGTCTATGTGACATTTATTACTGAGATACCTGAGTCTATAGGTGAAAGCTGTAAAGGGGACAACGTAATATTTATTATGTCTTCATCTCCTAGGACCAGTCACTGTCTCATCATAACATCAATTCATTTTAATTTACCAGCTAATGAACTCAGTTCATTCATCATTTGGTCTGTCTGTTATCTAAACAATGACTGGCTGACATATTGACCTCTCACTTTGGTGTGCTGCCAATCAAACACCTGTCTCATAGTAATGAGTGGATAAACAATAGGGAGGTGTTCCCATATGACAAACTGATATATTACATCAGATCCCATTGAAGAGCAATCTAATAAAAGTCATGAAGCATAATTAGCTGCTGGTGACTTTCCATGGAGAGTGAAATGACTGTGTAGATTAGTGTGGCAGCAAAGTCAGTATCAGAACAGATAAAGAACTACAGATCTCAAATGTGGAAACACCTCAGCCCAGTTCACACATGGGATATGTAACACTGATGGCTTCATCAATATGTTAAAGTGATGGCTTACTTTTACATTAACAGTCCTCGTGGCTTCATCCAGACAGTAACAGAGACAGTCACAGTACTCATGTGATATTCATCATTCACAGTACACCAAGTGATGTATAATACATAATAATGTACTTAAAAACAAAAGGCTGAATCTAAACCTAAAGCAAGCTGATCAACATGTACAAAAAGCTGAAAGTCTAGCTTATTTATGATTTACCTAATCCCCGAAAACTCTGTGTGTCAGGATAATCTAACTACTACTTTACTAACAGTAAAATAAAAATATCCCAACAGATGTTAAATCCTGACCCAGACTGATCCAGTCCCCATGTTGGGGATAATTTTTAAGTAACTAATGAAGTTAGCACCAGTGTTGTTCCACAAGCATAAATGCTTGCAACTCTCTTGCTTTAAAGAAAGCCATATGGATCTTGCTGCTGTTTGACGCTACAAGTATTTAGTAAACTCAGAGAAAGGTCTTCTACAAATAGCTGGAAGCAACAAATTTAACTTAAATGCTGTGTTACAATTATTATTGATGAGCACCATTAATCTGAGCTGCTATTTTCTGTTTTCATCGCAGTGAAGTTTTATTTTTATGGATATTTTAGTTTGTAGTCTAATAGATGTAAAATTGTACAGCAAAGTAAAGGACAAAAGTGTTTCATCATCATCTCTCAGATGTTTTCTGATCAAAATAGTTTCAGAATTGCAGAAAAAAAACAAACCTAAATCTCTTCACACAACTCAAAATACCCTATCTGTTCATGTAGTGAAAAATCGTGTGGTAAGAAATACGGAAATATCACTGGTCTGACCAAATAACATTTACATCAGGAATTTTATAGAAAAATGACCGGGATGTATTTCAGACATGAAGCTTTCACATCCAGTTGTCGTCAGATTAACAGAAAGAAGTGAATGCCTGGAAGGGGCTACAGTGAGAAGTGATTCCAACGAATTGCCTTTCAGTTTCACCTGTACAACACTGTCACATTTCCTGCATTGCTGCAGTTCTTCACCTTCAGTCTGAAAACAGGATGTGCCCTTCGTTGGGGAGGGAAGTTCCATCATGTCAAACCCAACTTTGTTTGTTACTATCCTGAACAGGAACAGCTGTGGCCTCAATCAGTCATTCTCGCCTTTCTCTAAGTGGAACAGACACAACAGTAGGAGCATGTTACTCTACACTACCCATGTGTATTGCCTCTTTATTTGAACACTTTCATTCTCCCTTTCGGTGTCTTTCTGTTCCCATTATACCTCTAAGCTTCACAGTAAATTTGAAGCTCATTTGCTCTCTACGCTACATCCTTCTCCCTCTCTCTCCCCAGACGGGGGCGGCTCTTGTCTCCGTCAGCAGGGTTAAATGATTGGTCAGAGTTCAGAGCAGAGCTGAACTTTCTGAACAAAGTGTCTTTTAATGAGACATAAACAGACAAGGAACAGTATCTTAAATGTCCAGCCTTCCGTCTTTTGGGCTCTGCCACTGACATGCTGTCAGAAAATAGGTCCACCCAAGCAGTCCATCCATAATATATCACCAGGGCCGGCGGTCATATCAACTAACTGTCTGGGGGTTTCTCAGGAGAAAACAATGGCAATCCAATAAATTGCTGGTCCCTGACATGTACGTTTCCAACAGGCCAAAATTTTTTTCTTGGCTTTCATCACCATGAAGTCACAAGTGCAAATACAATGTCTTGGTAAATATTTCAGATTGTTAACTGATGTAATTCCTCTTTTTGCCTTATTCTTAACTGCATGGTGTGGCAGTTCTTCAAAAGGCTAAATATAATTTTGCCTACATCAGCTGGATTACAGTTGATGTTCCTCAATGTAAAATCACAGCATTCCTCTCACCCTTGTGTATATCTGTAAGTGTTGCATTGACAACCAGGAAGAGAAACCCTGCACATTGATGTCACAAGCTACATCTAAACCCCGGTGAAATGACAGCAGAGTACAAACACAGCCATGATGGAAAAGTCTTTGACATGTGACTCAAAGCAGTCGTTTTCCTTTCTTCAGCTCAAAGCTCGAATTTGTGTTTGGTGGTTAAAGCGGAGTCAAAGCCCTCCGCCAAAGAATTACAGCACAAAGTCTAAATGAGCATTGTTTCTCACAGTGCAACTGACGCACTTCCTTTTTCAACTGTCTTCACTCAGCGTCTGAGCTAAATTTGTGGTTTTCCTGAGTTGGTGGCAGAAGTGAAACTCAAAGCATAATCAGAACAGACATGAAGGAAGCACAGGAACAAACAAAGAAGAATGGGTTAGGAGCTCCTGAGACATGTGGTGTGACACTAGCAACAGTCAGTTTAGGGGATTGTGAAAGTGCGGGCACACTGAATATAGTTAGTTGTCAGTACTGTCGGGAGTATTTTTTAGGAAAGTGACAATCTTTCAACACGGTCTGTTTGTAGAATCAGATGTTCCCAACAAGGCCAGCAGTGTCTCTGCACTGAATCAGGAAAAAGATTAAATTAGTTTTATATAAAAAAAAACAACAACAACTAAACCATATGAAGTTAAATCAAAATGTAGCTTTATTAATATTTGCATTCATCTGTACAAAAACGTGTATTAAAAAATATATCAACAAGAACTGTACACTGGATATGTCAGCATTTAAATGACATTTGATGTTAAACAGCAGATCTGAACCCCTTGACCTTGGAATTATTTTAAAACTAAAGTGCCTTTTGTAATTTTGAACTAGACAAAGCTTCTTTTAAAAACACACGGTGATAAAAATTGAGGGCCCTTTACTGGCATAGCCCTTATGGGAATTTTAAGTGTGGCATAAAGATACTGTATACTCTAGGCAGCGTTTTCTCATATGCCTGGACAGATGGAAGCTTTGTCTAGTGTCGGGAATATGTCACACATCTTGGATCTGGTGCTGCAGGGGCGTCGTCTCGCTGGCTGGACACAG
The DNA here is from genome assembly GCA_024666655.1 of Dascyllus trimaculatus. Classification (NCBI taxonomy): domain Eukaryota; kingdom Metazoa; phylum Chordata; class Actinopteri; family Pomacentridae; genus Dascyllus; species Dascyllus trimaculatus. The sequence continues at coordinate 16,495,348 of CM045457.1, forward strand.
TATTGCCAGAGGTCTGAGGGTGTTCTTGCATTTCAGAATGGACTGCCCTTTTAATTTCTGATGTTAACCTTTTCCCCTGGAGCGGCAAAGGGAGCATTTGCTCCATCAGATCTGCTCTGGTGTAGATCTGCCTTTCTGCTTGGCCGTGGCCAACGATGTCGCCCCCGGCCTGTTTCTCCCCCCGCTATGCGACGCACTTTCCCTCTCTGTTCACATATCTGCAAAATAAAGGGGAAGAGAAACAGAAGCTCAGGAGCTGGAAATTTATTTTTAAAAAGGCATATAAACATGTACACAAACATGCACTGACTAATAAGTGAGCCTTATACAGATACAGGAGTTACCCTTCATTTGTAACATTAATTCCCTCTGTGTCAAAACCACTGATAGCAGCGGATCCGTGTGTTGTTTCTCGTGGCTGGTGTGCATGCACAGGGCCATGCTTGTGTTCACAGGCCTCTGAAACCCCACTGCTTTAGTGCTGATAGCAGGATCATGATGCTCATGTAGTCAAGTATGCTATTATCACTGAAGGGCGTGGAGATAGAGTCCACCTGAGTCCCCAGACATGGCATTTACACATAAAAGGTGCTCAGAGATAAACAGGAGGGGGGTAGCTCAGGGTAGAAACAAGGTGGCTACTACTGCACACTCTGTTTTTCAATGTGTAACAGCACATGCACTCTGTCAGCGGCTCTGCCACCACAACACACTGTAGCCTGTTGGCTTGTCAGCTTAAGTGCAAAAGGAATAAAAGAACAGATTTAGTGATAGGGGATGTAATTCTCTTAAATACACACCAGCAAGTTCCCGGTCCAACATGTCGATAAAACTCTCAAGTTCCCTTGTGTCTCCCAGCTTGGCTGCAGAAGGAGGACAGAGAGAAAAAGGAATTTGAGAAACTCCAGAAAAAAAACAGGAATGGAACATTTTTGTAGAGAAATGCAGCTCAGTTCAGTGGCATTTCCTTTAAACCAAAGGCTGAAAAACTAATCTAAGTCCCAGAATTACATATGAACTTAACTGCATTTGCACTGGCAAAAACATTTCTTTCCTACAGACTGAAATAAAGCTGATCTTAAAGCTGTTGACAGTTTGCTCGATCCCACCAGGATCTCTGTTGCAAACATCTTCAGTTATTCTGTGTAAAGCCATACAGAGTGAATGGCACCTTCTGGTTACCTTCCTGTTTTCATCCATTGAAATTTAACAGTGATCCGTGCATCTGAATGCAACACAACACAGCAGCACTTATTCATTTGCACACACACTTGGGCCAGTCTTACCACTACATAACAGACACACACACACAACCCCTGCAGGAGTCTTTGAAAGAGGGGTGTTGAGACGTCACAGTCACAGCGGCAGGAGCTTTGTTGTGTAAAAACAAAAGAGCTCCCAGCCTAATGTAGAGGGTTTGTGTGTGGCTGTGATAGTGATCAGAGTGAGAGTGATAGAGATCGCTGTAAGAAGGAGGGCTATCAGGATGGAGATAGGCTGATAGGAGGCTCTAGTACCTTTCGGTGCCAGCATTATGCCTGCTGTGTGAAGCTCCTCCTCGCTGGTATTCAGACTGTTTCCCATAGAAGCTTCGCTGCCTGAGGGACGAGGGAGATGAGGAGGGAGAGAAAGGAGATAATAAGCACTGAGGGCAGTCCATGCAAATGATCAGCGACAACGACAACAATTTTAACACAATGCAGGGGCTGCACAGAGTGACAATAACATGCAATAAAATGAAGGTAAATGCCTGTTCACTGCTAGTGAGTCCCATGTGTCAGCTTTTGAAAGCAGCTCGCCTGTTGAAACATTAGGGAGCCAAAATACTTTCAATAATGACGACACATGGGAGCAGCAAAAACACATTTTTCTTCTTTTATCTCATAACCGTCGACAAATGGGTTATCCATAATTGCAGTTCATTCCGGTACACAGCTATTGTCTTGAGCAAAACAGCCACTTTAATAGAAGTGTGCAGGGATGTGTCCTCTTGTACCACTAATTTCATGCAAATTAAAAGTGTCAAGCTGCAGTTGTTTGGGCTGATAAAGGGGCTCAACTGGCGTCCATGGGGACTCCATACAGTGTCAGTCACCAGCAAATGATGCCCTAAATAATTTCCTCCCCTTCACCACTTTGCACATTAGGCAAACACCATCTTGATCGCGGCGGCATTGTTCCGAAGTGATGATTTGTTTTTACTTACTGTAATCAGAGTCCTCGACCCCGCTGTCGTCTCCCAGCCCCGCACGACTTTTGGCCACGTGCAGGATGTGCTGGTAAGCGTGAGGTTTGTTCTGAGAAGGGGCCTTCAGCTCCTCCACCACATCCTGGAACTCCTGCAGCAACTCACCCAGCTCCAAGTCCAAGTCTGTGGAAAAAGTGACAGCAGTTAGGGGAAGGGAAAAAAAAGAATCGCTTACTGCGCTGAAAGACAACTTAAAGATTGTCTGAGCTTAATTCTGCAGGGAAGTAAAACACCACTGAAAATATAAACTATTTTAAAAACCCTATATACATTTATGGCATTAAAATACTTTTTAAATCCAACAAAATCTGAAAACTTCATGTCAAAGTTATTTTTGATAACACACACACACACTTAAGGTGCAAAAAATGAAATTAAAAGCCCAAACTTGCAGCAAGTTTATATCAGTGGGCTGCCTCAGATAACTGTGTAAGAAATAAACCTAACAGCCCATATGGCGTATAAAACATCAGAGTCAGTAAAACACCTGGTCTGCAAAGTGTACTCGAAAAAAATACATTATAAATTAAAATTCTAGTCAGTGCACTGCTATAAAACAACAAGCCATTTCCTGAATAAATGCACCTTTATAAAATAACGCAGATAGCATGGGATCAGCACAGATCAGCTAATTTTCAATTTTACGGGGTTTACACCAATAGAACAAAGATTAAGGAAAGAACAGGCCAAGCAGCAAGAAAAAGGGTGCGTGAACACTGTCAAACTTTAGTATTTGAAAAGTTTTGTAAAGATAAGGCCAACTGCATGTAGGAAATGATGATGAACTTGTGAGAAAATGTGTACAAATACATATATGTGCTACAAAAATATAACAGAAGAGCTTCATAGGGCAAACTTCTAAATCTAAAGCATGATTTAAGTTGTAATTTATGTCACTGTGATGTGATCATTTAGCAGGTCTTGAGTCAGAAGAGGGTGTAAGCTGCTGCCTATGATCACCATCACTGTAATCATGTAAAATTAATGGCTCAAGAAGTCGCTGGACTCACCCGTGTTAATATCTGAGGACATGCTGGAACGCTGAAGTAAAACACCACCGGGCTGCTGCTGCTGCTGCCGCTGAGTGTGTCTGGGTTCAAAACGCTTCAAAGCTGACAGGCAGCGCTTTAGTTTTATTCTAAAGCCGCGCACACGGAGAACCAGAGCAGCCAATCAGGTCGCAGGAAAACCCTCAGAGGTCTACTGTAACTGGAAAGAGTGGGCGGAAAAGTCAAAAATGGAAAAATATTTACGACAAAGACAAAAGTGAGCCATTACGCAATTCAAGTCAGGGCAAAAAAAAAAAAATCCCCCCAATGCTTACACATGAAGGCGAAACTTTAATTGGATTTAATTTTTCCCACTGTACAGTCAGGTCGTATCATCATGAAATTAATACATCTCTCCGGATGTTCCTCTTGGCTACAACTTTCTAATTGGTTAATTCTATTCCTGTATTCCTGACTATAGTTCAGGTGGACTTACTTTACCAACGAGTACTTTGTGAGAGAAAGAAGAGTGCCAGAACTTTTATAATACTTCCTGGTGTTTTTAGGGGTGCAGTACTCTGCTCTGTCTACAGAGGCCCCTCAAGCCCCAGACAGCAGAAGTCCACAGGGTGTATTATGCAATTGTCAGTGAAAACCTTGCATGTTTACCAGTGATAGAAAGGCTCAAATCCATAATTTAAGTAAAATCAAACCGCTGATTATACATGATGAAACGTTTAGAAAAGCAACTAAAGTTGTCAGATAAATTTTTTAAAAGTGTGATATTGCCCTTTTAAATGTCATTTCTCTTCAACGGCTACATTTTTTACCCCTGATAAACTACCAGACCATATCCATACAAGTTCCCGTGTGCACACTGAGCAATGTAAACATTGTTCATCATGGTATTTATAAAGGCTTTGATATTGGGATTATAGAGGTTTCTAGAATGTGGACAGAAGAGAAGCCTGCCAAAAGGCAAATCTGAGAGAAAAATGATTCAGACACTGTTCAAGCAATATGAAGAAGTTGAAAAAACAAAACAGATGGCAGGTGTGTTAGTGAAAAAAAGGTGTGTAGGCACATTTGAGTGGCACGTTAATCTGGTCCAGTGCCGCTTAGAAACAAATATATTTAAACAAGCATCATGCTCGCATTGTTTTTACGCTTTTGCAACACGAGTCCTACAAAAAACCTGAACTCAACTCATGCAGGCAAACCTGTTGTACTTCTGACTTCTCATATGTCAGCCTGACATGCTAGGTAAGTGTTGTAGGAGGGGCATGTAATGAATTATGTGTTCAGCTGTGCAGGTTTAGATTGCCGCCTCTGTCCTCGACGTTCACTCGCTGTTAGGGAACTTGGGTAACATGTGTGAGGGCGATGGGCCATGGGACTCCTGATAATATGAACTGGGCTGGACTCCTGCAGGTGAGTGAGTCAAAAGAGATGGTCTGTTCTGGTGGTGTCTAATTACTGTCTCAGTGTTTGTGATTGAGTTAAAGAGTGTAACTGGAATGTTTTTCTTTACTGCGCAATTTCAGAAAGTAGAAAAAGTTTTTTCAAATAAACACTAGAGCACCTGGAGAATCACTGAGGTGCTGCTGGGTTTCATTAAAAACCATGCCCAATCAGAACCTCTTCAAGAAAACAGATTTAAATATGTTTATTACAAAAATTATGTTTAACATATGCAGATTTATTAGATCAGATACATGCTATGCCATTTGCTTCCTGTTTTTTGCATGTGTTTTTTGTGTTGGAGAGTAATTGGTTGGAGATAAATGAGGGGCATCACATTACCTTCATTGTACAGTTGCCTGCTTTTAAAAGAGCTCACTGAGGCATGAAGTTTAAACTTCATTGCCACCTGGGAAAACTCCTCCTCTGAAACACCCATCAGGTTCAAGAGCGGCGATAAACAAAATCAAAAATAGTGCATTTAAAAGAAACATTGCTCACAGTTTGTTTTTCTTCTGTCTCCATCAGAATCTGCTCCTTGTGGTCCACATCAGGCAGATCATATGTGGCTCTGTCCAGTTTTCTGTCCTGGAGGAATTGGAGCCCGGTACTCTGGTCGGATCACTTAGTAAACACTTTCCACCTCCGTACCAGCTCCTGACCCAAGAGTATCTGTGGATGGACAAAAACACTGGGAATTTGTACACAAGTGAGCGAAAGATGGATCGCGAGGCCCTCTGCCCCGAGGAGACAAAAGCAGAGGAATGCATTATTCTGCACAATGCTGTCGTGGGGGCCTCAGGAGATCTTATACAGTTTCCTGTGATCATAGAGGACATCAATGACAATGCACCGCATTTTGAAAATAGTGAAATCCACCTGAGGGTGTCCGAGGATGTGACTGTGGGGACAAGCTTCTTACTGGATGACCAGGCTCAGGACAGGGATACTGGTCATAATGGTGAGCTGCAGTACCACCTCAAAGGTTCCGATGGAGTTTTCATTTTAAAAGTCGACGAAGACAGGCCTTTAATCATGCTGGTTGTACAAACAGCTCTGGACAGGGAGGCACGAGAGCTGTATGAGATGCAGCTGGTGGCCGCCGATGGTGGCGCAGACCCTTTAAGTGCAACAGCGACTTTAATGGTCACAGTGACAGATGTTAATGACAACTGTCCGAGCTTTAGTTCTGACAGTCCTCGCAGTGTCACCATCCCGGGAGACTCCCCGAAGAACATGATGGTTGCTCAGGTCAAAGCCATAGACCCAGATACAGGCTCAAACGCTGCCATCATTTACTCCCTCAGTCCCAAAGTCTCCGAGCGGGCCAAGAAGCTCTTTAGTGTCGACAGCCTCACTGGGTACATCAGACTAACACAAGACCTCCAGAGTGACAACACCGAGGAGCTGGTGTTGAAAGTGATTGCTAGCGGCCATCACTGCCCCCCAGCAGACACTCAGGTAACTGTATCCATGCTCCCCAAGGCGAAGCAGGAGCTGACGATCAAGATCGGGTTCATAGCGGAGCATCAAAACCAGACTATGGTGTTACCAGAGAACCAGCCCCCCACCGTCTTAGCTGTTTTAGAGCTTGAGGGTGACAGCAGCTTTAAAGGCTCGTCTCTTGCCATTGAGGGTGAAGTGCCTTTCACTTTGAGCCCACAGAATGGCAAATATCTGCTTTCCACATCAAAGCCCCTAGACTATGAGATGAAAAGTGAACATCATATCTCTGTGGTAGTGCATGGGAGATCAACTGAAGGAACTCTGATCGCTCCTTCTAGGCATGTGATCAGGGTGTTGGTGTCAGATGTCAATGATAATGCTCCACATTTCCACCAGTCTCACTATCAGCTGGAAGTGGAGGAAAACAACCAGCCAGGAATGTCATTGCTGCAGGTGTCAGCTTCAGACGCAGACAGTGGGTACAACGGCAGAGTGACTTACAGGCTGGACAAATACACATCGACCATCTTTAACATCGACTCTGCGACAGGTCAACTGTCTGTGTCGGCTCCACTGGATAGGGAACAGCAGGGGGTACACAAACTCACTGTGTTTGCACAAGATAGTGGTTCTCCTCCCTTGGAGTCCATGGCCACAGTATTCATTCGTGTTCTGGACCAGAATGACAATGCACCTGTTTTTCTAACCCCTCACTTCATCTTTTTCATCCCTGAAAATGTGCCGCCATTCACCCAGGTAGGGAGGATAGAGGTGAAAGACCCCGACGAAGGTGAGAATGGGAACACAGAGTTGCATGTTGTAAACAGCAGTGGACCTTTTTTTGTGGACAACACCCAGGGGACACTACGCACCACCACTAACTTGGACCGCGAGGCAAAGGACTGCTATGAACTCTACTTGTTAGCCGGCGATCACGGACACCTGGTCACTTTGACTTCCACTGCCAGAGTTACTATCTTTGTGGAAGACATCAATGACAACCAGCCAAAAGTGATCCTTCCCAGCAGCAACTCCTCATGCCTGACTGTCTCTCCAAGTACCATGGCAGGTACTATGGTAACAAAGATCTATGCCATCGATGAGGACTCAGGGCTGAATTCGGAGATTACTTACTCTGCTGTTGCACCAGAGCCTGTGCAAAAAAGCAGCCCCTTCCTGGTTGATTCAAGGTCAGGGAACATCACTTTAAGTCATCAGCTTCTACATAAAGACCTGGGAATGCATCACCTGTTCATTGTAGTCAGAGATGGGGGGAAACCAGCTCCTCTTTACACTACTGTGTGGGTTAATCTGTTAGTGAATGACAGCAAGGAGCCCTGCCACTTGGACAGAGCGCCCACCTGGACAGGGACACCTGACTTGGTTCAGACCCCTTCAAAGGCCCCCATCTGTGAGGTGGAAACAACCAGATCTGCACAAGTGACACTGTTAATAGGCCTGGGTATGATGCTGGCATCCATATGTTTGCTTGTGGTCACAGCTGTTTTTTACCTGAAACAGAGGAGAAGAAGTCCACAGCAGCACAAGAGGGGGTACACCGAGGAGAATGAGATTCCACTCAGGCTCAAAGACAAATATTACTCTGATGAATAACAGAATTAAGCAAGCAATGTGTAATCTCACTCACAGTTTCAAGGATGGAAACCGACAGTGAATTAAATATATTGTGAATATTTGTCAAAGGCTCCTTGCATTTTAATAAGTCATTGAAATAGGCTCATGCACAGTGCATTCAAACATTTGTCAACAGCAAAAGTGAAAAATTCGGTGAAAATAACATTGATCCATTTCCTATAAAGGCCCCTATGAGCTACCAGGAATGCATATTTAAAAAAGGGATGTGATAAGTGAAGTGTTTCAGGTAAGTGGGGGAGACTTCCTTCTGCATATTCTTAAGAAAAACGTAACACTACTCAAGCATAATTCTGTATTGTGTACAATAGCCACCCAAAGACAGAGCAAATCAGAGCAAATCATGGGTAAGATACCAGTATTACGGCCTTTATCTTTAAGGATTACTGTCCACGACCCCTGCAGGTAGGAAGATTGAGGTAATGGTCTGCTAAGTTGATTGGGTCTTTCTCAGATTTCTGACTCTGAGTGATGGGGAATCTAAAGCATTTAGACACACAAAAGGGTTTAATGTTCCTCCGGTGGGGAAGTGATGAAAGTCTCTAAAGAAGTAACTCTGAGATGAGCTCAGGAGGCAGAGGGCGGCTGTGGACAGGTGAGAGGCGGCATAAGGGAAGACACACCAACTTCTCAAGTCACCGCCTCGCATGTGTTATTCGATAGTGCTGCTTCTCACCCACAGCGCTGGATTGCACACAAAAAGCTAGAAAACCCTACTGTACTGCACCAAGTGACCCAACAGACTTGTTGTTTTGGTAACAGATGCTTGGAGTGAAGTCACACCATTTTCAAAGAAATCTTCACAAAAGGCAGCAGGCTCCCGTGTTTTTCTCATACATTTGTATGGCGAGGAACAATTGAGACGTCAAACCAGGTTGCGTGATGCATAACATATGAATGAGTCAGGGAAATTGTGTTTACAAATCTGTGAACACACAATTGCACAAAGAGGGTTGGGCAATTCTTTTTGCTTTTACAAAGGAGAACTTTTTTTATTTTAATCTTTACAGTATCATAAACTATTAAGCGATCCTTTCAAGATACACATGTGGTCGGGGAAAGGAGGAAAGCCAAGAGATGGAGCCTGTAAAACACAATGTACAACAATCTGGTTAGTGGAGAAGGCTTGTATAACATGAGTGGTGTCTCTCTGAGGATTTCCGAGCTGGCAGCTCAAAAATAAATAATCTAATAGGCTTGTACTGTGAGACTAACTACATTAACTGAGAAGAAACGAAGAGCTCCATAACAAAATTACAAATTAAAACAGCATCTTTAAGTAAGGAATTACAAATCCATTGAATGAAAACAGGTATGAATTCATAATAAAACAGGCCAATTGGATTCTTTAAAAAAAGAGACATTTTTGACTCGCATGACTAATTACGAACATGTTCACAAAGTGGGTTTTCCACAGCATCCTGTTAATAGATGCTTCTTGACACAGCTGTCTTTTCTCAAACAAAATGAATTGTGTTGTTTGGATACTGCAAAAATAACTAAGGCAATGGCAGGAGAAAGCCTGCCATCTACTGGGCAGAGATGAAGCCAAGTGTGACTCTTTGTTTCTGGTATTTGGCCAGAGGGTGGAGATGAATCAGAGGACAGTCTCTCACTCCACCACAGTCAGGTCGCTTGAGATCAGTGATGTTTCCCTGTTGCATGCTGCTCTGCTCCACTCACAGCACATTTCATTTGAATCAAATTCATTTTTCTTCTCAGGCTGAACGTTGGATAGTGGGTTAAGAGGTTGCATGGACAAAGAAAAAGCTGGCATCGACCCAAATACCCAGTGAATTATTTGTGAGATACACATCAGGGCTTTTCAGATCACACATCACATAACAATGGAGCGTAATTAATATACCACTGAAGTTACTATTACCACAGCAGAGATGCTGAGAAATACCCCTCAGTATCCCTTCAACCTTACCACCTACAAGGCCCCATCTGTCTCCATCATAAGTCGCCTTATAGCCTGTGTTCATGGTCTGTGGATGCCACTTTAAGTGCTTTTAATGGCACATTCCAGGACTAAATAGATCCATTTAAGAGAGTAACGATAAAGCACATCAGTTTTGCCAGCTGGGATGTCAGATCTTTCATGTTTATTGCCGTTTTCTCCACACAGTCTTCACAGCATCACCTGACTGTCCACAGGCTGAGTGTTGTAATCTCGGAATCATGCAGCGCCTCATCAGGGCTGCATGATTAGGTTTGGATGAGAATGTGGAAATAAAACAAAAGAAGCTTTGGCAGACCACTGATTATAAGCAGTAAGTTCTGAATGGCCAACACATGAGAGGAAAAGTGATGCTTCTCCAGTGGGAAAACTCGCATAAGAAGCTGCGCGTCTGCAACAATGACCTTTAAGTAAATGTCTGCAAGTTTAAGAACCCTGACCTCCTCATTATTCCTCGCACTGAAGTTCATTGAAAAGCGACATTGTTTCTTTAAGATTGCACTTGCAGTCATCAGCGGGTCTGTCCATTGTTGGGGGAAAACAGAACGCGAGTTGAGATTGATATACGGGGGCCGCAGACGAGTTGCGCATATCATCAGTGGAGCAGCTGCAGTGCAGGCGGCAGAAGCCAACGAGTCCTGAACGCATCCTTCCTAGACATGGGTAAGAAACTCCACGATCTACCTTTTCACGAGCTTTTTAAGCATGTCCTTAATATCGAATCTTCACTTTATTGCATGTGATTGCACGCTGATTTAAGTAGGACCGTCAGAAGTTATGAATATTTTGTTTTTGTCACTTTAGAAGTCGGCTACTCACCGGCTGACGCTCCGCTGATATTATGAGATTTATTTCATGCTTCAGATGGCAGGGCTACTTTCAGAGGAGCCTTGTCGCCTTTGCTTTCGGTCGTAATCTTTCTCAATTTTTTTTTTAGAGAGGAGAACTGGGCTTCAGCTTTTGCATTTTGTAACATTTTCTACCAGGCTTGTGTTTTCATTTGCAGGGCCTCAGACTGCTGCAGGCTGCTGAGGTCCTAATTAGTTAATTGGCACAAGGTGGATCTGAAGGCATGTGGCTCAGCATGAGTTAGAATGATTTGGATTGTGTGCATGTTGTTTTTAGCATTTTTAGACCACTTATAGTGTTCAAAATTCATTGTGCACGCAGATACGAGTTATTGATCCTTGTTTCTACTTATTACTGTAGCTATACTCATTATAATCTGCCATTTGCTGGCTTTCCTCATAATTTATCTCTTAAAACTCCCTCTAGGAAACTTATCTATCTGAATGACAGTGATTGCAGTCTGCATGTCTCCCCTCTCTCACCCAGACAGGCAACAAAGCCCATGTAGATGTGTTCAATTAAAGAGCCATTTGCCCCTCCTGCCATCTGTGTTTACTGTAATGGTACCAACCACAGTCTGTCTGCTTCCATTGTGCGTGTCTGTGTAGATGCATGCATGCGACCGGTCACACATGCACACAGTTGCATTGTTTGTTTAGATTTGCTTTTCCGTCCTCTTCCAGTACTGCCCCCCTCCCCTCCTCCACACACACACACACACACACACCAACCATCACTTTCTTGTGCCTGTGTCTCCTCAGAAGGAAGTCTATGAGTGTGTGCATGTGTGTGCGAGGCATTGAGGTGCCTCTGGCCTTTGTTTGCTTGACATTGGTGGCCCTTGTACCCCCATGATGCTGTGGGACAAAGACTGTTGTCTCTCCAGCCACAAAAGCAGCCTCTCTCTCTGCTGCACTTTGTCTCTCCTCTTCGTCCTCCCTCTTTTCTCACACTCTCCATGCTGGGCGGTGAATGGAGTCAGGGAGTGAGATGGGGTCAGTGTAGACACATCCCCATGCCTGTGGTCCTTGGCATCCATTCAATCAGCACATGACTATAAGGAGAATGCACAGCTTTACCAAGTGAACTTCGGTGTTTACAGCTGCAGCTCGGCCCACAGTGACACAGTATGAGCATGAGCAAAATTTCTTTAAAAGCTCGGCTCAGCTGGATGTCTTTTTTACTCTTACTTACCTCTGGTGTTATCTAGTCATCTGGATAGTTTCAGTTATACATGCCCAGGTTTGTAGATGCCTGTGTCAGTAGATTTCTGCCTCCACCCTAAGTCAGTAGAATTTTGTGTTACAAAATGAAAAGATTTCCTGTCACACAGGTTAAACCACCAACCTCATTGTATACTTTTTGTGGGAGCTACTTACTTTCTACCAAACAAAACAGTCACTATGAAAATGTTTGATATAATGTGTGAGTTATTCAGCATAGCATTATAATAGTTTCTGGAGAGAGAAGTTGCTGTTGAGTATTTTGGGTAGTATAGTAGCATGGTGAACTTTTGATCGCTAATGGTTGGACATCTTAGATTATAAGAATAATCAATAATGGAATTCTGCTTTAGTTACAGCCTCAGTTCAATTTAGAGCAGAGCAACTTTCTATTCCTTTTTGCATTGGGTTGAATGCTAAAACCAAAATTATTAATTAGCATTTGCATGATTTATAGCACAGGTCCATACTGGTAGGCAGTAAAAAAAGATTTCCTTTCCTTTTATGAAACTACCCTCAGTACATTCTACTTTGTGAAATTTGTACATTTTAATGCCGTACTTTTTCTTTCTGCTGTGCAGTGAATCAGTTAATAATACGCCCTGACTTTCACGGTGCTGCATCTTGAATAACAGGTTGCTATGACTGCTGTATGCGCTGTTTGGGAGGGGTGCCATACTGCTCCCTGGTCGCCACACTGCTGTGCTTCTCTGGCATTGCCCTCTTCTGCGGTTGTGGGCACCAGGCACTCACAGAGACGGAGCGACTCATTGAGACTTACTTTGCCCGTAACCTTCAGGACTACATCACCCTCGCCTACATGTAAGTCAGCAAATTCTACAGTTCCATCTTCACAGCGGCACCTTTTTACCCTCAACATGGGATTTCTCAGGGTGCAGTGTCTATTTTGAAGGTTTAAATTGTGCATAAGCCAGCATTTTTGACGGTTTCCTTTTTCCTTTTTCTTCTCCCTCTCTCACTCAGCATTCAATATTTCCAGTATGTCATCTATGGTTTGGCCTCCTTTTTCTTCCTCTACTGCATCGTGCTGTTGGCTGAGGGCTTCTACACCACGAGCGCTGCCAAGCAAACCTTTGGAGAGTTCAGGAGCACCATGTGCGGCCGCTGCCTCAGCTCCTCGGTGAGAGGGCCCAGAGTGGGACAAGTAGAGGGGATTGGAGAGATTGGATGGGATTAATACACATATCACTCCCTGGTGGGTGCTGAGCTGAAAATCTTGAGATTTCTAAAAAAAAACATTTAAAAAAAAAACCCTCCAGGGACATGCAAAGATAAGCATACAGTGTGTGTGGAGAAAAGGGAGTAAGATAATGTGGTCACTAAGTGAGTCACTGCTAATAAACACACTCTCCTAAATTACATCTTGGCATTCCGTTAATTATGATGGTGCACCATAATGATAATTCTGCTTTCTCCTTGTGCAGTTTATAGTGATGACATATGCACTCGCTGTCCTGTGGCTGCTGGTGTTTGCCTTTTCGGCCTTACCTGTCTACTTCTTCTACAACATGGATGCAACGTGCCACACCATTGATGTTCTGACCGAGACCCCAGCAAGCATCAACCAGCTCTGTGTTGATGCAAGGCAATATGGTAACAAGAACTCTGTTTCTGGCAGCCAATAATACTGGCTTCTCACACAAATTGTATTCAGTTGAGGGACAAGTCTTGTGATGTTTATCTTGCTGTCAGCAAATCCCATGAAAAGACAAATGCCACTGTTGATTGCTCAAGGCCTGTGTAATCAAAGCCTTATCTGGCCACAGACCTCCACTGTTGTCCGTAAACTAATAAATAAACTAAGAGTCTGCTATCCCGCGCTATGGTGCAGGTGCTACAGTCAGCATACTAACTTGCTCACAGTAAAAATGGTTGCTGATGTTAGCAAGTAAGTGTTTACCATGTTCATATGTCACCTTTAGTGTCTTTGCATGCCAGCATTAAGTAAAAATTGAACACAAAGTACAGCTGAGGCTAAAAGGGCAGTCTCGCATAGCCAAATGATTCTGTAGCGCTGTGCAGAATGGTCTGACAGCACCTCACTGTAAATCACAATCGTCTTCTAAGCCCAGGAAGTAGCAATGGTGCCCGTGCAAAATAGGAACAGAGGGGTTAATAAGGTGGAACATTTGGACAGGGGGATAGGGAGATTAAAATGGTTAATTCACTGGAAGAAAATAACAGGCCTGAATTAGATCCGAAGCTTCTGCAAAACTTTAAATTTTCAGTGTGGCAGGTTGCTAGCTCAGTGGTTGTTGTTGGTGTTTAACAGACTGACGTGGATTTTTGAAAACGGTAACACATAGGTAGCAGGAGGGAAATGGCAGGCTTATACTCAGACTTTACATCCTGTGAGTCATTGAATGTCATTAGTCTTGCAGGTATTCATCATAAATAATCATAATAATAGGTTCTAAAGTTAAAAAAGATAAAGTCAAAAGTCGGGGAAATACTAGATTTCATCTCGTGGAGCATGAATGAATGTCTGTACAAAGTTTCACTGCAAACCATCCAATAGCCTAGACACTGTACTAAAATCCAAAAATGTCAACTTTTATTCATTCTCTGTGGACTGTGAATGTCTGCTCAAACTTTTACAGCAAAAAGATCAGTTCAAACTGAAAAGTGCCAACAGAGCCACAGACCAACACTGCCATCCCCAGAGCTCTGGAGTGTGGCTAAAAACACATCTCCCACATAGTGAGCCTCACTATTGCACTGCGTGACTTGTTCCTTCACTACCATGAACATGGGCACTGTGTTTTTTTTTTGTTTGTTTGTTTGGTTTTTTTTGAGTGAGTCTCAGATACTCTGTCTTGAGGGTGTCAACACTCCCTAGCACATCAAATGTGTATTCATGTGCAGCTGAAAATAGTCCCTAACACATGCAGTATTTATTCCTGTTTTTGGCGACGTTTGCTAAAACCTACAGTGCCCAGCTATTGTAAGAAATTATTTAGCCTTATTTTAAAAAAGGACATAATAATTGTGTAACCGTTTTTAGGATTTATGTCTTCAATGAGAAGCAATGGGCTTAGAGCTGGGAGTCTTACACAATGTGGGGAAGTCAGAAGGTATTGCTGGTTTTGGTCTTTTGATGTGACTTAAAGACAATATGAACAATGTATAGAATACATGATGACATGTTTATCTGTATTATTAAGAGTTCAAATTGAGTTGAGGAATTTTATTTTTACAGGGCTCTTGCCGTGGAATGCAGTACCAGGAAAAGCTTGTGGCATGACCCTGTCTTCTGTTTGCAAGACAAGAGAGGTAAGAACCACAAAACAATTCAGGCTCTACTGTCATGTTCTATAACTTTGCTTGAAATGAAATGAAAACAGCACGTTACAAACATTAATGCAAATCTCTCCCCATCAGTACCGAATAACCTATGACCTCTACATTGCTGCCTTCGCCGGCGCAGGCATCACTCTCTTGGCTCTGGTGAGTATTTATCCTCAGGCTGAGGCCAGCTGGACCGCACCTCTACAGTGGGGTACAACAAAAGTGTTATGGCTCATGTGACTTGGTGACGTTCACAGTGTAGGCGTCGAGGCATCTCAGGCCTCCATGACTGATGACTCTTGTACTATTGCTCTCTGTTCCTCTTTCTCAGCTGACACAAACATCATAATAATGCTGTAATGTCTGGTGGTGTTCCAGCCATGCAGGCAAATGGTGTAGCCATTATACTGGCATGCTCCATTACTGAAGCTGTTATGTGGATGGTATCAGCTATCAAATTAAAGCCATTAGCACAATCGTGTTTTGTTCTCGTAGAGCTGGAGGATGGTGTGGATTTTCTCGAGTCTTCGCTTCTTTTCTAAATTTCTTCCTGTTTCTGCTTGTCTCTTCGTAGCTGACCTATACTGTGTCAACCACCTATAACTTTGCAGTTCTGCGGTATCTGGGGAGAAAGGGCATAGGTGCACGGTGTTAGGCACCCCAGCTTCCTGTCTACTGTCTCTACTTTACCACCAACAAGGGGATCTAAAGAGATGGCAGCAGTTCTCTTCTTCAGTGTCGTCTGCACAGAACCACCTGTGGTCATGGACTTCTAAAAATCTTGTGTTTATATTTTTACTTTCTTTGTTATAAGGATTTTTTTGTTTTTCCCCTTTTTCTCTGTTTTATGGGTGTATTTGATGCTTTGACCTAGACTCTTATTTCTGTATTTTCACTGTCACATCACCAAAATATTCGTAAATTATTACTTGTGTCGCCTGCTGACGTTAGTGTCTAGCATTCATTTGTGCCTCCCACTGCACTGAAAACACAAATAACACTCTGCTAACACATTAACATATGTAAGGAGTGATCACGAATTTGCAACATGTGCAGGTAGAATGCAGCTGTTACAGAGAATAGAGATTAGAGGTTACCATGGCTACCACCCCTCACATCTGGTTGCTGTGGTGGCAGGCAAGCATGCATTTGCAGTCTCACGCTGACCTCAGGACTTTTCTCACGCGCTGGAGAAAAGCTTCAACAATAGAGTCATGCCTGTTTGGAAAGCTAGCCAATAAGGAGCCAGTTGTGGGGGCCACCTGCGCTATGAGTCTCTGCCAAGGGTTATATTACGTGTCAAGGGAGAGGGCCCTCTGGACAAAGACAGGGTCAGACCTCTCTAAAGCTTCAATGCAACTCTTCTGGGACCACAACCACACACACAACACATCCACACGCTGCTGCATGACCTCCACCCCCTACCCCCCCAAATAATGGAAATGATGGATTCAGAGTGAAAGGACTAGAGGAATTTTATATTATTCTGAATAGTTTCTTACTGACAAAGGGACATTTTTGTTTTAGATCTAGTGAGGTCTGAAATTGTTTCTCATAACTTTGAGATGGCAAAAGCACTACGTGCTAATTTATCTAAGTAACCTTAAAATATTAGACCAGAAACACATTTTTGCAGTGTGATAGCCCTTGCTGTTAATGCACAACTAAGGTGCTTTTGTAGAGAAAAGACAGCTTTGTTTTGTCTCTAATTCTGTAGGAATTTTGTCGTAGTTATTGTATAACACATTTTGTACTTATTATAGTTGAATTTACTAATAATGTTAATTTTGGGTATTACTAACAAAACCTTTTGCAACATAAAAAGTAGATAATTCTATTTGGGTGTGGATTTGTTAAGTCGCAGCAGGCTCGTTGATGATTTCTTTTTTTGTGTTGGTAATATTTGATAATAAAAAAAGAATGCTTTGAAATATTTGTGCGAGTGCCTGAAAACATTTTTTGTAGTCTGATGTAGTGTCAGTGTGTGTGCTCCATCCTTGGCTTCCTGCCACATCTAGGGGCCAAGGTGTTTTGTAAGGTGTTTTGTATTCTCTCCTCTTGTGTCCACAGGTGCACTGTTCCCTTCACTTGGCTGTGTACCAGGTGTACCTGAGGATGCTGAGGCACAGGGCGAAAGACGAGAGGAGAGGCTACGACCTGTATAGGAGGCTGCAGAGGGACAGAGGAGGGACGCTGTGCTCTCCATACGCTGCGAACTTGTCTGACATCTCCTGACAGCACTGCAGTTTTGTTGCAGGATCATTACATGACAAGCATCGCATTTGAGTTCATGATGAAAATGGTTTTGTCAAGTGTTCCAGTTTAATGGCATAACTTGGCGGTTTGTTGAGTAATTCCCTTCATTATTTTGACTGAAATACAGGGATTGTATATTACATCTTAAGTTGGAAAATATTGCAAATGCAGATGGAAACTTTTGCTTTTCTAAACTGAGCATAACGGCTCAATATTTTGTGCTTATTCCGTATAATGTGCTGCATGTCATCAATCTCAGTAGACTATGTTTTTCCTTAAGTCACAGATTTGAAATGTATGTAATTTGAAACAATATAATTTGTCTTCCCAGGTCTGTTTTCACAGTATGCAGTCCATGCTTGATACCCTTTTTAATGAAGGGAAAATAAAAATGCAGTGCATGTTTGATGTATTTTTTTTTAATAGAGACAGTCTTCACCGTCTCCCAGTTTCCCACACATACTTGGTCATTCAATGACACTCAAGGTCTTGTGTGATGAAATTCAAACAAAGAGTCTTTTGGGATAAACTTATAATACCTGTGTTTTACTTACGGGAAACAGACTCTTAATTTTAACAATGCTGCTTTTTACTGCAAATATTAGGGCTTTTTCCAATACAGAAGTGACTACAGATAGACGTGATAGACATACCAAGACATTTTGGTGGCCTACTTTTAGTTAATAGTATACTTTAGGGACACATACATTCATTGATGTCAACAGCAAAACAAGAAAAACAGACCAGATAATATCTCCATTTGGTATGTTGCATGTTTTATTTGTAGCCAAGCACTGGAGAGTTTTTACCGCAGTCTTATCCTTAATAGTGCAAAAAGAGGAGTAGGGGAAGTTGTCCATTAGATCAACACATAATCAAGATGAACAGTCTAACTTTCACAAAGCTTTAATCACGCTCATGGGTTGAGCACTGACAGTGAAACAGACGGTCAGTGTCATTTCGCACATTATTATAAAATGAATGCCCTTTGCAATTTACATAAGCCATTAATATGGACAGCCCAAAGAAATTAGTTTTTACATTCATAAATATTACAGCAAAAAAATACTGACATTAGACTGGGTTGCAGTGATAATAGACAGTATCATGAGAGCAACAGACTGTAGGGTTATGCTACCAGTCTATAAATACTGGATTCTCAGGGAAGTTGGATTTCAGGTAAACACTGTGGTAGGCTACATTATCTGAACAGGGTAAAAACTGAAGAGGCAAAACATTTATTTCATCAAGAAACCTTTAACACTGACAAACAATAAGCAGCCCTCATTTTTGCTTTGAATTTAATATAGGCTACCAGTCTGATTTTCTAAAAATGCCCTTCTCAGTTCACAGTTGAAGTTTCTCTCATGAGTTGTGAGGACCAGTACTCAAACACACCTTATACTGTTAGCCTACATTATCAAATGACCATGTAATAAGAAAATATGACAGTACCTGATTGGATTTGGTTCACTTTCCCAGTGAAGCTCTTGCAATGTTTATCTTTAGTCTGCACGCACATGAAATATGGTTCCATTTCCGACATGGAAGGCAAACAATGTCATCTGAGGCTTACAGACAACACCAGACCAACAACCAACAACATAACAGAAAAAGGTCTGAGAACATGGCTCTGAGAAACATAAAAGGAACCATAGTGACTTTGTGAATTCAAATGAAAACATTTTCTCCTCTTCAAGCAACAGGATTGCTTGTTTGAGAATTTGAAATGTAAAATACTATTCGGAAATCAAACTATTGATGACAATGAATGTGCCATATTATTGTCCAAACCATATAAACAAAGCCCTTTGGCCAACAGCAGTTAAGCCAAATTAACAAAGTCAAATGTACCTGTGGCAAGTAAACCAGTTTGTATGAAATAGAAGTAAAGTACCATCCAGCTGAAAACAAAAAGTAAGTAAACATTATTAAGTTGTCAGAATACTTAGTTGTATGTTTCACTCAATACTGTATGAATTGCTAGGGGAGGTGAGGCACAATCCAAACATTACAAGTAATGGCTGTGCTTCAGCCTTTTCACATTCAGTTGAAACCTATAATGACCAGACTGACAGCACAAGGTGAATGTCATATATCAGTAAAGCACAGGAGACCCTCAGAATAGGCAAAGCTAAAAGACTGGAATGTTAAGGCTTACTACACAGTCAACAAGGCAGACACAGGATTACAGAAATGCCATTGATAATTATAACCTCCTCTGCTCATCAGGACAAAGGACTTTAATCTGTCCCTGATCAAACACTGAAGCCCAATGCAAATATTAGACAAAATGTAACAAAATCTGCAAAAATGAACACTTTTAAGGTCGGAAATGTGCTTCACAGAGAAATAAAGACTTTATCGACAGTAGCAAAAGCAATTCTACTAAGTTTTGAGAAAAAACTGACCTCACTTTGCCTGGTAAACAGTCCCGTGTACATAAATTACAGGAAAAAAATAACAATAATGGCTGCTTCCCTGACATGTCCAGCTACAATGTTGTGCAGTGGTAAAAAAAAAAAATAGTTCAATGAATAAGAGTGCTATAATAGCTCGTACCCAATGCTCACAGTCAGAGCTGCAGAATTAAAGCTCACAATTCCCTTCTCACTGAAGACGAACAAGGTTGTCTTTCATTTGAGTGCAGCAATCATTTAAATTCCTCGTACCTTGAAAGACGTTATCTCACTGATATTAGGAGTTTTCAAGCACAATATTTGCCTGGATTGGGAACAGTTTCATTCACAGGCGGGTCTGTATCAGAAAAATACATCATCTCTCTAACCACTGCTGACATATCTAATAAAAATTGATGTTTTCAGTCCCTGTAAGACCCTAGAGTGTAAAGTGTGCTCTTCAAGAAAGGACTGGTATATTCTTATTTTAACTGTATTATTTTTTATGATTATTTGTTTTGATTAAATGCTTTGAATGCACTGTTTGGAATAACTCCTGCATAGACAAAGACAGAGTTGAGGCTGGGTAAAACCATTGTGCAATATCACTGAAAGCAGATAAAGCACAAGAAATGAGTGTGCCTGTTAGAGTATATCTGTACCTTGGTGGGAGCAATAATTCAACAATCTAGACACCAGCTGAATCCCTGACACCACCTTCCTTACAGCAGCTGTATCTTATCCATATTATCTTTAGGGGATACTGTACTCAGTACCTATAGTACACGTACCATACGCAATATCTGACTGGCTCTTAAAACTACCACAGGCAGGTTTCAACCAGAAAGATTAGGACAAGGTGGATTCACACCTGCGCAATCAGCAGCAAGACGTACGAGAGGTTTTGCGGTTGCCATGGAGATCGATAGTACTACTCAGTAGTGCATGGTCGATCTGGTCCTCAGCAGCCAGAACCTCCCTGACAGCTGCCTCAAATGCAGCCGTAACATTAGTGTCATCTTTAGCACTGGTCTCAAAGTAGGGACAGCAGCCGTTCTCTTCACACCAGGCCCGTGCTTCCTCCTCCCCCACCTCCCTCTGCTCCATGTCTACCTTATTGCCAAGTACCACAAAAGGGAACCGCTCAGGGTCTTTGACATCAGAGTAGTACATGAACTCCTTCTTCCAGGATCCGAGGTTCTGGAAGCTCTGCAGGTCGTTTACAGCAAATGTGAGCAGGCAGCAGTCAGCGCCTCGGTAGAAAGGCGTGCGTAGTGACTTGAAGCGCTCCTGACCTGCTGTGTCCCAGATCTGAAGGGTGACAAGGCGCTCGTCCACCTCCAAGACCCGGTTAAGGAACTCCACACCGATGGTGTGAAAGGACTGGGAGTCGAAGCGGTCGGCGACATAGCGGTTCATCAAGGAGGACTTTCCCACTCCACCATCTCCCAGCAGGATCACTTTCAGCAGCACGTTTTTCTTACTCATTATGCTTCTTCCCACCCAGCTAGGCCTCCTCGCAGGGTTGCAGGCCTCTGCACCTGGTGGCAGACCAGGGTCAACTTAACCTAGGAAGAAGAAGCACAGGAAACGTATATTTACTAGAAAATAAAAGGAGAAATGCTAAATCATGATTGGGTAATAGGAAATGAAAGAGACTGACTTTACAGAAAACATTCAACACCCAAACCAGTCTGTGGGCTCGACTTCAGAGGACAAGACTGCAGCAACATCTGTATTCAATCTGAAATAAACCTCTCTGAGGAGTGAAAGCCATATATGAGAGATGTGTAATGGCTGACTAGTTTCAGACAGGCAGGGGTGAAGGACCCAGATGCTTGCCAAAGGTCTGTGGCTTTAAAAAAAAAAAGGCTAGCAAACTGACTACGGCTCTGTTGTTTACAACAGGGCACAGTTATACTACCTCGTGACTGTCTAAATGATAGGTACCATGTCTTGCTGAAGTAAACAGGTGCCAGCCACAGAATGGAACATAAACAATAGCTTAAAAGATAAAACACATGCTTTAAATGCTAGATAAATGTGTAGAAGTCCTGCGCCACAACAACAGGGGCGAGTAAACATCACTAGCAGACTCTGGAAAACGACCACTGCACTTGCGCAAACCCACAAACATGAACCAGCTTGTTGTGAAGTGTGAGAAAGACACTGACTGAACTCTTTGGTCGACTGTCTTTGTGAAACTGTCCTGAAAGTGCCTCAAAAGGGGAACTG
The DNA here is from genome assembly GCA_024666655.1 of Dascyllus trimaculatus. NCBI lineage: Eukaryota > Metazoa > Chordata > Actinopteri > Pomacentridae > Dascyllus > Dascyllus trimaculatus. Next base: position 16,517,379 of record CM045457.1, read on the forward strand.
AAAACAGGTAACAGGCGTTCATGCTGCAAACAATAAAGCGGTTACACTGTGTAGCGGGTTAGCAGAGCCTGCCAGCGAACTAGCAAGCTAGCCGGCTAGTCTAACGGCTTGTTGACATTCTACACTGGTCAGGCTAGCCGTTAGCCTCAGTGTATATACGACTCAAAACTATTTTAAAAAGCGTTGGAATATACAGGAGCAAATGTCACAGTGAGCTGATAAATAAATATGAGAGAAGGCATGTATTTTTCATGTGTAGTTTGACTCACCCTGCTCCTGGTGGTTAGTGTTTCGGGATGTGCCCTGATCACCTACATCTCACTGAGATTGAGTGTCGTGACGTGCGCGCCCCATCGAGGTGCTGCACGTGCACAGCGGCCAGGCAGAGCAGGGTCCCAAAGCCCGTCAGGTTCACCTCCATCCAGAAAAATAGCTGTGAGGTGCTAGCACAAATACACTATATACAAATGTAAAATCTCATGCTATCCAATACAACAGCTCTGCCATAAATTCTACTGTTGCAAAGCATCTAAATTTTCAGTTTACTCATCATGTCATGTTTGTACATATCCATATGTAAACTCACCATTTTGTATTTGTGCATATTCATCTGTAAATTCACCATGTCACAGATAAATTTATCCATATGTAAAATCATTATGTCATATATGTACATATCTATATGTAAATTCATCATACTTTGTGCATTGTCTTTATGAGACCTTTATGATATCTTTATTTAGAGACTTATTTTACTTTTTGTAATTCTAGTCCCACTTCTTCTATGCATTATCTGTACCCAGCTGCTGCAACATGTACATTTTTCCAATGATGGATCAATGAATCTTATCTTATCTTATCTTACTTTGTGAAAAAAAAGTAATAATTGTACTTCATATTTATTACTGAGGTCATAGTGGATTGTGGTGGACTGCATTACACTGATCAGGCATAACATTATGATCACCTGCCTAATATTGTGTTGGTCCCCTTATGTGGTCAAAAATGCTCTGATCCACTGGGCATGGACAAGAGGACCTCTCAGGGTGTCCAATGGGGTCTGGAACCAGGACGTTGGCACTGGATTCTTTGGGTACTCTGGCTTGTGCAGTGGGGCCTCTGCCAATCAAACTTGTTCCACTGCATCCTGTTGATGCTTGATCAGAATGGGGTGTAGGAAGTTTGGAGGTCAAATCAACATGTTGGGCCATTGTCATGTTCCTCAACATGTTCCTGATTGTTTGATGTTTTTTCCATGTGGTGGGGTGCATTTTCCTGCAGAGGTAGGCCAGTGACATTTGGGATTCCCATTTGCATAAGGGAGTGTGCTTGTTGTGCGACAATGTTTATTTGGGTGTCTCAGTGTCATCAACGCGAATGGCAAAGTCCAAGGTTTTCCATCAGAACACCACATAGTACCAATATGATCAATGTTATTCACTTCACCTGTCAGTGGTCAGAATGTTGTGACTGAGCAGTATATATTGATAAGCATTCCTAATATATTGTCCCGCCCATTTATTTGAATGTGGTGGACAAAATACTAAGACACTTTTAAAATGGTAAATGGTCTGCACTTATATAGCGCTTTTCTCTACCAGTGGTATCCAAAGCGCTTTACATTCACCCATTCACACTCCAATGGCGACAGAGCTGCCATGCAAGGCTCTAATCTTACCCAAGGACAAGACACTTCGGCACTCCTAATAAAGTAGCCAGTGTGTTTATACAGTGAGTATTTGTAGAAAATAGGTCACTGTCTGAAAGTTTGCATTCGAGGGACAATTAACAGAATCACTGCAACGCCTCAGCTCCTAACTTGATACAATTCCATAAACATTAACCCGTTTATTATGATATACAGAGGAAAAAATAAAGAATAATCAAATACAGAATTAATGACTCCATTTCAAACACAGTATGCCATGACAACATTTTTTTACTTATGCTACTTGCAAAGTAGGACACCATATATATTTTTTGTAAAAAATACAAATTAAAGAAGTGATGTCAACCATACAATGAAAATACAGCAACACAACGGAAATACTTGTGAATCATTAAGAAGTATTTAGCATTGTCTTTTGCCTTTCTGATTTTCTTGTTGATTTCAGAAGGTTTTCAAAATAATTCTGACCATGATCACCACATATGCCTACTTATTCATTCACTTTAAAATAATCAAATATTTAATATTTATTTAAATGATTATATACATGTTAGGAGAACAAGTAATATACCTACAAATTGCTAGCCAGAGGTTTTTATTAGTGATAGAGGTAAAACACATGCTAACTGTTCTTAGTTTAGTCCCAGCAAGATGTCTAATAAGAGAAATTATATTTCAACCAATTTAGCAATTTAATTTCTTTAAAGCGCAGCATGTGTTTTGTAATCCTTGTGAAACCTTTTTTTCCCATGAAAGTGACTGAGAGCAGTGACCCATGTTAACAGTGTGCAATTGGCAAAATGGGACACTGACAAACTTTGCATTTTTCAAACTAGTTGCAAAAGGAGTATAAAATTGATTCCTAGTCATTTTGATTTGTAATTACATCCTGCTGCAAAATAAATTAGAATCAAGCTGTGATAATTGTTAACTTTTATAAGCCTAACAATTTTAATGTCAGAACGCTGTCATTTAAATTACCACTGTGTCTGTCACATCCACGTTTATAACATCATACCCAAGTGATTTTTGTTTTCAAAAGATTCCTTTTCAGCAATGCATAAGCTTTGGTTTTGGGTTATTTGAAATATTCTTTGAAAAGATACTTATACCAGATGACCCGAATTTAAAATACTCATCGCACAAACATACAGTCTGGGACCACTGCTGAAAATACTTCCGCTTTTCATTCATTCTGAAGTTATCTATATCTCACATTTAAAGCAAGACTTGTTGCGCCAAAAAGCTTTCCAGTAGAAAAATAAGACTGGAAATATGAATTAACCCATCAAATTTAAATACTGAAGTTAAAACTCTACAGTGTTATTTACGGTGTGAATTTACCTGAAAAATGAACATCTTAAGGAATGAAACCCTATGTAAGGTTATACAAAATACAGTTTAACCTGATATATGTAACTATAGGCCAAGAGATTGGGTCTGGAGATGGAGATTAAACTGACTAATTTAACTATACAAAGACCAGAGGTAAGGTAAAGTCATGGCTAGATTAAAAATATAAAATAGAATGAACTCCAACAGCAGAAGAGTAAAAGGGAGAACTACGTGAAATCTGAAATTTTAGAGTATCTTTGGTATTTCCCCATTTTGCTTCAGTGTCAGCTGCATGGGCACAACAGGTTGGTGGGAAACCTGATAATCTGTCATCCCAGCATGATCTGACAGTGTTCTGAAGTGACTGTGGGGGACAGTCCACGACAGTCAGCACTCTTCTTTAGTCTTCATGTAATTCTTGTAAATAAAGTTTTAAGGTGTGTTCAGTCTCATTCTGCTGCAGTATGAGTCATCCTCCTCAAAGATGCAAACCAGAGGGTGAAGCATATTTCTAAAGGATGGAGTTCTACCTGTCCTTGGTGAAGACGAAGCTGATTCAGTGCATTTGTCTGACTCCAGAGTAGCAAAACACCCCCAGACCTGAATATTCTCACCACCATGTTTCACTGAGGCTTGGATGCTCTGTGGCATTATTCTCTCTCCCGTTCATCTCCTAATATTTCCTTAGTTTATGCTATAAATCTCAATCTTGGATCCATCAGTAAATAGGACTTTCTGCCAACCATCCAATGTTAAATGCTGGTATGTCGTAGATCACCCCAAGCATTTCTTTCCCCTCCTTTAAAGTGGTTTAGAGACCTCTACTTGTCCTCTGAGACTCCTACTTGGCGTTGTTCTTTTTACAGGACTTTTGAAAAATGAAGTCTCGGGTTCTTTATTTAACAAATTCTATATCTGTGACGAAGTGACTTCTCTACCTCCCAGTGAACAAAGCTTGATGTATTGATCTGTGGTCACTTTTGGTCTGCCTGATCCTGCGTTGGATACACCGGATCGAGTTTCTGCAGAGTGTTTTAAACTGCCCTGCATTGCCCCCCTTTAAAAAAAACTTTAGTCTAGCCATGATTTAATGCTGAGAAAGCTTCTCTTTTCTTAGAAAAACAATCTGACTTCTGACACCCTCACGTAGTTCAGATGCTAAGTTTACCACAACCACAGGGCTACTTAGTGAGCAATGTTCTGCTGGAAGCTGGCACAGTCATATTTATATAAGGTGCTGCAAGCTGATTTACTTGAAAAAGACATTTATCTGAGTGTCATCTGGATGAGACAATCTTGCATTTTGTGTGAAGGTGCTAACATGGCCAATGCTACAAATTAACTTGAATTTACTATTGACTTAGTAAAAATATTTCTTCTTCTTTTTTACATACCATAGTATTATGTTTTTGGTGATACTTTTCACGACATACTACAACATGACGTTTTTGAGACATTTTTCACGACACACTGCGTTGTGACACTATCCAGAAATTTTTGACGACATACAGCAGTGTGACAATTTTGAGACTTTTTTGACGACATACCACGGTATGACATTACTGAGACATTTTTGATGACATACCATAGTATCACGTTTTTGTAACGTTTTTGAGACATTTTTGACGATGTTCTGCGATATAAGGCTTCTGTGACATTTTCGACGACATAACGCGGTGTGACATTTTTGTGACACTTTTAATGACACAATGTGTTTCTAATTCATGCAGCTGGACGATAAACCATTAATTTAACATTGTTAAATTAACGGTTAAGCTGTGCCAGTTTCCAGCAGAACATTGCTCACTAGGTGGGAGTTAAACCTACAATCCCCATCTCCGGAGGCTGATGCCTTATCCATTAGGCCACTGGACCAATGCTAGAGGACAGAAATCATTTGCTGCAATTATGCTGTTGTTATGGACTTGGGGGCAAAATAAGTCTTAAGTAAAATTCTATCTTGTGTAATCTTTTCCGGACGACATACTTTAATACAACGTTTTTGTGCCATTTTTAACGACACATGCTTTAAAGATTTTAAGACATTATTGACGGCATATCATATATACTATGACGCTGTTATGCCTTTTTGGACTACATAACATACTGTGATGTTTTCAAGACATTTTTGACAACATATCATAGTATGACGTTTTTAAAACATTTTGACGACATACTATATAGTATGATGATTTTGTTCCATTTTTGACGACTTACTATAATATGACATTTTTAAAATGTCATAACTTCATAAATGATATCTACTTCTTCTTTGCTGAGAAATCCAGAATCTATGAATGTGCAAATTTTGCTCATTTCACTGGTTTAATTGCTGAACACAAGACGTCTCCAAGAGGCTACAAGCTCCTGCATCATGCTGGTGAAAGCTGCAAATTGGACCTTGATGTGACTGGCTTTAAAACTAGTTGCAATGTAACAGATTCATCTTGCCAGTGCAAGTTATAAACTCAGATTTAATGTGTGCTCAAGGAAATTTTCTCTCTTCAGTGAATGAATCTAAAGCATCAAATTCTGCAAATATAACATTCTGCACAACCAAGTTTAATACATTAAAGACAATAAGCAAAATGCATTTTGGGATGAACAGGAACTCCAGGATCCAAGATCACCAGTCCTTGAAGCAAGGGGCAGTATCCATCAGTTTGCCCTTTAAGAGGAACATAGAATTAAAAGTTGCAGCACAAGTTACAGACATACAATCAGAACTGTCAAGAGCACAGTTAAACTAAACTCTTATGTAGAGATGGGAAACATCTTTGACCTGTGTTAAGAACACAGCATCTATTTTTTAGAGTGATTCTTTTACATAACATATTAGAACAGTGTTCTTAAAATATTATTTGTGTTATTCAATCAAAACCAAGCTGGAAAAAACAAATACAGGAAACTTTTGATTATTCTCGCCTTTAAGTTAATCCAAGCTTTGTTGTTGTTAATTTACAAATCTTACATTCACTCTATTGGAACCTATTAAAGTTTTTTTCAATATACTTTAGCAAGAATTAATTTAGTGTTGAATTTATTTAAACTGAATACTAAGCCAAGTTTCTACTGCTCTTTAGACCTTCCGTAGTGGACCTATTCCTCCTCCTGAACTGTGGGTGGCGCCATTTTGAGGTTAGCCTGCGACCAAAGAAGAAGAAGAAGGAAGAAAAAGCCTCAACGTAGAAGAAGAAATCAGCTGTTTTTATTCTCTGTGTCCGTTGGCTGGTGTTATACGGCATCCCGTTACTGCTGCTAATTAAAACCAACTTTTACCAAGGATAACTTTACATATATGTATGTTATTGTTATTTATAATCAAGAAAACGCTGCCTTCATGTGTTTGCTGCTGTGACAAAGGTAGGAAATAGTGTTTGGATGTTGTTGCTTGCTCTGAAAACACTGACACGTCCATGTTAGAGGCAGCAGCTTGACTGTTTGCAGAGTGGATTTAAGACTGTTTAACTGCGTTTTCTGGAGTTACCACTACTGTAAACAGACTACAAAGTGACTGAAGCATGTCTCTGTTGTTGTTTCCCTCCCTGTAGATGGCAGGTAGGAGCAGGCTGCTGCCCTGTGTGTGTCTAGGGCTGTTTGGTGTCCTCTGCTGGGTCTGGGTCTCCTTTGCCTCCCTTCCTGATGACCGGCTTCACCTGGAGACTCTGGACGCAGTGGACCGAGGAGCTTTCCAGCCCCAGAGTGCTCTGTCAGACATGGAGTTTGCCTCTGTCTCCACCTACAGAGGACCTGGCAATGCCGACCGCCGCAGTAACAAGGAGCTGCCCATTCTCCTCTGGTGGAGCGGGGGGCTCTTCCCACATTTTCCTGGTGACACTGAGCGCATCGACTGCGCCACGTCCTCCTGCCTGGTCACAAGCAGTCGCAGGGTACCAGAATGAAGCTTTAGACAGATGAATGATGCATGCACACATTAATAATAATTACCACCCCAAGTTGTTCAGATGCTAATTTGCGGTTTGATCTTGAAAGGTTCAGCTGTACAAGCGGACGACATCCATCATCTTTTATGGGACAGACTTCAGGGCATATGAGGCACCGCTCCCTCGTCTCCAACACCAGACCTGGGCACTGTTCCATGAAGAGTCACCCATGAATAACTACTTCCTCTCTCACGGACCAGGAATCCGGCTGTTCAATTACACCGCCACGTTTAGCAGGGAGTCGGACTATCCCCTGACCCTGCAGTGGCTGCCCTCACTGGAGTACTTGCTGGAGCCTGTGGCCGTGTCCCTGGAGGAGAAGAACCGACTGAGGAGGGAGGGCCTGGCTCCTGTGCTGTACATGCAATCTCACTGTGACGTACCGTCAGACAGGGACAGATATGTCAAGGAGCTCATGAAGTACATTGAGGTACAGTGCAGACAGTTTTAAATTTTACAGCATAATAACCAAAGTAAGGGATTTTCCAGTTACACTAAATACGGATAAACAAAATTCCACACCCCACATGTTGTAGAATTGTTGCCATATTACAAGTGTGGCTACAAATGGATGCTCATGTAGGAAGAGGTTTTTGACAGATTTTTCTTTATGAAAGGAGTGGTAATAGCGCAGTTTGGTAGTGTATAATATCATCTAAATCTTATCTCTTAGATTACCTTTAATGGTCTTATTTTGCCTCTGTGCCAGCTCTACACAAGCTTTAAGACATCTTTCTCCTTGCTCTTAAAAACTAATAACAATAATATCCTTTATTTTGAAACTTACCAGTGCCTCTGCATTGAGAATCTCTAAATAAGGGTCTCACTCATTTCCGCTCGCACATTACACAGCAGATGAAAATCATTGATCTTTACACTTGCAACTGCTATAACACCTTTGTAAATGCTTTGCCAGTACAATATGCATCAGTGGGAGATTTGTGAATTTCCACCAGGGAATGAAAGATTAGAGTTCAATTAGCAAAGTTTAATCAGTGTTAAATATGTGTCCTTGTCTCATGAGTAATCTCCTACAAACTGTGTCCTAACGCTGTCCCCATCTTTGCCACACATCACTTGTCTTTCTGTAGGTGGACTCATACGGGAAATGCTTGAACAACAAACCTCTACCTCAGCATCTGGAGGACACAGCCACTGCTACTGGCGAGGAACCCAAATTCATGAATTTTGTTGCACGCTACAAGTTTCACCTGGCACTAGAAAATGGCCTGTGTCCAGATTACATGACAGAGAAGCTGTGGCGGCCTCTCCATCAGGGCTGTGTGCCCGTCTATCGAGGCTCCTCCGGGGTGGCCGACTGGATGCCCAATGACCACTCGGCGATCGTCATAGATAACTTCCCCTCGCCGAAAGCTCTCGCTGATTTTCTCAAGAGTCTCGATGAGAATGATGGTGAATATGCCAAATATTTAGAGTTCAAAAACCACAGGCACATTACTAACTCTCATCTGCTGGAGGCACTGGAGACCCGTGAGTGGGGGGTTAATGACATGAGTAAACCCAACTACTTGAATGGATTTGAATGTTATGTGTGCGATCAGGAGAATGCACGATTAGCGGCAGAACGAGCGCATAGGAAAGCCCCTAAGAAGAATCCACCTCCTCACCCTAAAATGGCCAGTAACTCTGACATGGGATGCCCACTGCCCAGTCCGGGGTACGGAGACGTCCAAGACTTACCTGCGAATGATGGGTGAGTTCAGCTTAAATTATTCACCGTGCCAGGTGGGAAAGCCGTCTATGTCCTCTGCTTTAATGTGAACAACAATGTCCCGAGGGGGGAGAAATCGGTCTGTTTTAATAGTCTAATTAAAATATCCTCGGCGATGAGTCTAATCTGTTTGTATATCTGTCCACAGATGGTTGCAAATATGGCCTCAGGATTACTGGCAGAGCCTCGACCAAGCAGAGGGGCTGGAGTCTCTGATAAGACATAACGAGTCAGACCCTTCTCTGCTGTGGAAGCACATCCAAAACATCGCTGTGAGCAGAGCCAGAGGAAAACACTGACAAAGGCCTCGAAACAAACAGACGATGGAGCACGTCCAGGATTACAGGGGTGTCACATATTATGCATCCCCTCTGTTTAAATGAGGGAATGAGGCGGACATTACTCATATTTTTGCACCTGAGCCAAAGCCCCTTTTACCCGTGAGTAGTTTAGTTATACTAGAACAGATTCTGATATTCTATTCAGCTGACATGATACTTTTGTCGCTATCCCAAGTCCAGTAATGGGAAAATCATGTTTTCGAGTGTTACGTGCTAATATTTTTAACTTGTTTTATTGCCATAACTGAGGGGCCATTATTGACTTTACTCCTCCTTGGTTTGTTAGCATTAACTGCATACAGTGCAGTTATTCCAGAGAGGCACATTCTCATGGGATGCAGATTTTCATTGGACTGGGGCAGAGCCAAAGACTTGTCCTCTGTAGCAAGGCGGCTCTGCCTAACTGTGTGTGACGACCATCAAGGCAATAGTTGGTGAACTGCAGTAGCTTCTTCACAGTTACTCAGAAGGTAGCTGCTGGCTATCAGCTAGAGTCACATTTAGCTGTAAACAGCTTTTTTAGATGACTATGCACGGAAAACATTTCACCAAGGAATAGAGAAAGGCAGATGTAAAGTTAGGTGCAACTTCCCAGTGAAGTAAATTGCCACTGCATTTGTAAAATAGTTCTCAGGAGGAAACTGAGCTCTGAGTTTTTGTGGTAGATACTTTAGAATATTGCTGTCTTTTTTCTGTTACATCATGTTTATGTGCAATAATTTCCAATCATGCTTTTTCTAAAACTCCATGACAATCTTAATCTTGTGTATCTACTAGCACACTGCTTTTGTATTCCATGTTTGTACCAGGATTATAGAAATCACTTTATTTTGTTAACAAAGCATCATGTGAACACACTATTTTGTATCAAGAAGAAGCAAAAGAAGTAAAAATTTTGTAACAAAGTCATTTTCTAACTTGTAATATTGTACCCCACTTTCCAGTTTTAGTCTGCTCGGTTATGTACATAACGCATCATGTCGGACAGACACATCCTTCATAGTAAACGGAGGCAGATACAGCTTTCACCACTAAGAAAACAAAGACAACATAATCTTGTGTAACGTGTTTGAGGCATTAGAAATGTAACATAGTGTACGTGTCAATATTAAGTAATCATATTCACTATGAAGTCCTCTTTGATCACTTTAAACTATAATATTCCTAAGTTCAAACCAAACTCGGTCCAAACTTTGTAAAAGAGCAGTTCTCACTTTATATGTAAATGAACATGGAGGAAAGGGGACGTGGATAAGAGGCTGCTGAAGAGCTTTGATAATCAGTTGACTTTGGAGTAGCAGCTCTCGCAATGGACTTTCCCACAGTGTATGTACATGCTGTAGAGAAGGTCTCCCATAGGTTTACTGCACACGTCACACTGAAACAGAAAGAGCGTCATTAGAAAATGTAATCATGAGAAAATACAGTGAAGTGCACCACTTACATCGCTGAAATTATGTGTTTTTTTTAATAAAACCATAATTAAGAAAAGTATTGTCGTCTGAAAACATAGTTAAGTGGTTAAACCTTTCCCGGCATGGACTGGCACCGTGTCACAGCTGAACATAATTTGTATTTGAAGGGTTTTTTTTTTTAGATAGTAAATGAATCATTCAACATTTTCAGAGAGAGAGTCAGATAAGAAGATCACCACTCTTGAGTCAGTCACATTTGAAGATGCATTAAACTATCTTAGTTTAGTTAAATATGGCTGTGTCCAAAGGCAAAAAAAGGTGCCAGTTACCAGGCAACCACTAGAGACTTCATGCTCCGTGTCATATTTAAGATAGAGATGAGAGAATGATCTGCTAATCCAACTAAATATCAACCAACAGTTTATTATTTTTTTACGGAGAACAAAAGTGTAGTTTCCCCATGTTATGTTGGAACATTTTATAAGCCAAACAGATCTCCAGGGGAGTTGTATCTAAACAGACAGATGAATACCTTGAAGCAGGCAGGGTGGCAGTTGATGTTGAGGTGCTCGATGGTGATCTTGGCATTGTTGCCCACCTGCTCTCCACAGTACGTACAGGTGGATGACAGCGGGGCACTGCAGAGACACAGCAATTGACACAAGTTAGGTTGACTGCTGATTCAGGACCAGCTCTTGTGCAACTGCAGCTCTGTGCAACTAAATAACCTGTGATCTCTTCAGTCCTGCGTGAGGGAATTTAATAAGTGTAAATAATCCTTTGATGTCCCCGCTTAGCTTCCTAATGAGCAGGCTTGGTGGAATTTCTTCCCTGCTGCTTACACATATCTAGTTTTGTCAGAGCCGGAAATAGCGAAAGGGCTGTGGCTTACAGCTGGTTTAAAAGGGGTTTAGTGAATTGTGTTGTCGCCAGGGGTAAGTGGAGGGCCTGGTGTCAAATAATCTGACCCACTGTGGAAACAACTAGAGAAGGCATCATTTTCTGGAGAGAAATACATGTGCTTAGGGATGGAAATAGGCAGATGAAACACTCAAAATGGGTAATAGAGTGAAATAAATCAAAGGTAAAGATGAAGTGGCAGCTGCAGTAAAAATACTGAAAGTAGCTGAAGTGGGAGTTCAAGTATTAGTGCTTAAAGAAGTTGAAGCAACTAGAGAAGACATAATTTTCCGAGGCAAAATACATGCGTTTAGGGCTGGAAATACGCTGGTGAAACACTCAAATTAGGCAAAGTAGTGAAATAAGTCAAAGTTGAAGTTGAAGTAGCAGCCACAATACAAATACTGAAAGTAGCTGCAGTGGGAGTTCAAAGATTAGTGCTTAGAGAAGTTGAAGCAACGAGAGAAGAAGTCATTTTCTGAGGAATAAGACGTGTTTAGGGCTGAAAATATGCAGGTGAAACATTGAAAATAGGTCAAATAGAAATAAGTCAAAGGTAAAGTTGAAGTGGCAGCTGCAATACAAATACTGAAAATAACTGAGGTGGGAGTACAAATATTTGTACTTAAAGAAATTGAAGCACCGAGAGCAGACATTTTCTGGAGAAAGAGTGCACATGCTGGAAATATGTAGGTCAAACATTTAAAATAGTTGAAATAGTAAAAATAAATCATTGTTAATGTTAAAGTGGTGGGTGCAATACAAATATTGAAAGTAGCTGAAGTGTAAGTTGAAATATTAGTGCCTGAAGAAGTTGAATTCTAAGCACAGAAAGAAGTTAAAATGCCAATTAATGTATGCAGAATTAAAGTATCAGTTGCAGAGAAAATGCTAAAAGTAGGTAAAACGTGATACAAAATGGAAACTAGACGTGTCAGTTGAAGTGAAAGTCCTGAGAAATATTTGCAACTGAAAGAGGTGAATTCAAGCGGTTGAACTATAAGCAGCTACAGTCATTTGTGCAGGAAAAGTGGAAATAGTTGAACTTACAAGTCTGAAAGGGTTTCATTAAAAGGAGTCAAGAGAAAAAAGGATGAATGCAGCTGAAATGTCATTTGATATGTCAGTGGTGGAAGCAGCTGAATTACGGAAGCAGCTGAAGTGTTGAGAAAGAAAAGGGGCTCAGGTTTAAACTGGGCTGACAGGGGTTTCGAGACTGTTATTACCTGGAGTAAGTGGAGGGGCTGCTGTAGGAGTAACCGCCGGAGCTTGAAGTCAAATAATCTGACCCACTGTGGAAACAAGAGTGATATGTAAATCATCGTGAGAGCAGTGTAGGAAGATTTATTCAGCAGCATTTTGCATCAATATTGTTATTTGACTGTGTAAATAATTTATTGGTCTTACCTATTGACCGAGTCTCTGGGGTTGTGCAAGGACAGCTCAGTTGCATTCACGTACTCCTTCACATACACAAACCCCCTTTAGGCAGAGGCAGGGGAAGCACAGAGGGAGTTAGTGCGTGTAGTTAAAACAGATTTGAGCTGCATTTAAATTTCTAATTTATATAATCACTCACTTTTTGGCTTCAGGTTCTGGTGTTTGGACGCGCTGCTCCTCTTCCATCACGGTCCTGGAAAAGCTTTCAGGGCTGGAGACAGAGTGCAGCAGCTTTAGTCTCATCTTTCACTCAGTGACGACAGTAACGTGATGGGTAATACAAAGGGACTGTACATCTGTCAAATGTAACTCAGGGGATAATCACTTTATGCCATTGCTTGTTAATGGCGTGCTGTTTAACGGGCTGTGATTTGACAAAAGGACATCTCTAATACACATCATTAATCTGACATCTGGAGACTGATAATTAGGGGGAAGGAAATGAGGGCAAATTGAAAGACAATGAAAGAGCAAATCTTGTCATTTCACTTCAGTAATAGAGCTGAATCTGTCTAACCAGGCGAAACTGGGAGTTGCAGGTAAACTTTAGATCTAGTTGAGGATACAGCTGCAGGGCTTGGCCTAAATCTCTCACCACCTGACTAAGACGGTTGAGTTACAGAGACACAAAGGCTGATCTTGTAGGTGAAAGGTGTACAACAAACCCACACAATCCTAAATATTTGATGGTGTGCGACTAATTTTAAATACATTCCTTTATGTTAGGCATTCATGCCACTCAGTGAATAACAGGTAAATTCAGTTTCCTTGCAGTAGCACGTCCTTGCTCAACATTTCTAGAGTTGTAAAAGACAAAATGCTCCAGTTAAGAGGAGTGTCTTTAGAGAAGTAAGAAAATCAACAGACCAAAGAGTAGAAAATAACACTCTGGAGAAAGTATTATATT